>CM060940.1:375575465-376825465 GCA_030765085.1 Allium cepa | reverse complement strand
CAGGTTTCAGAATTTGTTTTAAAACTTAAAACTTTCCCTCAAATCTTTGGTATACGTTTAGGCATCAATAAGACAGGTTTGTTAAAGTGAGATCCAAGCTTTAAATATATTTGTAGTGGAGATTGGAAGAGAAAAATATATATATCTTACCGAGGAAGAAAAATATACAGTAGAACTTGAAATTTCATAAAATTCGAATGTTTTGAAATCTTGATTCAATGGCACGATATAATTTCTTTTCAAAAACCATGATTTTTAAAGCAAAAATCTAGATTTTTAACTTGATTGATCGAGCGGCGTTTCGAGTTGAACGGAAATTCATCTGGTGGCAAATTCCCATGACCTCGAGATCGTATGATCTCGAGCTTGGTGTCAGGGATAGCTTGAGCGCTGATGGTCACCAGAAAAATGGTCACAACATTTTTAAATCATCAGAGAAGCTATACGAGGAGGATATAGGGTTTGTGGGCAGGTTTGGGTTGCCCACGTTTTCGAGCAAACCGCTTCTTCGTCGAGGGGTCTGAGATGATCGGTCCTGGGGGGTAAGGGTCAGGGATCATTGAGGCAACTATGGACGAAGTTGCTTGGTTTCTGGCGGCGTCAGGCGTCAGGGCGAGGCAATTGTTTAAGGGTTGTTCGTTCAATCTTCTGGGTTTGGGAACGAGATTTCGAAATTGTGATTAGTTCGAACTAGTGAGTGTTTGAGAGGCACGAGTACGTCGTCGATGATGTGTGGACGACCAGAAGTTCGACCGGAGGAGGCTATTCCAGTTGCGCATGTATACGTGCACAAATTGATAACCTGGAAGTTTATAGCCTGAAGCGTTTCAGGTTTGGTTTTGTTATGGGTTGTACTCGAAGCTTGACTCGTGTAAAACAGGGCAGAACTCGAAGGGAGACTCGGGGATTTCAACGTTGTGTCGTGACAAAATTTGGACTTAAACGAATTTTGAAAATTTTTATTACACGGGTAGCTTTGGGTTGAAACTCAAAGCAGGGAGCGTTCGAGCTCGGGCGTGACTCAGGGGGAGCCTCGGGTTGGCCACCTGAAACATCATATTCAGTTTGAAATTTGTCGAAAACTTAAGTTTAAACAATTTTTATAAGCATTGTTTATAAAATGATGATCGTTTGTAAATAGAATGTGAAGTTAATTAAATAATGATTAAATAATTTATGATTTATAATTACTTTGTAATTAATAATAATAAATAAATAAAAGCAAATTAAAATTAAAATTGTAAATTAAGAATCGTTAATTTGATAATTTAAGTTGATTGATTCAAAATTTATAGTTACATTAAGATAATTTATTATGGAATAATAAATTAATATAATCAATTGAGATTTAATTAAATTGTAATTATAAATAATAAATAATCGTTTTAAACTAATCAAGAAAAAAATAATATTTATATGGTTAATTTATTAAATCCCATTCACTTTGATTGGAAAACGGTTAACTATCGCTGTGCATTATATTGATATTTCTGTTCTGATTGTGATGTGGTGTTATGTAAATTGTCATGTTCTACACTGTGATTGTGATTCGTTCTGCATTGATGTGAAAACCCTGTTGTCCGTAAAACGGCATTTAAACTTCGATGTGACAGGGAATCGTATTTCATTTGGTTATCCGAAACCCACATCGAACCTGTGAATATTTGTGAATGACATCCACATGTTTTAAAAATTGACACTCACTATTCGAATTAGCCGGGAAAGGACCTTTGGGTCGTATAACCCATTTCGAATATGTGATTCGACGTTATGGATAGCATTTGAAGACCGGTGTTGAAGACCGGGTATTTGCGAGAGCGATAGGATGACCCGTCGATTGACTCTGCACCGAGTTGCTCCGGTATAGAGTTCTCCATATGTGATGCGGAATCCGATCAGGATTGTGGATATACGGATTGCGAGGACTTCTTTGGAAGTGCCTTCGGTTCTGTTCGAGCGCGGAACAGACTTGTATGGATTGTATGTCTGACATTACAAGTTGAGATATAAAGCTGATTTCTTTCAAATATATTTCTGTTGGTGGCGGAGAATTTATTCTTTTAGCTTAACACCCTTCTCTGAGATATACGAGCTCAAAGGTTATGTAGTTGAAGGTTATCAGCGATATATTCCCAATTTGTTAATGTGACATGTTGAGTGTTGCTGTGAAATGATCATTGTGTTGATCATTTGTGATAGGATCATTTGTTTGATCGTTTATCTTTGTGATCATTTCTATGATCATTTGTTGACCCAAAGCACAACTTTTGTATAAAGCATGGCTTTGTGGACGTGACTTCGTCGAGCCTCACACCCCGGAATGGTCAAAACAGGAAAGATGCAGCAGGGTTATGAGGGGTAGCTCCCTTTAGGGTATGTGCATTTCCTTCTGGATAGAAGTGGTATCATGGTATGGAGGCCAGATACTTAACTTATGTTGATATCGCAGATATATATATATATATATATATATATATATATATTACTTTGTGATTTGCTGCTGGGGCCACGGTTAAAGGTTGTTTACAACCGGGAGATGGCATACTCGTGTCAGTTGTTACCCAGTTTGAAGGGTAACCCGGCCTTGTGTTGGCAGAGATCCGGTTAGTTTCTCGGGGCGTCTTTCCAGAGGCGTTATGTGGCAATGGGAAGTTCCTTGGCCTGACCATTTGTTGAAAATCCAATTCCCTATATGAAACCCTGCACGGTTTTAGTTGTAGAACCTGCCATCTAATATGGTAGCTATAGTAGGCATAATATAATGGTACCTATGCTGGCTAAGATTAATATTCTACTTTTGAAATGTTTTCTTCACTATGCACTAGTTATAATATCAAAGAATTTCTTTCTCGTACCAAGCATATTTAACTATCATAAGAAGAAATCTCCTCCAATTCTGCGTTTGCATTGTGTGTGTGGCGGGAGGTCTTATGGTAGTTCCATTTTTAAAAGCATTCCGAAAATTCTTTTATAAATCTTGTTTTATTTAAATGCAGCTGTTTTTGTTTACTCATACCAGTCCCATGACTGATCCGGAGTTTATTGTTTTCTTTCCTAAACTCTGGGTGCCCATTATTTCCACACGGGCAGCCTAGTAGCAGGTTTCTGTATTTTGGAGTAGCAGTATTTTGGAGCTCTTATCTTGGAGATATCTTAGGAGCTATTGGAGATTTCAGGTGTTAGCTTTTGGGAGTTCGTTATCATCTCTCTCATTTGAGAACTTTTGGATATATGTTCACTGTTGTATTATCATGATGTTGTATTTGGAGTTGTATTGTATGTATTATGTACTCTGTTGCAGTATGGATATTATGTTGATGTTGTAACTGTGATGATATTTATGACATTGATTCTGTTCCGCTGTTTTATATTCATCTAATTGTTGTTATAAGCTCGGGCGATGCAAACTTGGTGTTGTTTATTGAACATCGAGTTTGGGTCGTCACAGTAATCGTAGCCTCATGCCTCATCAACCGGGAATGGCTAAAACAGGGGAGGTGCAGCAATGCTTCGTGGGTAGCACCCACTTGAGAGCAAGATTTATCCCTGTCTAGAGGTCCCATTATTTTCGGCTTAGTGGTGCGGTTGCTGATCACAACTGCGGGGTAGTCTTGTTCGGAACTGTTCAGTAAGGAACGGGTCCGGCTTTGTGTTGCAGGGGATGAAGGGAGTAATCCTCGATACGGTGATCTAGACCACGTACTGTGACGGGCGGTACCCCAGTAGCCCAGCCATTGATGGAATCCAAAATCCAATAAGTGCCAACGGTTTTGATTGTATTACCCACTTTTGTGGCTAGTAGCTGGAATTTAATCATGTAACAATTTCGGCTATTTCTTATTTACTTGAAAACCCTATACACTATTATAATATCATCGGATTTCCTATCAAATGTTTTGGTTAGCGTAAGGTAAAAACTTTTCCATGTTTATGTGTGGGAAGTCTTACGTGATACCTTTTCTTTTCAAAAGGTTTTTCAAAGTTAAGCAACTTTAACCTGTTACTCACACCAGATCCATGTCTGACCCGGAGTTATTTCTGTTTTTCTATAACTCTTGGGTACTCAAATTTTTACGAGTAGCCAAGGGAATTCAGGTTACGATTCAGGTTAGCTTTGACGAATTGTGGAGGAGCAAATGGAGCAGGAGGCTTCTGCGTATAGTTATATAGTTTTCCGCTGTGTTGGTATCTCTGAGTGTTTCTGTATTGTGATTGAATTGTAATAACTAGACAGGTGTTTATAACTGTCTAGTATGTGTTGTATTGACTGTGTACTTTGATATTTGATGAATACTATGCAATACTTATGTTATTAATATAATTTATTCGTTCCGCTGTTGAGATTCTTGTGTTGTTTCTTTCTTCTTTTCTTTCTTTTCTCTTTTCTATCCCTTTCTTTCTTAAAGGTGATGCGATTTTTCGGGAGTGGAAAGTCGGGTCGTCACAATTGGTATCAGAGCATTAGGCTGAGTGAATACCTAGTCTCTGTAGTGGTGTCTATCTTGAGAGAGCGTATTTGTATTTTTATTATATATATATAATTGGTTCTACCTGTTTATTGGATTACCTGTTTAGTTTTTCCAATACAAGTTATAAAGGTAGATGAGGTAGAAGTGTGTGTAACACAACTACTATTGGTTGGAGTTTGATGGATAAGGTTGGAAGTGTATTTGTCGAGACTGTAGACCTAATACCGTCTCGAGTGAGTTTTTCTTCGAGTAAGTACTTCATCGATCTCTGAAGGAAACCTGTAAAGGTTCGGAGTTCATCTTTGAAGTGCAGAATTGAGTTTTGATCTGTCGGTTGGGCAGAAGCCAGCAAGTGATGGTATTTTGATATCTCAGGAAGTTGTAGCTGCGTGATGAGATGCAGTGACTATGGATATTTCCGAAGATGTTTCTTTGGAACAAGAATAAGAAGTGAGTCTGCTCGGTGTTGTGCCTGAGTTTAGCAGAATGTTCTGAGTTGGTAAGGAGTTTTCTGGCTGAGTAGTTTTCTGAAGTGGAGTTCAGAAGAAGCAGAGTGGATCTTTTTCTCTAGTAAGTTGGCTAAGTCAGCATAAGCTGTTCTGATGGTAGAGAGAGAAGTTTTCTTTGGATTTAGGCTGAGTTGATCGCAAAAGTGACTTGCGATAGTGTGTTCTTTTGGATTGTTGGAGATTGTTCGGATTTTCTTCCAGGAAGTCAGAGTTTGTCTGCATCTGGAGATCGAATTTTCCTTCCAGGAGTGGAACAGGTGGTTCAGTTAGTAGATGGATGGTTCCATGAGATAGAAGTTGGTGAAGTAACTCGGGTTTGGGAGGAACATCTGAGTTATCTTATGGATCTGTGGAACCATATTTTTGTGCTGGGTTGTCTAGCCTGTGCTTGTACTCTTCGTCGGCATTTTCTTCTGTTTCGAATCAGAGTTGTGCAGCGGAAGCAGTTTGGGAATGTTTCTATTTTCTTTTCCGGATAAGAAGAAGTTTGTTCTGTCTTCTGTTGTTGAGAAGCAGGGTGTGTGATCTTGGTTTATGAGTGATCTTGAGGAGATTATTGGATTGTTTTGATCCAGTCTGTTCCTAGAGGCATCATCAAGAGTTGAGCTGATCTGGACGGAGGTTGGTAGCCCAGGATCGTCCGAAGAATTTTTATGGATAAGAGACGGAGAAATTTGGATTCTGGAATCGGAGATTTGATTTGGGATAAGTTTTCTCTGATCCAAGGAGCTATAAGTTGGGAACCTAGATCCGAAGTGTTTTGGTTTCTTCTGTGTTTTGGGTTAGATCAGTGTTTGGTTTTCTGGAGATGAATTGCCAGTTTGGATAACTGGGATTCAAGATGTTTTACGTATCTCTGAGGGAGTACGTGTTTGATATTTCTGGTTGTAAAGCCAGCAGTTTAGGATAGGATGGTTTGGTTGTTGAGTCAGACTCGTTTATAGTCTGATATTCTATTTAGAATTGTTGTTAGGAGCTCTATAGCTTAGTAGTATTGATTTATTGTATTCTATAGAGCGAGTATCCCGATATATATATATATATATATATATATATATATATATATATACACCGGGGAAACTCGTTGTAACGACTGGATACTGAAACAAAATAGATGGCTGGATCTTCAAGGAAAGCTCCAACGCCGAAGGTGAATCTTGAATGCTAACTCAATCAATCTGACCCGAGCGTAAAGCAAAACACAAAACCCTCGAGTCAGGACATAAATACTTATAAACTGTAAATCAACTCAAGTGAACAGTAACAAAATGCATCAGTAACTTAAAGGATGCTTGGGACCGCCCATCCTCTAAGGATCCGTTAAACTATTTACTATGTAGTAATATACGCTATATACGGTAGTGTCTAATCAGTAAAGTATAATCATATAGAAAATAGCGTTAAGGGGATGGTGAACCTTAACGCGGTCGGATCTTTAAAACCAAAATCGTAGTGGGCTCGATATAAGAATATGACACGACACGCGAGGCAATGCCAGGGTGGATACACCGTTTGCACTCCCGGACCGGTGGTGACGGCAAGCCAGCAGCTTCCGCCCACCTCGAACAATACCCCCGAATCAAAGTGGCGCCACCGAATCGAATCACAACAGTAATAGAATGGTTTCCGATGGAGCATGCTCGATGAAAGGGTGCGACCCTTTGTTTAGCCCGGTATAGCTCCTGTTTTAGTCATATATGCCAACTCATGGGAGTTGGGTCCACGTAATATACCTCGAGAACGTCGCCACCATCCTACTTCATTCTGGAATCTCCACCGCGTACACAGTTGTTAAAGTGGTTTTCGGTATTGGCCGGCTATAAGACCATATCCGATCCCGGTCTCTTTAATAACCAATCGTTATTATAACCCGTAGTTATAACTTTAAAACAATATTTTATACTTCAAAATAAAATATCCTTTTCAATCCAAATCTTTATCAAAATAAAGATTAAATCATTTCCAAATACATTTCAATATATCGTCGTAAAATATCTTTCAATTCAAATATTTATCAAAATAAATATCAAGTCATTTCTAACCATTTCAATATATTAAATTTTCATACCCTTTCAACACTACCTTTCAGTTCCAAAATATCATATCTTTCAGAACTTCTTTTTAAATCATGTTAATATCAAAATGTCCTATCTTTCAAACTCCGTTTTTCAAATCATTTAATATCAAAAATATCATATCTTTCAAAACTTCGTTCCAAATCATTTTAATATATCAAAATATCATATCCATTCAAAACTTCATTTTCAAATCATTTTAATATATCAAAATATCGTATCTTTCAAAACTTCATTCATTTCAAATCATTATTCATTTTATTCAATCTAAAATACCATTTCAATTCATATTTCAAAACAGTTTATATTCCAAAAATTCTTTTTTTTTTCATTTCAATGAACTTATTATGCTTAATAATTAAATTATTAAATTTCCAAAAATTTCAACTTCCAAAGTTCATTTATTCACTTAAGTTTATCAAAACAGTGAAAATTCACTTTTCGCATCATTTAGAAAACTCTACGGAAAGTTGCATTCAAAACAGTTCAATTTAACAAAAGACAACGTTTAAAATGTTGTAATAGAGTTTTCTTAAATTTCAAATAAACTTAGTTAAATTTAAAAATTATAGCACTTACAAAGATTGCTATAATAGCTTTTAATTCAACTTAGCTTTTTAGTTCATTATCATCAACTACAGCGTTTACAAATGCTGTAATAACATTTACATTGCAATTAATATCATTTCAAAAATGCAGTCAATTAACTTCAAATATTCAATAAAATTTCTCAACGAGTTATATTTTTATTAAAACATTTTTAACTTATAAAGTCATACATTTTCACATTTATAACATCATTTAATTTTCCTCAAGTTCATGATTTTACAGGGTTAAATTTCCATTCAAAAAACAAGATTTAATAATAATTCACTTATTAAAATGCAATGTTGAATTTTAAATCCATTACATTAAATTTCAACTTAACACTTAAGTTCAAATTCTCAAATATAACTTAATTTATTTTTATTTACTTAACTAAAAGTTCACTTTTAAGTCAATTTCACAAATTCCCAATTTTAGTTATATTCAAAATTTCAACTTAAAATATTCACTCATTTCGCATTTCAACTTTGTTAAAAAAAATCATTAATATGATATAAAATCACTTTTAATTCATTTAAATTCAAATTATCATAAATTTAACATAATTTCATATTCAATTAAATTTCCAATTATAATTAAATCAAAATTTCCAAAATAACACACCTTCAAAATTTCTAACTTTTTCATTAATTCATTGCACTTACAATTATTCAGAAAATCAATAATAATTTACAAAAATCCTTTTTTTTAAAATTTAAAATCAAAATATTATAATAATTAAATTTCTAAAATTTTTAAAATTTTTAGAAAAGCATAATTTAACTACGGGCCTGTATAAAATTTTCTACGCTAGGTAAAGTGATACTGGTAATATATCATTTCAACCCGTGATTTGCAAAGAAAATCCGGGTTTATCATTTCGAACCCGCAATCCAAAGTTAAAATAAAATAAATAAAATAAATCAGGCCTATCATTTCAGCCCGTAATGATTCTATTCTAACTGGGAACTTGGAGTGTAATCATATACAGGAATAATATAAACAAGGTCAATATCACAATATACAGTCATATATCAGATGTCAGGTGAAAATTAACAGTTTAAACATGGTAATAACATGGCATAGCATATCATATGATCATCATTAACTTGCATAAACATTTTATATTACTAAACACTTGTCATCAATTCACTTTTCATAAGTATAAATGTCAGAGTGAGAAAGACTCACCTTTTCGAAGCTAGAGACTAAACAACAAACACAAGAGCGATTTCAAAAGCACGACAAACACGATTTGAATTGAATGAATGGAAAGCCTTGATAATGATCTTGTATACAACAAATAACAAGACCATATAAACATATGCATACAATACAAACATGAATTTAAACGAAATGGAAATTTTTAAATCAACAAAGAACATTACCCAGCTTTAACACGAAAGTGCCTGACCACGACAACATGGCTTGTCACATGATCAAATGGGCTTGTTCTCATCACACTAGGCTCAGCCTAGGTGTCAACATGACTTGGGTTTAGCATCAAAATACATGGCAACAAGTGGATGAAGATGGAGGGGTCACAACACGAATTATCACAAAACAACATAGGAATTTAGTGTCCAAAACAACATCAAATGGTTTGCACTTGTTCTCCACTTCACATGCTTCAGCTAGGGGTTGGTTTAGCTCGGCCATGGCATGTATTAGGGTCTGGTTTGGGTCTCTATAGGGTCGGCCTAGCTTGTGTTTGGTGGAGTGAAGATATAGGTGCAGCAACTATCCATACAAGGCAATGTTTCATCATCTCTTTGCTACAAAAGGGTTCGGCCATGGGCTATGTGGTCAGGTCCAGAGGTGTGGGGTCCAAGGTGATGACGTGGCAGAGGGTGCTGGAGTTTCTGGAGGTGGTGGTGGTCATGTAGGTGGCGGCTATGGGTGGTGGAAGTGGTGATGACAATTCTAGGTCTAGATTTATATATATGTGATGTCTTGTTCATTTCTAGGTTGATCAACATCACCTAGGGCCATGGATAGGACATGGGAAGGGGCTGGAGGAGGTGTTGGTCAGGTGTGCTGGTGGTGGAGGCGGCCTAGGTGGTGGTGGAGGGAGGAGCCGATCCAAATAGTTGAGAACAAGGTGCAAAATCATTTAGGAAATAGGAAAACAAGAAGAAGAACTTACCAGATTTTGCAAGATGGAGGCCATGATCTCCTTTTCTTTTTTTTAGGGTTTGATAAAGAGAAATTTCGTGACAAATGAGCAAGGGAATTCGGCTGGAGATGGTATAGGGAAATGCCAAAATAACGAATGTATTAATTGCAAAAAAGAAACGGATAAAACGCTTTTACGTTTCAGGCTTTTAAAATCTCTTAACTTTCTAAACCTTTTGCATTTCCTTTTCTTTTTAATTTTATAAAAACAAAATAAACTCAGAAATGTTATTTAAAACCGAAACTAAGTAAGAATAAAATAAAATAAATAATTTACTTTAAGTAAAATAGAAAAAGGAAATAAGAAATTGCTTAAAAATAGCAACCCTGACATAAAAATTACAAGAAAATCTCCAATGACTTTGGAAAATTTATTACTTCACAAAAAAAAATATTTTAACACAAAATTTGAATTAAAAATGGTTTTAAAACATTTTCAAGCTAAAATAATAATTTAATTTTTATTAAATAGAAAGTTAAATAAAGAAAAAGCAGTAAATACCAACTAGGCTTTATAAATTGAAATAAATTCAAATAAACTTTAGAAAAATTATATTATCATTTTAAAAATACTTAAAAGTCAAAATATACATAATATAAAATATTATCACATATTAAACTAAAATATAACCAAGAAGAAGTGATTTATACAATTTAAAATGGTCATTGTAAATAACCCTATATACGCACAATATTGTAAAGGGTATAACTTCCACAGTTTACATCCGATTTCAACGAAACGAAAAGTGGTGTTCTTAGAATTTTATGTACTTTCAAAATAAGAGAAAAAAAATTAAAATTTTAAACTTTTAAAATTTTAAGTTGAAAGTCACAGTTTGACTATTTTGACCAAAATCAGCATTTCAGGCAAATATTCAACTTACACAAGTTTGGAATTATAACTCATACAAAAAATCAAGATTATATTTAAATAATAAATTTAATCATTTCAAATAAGTAAAATAAGTTTTTAAATCAAAATCTTACATTAAAAATAATTAAAATTAAAATATACAATAAAATAATTACAAAATACCGGGTTGTTACACTCTCCCCCACTCAAATCTTTTCGTCCCCGAAAAGGAATGAGGTATGGAAGGGCACAGAAAGGATAGAGTGAAATAGGATTAAGATAAGATGACAAGAAGATTGAAGTTATACCTGATAACTGTTGTTATTGGTAAGTTTAACAAGGTGGAGGTGATCTTTCCAAGATCCTCCAGAATCAAGAACACAAGCACGAAAAGGGTGGATTCAAAATGATTACCAAAGGTCTATCAAAGATTATAGAAAGATCTCTAAACAGAAAGATTATAGAAAGATGCCTATACCGGTCTATAGCAAGATAAGGATGATAAGGACAGCCAAAAGATAGTTTGAAAAACAAAATAAGGAAATGAATTTGAAAGCATGGAGACTTCAACTTAAACAGAGAATAAATCTTTACACAAGTTAACTAAATATTAACTATCTCAAATTTCATTATCTTATTATCCAATCATCTTAAATTAACAATTTTTAGAACCATGGGTTTGAAAAATAATCATTTATTACACTCACATTGTACTTAAAAAAATTTATTCTTCTTTATTCCTAATCAAAATTAAATTTATTCCTCTCAATATATTTATCACTCATGTTAAATATATTTACACTTTTTTTTATAACTACTTTCTTTTATTCTTAGTTCTTTTAAAATTAATTTATTGTAAGTTATTCAATTACCCTTTGTTATATTTACCCCTGTTAATCATTAAAATTTAAGTGTATAACATTTATTATAACCACTCAAATTTTATTTATAAAATCTTTTTATATCGTATATTATCCAATTACATTTTTAACTTCTGAAATTTTGGTAAGTTATATTTGAATGCAATTGTATTATACAAATAAAATTTGCAATTCAATCATTTCATGCTTGATATTCATCCAAAGTTTTGTTTTTTTTTTTTTGGAATTATTCTTTAAAATAAATTTTAAGAATTAAATTTCCGTTTTCTTCAAACCATTTAGAGATAAGTAATAATATATGTCAAATCAAATTTCAATCATATATCTATATATATATATATATATATATATATATATATTATAAATCAAGTCATATTTTAGAAATTCAAATCAATTTAATTTCCCAAAACAAAGCTGTAACAAGACTACAGAACTGTGTCCTAACTTCGAAACTCGAAAATGAACATCAATGATGTCGCGATCATCACCGAAGTTATTTTCCAGCGACAAAGAGAAGAGCACTAATTTTAAACCTTTAAAATTCTTTGAAAACAAATTCTATTCAAAATACTTTAAATAATATAATCTTTTAAAACTTTAAAACAAAGTTCGAAATAATCGGAATTTAAATCCTCAAATTCTTGTTTTAATTTCATTTCAGTTCCCAAATAAATTTATAAACAAATATTTACAGATCTATTTGTAGAACAATAAATGATAAATCAAGAATTATCATTTCAAATTATCAATTTAAATCATTTCATTAAGTTCCATAAATTTACTTATATATCAAAATTTATTTCATTAACCAAATTTTAAAAAAAAAAAAATATTGTGTCCGTTTGTTCTGTCAAAGTATTTTGGAAATCTTATCGATAGCGCTGATCAGACGTATCGATCAGAAACCCAACCCAACATCAACAACTCAAACAACACAATATATAAAACATTTTAATTTTAAATACTAGTTTACAAATACACTATACATGAATAGATTTTCAAAGAAGGATAGAGATTCAAATTTTTGATTAACACAAATCAAAGGAGATTATGATTTAAACATAAGTTGGAAACAAGGATGACATGATTAAATAACAGAATAGGAAGATGGATAAGCTTATATAAATCACGGGCAACCTTAACCGGGTCAACTGTGACTTAAAGAATAAGATCAATGTTGATTTTTCTTGGGTAAATCTACATTCGATCTCATGAGTTAGAGTTTGAAATAACAAAAGATATTAGTATCTAAACCAAGGATAGATAAGAATCTCTGGTGAATCGATGCTGACTGCAAAGGAGTTTTCCCCCGTTTTCAATTAAATTTGAAATTGGCGTGACCGCCGACTCACTAGAAAGATCACTTGAAGCGGAGTTATGGAATGCTCCAGAGTCAAAAGAAGATGAATAGTAAGGGATACGAATGGATTTTGGAACCGTAGGGAATGTTCCAAAATTCAAAGGAATCGAGTCAAAAGGGAGAGAATCAAACTTGAATGAAAGTGATTCTGTAAATACATTCACTCCATATGCTGAGTTTTGCCTAGAGCCACCAAAGCTCTGATACCAACTGTAACGGCTGGATACTGAAACAAAATAGATGGCTGGATCTTCAAGGAAAGTTCCAACGCCGAAGGTGAATCTTGAATGCTAACTCAATCAATCTGACCCGAGCGTAAAGCAAAACACAAAACCCTCGAGTCAGGACATAAATACTTATAAACTGTAAATCAACTCAAGTGAACAGTAACAAAATGCATCAGTAACTTAAAGGATGCTTGGGACCGCCCATCCTCTAAGGATCCGTTAAACTATTTACTATGTAGTAATATACGGTAGTGTCTAATCAGTAAAGTATAATCATATAGAAAATAGCGTTAAGGGGATGGTGAACCTTAACGCGGTCGGATCTTTAAAACCAAAATCATAGTGGGCTCGATATAAGGATATGACACGGCACGCGAGGCAATGCCAGGGTGGATACACCGTTCGCACTCCCGGACCGGTGGTGACGGCAAGCCAGTAGCTTCCGCCCACCTCGAACAATACCCCCGAATCAAAGTGGCGCCACCGAATCGAATCACAACAGTAATAGAATGGTTTCCGATGGAGCATGCTCGATGAAAGGGTGCGACCCTTTGTGTAGCCCGGTATAGCTCCTGTTTTAGTCATATATGCCAACTCACGGGAGTTGGGTCCATGTAATATACCTCGAGAACGTCGCCACCATCCTACTTCATTCTCGAATCTCCACCGCGTACACAGTTGTTAAAGTGGTTTTCGGTATTGGCGGGCTATAAGACAATATCCGATCCCGGTCTTTTTAACAACCAATCGTTATTATAACCCGTAGTTATAACTTTAAAACAATATTTTATACTTCAAAATAAAATATCCTTTTCAATCCAAATCTTCATCAAAATAAAGATTAAATCATTTCCACAACCATTTCAATATATCATCGTAAAATATCCTTCAATTCAAATATTTATCAAAATAAATATCAAGTCATTTCTAACCACTTCAATATATTAAATTTTCATACCCTTTCAACACTACCTTTCAGTTCTAAAATATCATATCTTTCAGAACTTCTTTTTAAATCATGTTAATATTAAAATGTCCTATCTTTCAACTCCGTTTTTCAAATCATTTAATATCAAAAATATCATATCTTTCAAAACTTCGTTTCAAATCATTTTAATATATCAAAATATCATATCCTTTCAAAACTTCATTTTCAAATCATTTTAATATATCAAAATATCGTATCTTTTCAAAACTTCATTCATTTCAAATCATTATTAATTTTATTCAATCTAAAATACCATTTCAATTCATATTCCAAAAATTCTTTTCTTTTCATTTCAATGAAGTTATTATGCTTAATAATTAAATTATTAAATTTCCAAAAATTTCAACTTCCAAAGTTCATTTATTCACTTAAGTTTATCAAAATAGTGAAAATTCACTTTTCGCATCATTTAGAAAACTCTACGGAAAGTTACATTCAAAACAGCTCAATTTAACAAAAGACAACGTTTAAAATGTTGTAATAGTGTTTTCTTAAATTTCAAATAAACTTAGTTAAATTCAAAAAATTATAGCACTTACAAAGATTGCTATAATAGCTTTTAATTCAACGTAGCTTTTTAGTTCATTATCATCAACTACAGCGTTTACAAATGTTGTAATATCATTTACATTGTAATTAATATCATTTCAAAAATGCAGTCAATTAACTTCAAATATTCAATAAAATTTCTCAACCAGTTATATTTTTATTAAAACATTGTTAACTTATAAAGTCATACATTTTCACATTTATAACATCATTTAATTTTCCTCAAGTTCATGATTTTACAGGGTTAAATTTCCATTCAAAAATCAAGATTTAATAATAATTCACTTATTAAAATGCAATGTTGAATTTTAAATCCATTACATTAAATTTCAACTTAACACTTAAGTTCAAATTGTCAAATAACTTAATTTATTTTTATTTACTTAACTAAAAGTTTACTTTTAAGTCAATTTCATAAATTCCCTATTTTAGTTATTTTCAAAATTTCGACTTAAAATATTCATTCATTTCACATATCAACTTTGTTAAAAAAAACATTAATATGATATAAAATCACTTTTATTCATTTAAATTCAAATTATCATAATTTCATATTCAATTAAATTTCCAATTATAATTAAATCAAAATTTCCAAAATAACTCACGTTCAAAATTTCTAACTTTTTCATTAATTCATTGCACTTACAATTATTCAGAAAATCAATAATAATGTACAAAAATCCTTTTTTTTAATTTAAAATCAAAATATTATAATAATTAAATTTCTAAAATATTTAAATTTTTTAGAAAAGCATATTTTAACTACGGGCCTGTATAAAATTTTCTACGCTGGGTAAAGTGATACGGGTAATATATCATTTCAACCCGTAATTTACAAAGAAAATCCGGGTTTTATCATTTCAAACCCGCAATCCCAAGTTAAAATAAAATAAATCAGGCCTATCATTTCAGCCCGTAATGATTCCATTCTAACAGGGAACTTGCAGTGTAATCATATACAGGAATAATATAAACAAGGTCAATATCACAATATACAGTCATATATCAGATGTCATGTAACGTCTGGGAATTTTCGTTCTTCGAAAATTCGACATCGATACTCACTTTATCGACTGCCGAGAAATCAAAGGCTGAAAACCGAGATGTTATGGGTTTTAAAAAGAATTTAAGAAAAGAAAAGAGAAGAAGAGAGAAAAAGAAGAAACAAGAAGATAGAAAATTTTAAAAATAGAAGAAATAGAAAGAAAAAGAGAATAGAGGAAAAAGAAAACAAAAGACAGAAAAGAAAATAGAGAATTTGAAAATAGAAGATAGAAGCATTTTAATAATAGAACGGACAGAAAGGAAACAACAGAACAACAACAGAATCTCACAATTCGCAGCGGAACAACATATAATAATAAATGAATAATCTTTAAACAAAGAACTATATCAGTTATTACATTACATTTCATTTCATTACATCATATCATCAGAGTGTACAACAACATACAACATCAACAAACAGTGCAGCGGAAAAAGAAATACTATATACTAGTAATACGCCATGCCATCCAGCTTGCCTCCAGCAACTCCAGAATATCCAGAATATCCTGATAAACCTAACTCTTAACTGCCCGTGTGGAAATTGGTGGGCACCCAGAGTTTAGGAAGGAAAACAATAAACTCCAAGTCAGTCATGTGACTGGTGTGAGAACTCAAAACAGTTTATTTAACTTTAAAATCAAAATAGAGGAATATTTTTAATCAATTCGCAATGCTTTTAAAAAATGAGACTACCATAAGGCCTCCCGCACACACACACATGCAAACGCAGAATCGGAGGAGATTTCTCCTTATGATAGCCAAAGATGCTTGATACGCATTTAAAATAACATTTTATATTATTACTAGTGCATAGTGTAGGAAAAATTCATTTCGAAAGTAGAATATAAATCTTAGCCAACATAGACATTTCGAACTATGCCTACTATAGCTACCATCCAAACAGTAGTGACCACCATAAGTGAATGGCAGGTTCTACAACTAATACCGTACAAGTTTCGTATTGGGAATTGGATTTCCAACAAATGGTCAGGCTAAGGAACTTCCTACTGCCACATGGGATCGCCTCTGGCTGGACGTCCCGAGAACTTAACCAGCTCTCTGCCAACACAAGGCCGGGTTACCTTTATCACTAGGTAACTACTACACGAATATGGCATCCCCTGGTCCCATCGGACCTTTAACCGAGCGCTCGTCACCAACAACACCACACAGTAATAAAATATAGTGTATCAACATGAGTAAGTATCTGGGCTCCATACCATGATACCACCCTTTCCAGAAGGAAATGCACATACCCTAAAGGGAGCTACCCCTCATAACCTTGCCGCATCATTCCTGTTTTGACCATTACCGGGATGTGAGGCTCGATGAATTCACGTCCACAAAAACATACTTTATACAAAAGCTATGCTTTGGGTCAACAAATGATCAACACAATGATCACTAAGATAGACGATCAAATAAATGATCCTATCACAAATAATCAACACGATGATCATTTCAGCATCACTCAGCATGTCACATTACCAAACTGGGAATATATCGCTGATAACTTCAACTATATAACCTTTGAGCACATACGTCTCAAAGAAGGGTGTTAAGCAAAGAATAAATTCTCCGCCACCAACAGAAATATATTTGAAAGAAATCGGCTTTATATCTCAAATTGTAATGTCAGACATACAATCCATACAAGTTTGTTCCGGGCTCGAACAAAACCGAAGGCACTTACAAAGAAGTCCTTGCAATCCGGATATTCACAATCCTGATCGGATTTCCCATCACTTATGGAATCTCTATACCAGGAGCGACCCAGTGCAGAGACAATCGATAGGTCATCCTATCGCTCTCGCAAATACCGGTCTTCAACACCGATCTTCAAATGCAATTCACGTCGTATCACATATTCGGAATGGGTTATACGACCCCATGGTCCTTTCCCGGTTAACCCGAATAGTGAGCGCTTATTCAAAAATAAGTGTGCATTCAAATTCAAACAATCATATCAAATACCCAATCAAAGGGAAATATTGATAGTCGGCTATTGAACTATCAATTGATATGCATACATCACCAGATTCCAAATAATTTTCCAAATTATTTATTTTCCAAAATATCTTTACAAGATATATTATTTCACACTTCAAAAATAAATCAATATTTATTTTTATACAAATCTCACTTTTCATTCACAAATTCCATAATGAATTTATATTTCAAAATATCCATGCATATATGATTTCAATCATTCATTTCAATTTATCTTCAAAAAGATAAATTCAATATATTCACTTTATATTGGAAAACATTTCCATACTTATTAAATAAGTAATTCACAATCTTTTATTTTCAACACTTAGAAAATATTCAATATACTTAAACCGAATTAAGTATATATTTCTTTCTTTAAGGAAATCATTCACTTAACATATTTATTTGGGCCAAAACGAATGTTGCGTAAAACATCGTTACGACAACCCAAAATCACTAGCATAGGGATTCGAAATTAAAAATAGATATATAAATCCCAATACTATTCAAAACATTTCCTTTCGGAAATTATTTACTATAACAACAGTGTTATAGTCCACTATTTCCTTTTATTTCTCGAAAACGTCTATTTCAACAATAAATGTTGAAATCTATGGTTTCGAGTCACAACACCTTTTAAAACATCGTTAGATCGTTTTAATTCTATTTAAAACATTCACATTCTAAACAATTTCTTTAACGTGTTATTCACTGTTCAAAAACGTGAATAAACTACGTTAACAAACTTCATCATTTCTATTCACTTTAACTTAAAGGATTATTCACTGTCTAAAAACGTGAATATAACTCCATTTATAAGTTATAACAATTAACTTATCAAAATAAGTCGTTTGCGAATTTATAAAACAACGTTTATAAATTCCATTTCCATTTATTTCATAACAACTTCCTTTATAAATCTTCTTTATTTACCTATTCGATTTATAATCTTAATTATAAACCAAAAGTCCAAATTATAAGTCAAACACTTATAATTTATTTATTTGCAAAAATCGTTCCTTTGAACTTTACAAATTTTATAAACCTATTGTTTATAAAATTCCATTTATAACTTCACCGTTATATAATTCTATAAATTTCATTCATTAATGAATTTCATTTTCACTTCATTCAAACACTTATAAAGACTCGTTTTAAAATGTCAATATTTCGATTTATAAATATCCGTTTATAAATCTCTTAATATAAATCAATTAATATTATTCTTTAAAACATCTTTTAATTTCCTTTATAATTTCATCATTTCGATTTATAAAATAATCAAATTTTATAAATCCTATATTTAAACTTTTATCATATATTCAAAAATCCAATCTAAATTATTTTATAAAATCATTAGTTCATATTTCTCAAAAATCGACTTTTAATCGTATTTCTAAAAATCAGCTTTTTAACTATATTTCACAAAAACCATAATTTTTATAACTTTAAAAATTATAACGTTTATTTATTTATAATGGATCAATTCCAAAAATATAGTATATTTTCAAAATCACTTTTAAAATCATTTTAAAATCCCAAAATCTGGGTCCAATGATGCTACACACCAAATAGTCAATCACGACTAACAACGATATCATATATCGATATGATAATCCATCAAATATCAAAATATCTGAAATTAAATAAATACCGTTGAGGAATCCAGTTGGATCCCTCCAACCTGTTTCCTGCATCCAAAAACATTAGCACAATACCAATTTCGCTCCAGTACGAAATTATCGCGGTACATGTTTTTAATAAATATTATCCGCTTAATAACGGCGTAATAGGGTCTCATCCGCTAAACAAAAAATGCGGGAAATCAATCAACTGCAATATATACATATGCCAATATATATATATTGATATTATATATAATACCAATTTCACTGTTTATGAAATATTCGCGGTATATGTTTATATTAAATAACATCCGCTTACTAACGGCGCATAATGTCTATTTTAACAATCAATAATTTACAGTCATCATTCAAACATGCATTCAAATATTTTAAATCTAACTATTTAAAATAAAATCGAAATCTATTCGATTGAGTGAGAAATTCTCACCTTGGTTTTAAATTCCGTTTTAGCTTTTATTTCGAATAAAATTAAACGCGCGTTTAATTTTACCCGAAATTCTCACTAACTCCAAACGAATCCAAACCAACTCCATCGCGTAGTGCTCGTCCATACGATTCCAACGCAACTGGATTTGCATTTTTTCGACCTCGTATGAAAAAGATATGAATTTTACAAGATTGTACACGTTTTATATAAACAATTTATAACTAACTTAAAAAAATTTAAACCCACAGCAAATCCTAGACACCAGATCCAGATCCAACGGCCCCTCCCTTTTCTTCCCCACTCACGTACATCTCCAGGTTCCAAATTTGAGGCCGAACCCACTTATCAAATTAGGGTTAAATATTACTCCTCCAATTCTCAACGAAACTCGATCACACAACCACCATCGCGAAGAGCACGACGCAAGCTACCCACGCCTACCACCATGGCCAACTCGGCCTCATCTACATGCGTGCGCACGTCCCCTAACAGCCCACGAACGGCCCCCCCCTGACGCCACCACGTTGCTCCGTTTCCGATCACCACCGTTCACATCGTAGCTCTCACTCCCCTCTCCAACTTTCATGTTGACAACCTCCTCTAATTGTTGACGGATTGGAAGATCTAGAGGGATGAAGTTGGAGCATTTCTGGCCCTTGAATTGTAACTGGCGGCTACATGATATTAGGGTTAGGTTTTAGTGTTGAAATTTATGAAGGGTGAAGGGTTCTTTTATAGGAAAAGCAAGCGTAAACACTATTCATCCCGGGAATTCCGAACTCCGATTTAGGCGCCGTAACCAGCGTACCTAGGGTTTATCCCGCGTTCCGGACACAATGGAACAAGTTTCGGAAGCTAATTCGGAAGTATGTGCGAGTTATGGCTGAAAACGTTCAATTTGAATTAAACTGATTTAAGTCGATTTCTAGGCGTTTTAATTTGTACCGGACAAACGGTAAATCCAATTGACACGAAATTTGAAACCTTACAATAATATCACATTACGGATCCGATGAAACTGGTTTCGTCGAATTCCGAGACTTTTTGAAAAATGGCTATTTTGACTCGCCAAATTTAAATTAAAAACAAATCGATGCGTTTCGAGCTGCCACGATCAAACGATAGGTCCGATTGACACGAAAATTGAAATCCGGTAATAACTAACTATTACGGATCCAATGGAACTGGTTTCGTTCAATTCTGAGACTGTTCAAAAATTGGCTATTTTTAGTCGATAATTAAATATTAAAATATTCAATTTTCACAAATTTACTTTTAATTCGATTTTAAAAGTTCTAAAATATCATTCTAACTTCAATATGATAAAATAAAATTTTACAAATCATTTTCAATCATATTTAACTCTATTTTCAATTATTTCCATAATTTAACATATTAAATTATCGATTTAATTATCCAATTAAATCCAATAAATCAAAATAAAATTTATTTGACTTAAAAATTCACTTATAAATATTTAAAATTAATTAAATATTCAATTTTTAATTAATAAAAATTCTGGGTCGTTACAATCTTTCCCCCTTAAAAGAATTTCGTCCTCGAAATTACAAGTAAGAAAGGTTACAAAATCTATTAACTTTCCAAAATTCATAATTAAACTTCTTACAAATCTTTACTAAGTTTTCAAATCATACTTAGTTATCTTTTCAAAAACAACTACTATTGTTTAACTTTCAATTCCAAATCAAAGTTTAAAGTTTTCAAAAATTTTCCAAAATTTTCTCAAATTTTTCTAACGCCTTAAATTTTCGGAAAAATTCGCCATAGTCTCCTTTGCGCGGCTCGATCTGAAAAAAAAATGACAGTATATATACCACAAATATACATCTCATCAAGTAATGAGGCATCCCGAAGGGAAAAAATTATAAAAGTGCGATATTTAATCCGAGATATGTACCTTATATTTTATTAGCAAGCATATACGGCTAATATAGCGCAAAAGCGAACTCCAAATGCGAAGCAAACGCGATCCGCACCTACTAAACACTTAACAAACAACATGAGAATCATGTACATATGCAAATAATCTCAATATACAACATATATCTCATAATAACTATATATGTCATATAGCAAATGCAATATATATTCAACCATCAACCAACTACATTCCATAACCAACAATATTCATTTATATTCTCATTAATATTTAATGAATTGGTTTTCACTTTAAATCACATTTGATTTATTTACATTGGATTTTATCAACATTCATTTTCAATTCAATTAGTTTACATTTACTAATTGAATCTAATTCACATTCAATTCTATTCAACTTATTTTCTTCAAGTTTGAATTCAATTTCATAGCTTTCAATTTCATTAACACTTAATGAATTATATACAATCAATCAACAATCATATAACAACCAATGTATATTTATTACAACCAAATTTCATTTGCTTATATTCATCCAATTTGGTTTAACATTAAATTGATTTCCATTCCAATTTATTCAACTCCCAATAACATTAGATTTTAATGAATTAACACTTATATTCATCTTTTCATATCAATTATTCACATTCAATTGATTAACAGCCAAGCCATTCATTCAATTCAATTACAAAGTTGAATTCTATTACATAACTTAAGTTCATATTCTTTTAATCCACTTGATTATTTACTTCGATACCAATATCAACTTAATTCAATATCTCTTAAGTTATATTCCATTTAACTTTAAATTCACTTTTATTCACAACTCATATTTTATATAGTTTCACTTCTTATATATAAGTTTATTTTACAATTGTAATTCACATTAATTATAACTTTAATTCTTATAATTCTTTTGCTTATACAATTATTCTTTTATTTGGATTATTCAAAAAACCTAACAATCAACTTATATACACTTTAATAATTTTTTTTTAAAATTATTCCTTTATATATAAAATATAATCAAGGCAAAATTATTTCATTTACCCAATTTAAAAACAATATCGTGTCGAATTGTTCTATTCAAGTGTTTAGAAACCCCTTCGGCTCAGTTTCGAGGCTGTGCTGACGAAAGTTCATATACCACTCAACAAACCAATCATCGCAATATGAAACAATTTTATTCACTAACAAATACGCACTCATAGCTATTATTACACTCAAACTCATTCTAGAGTACTGCTGACTCTATCTCTAATGAATTAATACCCAACAGAACCATGGTTGTCGCTTAACCATCAGCTCTGATACCAAATGTAACGTCTGGGAATTTTCGTTCTTCGAAAATTCGACATCGATACTCACTTTATCGACTTCCGAGAAATCAAAGGCCGAAAACCGAGATGTTATGGGTTTTAAAAAGAATTTAAGAAAAGAAAAGAGAAGAAGAGAGAAAAAGAAGAAACAAGAAGATAGAAAATTTTAAAAATAGAAGAAATAGAAAGAAAAAGAGAATAGAGGAAAAAGAAAACAAAAGACAGAAAAGAAAATAGAGAATTTGAAAATAGAAGATAGAAGCATTTTAATAATAGAACGGACAGAAAGGAAACAACAGAACAACAACAGAATCTCACAATTCGCAGCGGAACAACATATAATAATAAATGAATAATCTTTAAACAAAGAACTATATCAGTTATTACATTACATTTCATTTCATTACATCATATCATCAGAGTGTACAACAACATACAACATCAACAAACAGTGCAGCGGAAAAAGAAATACTATATACTAGTAATACGCCATGCCATCCAGCTTGCCTCCAGCAACTCCAGAATATCCAGAATATCCTGATAAACCTAACTCTTAACTGCCCGTGTGGAAATTGGTGGGCACCCAGAGTTTAGGAAGGAAAACAATAAACTCCAAGTCAGTCATGTGACTGGTGTGAGAACTCAAAACAGTTTATTTAACTTTAAAATCAAAATAGAGGAATATTTTTAATCAATTCGCAATGCTTTTAAAAAATGAGACTACCATAAGGCCTCCCGCACACACACACATGCAAACGCAGAATCGGAGGAGATTTCTCCTTATGATAGCCAAAGATGCTTGATACGCATTTAAAATAACATTTTATATTATTACTAGTGCATAGTGTAGGAAAAATTCATTTCGAAAGTAGAATATAAATCTTAGCCAACATAGACATTTCGAACTATGCCTACTATAGCTACCATCCAAACAGTGGTGACCACCATAAGTGAATGGCAGGTTCTAAAACTAATACCGTACAAGTTTCGTATTGGGAATTGGATTTCCAACAAATGGTCAGGCTAAGGAACTTCCTACTGCCACATGGGATCGCCTCTGGCTGGACGTCCCGAGAACTTAACCAGCTCTCTGCCAACACAAGGCCGGGTTACCTTTATCACTAGGTAACTACTACACGAATATGGCATCCCCTGGTCCCATCGGACCTTTAACCGAGCGCTCGTCACCAACAACACCACACAGTAATAAAATATAGTGTATCAACATGAGTAAGTATCTGGGCTCCATACCATGATACCACCCTTTCCATAAGGAAATGCACATACCCTAAAGGGAGCTACCCCTCATAACCTTGCCGCATCATTCCTGTTTTGACCATTACCGGGATGTGAGGCTCGATGAATTCACGTCCACAAAAACATACTTTATACAAAAGCTATGCTTTGGGTCAACAAATGATCAACACAATGATCACTAAGATAGACGATCAAATAAATGATCCTATCACAAATAATCAACACGATGATCATTTCAGCATCACTCAGCATGTCACATTACCAAACTGGGAATATATCGCTGATAACTTCAACTATATAACCTTTGAGCACATACGTCTCAAAGAAGGGTGTTAAGCAAAGAATAAATTCTCCGCCACCAACAGAAATATATTTGAAAGAAATCGGCTTTTTCTCAAATTGTAATGTCAGACATACAATCCATACAAGTTTGTTCCGGGCTCGAACAAAACCGAAGGCACTTACAAAGAAGTCCTTGCAATCCGGATATTCACAATCCTGATCGGATTTCCCATCACTTATGGAATCTCTATACCAGGAGCGACCCAGTGCAGAGACAATCGATAGGTCATCCTATCGCTCTCGCAAATACCGGTCTTCAACACCGATCTTCAAATGCAATTCACGTCGTATCACATATTCGGAATGGGTTATACGACCCCATGGTCCTTTCCCGGTTAACCCGAATAGTGAGCGCTTATTCAAAAATAAGTGTGCATTCAAATTCAAACAATCATATCAAATACCCAATCAAAGGGAAATATTGATAGTCGGCTATTGAACTATCAATTGATATGCATACATCACCAGATTCCAAATAATTTTCCAAATTATTTATTTTCCAAAATATCTTTACAAGATATATTATTTCACACTTCAAAAATAAATCAATATTTATTTTTATACAAATCTCACTTTTCATTCATAAATTCCATAATGACTTTATATTTCAAAATATCCATGCATATATGATTTCAATCATTCATTTCAATTTATCTTCAAAAAGATAAATTCAATATATTCACTTTATATTGGAAAACATTTCCATACTTATTAAATAAGTAATTCACAATCTTTTATTTTCAACACTTAGAAAATATTCAATATACTTAAACCGAATTAAGTATATATTTCTTTCTTTAAGGAAATCATTCACTTAACATATTTATTTGGGCCAAAACGAATGTTGCGTAAAACATCGTTACGACAACCCAAAATCACTAGCATAGGGATTCGAAATTAAAAATAGATATATAAATCCCAATACTATTCAAAACATTTCCTTTCGGAAATTATTTACTATAACAACAGTGTTATAGTCCACTATTTCCTTTTATTTCTCGAAAACGTCTATTTCAACAATAAATGTTGAAATCTATGGTTTCGAGTCACAACACCTTTTAAAACATCGTTAGATCGTTTTAATTCTATTTAAAACATTCACATTCTAAACAATTTCTTTAACGTGTTATTCACTGTTCAAAAACGTGAATAAACTACGTTAACAAACTTCATCATTTCTATTCACTTTAACTTAAAGGATTATTCACTGTCTAAAAACGTGAATATAACTCCATTTATAAGTTATAACAATTAACTTATCAAAATAAGTCGTTTGCGAATTTATAAAACAACGTTTATAAATTCCATTTCCATTTATTTCATAACAACTTCCTTTATAAATCTTCTTTATTTACCTATTCGATTTATAATCTTAATTATAAACCAAAAGTCCAAATTATAAGTCAAACACTTATAATTTATTTATTTGCAAAAATCGTTCCTTTGAACTTTACAAATTTTATAAACCTATTGTTTATAAAATTCCATTTATAACTTCACCGTTATATAATTCTATAAATTTCATTCATTAATGAATTTCATTTTCACTTCATTCAAACACTTATAAAGACTCGTTTTAAAATGTCAATATTTCGATTTATAAATATCCGTTTATAAATCTCTTAATATAAATCAATTAATATTATTCTTTAAAACATCTTTTAATTTCCTTTATAATTTCATCATTTCGATTTATAAAATAATCAAATTTTATAAATCCTATATTTAAACTTTTATCATATATTCAAAAATCCAATCTAAATTATTTTATAAAATCATTAGTTCATATTTCTCAAAAATCGACTTTTAATCGTATTTCTAAAAATCAGCTTTTTAACTATATTTCACAAAAACCATAATTTTTATAACTTTAAAAATTATAACGTTTATTTATTTATAATGGATCAATTCCAAAAATATAGTATATTTTCAAAATCACTTTTAAAATCATTTTAAAATCCCAAAATCTGGGTCCAATGATGCTACACACCAAATAGTCAATCACGACTAACAACGATATCATATATCGATATGATAATCCATCAAATATCAAAATATCTGAAATTAAATAAATACTGTTGAGGAATCCAGTTGGATCCCTCCAACCTGTTTCCTGCATCCAAAAACATTAGCACAATACCAATTTCGCTCCAGTACGAAATTATCGCGGTACATGTTTTTAATAAATATTATCCGCTTAATAACGGCGTAATAGGGTCTCATCCGCTAAACAAAAAATGCGGGAAATCAATCAACTGCAATATATACATATGCCAATATATATATATTGATATTATATATAATACCAATTTCACTGTTTATGAAATATTCGCGGTATATGTTTATATTAAATAACATCCGCTTACTAACGGCGCATAATGTCTATTTTAACAATCAATAATTTACAGTCATCATTCAAACATGCATTCAAATATTTTAAATCTAACTATTTAAAATAAAATCGAAATCTATTCGATTGAGTGAGAAATTCTCACCTTGGTTTTAAATTCCGTTTTAGCTTTTATTTCGAATAAAATTAAACGCGCGTTTAATTTTACCCGAAATTCTCACTAACTCCAAACGACTCCAAACCAACTCCATCGCGTAGTGCTCGTCCATACGATTCCAACGCAACTGGATTTGCATTTTTTCGACCTCGTATGAAAAAGATATGAATTTTACAAGATTGTACACGTTTTATATAAACAATTTATAACTAACTTAAAAAAATTTAAACCCACAGCAAATCCTAGCCACCAGATCCAGATCCAACGGCCCCTCCCTTTTCTTCCCCACTCACGTACATCTCCAGGTTCCAAATTTGAGGCCGAACCCACTTATCAAATTGGGGTTAAATATTACTCCTCCAATTCTCAACGAAACTCGATCACACAACCACCATCGCGAAGAGCACGACGCAAGCTACCCACGCCTACCACCATGGCCAACTCGGCCTCATCTACATGCGTGCGCACGTCCCCTAACAGCCCACGAACGGCCCCCCCTGACGCCACCACGTTGCTTCGTTTCCGATCACCACCGTTCACATCGTAGCTCTCACTCCCCTCTCCAACTTTCATGTTGACAACCTCCTCTAATTGTTGACGGATTGGAAGATCTAGAGGGATGAAGTTGGAGCATTTCTGGCCCTTGAATTGTAACTGGCGGCTACATGATATTAGGGTTAGGTTTTAGTGTTGAAATTTATGAAGGGTGAAGGGTTCTTTTATAGGAAAAGCAAGCGTAAACACTATTCATCCCGGGAATTCCGAACTCCGATTTAGGCGCCGTAACCAGCGTACCTAGGGTTTATCCCGCGTTCCGGACACAATGGAACAAGTTTCGGAAGCTAATTCGGAAGTATGTGCGAGTTATGGCTGAAAACGTTCAATTTGAATTAAACTGATTTAAGTCGATTTCTAGGCGTTTTAATTTGTACCGGACAAACGGTAAATCCAATTGACACGAAATTTGAAACCTTACAATAATATCACATTACGGATCCGATGAAACTGGTTTCGTCGAATTCCGAGACTTTTTGAAAAATGGCTATTTTGACTCGCCAAATTTAAATTAAAAACAAATCGATGCGTTTCGAGCTGCCACGATCAAACGATAGCTCCGATTGACACGAAAATTGAAATCCGGTAATAACTAACTATTACGGATCCAATGGAACTGGTTTTGTTCAATTCTGAGACTGTTCAAAAATTGGCTATTTTTAGTCGATAATTAAATATTAAAATATTCAGTTTTCACACATTTACTTTTAATTCGATTTTAAAAGTTCTAAAATATCATTCTAACTTCAATATGATAAAATAAAATTTTACAAATCATTTTCAATCATATTTAACTCTATTTTCAATTATTTCCATAATTTAACATATTAAATTATCGATTTAATTATCCAATTAAATCCAATAAATCAAAATAAAATTTATTTGACTTAAAAATTCACTTATAAATATTTAAAATTAATTAAATATTCAATTTTTAATTAATAAAAATTCTGGGTCGTTACATGTCAGGTGAAAATTAACTGTTTAAACATGGTAATAACATGGTAATAACATGGCATAGCATATCATATGATCATCATTAACTTGCATAAACATTTTATATTACTAAACACTTGTCATCAATTCACTTTTCATAAGTATAAATATCAGAGTGAGAAAGACACACCTTTTCGAAGCTAGAGACCAAACAACAAACACAAGAGCGAATTCAAAAGCACGACAAACACGATTTGAATTGAATGAATGGAAAGCCTTGATAATATCTTGTATACAACAAATAACAAGACCATATTGACGCAGCGGATAAATCAAAATAAACTTCAATCGGTGAAAGTAGCAATCGGTGGATTGATGAATACCAAAATGCCCAAATTCGTTGATCCGAAGATACCGAATTCTAGCTATCTCAAACACGTTGATAGCGCACTATACCGTGTTCAAAGATCTATGATTCTTCGTACGTTGATCTAGCGCGCTAGATACCGTGAATCGGCTTCTACGAACGTTGAATCGAGCGCACTCGATTAACCGAAAGAGGAGATAGGAGATTACACTCAACTACCAATTTAAGATGAAAGCACACAGCAATAAACAAGAAATTTTATTCCAAAAATCAACCAACTCAAAATGTACAACACACTCGCTATTTATAGAGTTTTTACAACCCCCGGCACTAGGTCGTTCACGACCTTACACACACACTAGGTCGTTGCCGACCTAACAAACATCACACGACTCAACTTACAACCATCTGTACACGATTTACGACTTAGACAAGGTCGTCACCGACCTAAGTACATCACAATCCCTTCACGCGACCTAAAAACAACTCACACGACTTAACAGACATGACACCACAGCACAACGTTACAAGACGCGACTTAAGATAGGTCGTTAGCGACCTAACAACACGCGACTCAAATCCTTGACGACCTACGACTTAACAAGGTCGTGAGCGACCTAACTGACCAACACAATACAACACGTAGGCACAAACTCGGACGACTTAAAACACACGACTCACGACCTATACTTGATATGGCTTAACGACCTAAACAAGGTCGCGACCTTACTCCAAGCAGTTTAACCCTTTAGCGACTTTTCGTAGGTCGGTACCAAGATAAGGTCGATGCGACCTAAGTATTAGCTTCTGGATATCTTCACACGACCTAACTAGGTCGTAGGTCGAGACTGTCTTTAAGGAATTACCGGAGCGACCTATCTTAGGTCGTAACTCGTTAGGTAATTTAGGTCGTCCACGACCTAAATGAAAATGCGGCTTAGCTTGCTTAGGTCGTAACTCGGCATAGTTAGCTCGTTCTTCACCACTAGGTCGTACTTCATTAGGTCGGAGCTCGTTAAGTCGGAACTCTTCATCTTGTGACTTCTTAGGTCGTACTCAACTTAAAAACAAGTTAGGTCGGTTCCAACCTATGACTTCGTCTCTCTGGGCTGCATCATCCTTCCCTGGTTGAGAAAAATTCGTCCTCGAATTTGTGCCCTCCTCCTCCTTACCAAGCTCATTCCCATGATATGGTATAAGATGTTTAACATTAAACACGTCAGAAATGTACACATCCTTCGGCAGCTTCAACTTATAAGCATTTTCATTAATCCGTTTCACGACTTCTACAGGACCAATTTTTCTGGCTTTCAACTTGTTATAAGCACCTACTGGAAAAAGATCCTTCGTTAACACAGCGTAAACCAAATCACCTTCGTTAAATTCAACATTTCATCGCTTTAAATCTGTAAATTTCTTATATTTCTCATTTGATTTTTTCAATCGTTCCTGAACGATTCATGACATTCCGTCAACCCATCAACAAAATCAGCAGCTCGTTTAACCGTCCCCTTCGGTTGTGGTAATACTGTCAAATCCAACGGTCCCCTTGGCAAACTTGAATATACGATCTGAAATGGACTGAATCCCGTACTGCGATTCACTGCGCGATTATGAGCAAACTCCGCCTGACATAACTTCATATCCCAACTTTTCAGATTGTCCTTCACAAGACATTGCAGCAAATTTCCTAACGATCTGTTAGCAACTTCGGTCTGTCCATCTGTTTGCGGATGATAAGCGCTGCTAAATTTCAACTTCGTTCCCACCATCTTCCACAAACTTAACCAAAAATGGCTCAAAAATCTAGTATCCCGATCAGAAACAATAGATTCTGGTAACCCATGTAATCGATACACCTCCTTAAAGAATAATTGTGCCACTCGAATTGCATCCGCTGTCTTCTTGGAGGCAATAAAATGTGCCATTTTCGAAAATCTATCCACCACAAAAAATATAGAATCATTTCCCCTTTGAGTTCTAGGAAAACCCAAAACGAAATCCATGATGATATCAACCCATGGTTTAGATGGTACAGGTAACGGCATATACAATCCCGCATTTGTCGCTGTTCCCTTCGAAACTTGACATATATGACATCTCTCCACAAACTTTTCAACCTCTTTCCTCATCGATGGCCAAAAATAAGATTGGGAAATTAACTGCAAAGTACGATCTCTACCCACATGGCCTTCTTCGTGCAATTCTTTGATAATCTTCAATCTCAAACTGCTCTCTGGAATACATAATCGATTTCCTTTAAATAAGAATCCATCAACCAACATAAATTCATCAGTATCTCCATCTTTAACTTTCTCAACGAACTTTGCAAAGTAAGGATCTTCGTCAATCAACTCTGGCAATAATTCAAACCCTATCACCTCAATTTTCATTGTAGTCAACAAATGATTCCTCCTACTCAAAGCATCAGCCACACGATTCGTTGCCCCAGATTTATGTTTCACGATAAAAGTAAACTGTTGTAAATAAGCAATCCACGATGCATGTCTCGCAGAAATCTTATCATTTCCTTGCAAGTGCTTCAAAGCTTCATGATCAGTGTAAAGAACAAACTCTTTCTGGAATAGATAATGCCTCCAGTGTTTCACGGCTTGAACAATGGCATAAAATTCAACATCGTATGTACTGTATCTCATCTTTGCTCCTGATAACTTCTCACTGAAATAAGCAACGGGTTTTCCACTCTGACTCAAGACTCCCCCAATTCCAACTTTTGATGCATCGGTATGTAGTTCAAACAATAATTGAAAATCTGGCAAAACAAGAATTGGTGCTGTCGTCAACAGTTCCTTGATCTTCTCAAAAGCAATCCCAGCTTCCTCCGTCCAAGAAAATTGTTTCCTCTTCATGCAATCAATAATTGGTGCCATCACGCTACTGAAGTGTGGAATTAATCTTCGGTAGAATGATGCCAATCCATGAAAACTTCTAACTTTAGTGATAGTTCTCGGCTGTGGCCAATTTCTAATAGCTTCAACTTTACTCTGGTCCACCTGGATTCCTTTCTCAGATACAACATATCCCAAAAATAATACACTTCGAGTCATGAACACACATTTCTTCGTAGATGCATAAAATTGTTCCTCACGAAGAATAATTAACACCTTTCTTAAATGTTTAACATGCTCCTCTGTGCTCGCACTATAAATCAGAATATCATCAAAGTAAACTACAACAAACTTTCCAATGTACGGTCTGAAAATTTGATTCATCACCCTCATAAACGTACTCGGTGCATTCGATAGACCAAACGGCATAACCAACCATTCATATAAACCTTCCCTCGTCTTGAATGCGGTCTTCCATTCGTCTCCCGGTCTAATTCGAATCTGACGATAACCACTCTTCAAATCAATCTTTGAAAAGATAGTAGCCCCACTCAACTGATCTAGCAAGTCATCCAACCTTGGCATAGGAAACCTGTAACGAACAGTAATCTTGTTCAAAGCTCTACTATCGGTACACATTCTCCATGTTCCATCCTTCTTCGGCACCAACAAAGCTGGTACTGCACAAGGACTCAAGCTTTCCTGAACACGTCCCTGTTCTAACAATTCCTCTACTTTCCTTCGCAACTCCTCATGTTCCTTCGGGCTCATTCGATAATGTGGTCGATGTGGTAACACTACTCCCGGAACAAGATCGATTTGGTGTTGAATGTCCCTCAGTGGCGGTAACTCCTTAGGCAACTCTTCTGGAAATACGTCGTCAAATTCTTTCAAAACCGGCTTCGCTTCTTCGGGAATTCCAACCTCTTTATGTCTCTCTCGTCCAATCAACAAATAGACTTCAGGCTCCTCTTCAACTTCCTTAACAAACTCCTTCAAAGATAGCAAAGTTTTCAGTTCTTCGATCTCCTCTAGCTTGCTCTCCTTCTGTTGTTGCTTCCTGGGAACCAAAGTGATTTTAGTACCCTCGAACATGAAACTATAGCTATTAGCTCGACCATCATGTTGCACTGCTCTATCAAACTGCCATGGTCTGCCCAACAACAGATGACACACATCCATATCTACAACATCACACCAAATTTCATCTTTGTACTTCTTTCCAATAGAAAAACTCACACAAGCTCTTCGACACACCTTCACTTCACCACCCTTCCTTAACCATGCTAACTTGTACGGTTTAGGATGCTTCTCAGTTTTTAAGTTCAACTTCCTTACTGCTTCTGTAGAGATAATATTATCACAACTCCCGTCATCAATAACGAACTTGCAAACCTTTCCCAAAATAGTGCATGTCGACTGAAAAATATTGCTTCTCAACCAACTAGAATCCTCTTCTTGCTTTGGTGTAAGACATGACCTTCTCATCATAAGATTACAACCTTCATCTCCAGACAATTCTTCTTCCTCCACGACATAAGGTGTATTTGAACATTCTGCCTCCTCACCATCATCCTCAATCTCAGCAACCATTGCTCTCTTCTTCGGCTTCGGACATTCATTGCTTTTATGACCCAGCTCCTGGCAATTGTAACATTTTAAACCACTGCTAACCTTTGCCTTCTCAGCCTCCTTCACCACTGGCTTACTGATAGGTTTACGAACATTAGAACTCCCACTAACACCCTTCACTTGATTATTGGAATTAGTAAACACACCACCTCCACGCCTTCCTTGCTTCTCCCAAGCCAACGCTTTCTGATGTGCCTCTGCTACTGATCTAGGATCAAACATATTAACCATATCCTGGATCTGCATTCTCAATCCACCAATGAATCTAGCAGTTAGCTGTTCTTCCGTTTCCATAATATCATTCCTGGCAATGAGTTGGTAAAATTCATCAGCATAATCACTAACAAACTTCGTCCCTTGCCTCAGATTTTGCAACCTCTGGTACATAAGTGATTGGTAGTTGTAAGGCAAAAATGTAGCTCGCATCAACTTCTTCATCTTCTCCTATGATTCAATCTTTGACTTTCCCATTCTCTCCCTTGTAAGTTTAGTTTGCTGCCACCATGCCAAAGCTCTCCCCCTCAACCTAGAAGCAACCAACTTCACTCTTCTATGCTCAGGAACCTCCTTGAAATCAAAGATCTCTTCAACATTTGACACCCAATCTAAGAATTCTTCAGCTACCATTCCTCCTTTGAACTCTGGAATTTCCATCTTCATACTCGCCTCCCATCGACGATCATCTTCAACATCCCGATAAGAATTTCGAACTGGTTCTCGATCTCGATAATGAATGCTAGCTCTATCACCCTCTTCATCAAAATCAAAAGTACGCCTACATCGATCTCGACCATTATCATCCCTTCGTTCATGCATGCTTCTTCGACTATGTCTCTCTTCCTCTCTATATGGCTCGTTTTCAAACTCTCGTGGAGTTCTCCTCTCTTCATGTCCATAGTCATGATGATCTCTCCGTGATGAAATTGATGTTTCTCTTCTATCTCTAAAAGAATGCGGTGATACCCTCCTCGCTTCCGTAACCGATGGCGAAACTCGGTTTCCTCCATGGTTCGAGATTGGTGATCTCCTCCTTTGAGTTTGATTCAAGTCATTCATCAACTTCTCTAACTTCCCAATGCCTTCATCAAATTTCTCATTAATACGTTGTTCCATAAGCTCGGCTTCTTCTCTTCGATACAACGCTTCAACATTTTGATGACGATTAGCTCTCCTTGGTGGCATGATTGAAAACGTCCCAGAAACTTCAAATACTTCTCAAATACTTCAACAACTTGAACACAAAACTTCAATGCAAGCAACAAATCACGGCTCAACCTTGACTCGGCAATAGCTCTACTTCAACAAAATGTACTTCAAAACTCTCCAACCCAAGCCAAACAATGCACGCTTAACACCACTAGCTCGCACAAAACTCCTTGGCTCGGCTATACCACAAAGCACACACGGCTCCAAGCACTTCTCCTTCAACTTTGGCGCGCAAAGATCTTGCGACCAAACTCTCACACTCTTCCAAGTTTGATCCAAAAGATAATGGATCGAAATCTTCAAACTCGTTGCAACTTCAAGATGAACATGATGAACTTCAACTTCAAACTTCAAATACTTGGCTCCAAGAATCAACTTAGCTATGACTGGCTAAGTATGGCTCCGATACCAAACTGACGCAGCGGATAAATCAAAATAAACTTCAATCGGTGAAAGTAGCAATCGGTGGATTGATGAATACCAAAATGCCCAAATTCGTTGATCCGAAGATACCGAATTCTAGCTATCTCAAACACGTTGATAGCGCACTATACCGTGTTCAAAGATCTACGATTCTTCGTACGTTGGTCTAGCGCACTAGATACCTTGAATCGGCTTCTACGATCGTTGAATCGAGCGCACTCGATTAACCGAAAGAGGAGATAGGAGATTACACTCAACCACCAATTTAAGATGAAGGCACACAGCAATCAACAAGAAATTTTATTCCAAAAATCAACCAACTCAAAATGTACAACACACTCGCTATTTATAGAGTTTTTACAACCCCCAGCACTAGGTCGTTCACGACCTTACACACACACTAGGTCGTTGCCGACCTAACAAACATCACACGACTCAACTTACAACCATCTGTACACGATTTACGACTTAGACAAGGTCGTCACCGACCTAAGTACATCACAATCCCTTCACACGACCTAAAAACAACTCACACGACTTAACAGACACGACACCATAGCACAACGTTACAAGACGCGACTTAAGATATGTCGTTAGCGACCTAACAACACGCGACTCAAATCCTTGACGACCTACGACTTAACAAGGTCGTGAGCGACCTAACTGACCAACACAATAAAACACGTAGGCAAAAACTCGGACGACTTAAAACACATGACCCACGACCTATACTTGATATGGCTTAACGACCTAAACAAGGTCGCGGCCTTACTCCAAGCAGTTTAACCCTTCAGCGACTTTTCGTAGGTCGGTACCAAGATAAGGTCGATGCGACCTAAGTATTAGCTTCTGGATATCTTCACACGACCTAACTAGGTCGTAGGTCGAGACTGTCTTTAAGGAATTACCGGAGCGACCTATCTTAGGTCGTAACTCGTTAGGTAATTTAGGTCGTCCACGACCTAAATGAAAATGCGGCTTAGCTTGCTTAGGTCGTAACTCGGCATAGTTAGCTCGTTCTTCACCACTAGGTCGTACTTCATTAGGTCGGAGCTCGTTAGGTCGGAACTCTTCATCTTGTGACTTCATAGGTTGTACTCGACTTAAAAACAAGTTAGGTCGGTTCCAACCTATGACTTTGTCTCTCTGGGCTGCATCACATATAAACATATGCATACAATACAAACATGAATTGAAACGAAATGGAAATTTTTAAATCAACAAAGAATATTACCCAGCTTTAACACGAAAGTGCCTGACCACGAAAACATGGCTTGTCACATGATCAAATGGGCTTGTTCTCATCACACTAGGCTCAGCCTAGGTGTCAACATGACTTGGGTTCAGCATCAAAATACATGGCAACAAGTGGATGAAGATGGAGGGGTTACAACACGAATTATCACAAAACAACATAGGAATTTAGTGTCCAAAACAACATCAAATGGTTTGCACTTGTTCTCAACTTCACATGCTTCAGCTAGGGGTTGGTTTAGCTCGGCCATGGCATGTATTAGGGTCTTGTTTGGGTCTCTATAGGGTCGGCCTAGCTTGTGTTTGGTGGAGTGAAGATATATGTGCAACAACTATCCATACAAGGCAATGTTTCATCATCTCTTTGCTACAAAAGTGTTCGGCCATGGGCTATATGGTCAGGTCCAGAGGTGTGGGGTCCAAGGTGATTACGTGGCAGAGGGTGCTGGAGGTGGTGGTGGTCATGTAGGTGGCGGCTATGGGTGGTGGAAGTGGTGATGACAATTCTAGGTCTAGATTTATATATATGTGATGTCTTGTTCATTTCTAGGTTGATCAACATCACCTAGGGCCATGGATAGGACATGGGGAGGGGCTGGAGGTGGTGTTGGTTAGGTGTGCTGGTGGTGGAGGCGGCCTAGGTGGTGGTGGAGGGAGGAGCCGATCCAAATAGTTGAGAACAAGGTGCAAAATCATTTAGGAAATAGGAAAACGAGAAGAAGAACTTACCAGATTTTGCAAGATGGAGGCCATGATCTCCTTTTCTTTTTTTTAGGGTTTGAGAAAGAGAAATTTCGTGACAAATGAGCAAGGGAAGTCGGCTGGAGATGGTATAGGGAAATGACAAAATAACAAATGTATTAATTGCAAAAAAGAAACGGATAAAACGCTTTTACGTTTCAGGCTTTTAAAATCTCTTAACTTTCTAAACCTTTTGCATTTCCTTTTCTTTTTAATTTTATAAAAACAAAATAAACTTAGAAATGTTATTTAAAACCGAAACTAAGTAAGAATAAAATAAAATAAATAATTTATTTTAAGTAAAATAGAAAAAGGAAATAAGAAATTGCTTAAATATAGCAACCCTGACATAAAAATTACAAGAAAATTCCAATGACTTTGGAAAATTTATTACTTCACAAAAAAAATATTTTAACACAAAATTTGAATTAAAAATGGTTTTAAAACATTTTCAAGGTAAAATAATAATTTAATTTTTATTAAATAGAGAGTTAAATAAAGAAAAATGCAGTAAATACCAACTAGGCTTTATAAATTGAAATAAATTCAAATAAACTTTAGAAAAATTATATTATCATTTTAAAAATACTTAAAAGTCAAAATATACATAATATAACATATTATCACATATTAAAATAAAATATAACCAAGAAGAAGTAATTTATACTATTTAAAATAGTTATTGTAAATAACCCTATATACGCACAATATTGTAAAGGGTATAACTTCCACAGTTTACATCCGATTTCAACGAAACGAAAAGTGGTGTTCTTAGAATTTTATGTACTTTCATAATAAAAGAAAAAAAATTAAAATTTTAAACTTTTAAAATTTTAAGTTGAAAGTCACAGTTTGACTATTTTGACCAAAATCAGCATTTCAGGCAAATATTCAACTTACACAAGTTTGGAATTATAACTCGTATAAAAAATCAAGATTATATTTAAATAATAAATTTAATCATTTCAAATAAGTAAAATAAGTTTTTAAATCAAAATCTTACATTAAAAATAATTAAAATATACAATAAAATAATTACAAAATACAGGGTTGTTACACTCGTAAAGGTTATACCCAAAATTCTTTTGGATAATTAGATTTGTTCTGATTGTGTGAATTGATTGCTTTGGTTGTTAGCATATGATTAACATATGCTGTGTTTTAAAATAAAATCTTTTAGATTATTAAATTACCTTTATTTTAAATTTCGGAGACGAAATTCTTTTAAGTGGGAAGGATTGTAATATCTCGGAATTTTGGACAATTTAAATTTAATAATCTGAGTTTAAATTTAAATTGAATTGATGAATTTTGTTAATAAATTTGATTTGATTTAATAATCTTCTTTATTTAAATATTTAATTTGTGAATTTATTTTTAATAAACTAATAAATTGTTTTCTATTTAATAATGTATATGTATTTGTATATATTATAAATAAGAAAGTTGTTTTCAATTAAATTTAGTATAGCATAATTTTAATGTTTGAAAATAGGAATTGAGATTTATTATTTATTTAAGCTTTTCAAAAATATTTAATAAAATACTATATGATTTTTAAATATAAGAAAAATGTTTTAATTGGTTTAAAATTCATTTTTGACTTAAAGATTAAATATTAAAATAAGTTATAAAATGTTTGTGTTTTTCTTTTTAAACTATTAATTTATAAAATGAGATTTGTTAATTTAATTTGAAATTTAAAATACAATTTAAAATAGGAACATGCATTCATTAAGTTAATTTTCTTTAACCTTAATTAAATAACAAACCCATTCAAAAGACATATGTAAGCTTAATTTACATATGTAAGTAATTTAAGATATAAGTTGACAAGTCTTAACAACACAAGCCATGTGTCATTTGTTTAATTTTGTTTTTCTTTAATTTTAATTTAAATCAAACATTGTTATTTAACTTGCATATATTCATTCTTTAGCTTTTTCTCATTTTTGATTCTAAAACAAAGAAACCTGAAAGGAAAAAAATTCAACTCCTCTAACCTGTAAATGCATTTGCATTCAAACATGCAATCTGCATCCAAAATAAAATCTGCATGCATTACAAATTACAAACCTGTAACTCCTCTTTAAAACCTGTAAGATCAAAAATCATTACCCTGCATTACATTCAACTCCTCAACATACAAACCTGCATTTCCCCAAAATACAAAAGCCTGCATGTGTGTAAACTAAAGCATGCATTCACTTTTCAAAACTCTGAAACATGCACTCCAATTTCAAGCAACATTCAAAGATCAAAAGCATTAAAAACTGAAGGCCTGCATTTCAAATTTTTGTCAAGAAAAATCTGCATTTCAGTTATTCAAAAGCCTGCATTTTTCAAATGAATCTGGGAAAAAGCATTAAAACAAGAGGCCTGCATTCATGAAACTATGCTCTGCATGATTCAAAAATCAAGCTCTTTCTGCATGATCAATTTGGGCTCTGCATTTATATTAGGTGAGTAACTTTATTTATAAAAAGAATCCTTATAAAATCAGGTTGCATGTTTATTGTATGTAATGAATATTTTTGGGAATGTTTAATTGATGAATGCTCTTATGCATGTTGTATACATGACTGTGGAATCTGTATGTCCCCTCTATTCAAAATGTTTTAACGCCCTGTTTAATTTTAAATTCAAAACTTTCAGTTTTGTCTGTGGTACAACTCAAGACTTAAAGTATATTCATTTGTTTTATCACATACTTTAGACTAAAGTTTTTACTTAAGATAAAAATTTGTGAACTGTTTCTAAAATTAGAAAGAAACAAGCAAGTTTGAAAATAAACAAAACTCTAACATTTATAACTTAATGTTACAGGATTATAAATTGAATCATAATGCAAAAGCATGATTTAAACAAAAAAATTTCAACTTTTAGAGTTAAGGACAGAATGCAATTTTAACTTGACTGTATTTTACAATTTTGGTCAAGTTCAGATGATGCATGCAATTAAATTGATTGTATTTGATTCTGAAGATAGTATAGCTATCATAGGTTATGGGAAAATTATTGGATTGAGTTGAAATTTGGTTTTGATGTTGAAATTTGGGTTTCCAGGTTTAGAACCCTAGTTTACTAGATTTAAGAAAATTTGGTACCGTGGTTTCAAAATTGGATCGAGTTCAAAGCTCTTTTGAGTATGGATAGGGGAGGTGTTGATGGAGTTGTCGCCGAAGTTTGGGTGGAGATGGTGGCCGGAGGCACGTAGTGTCGCTGTTGACAGGTTTGAGGGGGAAGAACTGTGTTTGTTTACAGGGTAGGGGTTTATGAGTGTTGTAGTGGTTGCAGGGTTTTTTTGTACTCGGGTTAGTCTCGGGTAAATGGGAAGGGAAACTCGAAGCCAGTATGTTGTTTCCCCGAAGTAAATTTGTGGAAGCTCGGGTCTTAGTGCTTCAGGTTTTGGCATTTTAACAGAGCCTGTTTTCCCAGTTTTTTTTTTAAATTTTTTTAGGTTAGAATTTAAATATAAACACAAACCTGAACTAAGCATTAAATTTAAACTGAATATAAATATGAATTCAAGAATTTGAATTCTGTTTATTTTGAAGTAATTTGAGTTTTTAAAAATGTAAATACTGCAGTTTTTAAAGTTGCTCAAACCTGTTTTTCCAGGTTTATTAAAAATTTACAGTAAGGGTAAGATGCAATCAAAAATCTTGATTAAGCCTTGAATCTGAAGTTGAATTTGTATTCACTAAGTTTTAAATTTTAAATCTTTGAATTAAATTTGAAATGTTTTTAAAATCCAAGTTTGGTTTTAAACTTAAAACATAAACTGTTTTTCTGTTTTGAAAATTTAAAAGAAGAGTTTAAACTTAAAGATGAAGTTCAATCTGAAAATGTTTAAATCTAAAACTTAAGTATGAAATCAAATATTTAAATCTTGGATTTTTAATCATTTTTGAATTCAAACTTAAGTGGTTAAACTAAACAGGAAACTATTTTTCCGTTTTCTGTTTTAAATTGAAAAGTAAATTTTTAAATGGCAACTAAAATTTTAAATAAGTTTAAATCTGGAAAACTGAACTTTTGAGTTAATGAACCTGAGTTTGAATTTAAAACTGGAAATTTAAATTTAGATTTTAAACTTTACAGTATTAAGGAACCTTGGTTTTGAGTTTGAACTATAAGTTTTAAATTTATGAAATAAGGTTTAAATAAGTTTAAATTTAGTTTGAAAATCTGGAATTTGACTTTAAGTCAGTTTTTAAAATTTAAATAAGTTTTTAAATTTAAATTTGGTTTAACTATTTAGAAAGTTTAAATAAATTTGGATTTGAAAATGAAAATGGAGATGTAAGTAAAGTTTTAAATCTTTAGGTTTGAATCTAAAATAGAAATTTAATTTGAAATTCAGTTTGAATTTAAAAAGAAATTTTAAAATGAATTTTGTTTTGAAATAAAGTGTTGAAATATTTTGTATAAAAAAGAATGTTTCTTAAATTTTGAACTTAAGAAATTGATTTCATTTACATTATTTAATTAATTTAAATGGAGTATTAATTTTTTACTTAATGAATAATGTGGACGATTAATTAAGTAATTAATAATTTTTAAGTTAGATAATTAAGATTTGAGATTAATTAATTAAGGTTAATTAATCTATAATTAAGGAAGATTAATTAAATCTTAATTTATGATTAAGATTTACTTAATCAAGTGATTAAAAGATAATTTAGATTTTAATTAGCACTTAATTAACCAATCATTAGAGATTAATTAAATGATAATTAAAGATTAATTAATTGATAATTAATAATGATTAATTGAAGTTAATTCTTAATTATGTAATTAAGAAATGTTAACGAAGGTCATTAACTTAAGATTATTTAACAATTAATTAATGTGATTAATTTTAATAATTAATTAGATTAATTAATTAATAATAATCAATTGTCTAATTACTTAATGAAGTAATTAATGAATTAATTACTTAGTGTAATTAATTTAATTAATGTGATTAGTTTAGATTAATTAAGTTAAATTAATTTACACATTTGTTGATTGTTGATAATTACTTTATGTAATTTATGAATTTGTAATTACTTAGAGAAGTAATTAATTAATAATTACTGAATGTAATTAAGATATTTATTATAAAAGTAATTTGGATTTAAATTACTTTAGAACTAATCAAGGATTAATTGAGATAATTAATTAAGAGTAATTTATTTATGGGATGAGTAATTAATATTAATCATAGGTGATTAATATATATGGTTTAAATTGAAGATTAATTACTTATGTAATTAATTTATATAGAGATTGATTAAATGTAATTAGAAATCATTAATTAATTAATGATGTAATTTGGAATTGATTAATTAAGGTATAATTAATATTAAATGCTAATTACTTATTGTAATTAGAGATAGTTAATCAATAATGGTTAATTGAAATGAATATTGAGATGATGATTTATAAATTGATTTGTAATCAATTGATGGTTAAGATAAGCAGAATTTTAACGATGAAGTAATTAATTTAATTCATTTTAAATTAATTAGAGGATAAGTAATTAATTTAATTGATTTTAAATTAATTATAATAGGTGATCATTAGATAGTTGCTTATGTTTGATAATTAGTATTGGTTGCTTGGTATGGTTTGTAATCTCAATTATGAGATGAGTAGTGTATGTGATATGGATGCATTGGTTGCTGTTGGATGATAATATGGATTATCTGATTATGATATGAACTATCTGTTGATAATGATAATGTTGATTTTCTATTGTGATGAATTATCTATCTGTGTATAGTTAGATAGTGAATTGAATTGTTTTAAACTTAAAACAACTTGGACCTTAAAAGACACGCTTTGGATTTCGATGAGACCGGGATCGGGTTTCCATATTTGGAATCCGAAAACCACATCGATTCCAAATAACGTTAGGTCGTTAACCCAAGTGGAGCGAGTGAAGACTCGAGGTGTAAGGGCTATACGTCAGTATAACTCTGTGGGTGATTCCGTAATGAGTTTGACGGAATAGTACTTATAGATTCGAGATGGTGGTTTAAAGTGCAAGGGTTATTGTCGTTAACTCTGAGGGTGATTCCAATACGAGTGTAACGAGATAATGCCTTCGGTTTCGTTCGAACCCGGAACGAACTTGTATGGATCGAATGCTTTCAGAACATCGTCCGGCGGACGATGAGCATTCTAAGTGTTATGTCCTATAAAGGTAATCGTAGCCTCAAGCCTCATCAACCGGGAATGGCTAAATCAGGGGAGGTGCAGCAAAACTTCGTGGGTAGCACCCACTTGAGAGCAAGATTTATCCCTGTCTAGAGGTCCCTTTATTTTCGGCTTAGTGGTGCGGTTGCTGATCACAACTGCGGGGTAGTCTTGTTCGGAACTGTTCAGTAAGGAACGGGTCCGGCTTTGTGTTGCAGGGGATGAAGGGAGTAATCCTCGGTACGGTGATCTAGACCACGTACTGTGACGGGCGGTACCCCAGTAGCCCAGCCATTGATGGAATCCAAAATCCAATAAGTGCCAACGGTTTTGATTGTATTACCCACTTTTGTGGCTAGTAGATGGAATTTAATCATGTAACAATTTCGGCTATTTCTTATTTACTTGAAAACCCTAGACACTATTATAATATCATTGGATTTCCTGTCAAATGTTTTGGTTAGCGTAAGGTAAAAATTGTTCCATGTTTATGTGTGGGAAGTCTTACGTGATACCTTTTCTTTTCAAAAGGTTTTTCAAAGTTAAGCAACTTTAACCTGTTACTCACACCAGACCCATGTCTGACCCGGAGTTATTTCTGTTTTTCTATAACTCTTGGGTACTCAAATTTTTACGAGTAGCCAAGGAAATTCAGGTTAGGATTCAGGTTAGCTTTGACGAATTGTGGAGGAGCAAATGGAGCAAGAGGCTTCCGCGTATAGTTATATAGTTTTCCGCTGTGTTGGTATCTCTGAGTGTTTCTGTATTGTGATTGAATTGTAATAACTAGACAGGTGTTTATAACTGTCTAGTATGTGTTATATTGACTGTGTACTTTGATATTTGATGAATACTATGTAATACTTATGTTATTAATATAATTTATTCGTTCCGCTGTTGAGATTCTTGTGTTGTTTCTTTCTTCTTTTCTTTCTTTTCTCTTTTCTATCCCTTTCTTTCTTAAAGATGATGCGATTTTCCAGGAGTGGAAAGTCGGGTCGTCACAAAGGTGCTTTTTGAACTCCTTTTAAATTTTCATTTTAAATACAAGTTTAAATTAAAAGTAATTTAAACTTATCAGGTTTGGAAAAAATTTAAAACTTATGTAAATTTCAAATCAAACAAGTGCCATGAAAAATTTAAAGTTAAATTCATTTCAAAATTTTGATAACTTCCATTCATTCTTAGTTTATAACTTTTAAATTTAAATCTTCTTTTAAATTTAAACTGAAATTCGTTTTTAAACATAGAATTTCCAGATTTAAATAAATTTGTACATCCTTACTCACATTTTTAAAACCTTAATATTTAAAGTTTTAAACTATTTACCAAAAAAAATTAGATAATTAAGTTAAATTTCTAAAACTTCCATTTTAATATTAAAACTGGAATTTAAATTCAAATCAGAAATTTAAACTTGCATTTGAATTTGAACTTAAACTTTACTCTAAACATGAAACTGCAGATTTAAAAGTTTAAACCCAGATTAAAAAAAAAGAAACAGGTTTTTGAAACCTAAACACTACAGTGACCCGAGAAAACAAAATTTTACTTCGGGTTTCAAGCTACCTTACTTCGAGTTTTATCTCAACTTACTTCGAGCCAATACAAAAACTCCCCTGTAACATCCAACAACCAAACATTTTACCAGAAAACATGTCGCCGTGCATATGCACGGCGATCACCGCCCCTTCTCATCATCATAGATGATCCACCCACAACCAGAAACCCACCACAACTTCAAGCATCAACCCAGATCAAGCAATTAAACAAGAATTAAAAAATTTGATCAAACAACCCAAACCTGAAATGCTTTTCCAGGTTTTTGTCCAACCTGTCAACGACCAATTGTTTGCCACTCCGATCACCTGATTATCCTCCTCTCCGGCCATGAAACAATCCACACATCAGCTACACAATCACCAAGTATCACATCACTCGATCCACTCTTCCCCTCTCAATGTCCCAATCTTTAACCCCTATTCAAACTAGGGTTCATACAATGATTTCCCAACTGCACCCTATCTAGTAAATTTTAATTACTTCTTTGATTTTCCCAAGGATCTATGATCCTTATTTAATAACTCAAAAGAAATTTGAGTTTTCTTATACTACAGATTGCAAGAATTTTCACAAATTCATATTTTTTCAAGAATAAACTGTCACTAAATCAAACACCTAAAAATTCTACTACTTGATTTAAAAATCAAGTTCCAATTTATATTTTTGATTTGTATTACTAAATTACCATATAAATTTGACTGGGTTTGGAAAATTTTTAAACATGGAAGATGATTCCGGTTTTACAGAGGCAACAACCTGTATATAACTTCCTAAAACCTTTAAATGTTAACTTAAAACAACTTTTGTAACAACCCGCATATTTATCGATTATATATTTGAATATTTTATTTAAATATTTTATCGTTCGTCGGATTTTGGTCCGAAAAGCTACTTTTTGCAAACAGTCGAATTGGGACTCGAGACCACCCCCATTGAGTTCAAAATGCCGTTTGCAACCTTTTTGAGTGTAAGCTTCGATATGTTTGGAGAAAGTTGATTTTTGGTACTTTTTCCCGCTTAGGGCTTTGGTTTGGGCTGAGCCAATTAACCACTTACTAACTCAGGCCCAATCCCCCTCTCCTATTCATTCCTTCATAATTTCCTAATACAGTCAAGCTTCTTCAAAAATGGGGGAAGAGAAAATGAATTAGGAAATCCTAAGCCCTAGCTTCCTTTGCAAATCCATCTCCTAGCTCCAAAGTTCAAGAGAACCCATTGGTAAGCATCTCCTTCTTCTTCTCCAACTCATTCTCTCTTTGGTTTCTGAAATTTGCTAAACCTAAATTTAGGAATGTTCTTCTTTTGAGTTGAGAATCAAGCTTCTTGAGTTGGAATTGAAGAGTGCTTGTTCTTGCCATTGCTTCATAGCATCTTCTTCATTAATTCGGGTTCAAAGGTGAGATTTTTATCTCACATCTTTGTCTATAATTATCTTCGATTGTTAGGTATGAATTCCTAACACTTATTCATGTGCAATTGATTTTGGTTTGGATTGATTTCGTGTATATTCCAATTTTTGGTGTTTTGGTCTAATTTATGAAAATCCTTTTATGGATATTTGGGCATTGATATTTGAGGCGTATCAAAGAGCCGTTTAGGCTGGGTTGTCGTTCGACGTAATTCCTTAGCCATCGCCATTTGCTCGTTCGATCGTTTCCGATATTCGTTTGGCCATTTTTGGCCTAGGTTCAGGGAATGCCCTGAATCCTTCATTCAGACATCTGAAACGTAACATTCAGACGTCTGAATATTGTTCTAGGAAGATTTCTATTCCCAGATTCAGACGTCTGAATTGGTTCATTTGGAACCAGAAAGGAAATAGGCTAAAAAGTGCCTATTTCAGACGTCTGAAACACTTGATTCAGACGTCTGAATTGTGTTCTGGAAATCTTTATATTTCCAGATTCAGACGTCTGAACCACTTGTTTCAGACGTCCGAAACTGCAGTGTTTTGCCTGCATGCCTATTCGCTTGAGAATTCCAATTTAAATCGATTCGTGATGATCCAATTTGTTGTTATCATTTATTATGACTTTGTTGACCTTTTCTTTGGGAATTTTAGATATATCCACTTTGATGGATTTGATATCGATTTCTTTGGATTTTATTCACGTTTTCGAATGTGAATCTTGGTGATTGATTGTTCCTACAATCTTCTTTGTGATTTATCACTTTAAAAATATAAAGGTTTTCTATACTAGTGGTAAATATCAAAACTCTTTCTTCAAAGGATTTCAAGACTATTTTATTACAAAGCTCGTTTTCTCAAACCGTTTTCCAATCTATTAGTATATACAAGCCTTTACCTCACTTGTATGAGAAATCTAATTAAATGACTTAGTAAAACGAGTGGTATGAAACGCTTGCGTTTACTTCGTCGGTTAATTCTTGGACTTGTTCGATTGAATCTCTTGTGACAATTTTCTAGTGGAGATCTACAATTTGTTCGTAAATATTTAACTTAAGATAGCGGTTATGGGACATGAAGCTAAGCTCATATATTTACTAGCTTATTGTAATTGACACTTCTCGTTGATCATGACGATCATCTTTATGGTTAAGACTAGCAATGTGCGATGTCTCTTTGTTTGTGAGGTTAGGCTAGACACCACTTGTGCGATTCCATTCACACATACCTTTTCGGTTAGCCTAGACACCATTTGTGTGATTCCATTCACACATACCTTTTTGCTTTTTGGTTAGGCTAGACACCACTTATGCGATTCCATTCACACATACCTTTTCGGTTAGCCTAGACACCATTTGTGTGATTCCATTCACACATACCTTTTTGCTTTTTGGTTAGGCTAGACACCACTTGTGCGATTCCATTCACACATACCTTTTCGGTTAGCCTAGACACCATTTGTGTGATTCCATTCACACATACCTTTTTGCTTTTTGGTTAGGCTAGACACCACTTGTGCGATTCCATTCGCACATACCTTTTCGGTTAGCCTAGACACCACTTGTGTGATTCCACTCACACATACTTTCTTTTGATTTCTGGATTTCGTGTGTTGATTTCTGGAATTTATGTTTCACCAACTTTTACGATGGGCATTGATATATATGTCATTTATTGTGGCTTGGTGAATGAAATCAGGAGTATGACATTCCTTTTTATATTGAGTAGATTATTGTGATATTGATTAATCTCTTGTTGATTTTCAATTATTTATTTATCACAGCTTGGCATTGTGATTATTATATGTTTGTGTCATATCTCTTATTATATATCACTTCTTCTGATATTTATAGCTAGACTGATCCGTTTATTATTTTCTTCTTAAATAATACTAGGGTCAGACCGAGATTTTACAGGTGCTTCTGCTTGACTCCTTATCGGACCATCTTCTGACTTTTGGCTAACTACTTTAGTTTAGTAGTTTTTGTTGTATACATTTGAGATACAGACTCTATGATGTATACTTATTCTTTTGTCTAGCACTTGTATCTATTCCTTTGTATTATTGTGGATCTTTTTGACCACTACTCTGATGAACACTTTCATGTGTTATATTCATATATATTTCCGCCATTGTGATATGAATTGTCTGTGACTGATTTATGTTATGTTTACTTCTATATTTGTTTCCGAAGATATTATAGCCACTGTGTAGTAGCTTTGAGTTTGTGTCGGCATGTCGGATTTCCACTTGAAAAGAATTGCATGCTATACTATCTGACATATCGATGCTCGCACAAAGCAATTACACGGATGGTCGCTCCTCAACAGCCTTATTCTCCGTGCTAGTTGACAGCATTCACCGTAATGTTCTTGGCTAGCGTGGGTATAGAGGTGGGGCGTCACATCTTGGTATCAGAGCCAAACTTCGGAACAATGTAGAATAATTTAACAAAGATCATCGTCCTAAGTCCATCTTAGGAGTCGTGCTTTAGGATTTAATTCGTGTCCTCGTACCGATTCATCCTAATTTCTTTATGATTCCTTGTTTTATCAATCAAGTTTGATTGAAATTTATTCTGAGAATAACTTTTTCCTCTTCTTTCTTTCTTTCTTAAGAAGAGAAATGGTTAGACCAGGCCATCCCAGCGCCGGTCAATCTAGTGCAACTCTCAAAGATGGAGTTTTTATGACTACCCAGCAACTCCTTGACCTCGTTACAAATGCTCAAGCAGTTGGAGCTAACCCGGAACCTACTCACCCAAAGTCGGGATTTGCACGCTCGTGCAGCGATTACACTAATTTGGGTGGGAAGCCATTCAAAGGTTCGGAAACTATCATCGAGGTCCAGGCCTGGTTAAAATCATGCGATCGAATCTTTTCTCGCATGAACCTTATCGATCTCCACCGCGTTCAGGTGGCTTCCAGCATGCTCCAGGAGAGAGCATTTGACTGGTACGAACTCCTTGTTTCAGAAATTAATGAAGCGGATCTCACCTGGGAGCAATTTCAGGGACGCTTCGAGTTAAAGTTTGTACCAGAAGCTGGGAAAGTAACCTTGGCTCGACGTTTTATAGACCTTGTTCAAGGTCAATCCTCTGTGACTGATTACGTCGCATCCTTCGAGTCGCTTTCCAAATATGGGGTTGAATACATCAACACCCCATTGAAGAAGAACCAGAGGTTCGTTTATGGCTTAAATAAAAATCTTAAGAAGCCACTACTCCTGAAACTAGAAGTCACATTTGATCAACTCGTCGATATCGCTCTTCGTCTTGAAGAGACTGATAAAGAAAGTGATGTTGAAATAGTAGCTTCCAAACCCAACTTCAACAACAAAAAGAGACCCAACGAATTCCAAGGCCCTTATCCCAACAAAAAGGGTAAGCAAGCAACGCTTGCTGCAAAGGCTCCTTCTCCTAGTAGTGCGATATGCTTCAACTGTGGATCTGGGGATCATTTTGCTAATAAGTGCTCAAAGCCCAAATCGTGTCGCTATTGTAAGAGCCCAGATCATTTCATCCATCAATGCCTCAAACGTGAAGGCAAGAGGGAGGGAAAGTTGAATGTGGCTCAAGCCCTTGGCAACACATCTCGTGGCCAAGGTATTTCTCATTCAATCCTTGATTTTGTTTGTCTTGTGAATATTCTTTTCAAGTTCTTGTTGATTTGTATCTCATTATTTTATATCAAAAGAACTTGTTGATTCTTTTTCTTTGAAAATAGTTTGGGCTTGATGACTTCTTTGAGGATTGCGAATCCGACTGGTGGATCCACAACACTCAATTTGCTTTTTATTGATGTCGAAATTATTTTATGAGATTTTTCTTTCCGAGCCGATATTTTTACTTAGGCTCCGGAATTGATTTTTTTGAAAGGATCGACTTAATTGTGAAGCCCGTATCCTATTTTTCGAGTGGACTATTCATCTTCGACATTTTCTATCTGTTAAGCAGCTTTCTATTTTTTTTTGTGATTCCGATTTCAAATTTTTGGTGGAATCATTTTATTCCTTAAGCCCACTTATAAGGAAAGTGTTGTTTCTCTCATTCATGTAGTTTGAGAAATTTTTCGGTATTTTTGAGTTTGTCTTAGGATTATCACCTAAGAAATCTTTTGTATGGTGCTAAGGCCTTTTCAGTTTCACTTTACCACTGGTTTTCGTTTGCTACGAGTTGCGGAAATTAGCATTCCACTTACTGCATTCCGCACTTGTTATGATTCCTATGAATGAATTATTATGTCATTCAGTTTGTCCAGCTTATTTCATCAATTTTAAAAATCGAATATTCTATGAATATTTCGATGAGACTATTCTTGTATTTACTGATTTTTGATGAAAATAGTAATTTAAAATTTTGCAAATCTTTTTCATAAGATTTATTTATAAGTAAAAATGGATTTTTGTTCTTGAAACGAACAAAGAATATTCTTAAAACTTTTTAAGAGATTTATTTATCCTATAAAAGATTATTTTGTGATTGTATTGCCCGTTGAGTGCTTTAAGAATTTTGGTCGATGCGCTTGATCAACGTTATCGATAAGAATCTCCCAAACGCTTTGATGAGACAGTCAGACACAGTATATTAACTTGAAAATAGTAAATTTTTCTAGAATGATTATTACATAATGATAAATGTAATTTTGAAAGTTTTAAATTTTTGGAAAGAGGATTAATTAAAAGAACTCTCCCTTTCGATACTCTTATTTTTGTGATTCCTGGAGGGGAACCAAGACTTTGCTATTTGTACCGATACTAGTCGTATTGGTTTAGATGTCATTCTCTTGCAAAGGAGAACGTGCTATCACTTGTGCTTCTAAATCATTATAGCTTATCGAGACAAGATATGCCACTCATGATCTAGTGCTCGCGGCTATTGTTTTTACTTTTAAAAATTTGGCATTACCATTTTTGGATGAGAAATTTGTTCTCCACCTCGAACCTAAATCTTGGGAATATTTATTTCTCATAAGGAACTTCATGTTAACTCGAGTTCCTGGCATCTTATGATCTTGATGTTCTTTTTATTCCCGGAAGGGAAATCGTGTTGCCAATGCGCTTTGTCGTAAGCAACAAGTGGTTGATTCTTTGATGTTGTCTGAATGGAATTATCTTTTCATCAAGTTCCTCGGACGTTTTGGTACACTTCGTTTTATTGAGTTTCATCTCATCTCTTTTATGGACTAGCGTCCGATGTTCTTTTATGGTGTTTGGTTCATCGAGGGGTATTGTTATTATACTACATCGATGTTCCATCTTATCTGGATCAATGGATGTACCATTATTTTACTACGTCGGTGTTCCGAAATTATTCGGGCTTTGGTTCATTTGACGTACCGTTTTTGTACTACGTCGATGTTCCAAATTATTCGAGTTTCTAGTTTCTCGGGCGTACCGTTTCTGTACTACGCCATTGCACTGGCTCAATTTTCTGCTATTCTTGACGTTTTCTCACGTCTTTTATCTACGGAAATGCCTTAGGGATTCCGAATTTTTATTCTTGAGCCCGGTGTTATTGAGGGGATTGAAGTTTCACCAAATTTGACTTTTGAGCAACATTCTATTCGCATCATTGCTTCGGAGGTTAAGCGCCTTCGATATAAAGATATTCTTTTTGATAGAAGTTCAATGGTTCTCAAATCCCAAGGATTTCTCATATGAAATCTTGAGAATTCATCGAACGAAAACTTTTGGATTTACTCCTTCGTGCTCTTTATGGTGAACTTCTTGATTCAAATTTTCTCTTGTGTTAATATGCTTCTATGGTTGTTACTTCTTATATTTCCTTGTTAATTATTGCGAGGACGCAATTTCTTTAAGGAGGGGAGTCTGTAACAACCCGCATATTTATCGATTATATATTTGAATATTTTATTTAAATATTTTATCGTTCATCGTATTTTTGTCCGAAAAGCTACTTTTTGCAAACAGTCGAATTGGGACTCGAGACCACCCCCATTGAGTTCAAAATGTCATTTGCGACCTTTTTGAGTATAAGCTTCGATATGTTTGGGGAAAGTTGATTTTTGCTACTTTTTCCCGCTTAGGGCTTTGGTTTGGGCTGAGCCAATTAACCACTTACTAACTCAGTCCCAATCCCCCTCTCCTCTTCATTCCTTCATAATTTCCTAATACATTCAAGCTTCTTCAAAAATGGGGGAAGAGAAAAAGAATTAGGAAATCCTAAGCCCTAGCTTCCTTTGCAAATCCATCTCCTAGCTCCAAAGTTGAAGGGAACCCATTGGTAAGCATCTCCTTCTTCTTCTCCAACTCATTCTCTCTTTGGTTTCTGAAATTTGCTAAACCTAAATTTAGGAATGTTCTTCTTTTGAGTTGAGAATCAAGCTTCTTGAGTTGGAATTGAAGAGTGCTTGTTCTTGCCATTGCTTCAAAGAATCTTCTTCATTAATTCGGGTTCAAAGGTGAGATTTTTATCTCACATCTTTGTCTATAATTATCTTCGATTGTTAGGTATGAATTCCTAACACTTATTCATGTGCAATTGATTTTGGTTTGGATTGATTTCGTGTATATTCCAATTTTTGGTGTTTTGGTCTAATTTATGAAAATCCTTTTATGGATATTTGGACATTGATATTTGAGGCGTATCAAAGAGCCGTTTAGGCTGGGTTGTCGTTAGACGTAATTCCTTAGCCATCGCCATTTGCTCGTTCGATCGTTTTCGATATTCGTTTGGCCATTTTTGGCCTAGGTTCAGGGAATGCCCTGAACCCTTCATTCAGACGTCTGAAACGTAACATTCAGACGTCTGAATATTGTTCTGGGAAGATTTCTATTCCCAGATTCAGACGTCTGAATATATGGTTTCAGACGTCTGAATTGGTTCATTTGGAACCAGAAAGGAAATAGGCTAAAAAGTGCCTATTTCAGACGTCTGAAAAACTTGATTCAGACGTCTGAATTGTGTTCTGGAAATCTTTATATTTCCAGATTCAGACGTCTGAACCACTTGTTTCAGACGTCTGAAACTGCAATGTTTAGCCTGCTTGCCTATTCGCTTGAGAATTCCAATTTAAATCGATTCGTGATGATCCTATTTGTTGTTATCATTTATTACTTTAATGACCTTTTCTTTGGGAATTTTAGATATATCCACTTTGATGGATTTGATATCGATTTCTTTGGATTTTATTCACGTTTTCGATTGTGAATCTTAGTGATTGATTGTTCCTACAATCTTCTTTGTGATTTGTCACTTTAAAATATAAAGGTTTTCTATACTAGTAGTAAATATCAAAACTCTTTCTTCAAAGGATTTCAACACTATTTTATTACAAAGCTCGTTTTCTCAAACCGTTTTCCAATCTATTAGTATATACAAGCCTTTACCTCACTCGTATGAGAAATCTAATTAAACGACTTAGTAAAATGAGTGGTATGAAACGCTTGCGTTTACTTCGTCGGTTAATTCTTGGACTTGTTCGATTCAATCTCTTGTGACAATTTTCTAGTGGAGATCTACAATTTGTTCGTAAATATTTAAGTTAAGCTAGTGGTTATGGGACATGAAGCTAAGCTCATATATTTACTAGCTTATTGTAATTGACACTTCTCGTTGATCATGACGATCATCTTTATGGTTTAGACTAGCAATGTGCGATGTCTCTTTGTTTGTGAGGTTAGGCTAGACACCACTTGTGCGATTCCATTCTCACATACCTTTTCGGTTAGCCTAGACACCATTTGTGTGATTCCATTCACACATACCTTTTTGCTTTTTGGTTAGGCTAGACACCACTTGTGCGATTCCATTCACACATACCTTTTCGGTTAGCCTAGACACCATTTGTTTGATTCCATTCACACATACCTTTTTGCTTTTTGGTTAGGCTAAACACCACTTGTGCGATTCCATTCACACATACCTTTTCGGTTAGCCTAGACACCATTTGTGTGATTCCATTCACACATACCTTTTAGCTTTTTGGTTAGGCTAGACACCACTTGTGCAATTCCATTCGCACATACCTTTTCGGTTAGCCTAGACACCACTTGTGTGATTCAACTCACACATACTTTCTTGTGATTTCTGGATTTCGTGTGTTGATTTCTGGAATTTATGTTTCACCAACTTTTACGATGGGCATTGATATATATGTCATTTATTGTGGCTTGGTGAATGAAATTAGGAGTATGACATTCCTTTTTATCTTGAGTAAATTATTGTGATATTGATTAATCTCTTGTTGATTTTCAATTACTTATTTATCACAGCTTGGCTTTGTGATTATTATATGTTTGTGTCATATCTCTTATTATATATCACTTCTTCTGATATTTATAGCTAGACTGATCCGTTTATTATTTTCTTCTTAAATAATACTCGGGTCAGACCGAGATTTTACAGGTGCTTCTGCTTGACTCCTTATCGGACCATCTTCTGACTTTTCGCTAACTACTTTAGTTTAGTAGTTTTTGTTGTATACATTTGAGATACAGACTCTATGATGTATACTTATTCTTTTGTCTAGCACTTGTATCTATTCCTTTGTATTATTGTGGATCTTTTTGACCACTACTCTGATGAACACTTTCATGTGTTATATTCATATATATTTCCGCCATTGTGATATGAATTGTCTGTGACTGATTTATGTTATGTTTACTTCTATATTTGTTTCCGAAGATATTATAGCCACTGTGTAGTAGCTTTGAGTTTGTGTCGGCATGTCGGATTTCCACTTGAAAAGAATTGCACGCTATACTATCTGACATATCGATGCTCGCACAAAGCAATTACACGGATGGACGCTCCTCAACAGCCTTATTCTCTGTGCTAGTTGACAGCATTCACCGTAATGTTCTTGGCTAGCGTGGGTATAGAGGTGGGGCGTCACAACTTTGCTTTATTATTTCATTATATCAGGAAACTATTTTAGTAATAAGTATATAAATAAAATTATGGGTGCTTGAAAAATCAGAGAAATAGAACAGGCAATTAAAAAGAAAAAACAGCATGCATACCATACATATTCATAACAACAGTTATTCATAACATAAGAATTTAGCTATTTCATTTGAATAAACTAGCATGCAACCTGTTTAAAACTTAAAGTTCAAAGTTACTCACCTATTAAAAATGCAGACCTCTGTTGTCCTTTTGAAATTTGCAGGAAAATGAAAATTGCAGGCTTGACTTTTTTGTTGAAATCTGAGTTTGAATTTTGATGAAATGCTCATGCTTCTTACTCTAATTACTTGCATGTAGATGTAGTAGCTAAACTTCCCACATGCATGCAGATGTTCATTCAACCCATGTTCAAACAGAAATGCAAAGGTCTTCATTCATTCCAGGTTTGAAACAGATTGCAGAAAGAAACAATGCAGGCTCTTCATTTTGATTCTTAGATGAAGGTGGGTTAGATTTTGAAGAAGTGGAGTATGCAGATTTGAATTTTAGGTGTGCAGATTTGAATTTTAGGTGTGCAGATTTGAATATGGTTTTGGGATATGCAGATTTTTGGATTTATACAGGGTTTCTGAATTTTGAGGAAATGCAAGTTTTTGATTGTGGATATGAAAAATGAATTTTGGTCTTCATTTGATTAAGGAAATGAAAATGTAATATGAATGAATGAAAATGCAAGTTTGTACTAGATGTATTTCAGATTTAATGTAATAAAAGAAAAATAAAAACTAAAATTTACGCTTGTCAATTTTTTTACAACACTTGTCAATTTGAATGCATATGAATCTAACACTTGTTTTCTTTAAGATAATTTGTTTTTAAATTTACAAAGTAATGCATGTGTGTTAGCTTAATTTAAGTTGTTAATTTATTTAAAAATATGTGTACAAATTTACAAAAGAAATAAAAACAAACAATGTTTTACAAATTGAAACTTATACATATTAAAATTAAGACAATTAAACAATTTTAAATTTATACTTTGAATTTAAATTTAAACTAAATTCAAAATCAAATAATTCCAAATCAAGTTATGAATATAAATTCAATTTGAAATAAAAATTACAAATTCTATTCAAAACTTATTTATAAAGACAATACAATATCAATATTATTTTTATAAATTTCTTATTAAATTAAAAATCATTTTACAAGAAATTACATTTTTATTAAATAATATCTATTTTATTAAGCCATAAAACCATTTGTTGAATTTATTCTAAATTTAAAACTTAAGCCAATTTAATTTAAACATTTAATAATTTTTAGTTATCAATTTTAAAATCATAGTTTCAAAAATTCAATACTAATTAAAATCAAAATTTCCAATTTATAATGTATATATTAGAATTTTAAAACATGGTTCATTTATTAAATTTAAACCAAAATCATTTATTCAATAATTTTGAAAAGCTAAAATTAAATAAAACAAATTTTCCAAATTACTAAAATATTAAACTAGAAAATATGCTTTACTAATTAAAATTAAAACAATACTAATCTAGTTAAAATATAAACCAAATATTTATATTGTAAATAGAAATCAATCTATTATTTTTAAAAGATAAAATAACCAATTTAAACAATTATTGAAGAAGATTATTAAATCTATTTGAATAATTATTAACAGACTATCAATATCAATTTAATTTTAACTACAGATTATTAAATTGAAATTGTTAAAAATTCCGGGATATTACACAAATGGATTTAAAGTTGCAAGAAAATCTTCAAAAACATAAGGTATCTCGTAAGACCACATCACACATAAACCCGGCGGGTTTTTACCTTACGAAAACCAAAACACTTTTATAGAGAATCCAGTGATATTATAATAGTGTCCAAGTACAAATACTTATTAAAGCAGCCCAGATTGTTACATTAATTAAATTCCAGCATACTAGGCTCTACAATCAAAACCCTAAAGGCACGCATTGGAGAATGGATTCTATACTATGACCAGGTAAGGAACTACCTCCGATGGGTGCATCTCTAAATCAATGCACCCGGGTCTAACCAGAAAATCTTGTACCCCACCACACAGAATCGACTTACCACTTGAATAGTAAGTACCAAATAAGTCTTCATCCCGGTCTTCCAACCTTAATCGAGATCTCTCATGCACAACCAAATCCATCAAAATAGAGTAATCTAGAAAGATGCTGACATACCCAAATGGGAGCGACCCACTTAGCCCTGCTGCATGCCCTGCTTTAGTCATTTTCCTGTTGATAAGGCATGAGGCTATGGTTACCATTCAAGAAATCTACACTGAGAATGCTCATTCCCCCAATGACAATGTGCTGATAGCATTTATCCATACAAGTCTGTTCTACTTCTGAATGAAACCGAAGGCCCTATTCCTACCATATCCATTTTGGAATCACCATCAGGATTGATAGAAATTAGCCCATTCACTTCACATCTACATCTTCGATTCTATGCTCTTCATGATGTCTTCACTTTGAATTGCATTCATAGGATCAAAGTGGTTTTTAGATAATACATTTGATCCCGGTCTCTTCGAAACAACATGTGATAATTTCAGGTAAACTCAACCCCGGTTCTCTAGGAAATAAAGAGACAAAGATAAGATCAGAGATCACCACCTAACCATTAGTGGACGAATTTTCCTAACATCGTTATAGAAGAACGAAATGAGATATATACGCACAATACAGCATTATCGGAGATGACTGTGCCTTATAATTCACGTGTTTCTCCTAGATATTTCCAAAGTTACGTTGGGTCTATATTTTGATGGTCGGTTATTTAAATATCAAAAAACAAACATTCAATCAAGATTTTATTTCATTTGGAAAATTAATACAGGCTCGGTATATAATCAATCATTAGCCCCCTTTAATAAGTCTTTATACACACAGTTACTTAAACACTTTATTCAAAAATGTATATTAGTTTTAATTTAAATGTTTTAAAGTATATTTTAGAATAAAGTGATTTAAATTATTTTGAAATCTAAAGCATTTGGACTTGGTGATTTTCAGTGGAAATAAAAAATATTGGAAATTAATTTGAATTGTGTGTAATCAAAGATAGTCAAGATTTGACTAAATAAAATAAAGGACTGAAATAAAATTAGTGATTAAACTAATTGATTCAAGAGGGTAAGCAAATGAATTAGAGTTGTATATTGTTCCGCTGCGATTGTGAGATTTTGATATTGTCTTCTATATTCTTGTTCCACCTCCTTCTTCTTTAACCCCAACGGTTTGGTTTTCCGGCATTCGATTGTTCGGCATTGGATACAGTGGACGTATTGATGTCGATTTTCAGACGTTGAAAAATCAGATCATTACATAATAATAATTTTTTTAAAACTATTAATAATCATTATTATTAATTTTAAACCATAATTATTCTTAATAAGTAATTTTAAACCATATAACTTTTAAAAAAATTAATATAATAAAATAACTTTAAAAGAATATTATTTTAATAAATAAACATAAATTAATATTATTATAAGCAATAATTTAAAATAATATTAATATAATTAATTAGATAATCTTTAAAATATTTTCGAAATCCAATTTTTTGATTTTAAAAAAAATCCTTTTTGTCTCAAAAACCAATTCTGACTTAATCAGTAATTCATGGTATTTAAAAAAAATAATTCGAGGCCAATAACCACCCAACACTTAACCATAGCGATATTGATTTTTCTTATCACTATTGGATTTTATTTTCAAACATATAATGATGTTATTACCACATCATCTGTGATCATATTTGTTAGTAAATAAAAGACATAAAAAAATATCATTGAACAGTTCAATAATAGCATGGAATCACATTAGATCCCTCCAACCTGTTTCCCTGCATCACAAATGTTTGATAATCAATAAATATCGTAGCAGGATTCGTATACAAAGGTTCATCCGCTCTTACGTAGGTCAGTTTAGTTCAAAAGAAAATAATACGCGGGTCAGTCTAATTCAAACTCAGTTATTAATGCACGGAAGCAATAATAATTAAATAACAAATAGACGACAGTCAAAATAAATTTCACCTATCAAATCCTTCGTAAGAGAATCGGATAACGGTAGAAATAATACATAACAGCAATAAACCGCAAATCGACAAAGCCAAATCATCAACAAAGATAAATAAAAGGCTTATCAATGAAGATAATTTAGAAAACAACAAAATTGCCTAAACATCAATTAACAGCAAGTGGCTAGAGCAAAACCCAAGCTAGTGAAACAGCATAACCACAAAATCTAATTATCGATACGATAATTAGAAAACACAAAATATGATTATCTAGAAGATAATTAGATAGCATCAAAATGATCAAATGAAACAAAATCAAAATACAATTTAAAAATATTGAATTGGACACATGAAATAATTCAAACAATTGAAATATCAATTAAAACATCAATTCTGTTTGGATGCAGTACACGCTCGCATGCACTGCCTCGGCACTACAGCATGTGATATCATCACGACGACAACTACTAACAGCAAGTCGAAACTGCAAGGTGTGCAGAGGTACTAAACAGAGATGCAACAACAAACTAGACTATTGTATAACACAGTAGAATCAAAGCGAACAAACAATGGGAAAATGAATTTACAATGCATCAATGCACATGAGGATTAACTCAGTGCAATACCAACCAACAAGGGCAAAACTGCAGACAAAATGAAACTGCAGTCACCACATGAATACAAGGGTAAAACTGCAACGAAATGAAACTGCAGCCACCACATGACTACAAAGGTAAAACTGCAACAAAAACTACAGCCACGTGAAGATCAACAATAAGTGATTATGACCATCAAGCTGCAAGTCAATCAAATTCAAAGATACAAGTATATACATGTGTGGTCAGTGAAACCCAAATCTAACAGCATATGTACACCAGTGACCAAGTGGTCTGCACAATACCAAGGGAATGACATGAAAAGTGGACAGCAAGTATGCAACTACGAACTGGATCAAGCAAGTGCAACATCAAGTGATACAAATGCACATGTGTACAACATAGAGTATGAACAGGAGTGAAAACTGCTGTAACTCGAAGCATCAATCTAATTGTCAAAGCCAGTGCTATCAGGAGTCAAGGTCGAAGACACATGAACCAGCAGTGAGCTACTGACCGGAGTCAAGGGAAACAAAGAACAACATCAACATATAAAGCAATGAACCCAGAAGATGCAAACTTCAAAAGGTATCAGGTTCGAACAATTCCAAAGCTGAGACAGCTAGCAACACAAATACATGAATGCATATATGCATATATATATGAATACTCATACATATCTATATTGAATGAAACAACATTAGCATATGCAAGTGACATAGGTAGTTCTAACAAAGCCATCAAGGCAGTGTCAAACACAAATTATTCTTACAAATCACTTTCATCAAGTCCAAGCCAAAAGCAAAACAACACACAAAATATCCAGATGAATACCAGTATCAAGTAGCAGTTCCAAACTAATAATATACAGCAAGTAGTACAAGTTGAAGACATGAGCTACAGACCAAAGTCATGGAACCGCATACCCAAATCAGGACCGAAGTCAAATACCTAAAGCAAATGCAAAGTCAAATGAATTCTCATCTAAAAATATCTTCACGAAATCAATTCAAATCCTGGCATTCGATCAAAATTAAACGGCCTGAACAAAGCAATCAACGAATTCAAGTAATTCCAGACGAATGAAAATCAAAATCATATGTCAAAGAATTCAACACCATGATAGCGTAGAAATCAAGCTACGAAAGTCACGAATATACGAAATTGAATTAGATGTGAGTGAAAAATCACTCACCTTTGTTTTGAAGAGCACCGATCCACTGCCAAAATTCCTCTTTTTCCCCCACTTGCAGCTCGCCTAAGCACGGCCCGACCAAGCTTGTGACGACCCAGTATTTTGGACTATTCGCATCCGCACATGTCGGACTTGAATAATTCAAAATACCGAATTGTTAATTTAAATTTTGCAAAACTGAACATATATAGTAAATAAATAATCACAGAATCACAGACACAGAGTAATAATATGCAGCGGAAGTAAAAGAGATAGTAGTTCACGAAGCTACTATATAAATATATAAGATACATCAGAGTTTACAACAGAAGAGAAATACGATACATCAAGTACAAATCAGAATACATCACTGGAATCATCGAATACTGAAAACAGAATAGATGGCTGGATCTTCAAGCAAAGCTCGAACTTCAAAGGTGAGCCTCGAATACTGGTACACTCAGTCTGACCCGAGCGTAAAGCAAATCACAAAACACTCGAGTCAGGATTAATATTCTTATATCAATAAATCCAACTCAAGTGAAATAGCAATCGAAATACAAGTAACTCAAAGGATCTTAGAATCACCATCCTCTAAGGATCCGTTAAACTATCTACTATGTAGTAGTGTATGCTAAATAGATAATGTCTATCAGTAATATAAAGTATCAAAATAGTGTTAAGGCGTTACCATTATCCCCCTTGACACGTTTTTATAAATGTCATAGTCTATACAGCACTATAAACTCCACCGTAAACTAGTGGGATATCAGAGAGTACTCCATAGGTATAACACAAAACAAATTCATAGTGGTCGCATTTATAGGGATACAAGTATGACAAGGCACATGAGGCAATACCCAAGGTAGTGAAACTACCGTTTGCCTGATTCGGACCGGTGAGAACGCATCGCCGCAGCCATCGCAACACCGCAAAACAACACTCCTGAAAAGTACGAGGGTGCACCAATCAATCACAAGGGATGAATAGTAGTTACGAAGAAGTGTGTTCGCTCGGGGTGGCTAACCATATTTGGCCAGGCATGGCTCCTGATTTTAGTCATTTCCAATTTGACACAAGTGTCAAGGCTATCCATATCGTTCTCTTTCTTTAGTCACCACGTACATCATTCCAACCAATTCATTCTGGATCATCACTCCACGTATAGTTATTAAAGTGGTTTTCGGCTTAGATAGAGAGTATATCCATAACCGATTCCGGTTTCTTTAATAGATTTTGTAATTATTACACCGATTGGTCATATAATAAATTTCAAAACCAAATCAATTTCATTTTGAATTAGAATTTATAAACCAACATTTCAATTGTCTTTCACTATCAATTTCCAACATTTACGTTACAAACTTCCAAATAACCATTTCAAAATCTTACAATTCAATTTCAACTTTTATTCAAACAATTCAAATATCGATTCAAGTTCGTATATAAGTTTCATTCCGAAATCATTTCAAATGATTTAGTTCTCATTCAAATCAATTTAAATTCATTTTTCGATTCCATTCAATAATCGCTAAGTAAATTTATCCTTCAAAACAACTTCGATTTAAATTCCAATTCATTTAAATCAATTACTTACGTTCAGCTTCATTATACCAAAACTTCAAATTGAAAAAAATTAAATTCGTCATATCAATTCTTTAAATTACAAGTCTTACGTTAATTTCAATAAATCCCATTCATTTCAATAAATCACATTTTATTTCTTGTTAAAGAAATTCAAATTTTCATTTATTTATTGACTTCATTACCAATTTCAAACGTAATTAATAAAGAACTAAATTTCATATATTCAAGAAGTTTAATTTCACTTATTAACTTACTTAAATTTTCCAAAGCTTAATTAATAAATGAAGAAACTCAATTTCATTTATTAACGAAGTTCAAATCCACTTATTCAAAAGTTCAATTTCTCTTATCAAAGAATTCAATTTTTATTCAATTATCAAATAATTAAATATTATTCAATTATTAAATAATTTCAATCTTAATTATTAATAATTTAAAAATTTAATAATTTCAAACTTGGTTATAAATTTAAACATAATTATTAAATCATTTCCACTTAATTATGAATTCAAACTTAATTATCAAATCATTTCAACTTAATTATTAATAATTTCAAACTTAATTATAATTCCAAACTGAATTATAATTTCAAATTTAATTATTAAATGATTTCAAACTTAATAATTTCAAAACTCAATTATTACTAATTCCAAATTATTTACTAATAATTCCAAATTTAAATATTAAATAATTAAATTTCAAATAACGTTCTTTTATAAATTACTACGTAAAAATTTGTTTCGGATTTCAATCTTTACACTTTCCCTAAAAAAATTCAAATTCCAACTTCGTTTCCAAACTTATTCTTTGCTCGAATAAAATCATTATTTTATTTTTCAATCAATTTATTGACCAATCAGATTTTATTTAATTCTCTGTCCTAGGTCAAATTCATTTGGGTGTGTATCATTTTAACCCGATTCCAATTTCAATTCAAGATCAAGCATAATAAAGGGAACTTACAGTGTGATAACTGGAATGGTGTCAAATTAAATAAACAAGCAATAACAATAATCAAACACAATCCAATTCAAATAATCCCGAAATAATCGTATTAATTCACATTGTTATTTGTGCAAATTAATAGAATTATTTCTAGAATCTACACTATCATTTCATGTAGATTAAAGATTATTACATTACGGTTTTTCTCCACTTGTCGTTCAATTCAATTTCAAATTTAATACTACAACAATTAATCCAATATACGTTCAAAGGTTCAAAGTATAATTTATCAAATTCTACGTGTCAATTAACTTGACAATTAAAAGGGGTCGTATTATTCAAATTAACTAATCAAATTCAACACATATGTCGATTCACATTTTAAACTATCCTACGTCAAATTCAATTGCATAATATTTGTCACTTTATATATTACAATTTACATCCAATATGAACAATAATCAATCAATCAATTATCAACCAAACTATATTATCGTCGCATATATAATAAACAGATAATGGTGTCAGATGTCATAAGTGAACAGATACATGTAATAACAGTGTACATAACTAACAACAGCATATTTCAAGTGTCGTTTCAATTGAAATCAAATTTAATAAATAAGAGAATATTAATCGTGAGTGATTGCTCACCTTTCGAGGCTAGAGAAATTTTGAAACAAAGCCAGCTACAAATTGGATTCACGATCTAGGAATTCAAACCATCCAAACAACAGTCTCAAAGTGAAGTAAGCTGAAAGCAGATTCGACGAACAAAGGAGCCGATAGACAAGAATCGATGAGAAATGAATCGGAATCCATTTGATAGACTGCAACGATATACATATTGTCATTATTATTATTTTCCATGAACTTTTTTTTTAAATTGAAACATGTATTATTAAAATAATATATATATAATTAAAATCATTGTTTTTAATTTACCATATTTATTAAAATCATATATATATATAATATATATTAAAATTAATATTTCATATAAAGTCAAAATAATTTACTATATATGCCTACATAATGTAATATAATTAATATAGCTATCTTAAAATAAATAGTACTTATAAAACTTCCTTTCGCTAGAGAGTAGCAGCAAGATTATGAATAGTACACCAAAATCTTTATATATATCATTTTTAAACAATACCCAAAAATCAATGTAAAAATACTACATGAACATATATATAGTATGTACTCTCCTAGCATTCATTCCCCAAAGTTGTTATATCATATGCAGACCATATGCGAGGACCCGCAAATCCGTACTCCTTGAATATACGCTAATCTCCATAGATTAATTCAAGATGAACAGAAATACGAATTCTCAATGTTTAAGAAAAAGAAAAAGACAGAAGAAGAGAGAGAAAAAGATAGAACATAGAGAGAAAAGAAAATAGAAAAATAGAACGGAACAGAAACAACAGAACAATATGAGAATCCCACAATCGCAGCGGAACAACATATAATAGATAAATGAATAATCTTTAAACAAAGAACTATATCAGTTATTACATTCCATCATATTTCCTTACATCATATCATCATCAGAGTGTACAACAACAAACAACATTAAACAGCGGAAAAGAAATACTATATACTAGTAATACGCCATGCCATCCATCTTGCCTCCAGCAACTCCTGAATATCCTGAATATCCTGATAAATCTTAACTCTTGACTGCCCGTGTGGAAATTGGTGGGCACCCAGAGTTTAGGAAGGAAAACAATAAACTCCGGGTCAGTCATGAGACTGGTGTGAGAAGTCAAAACAGTTTATTTATCTTTGAAAACAAAATAGAGGAATACTTTTAAAGTCAATTCGCAATGCTTTTAAAAATGAGACTACCATAAGGCCTCCCGCACACACACACTATGCAAACGCAGAACGGAGGAGATTTCTCCTTATGATAGTCAAAGATGCTTGATACGCATTAGAAAGAACATTTGATATTATTACTAGTGCATAGTGTAGGCAAAAATTCATTTCGAAAATAGAATATAAATCTTAGCCAACATAGACATTTCGAACTATGCCTACTATAGCTACCATCTAAATAGTGGTGACAACCATAAGTAAATGCCAGGTTCTACAACTAAAACCGTACAGGGTTTCGTATTGGGAATTGGATTTCCAACAAATGGTCAGGCCAAGGACTTCCCATTGCCACATGGAAACGCCTCTGGAATGACGTCCCGAGAACCAAACCGGATCTCTGCCAACACAAGGCCGGGTTACCCCTAACTGGGTAACTACTGACACGAATATGTCATCCCCCGATCGTAACCGATCTATCCGAGGATCCTCGATTTCCAACAACCACAAAAATATGCAGCAACAACTTAGGTTAAATATCTGGGCTCCATACCATGATACCACCTCTATCCAGAAGGAATGACATACACTAAAGGGCGCTACCCCTAATAACCTTGCTGCATCCTTCCTGTTTTGACCATTTTCGGGGTGTGAGGTCCGACGAAGTCTCGTCCACAAAGCCACACTTTATACAAAATCCGTGCTTTGGGTCAACAAATGATCATAGAAATGATCACCAAGATAAATGATCTAATAAATGATCCTATCACAAATGATCAACACAATGATCATTTCACAACAACACTCAGCATGCCACACTACCAATTTGGGAGTATATCACTAATAACCTTCAACTATATAGCCTCTGAGCTCGTACGTCTCAGAGAAGGGTGTTAAGCTAAGAGAATAAATTCTCCGCCACCAACAGAAATATATTTGAAAGAAATCAGCTTTATATCTCAATTTGTAATGTTAGACATACAATCATACAAGTCTGTTCTGGGATCGAACAGAACCGAAGGCACTTACAAAGAAGTCCTTGCAATTCGGATATTCACTAATCACGACCGGACTTCCCGTCACTAAGGGTGATAAAACCTCTATATCGGAGATCAGCCGATGTAGAATAACTCGACGGTAATCCTTCCGTTTTCACAAACATCCGGTCTTCAACACCGGTCATCGAATGCAAATCCATTTTGACGTATCACATATTCGGAATGGGTTATACGACCCCAAGGTCCTTTCCCGGCTAACCCGAATAGTGAGCGCTTATTCAAAAATAAGCGTGGCATTCAAATTCAAGCAATTCAGAACAAATACCTATTTAAAGGTAAATATTGATAGTCGGATTATTTAACTATCAATAGGCATGCTCAACATCACCAAATCCAAATAATTTCCTAAATTATTTACTTTCCAAAATATCTTTACTAGATATATATCTTCCACACTTCAAAAATAAATCAACGTTTATTTTTAAACAAATTCCCCTTTTCATTTATAAATTCCATAGTGAATTTACATTCCAAAATATTTATGAATATACGATTTCAATTATTCATTTTCAATTTAACTTCAAAAAGATAAATTCTCAAAACATTTCGTTTCACATTGGAAAAACATTTCCGTACTTATTTATTAATAAGTAATTCACAAATCCATTTATTTTCAATACTTAGAAAATATTCCATATACTTAATATCGGAATTAAGTATATATTTCATTCTTTAAGGAAAACATTCACTTAACACATTTTATTTAGGATAAAACGAATGTTACGTAAAACATCGTTACAACGACCCAAAATCACTAGTATAGGGATTCAAAGTTTAAATAGATATATAAATCCCAATACTATACAAAACATTTCCTTTCGGAAACCATTTACTATAACAACAGTGTTATAGTCCACCATTTCCTTTTATTTCTTGAAAACGTCTATTTCAACAATGAATGTTGAAATCTATGGTTTCGAATCTCAACACGTTTTGAAAACATCGTTAGATCGTTTTAATTCTATTTAAAACATCACATTCAAAACAATTTCTTTAACATATTATTCACTATTCAAAAACGTGAATATACTACGTTAACAAATTTCATCCTTTCTATTCATTTTATTTTAAAGGATTATTCACTGTCTAAAAACGTGAATATGACTCCATTAATGAGTTACAACAATTTACTTATCAAAATAAGTCGTATGCGAATTTATAAAACAACGTTTATAAATTCCATTTCTATTTATTTTATAACAACTTTCTTTTATAAATTTCCTTTATTAACCTATTCGATTTATAACTCAATCATATACCAAAGGTTCATAATTTAAGTTAAACACTTATAACTTATAAGATTCCCAAATTTATAAATATCAATTTATAAACCAAAAGTCTTATTTAAAAATCGTTCTTTGAAACTTCCCAAATTATAAATCTTATAACTTATAAGATTCATTTGTTTACCCAAATCTATTCCTTTAATAACTTTACAAATTTTATAAACCTACTGCTTATAAAATTCCATTTCTACTTCACTGTTTATAATTCTATAAATTTCATTCTCTAATGAAATTCATTTATAATTCATTCTAACACTTATAAAATTTGTTTTATAATTCAAATGTTTAATTTATAAATATCTATTTATAAATCTTTTATATAAATCAATTTATATTATTTTTAAACATTTTAATCTCCTTTAAAATTTCACCATTCTCTTTGATTTATAAAGTAATTAAATTTCATAAATCCTATTTTTAAACTTTTTATAATAAATTCAGAAATCCCAATTTAAACTATTTTATAAAACCATTAACCCATATTTTCAAAAATCAACTTTTAACTATATTTCTCAAAAATTTCTTTAAAAACCAAAATCATTATTTTAAAACTTCAAAAAATGGATCCGATGATGCAGCAGCACCAAATAGTCAATCAGGACTTCCAATTATCATATATCAATATGATAATCAACAAATATCAAAATATCTGTAAATAAATCAATACAGTTGAGGATTCCAGTTGGATCCCTCCAACCTGTTTCCCTACATCCAAAAACATTAGCACAATACCAATTCCGCTCCAGTACGGAATTATCGCGGTATATGGGATTTATAAATACTATCCGTTTAATAGACGGCGCAATAGGGTCTCTTCTGCTATACAGTGCGGGAAATCAATAACTGCAATATATACATATGCCAATATATATATATTGCTATTATATATAATACCAATTTCACTGTTTATGAAATATTCGCGGTATATGTTTTTAATAAATAACATCCGCTTACTAACGGCGCATAATGTCTATTTTAACAACCAATAGATAACCATCATCATTCAAACATGCATTCAATAATTTTAAATCTAACTATTTAAAATTAAAATCGAAATTGATTCGATTGAGTGAGAAGTTCTCACCTTGATTTTATTTCCGTTTCAGCTTTTATTTCGAATAAAATTAAACGGGCGTTTAATTTTTATCCAAAATTCTCACAAACTCCAAACGACTCCAATCCAATTGCATCGCGTAGTGCTCGTCCATACGATTCCAACGCAACTGATTTCGCATTTTTTCGATCTCGTACGAAAGAGATATCATATTTTAAAGTTTGAACAATTATAATATAAATAAATTACAAATTTTCTTTTAAAATTTTAACCTAACAATCTCAGGCCGTAGGATTTCCAAACCCCCCATCATAGCCGTCCACTGCTTCTCCTCCAACACGCGCGTCTCTACAGATTACAAGCCGCGCACAAACCCATTAGCTCTAAATTAGGTTTTAATTTTGCAACCTAATCACTAGCTTCTACCTCGATCAAGATACTCCATCTCGAAGAGCATGACAAGAACAACACTCGGCCAAGACAGCATGAAGCTCGGTCCCCCCAGGATTGAGAAAAGACGTGCGCAACATACGACCTTTGAACCACGATTTCGACCACCCCACTGCTCCATTCGCGATCATACCCGTTGAATACGTCGAGCTCATTCCCCTCTACAATTCTCTAGTTGAAAACTTTGGCTAATTGTTAGTGGATTTGAAGGAATTGGAGGAAGAAGGTGGAAAATTTTCGGCCTTTGGTTCAGGGGTGGCGGCTGGCTATAGGATTAGGGTTTTATTTTATTTTATTTTTTTGTGAATGAGTATGGTCTATTTACAGAAAATCGAACGAAAACACTATTCATTCCGGGATTTCCATACTCCGATTTACGCATGGTGACCAGCGTTTCTAGGGTTTATCCCGCGTTTCGGACACAATGGAACAGGTTTCGAAAGCTAATTCGGTCATCTGTGCGAGTTATGGCAATAAACGTTCAATTTAAATTAAACCGATTTAAACGATTTTCTAGGCGTTTTAGCTTGCACCGGACAAACGGTAAATCCGATTGACACGAAGTTTTAAAACATACAATAATATCACATTACGGATCCGATGAAACTGGTTTCGTCGAAATCCGAGACTTTATGAAAAATGGCTATTTTAACTCGCTAAATTAATATTAAAAATAATTCGATGCGTTTCGAGCTACCACGGTCAAACGATAACTCCGATTGCTACGAAAATTGAAATCCGATAATAACTAATTATTACGGATCCAATGAAACTAGTTTCGTCCAATTCTGAGACTGTTCGAAAATTGGCTATTTTCACTAGTCGATTAAATATTAAAATATTCAATTTTCACAAATTAACTCCAAGTTCAATTTTAAAAGTTCTATAATATCGTTCTAACTTCAACATGATAAAATAAAATTTTACAAATCATTTTCAATCACATTTAACCAAATTTTCAATTATTTCTGGAATTTCAACTATTAAATTGTCGATTTAATTACTCAATTAAATCCAATTATTTGAATTAAAATTTATTCGACTTATAATTTCACTCATTAATAATTTAAAATTAACTAAATATTCAAATTTAAATTATTAAAAATTCTGGGTCGTTACATACTTCCCCCTTAAAAGAATTTTGTCATCGAAATTATCAAGTAAGAAAAGTTACAGAATCCTTTAACTTTCCCAAAATCCATAGTTAAACTTCTTACAATAATTTTACTAAGTTTCCAAATCATACTTAGTTCTCTTTTCAAACCAAACTACTTTTGTTTAACTTTCAACTCCAAATCAAAGTTATAGTTTTCACAAATTTTCCCAATTTTCTCAAGATTTTTCTAACGGCTTAAATTTTTGGAAAAATTCGCCATAGTCTCCTTTGCGCGGCTCGATCCGAAAAAAAAATGACAGTATATATATCACAAATATACATCTCATCAAGTAATGAGGCATCCCGCAGGGAAAAAGTTTAAAAGTACGGTATGTAATCCGAGATATGTACCTTATATTTTATTAGCAAGCATATACGGCTAATATAGCGCGAAAGCGAGCTCCAAAAGCGAAGCAAGCGCAATCCGCACCTACTAAACACTCAACAACAACATGAGAATCATGCATATATGAAAATAGTATCAATATACAACATATAGCAACATAACAACTGCATAATATAGCAAATGCAACTAAACAACAAATGCAAACATCAACCAACTATCATCCATAACCAAATCAATATTCATTCATATTCTCATTAATATTCAATGGATTGGTTTTCAATTTAAATAACATTTGATTTATTAATGTTGGAATGTTTTTACTAACATTCATTTGTTCCTTTTCCAATTAGTATACATCCACTAATTAAATCCAATTCACATTCAATTCTATTCAAATTTATTTACTTTCAATTTGAATTCAATCACATAGCTTTCAATTTTGCTAATTCACTTTCATTAATACTTAATGAATTATATACAATCAACTAACAACCATATAACAACCAATGTATATTCAATACAACCAAATTTATTCACTTTACATTCAATTTGGTCCAACACTTTTAATTCCAATTGGTTTAACATTAAATTGATTTCCATTCCAATTTATTCAACTAGCCTTTTAATGAATTAATACTTCATCCATTTTTCCATATCAATTATTTACATTTAATTGATTAACATTTAATCCATTAGTTCAATTCAATTACTAAAGTTGAATTTCATATATATAACTTAAGTTCACATTTATCATTAACCTTTATTAATTTACTTTGATATCAATATCAACTTCATTCAACATCTCTTAAGTTATACTTCATTTTATAAACATCACTTGGTTTTACTTAACTTAAATTCCTACTTATAAACCAATTTCAGATTCCAAATCTAAAGTAAATTTCCATTTAACTTTAAATTCATTTTTTTTTATAATTCATATTCATAAATATATTCATATAGTTTCACTTCTTATATATATGAGTTTATTTCACAATTGTAAATCACTTTAATTATAATTCAATTCTTATAATTCTTTTTACTTATACAATTATTCTTTTATTTAGATTATTCAAACAACTAACAATCTACTCATATACACTTTAATAATTCTGAAAAATTATTCCTTTATATATAAAAATATATTCAAGGTAAAATTATTTCATTTACCCAATTTTAAAATCAATATTGTGCCGAATAGTTCTATTCAAGTGTTTAGAAACACCTTCGGCATAGTTTTGCAGACCGTGCTGACGAAAGTTCATATGCCACTCAATAAACCAATCATCACAATATAAAACAATTTTATATTCACTAACAAATACGCTCTCATAGCTATTATTACACTCAAACTCATTCTAGAGTACTACTGACTCTATCTCTAATGAGTAATACCCAACAGAGCCATGGTTGTCGCTTAACAATATGCTCTTATGCTCTGATACCACCTGTGAGGACCCACAAATCTGTACTCTTGAATATACGCTAATCTCCATAGATTAATTCAAGATGAACAGAAATACGAATTCTCAATGTTTAAGAAAAAGAAAAAGACATAAGAAGAGAGAGAAAAAGATAGAACATAGAGAGAAAAGAAAATAGAAAATAGAACAGAACAGAAACAACAGAACAATATCAGAATCTCACAATCGTAGCGGAACAACATATAGTAGATAAATGAATATTCTTTAAACAAAGAACTATATCAGTTATTACATTCCATCATATTTCATTACATCCCATGCCATCCATCTTGCCTCTAGCAACTCCTGAATATCCTGAATATCCTGATAAACCTTAACTCTTGACTGCCCGTGTGGAAATTGTTGGGTACCCAGAGTTTAGGAAGGAAAACAATAAACTCCGAGTCAGTCATGAGACTGGTGTGAGAACTCAAAACAGTTTATTTATCTTTGAAAACAAAATAGAGGAATACTTTTAAAGTCAATTCGCAATGCTTTTAAAAATGAGACTACCATAAGGCCTCCCGCTAACACACACAATGCAAACGCAGAATCGGAGGAGATTTCTCCTTATGATAGTCAAAGATGCTTGATACGCATTAAAAAAACATTTGATATTATTACTAGTGCATAGTGTAGGCAAAAATTCATTTCGAAAATAGAATATAAATCTTAGCCAACATAGACATTTCGAACTATACCTACTATAGCTACCATCTAAACAGTGGTGACCACCATAAGTAAATGGCAGGTTCTACAACTAAAACCATACAGGGTTTCGTACTGGGAATTGGATTTCCAACAAATGGTCAGGCCAATAAACTTCCCTTTGCCACATGGAAACGCCTCTGGAATGACGTCCCGAGAACCAAACAGGATCTCTGCCAACACAAGGCCGGGTTACACCTAACTGGGTAACTACTGACACGAATATGTCATCCCCCGATCGTAACCGATCTATCCGAGGATCCTCGATTTCCAACAACCACAAAAATATGCAGCAACAACTTAGGTTAAACATCTGGGCTCCATACCATGATACCACCTCTATCCAGAAGGAATGACATACACTAAAGGGCGCTACCCCTAATAACCTTGCTGCATCCTTCCTGTTTTGACCATTTCCAGGGTGTGAGGTCCGATGAAGTCTCGTCCACAAAGCCACACTTTATACAAAAGCCGTGCTTTGGGTCAACAAATGATCATAGAAATGATCAAATAAATGATCCTATCACAAATGATCAACACAATGATCATTTCACAGCAACACTCAGCATGCCACACTACCAAATTGGGAGTATATCACTAATAACCTTCAACTATATAACCTCTGAGCTCGTACGTCTCAGAGAAGGGTGTTAAGCTAAGAGAATAAATTGTCCGCCACCAACAGAAATATATTTGAAAGAAATTAGCTTTATATCTCAATTTGTAATGTCTGACATACAATCATACAAGTCTGTTCCGGGATCGAACAGAACCTAAGGCACTTACAAAGAAGTCCTTGCAATCCGGATATTCACTAATCACGACCAGACTTCCCGTCACTAAGGGTGATAAAACCTCTATATCGGAGAACAGCCGATGTAGACTAACTCGACGGTAATCCTTCCGTTTTCACAAACATCCGGTCTTCAACACTGGTCATCGAATGCAAATCCATTTCGACGTATCACATATTCGGAATGGGTTATACGACCCCAAGGTCCTTTCCCGGCTAACCCGAATAGTGAGCGCTTATTCAAAAATAAGTGTGGCATTCAAATTCAAGTAATTCACAACAAATACCTATTTAAAGGTAAATATTGATAGCCGGATTATTTAACTATCAATAGGCATGCTCAACATCACCAAATCCAAATAATTTCCCAAATTATTTACTTTCCAAAATATCTTTACTAGATATATATCTTCCACACTTCAAAAATAATTCAACGTTTATTTTTAAACAAATTCCCCTTTTCATTTATAAATTCCATAGTGAATTTACATTCCAAAATATTTATGAATATACGATTTCAATTATTCATTTTCAATTTATCTTCAAAAAGATAAATTCTCAAAACATTTCGTTTCACATTGGAAAAACATTTCCATACTTATTTATTAATAAGTAATTCACAAATCCATTTATTTTCAATACTTAGAAAATATTCCATATACTTAATATCGAAATTAAGTATATATTTCATTCTTTAAGGAAAACATTCACTTAACACATTTTATTTGGGCTAAAACGAATGTTACGTAAAACATCGTTACAACGACCTAAAATCACTAGTATAGGGATTCAAAGTTTAAATAGATATATAAATCCCAATACTATACAAAACATTTCCTTTCGGAAACCATTTACTATAACAATAGTGTTATAGTCCACCATTTCCTTTTATTTCTCGAAAACGTCTATTTCAACAATGAATGTTGAAATCTATGGTTTCGAATCTCAACACGTTTTGAAAACATCGTTAGATCGTTTTAATTCTATTTAAAACATCACATTCAAAACATTTTCTTTAACATATTATTCACTATTCAAAAACGTGAATATACTACGTTAACAAATTTCATCCTTTCTATTCATTTTATTTTAAAGGATTATTCACTGTCTAAAAACGTGAATATGACTCCATTAATGAGTTACAACAATTTACTTATCAAAATAAGTCGTTTGCGAATTTATAAAACAACGTTTATAAATTCCATTTCTATTTATTTTATAACAACTTTCTTTTATAAATTTCCTTTATTAACCTATTCGATTTATAACTCAATTATATACCAATGGTTCATAATTTAAGTTAAACACTTATAACTTATAAGATTCCCAAATTTATAAATATCAATTTATAAACCAAAAGTCTTATTTAAAAATCGTTCTTTGAAACTTCCCAAATTATAAATCTTATAACTTATAAGATTCATTTATTTACCCAAATCTATTCCTTTAATAACTTTACAAATTTTATAAACCTACTGCTTATAAAATTCCATTTCTACTTCACTGTTTATAATTCTATAAATTTCATTCTCCAATGAAATTCATTTATAATTCATTCTAACACTTATAAAAACTTGTTTTATAATTCAAATGTTTAATTTATAAATATCTATTTATAAATCTTTTATATAAATCAATTTATATTATTATTTTAAAACATCTTTAATCTCCTTTAAAATTTCACCATTCTCTTTGATTTATAAAATAATTAAATTTCATAAATCCTATTTTTAAACTTTTTATAATAAATTCAGAAATCCCAATTTAAACTATTTTATAAAATCATTAACTTATATTTTCAAAAATCAACTTTTAACTATATTTCTCAAAAAATTCTTTAAAAACCAAAATCATTATTTTAAAACTTCAAAAATGGATCCGATGATGCAGCAGCACCAAATAGTCAATCACGACTTCCAATTATCATATATCAATATGATAATCAACAAATATCAAAATATCTGTAAATAAATCAATACAGTTGAGGAATCCAGTTGGATCCCTCCAACCTGTTTCCCTGCATCCAAAAACATTAGCACAATACCAATTCCGCTCCAGTACGGAATTATCGCGGTATATGGGATTTATAAATACTATCCGCTTAATAGACGGCGCAATAGGGTCTCATCCGCTATACAATGCGGAAATCAATAACTGCAATATATACATATGCCAATATATATATATATATATATATATATATATATATATATTGCTATTATATATAATACCAATTTCACTGTTTATGAAATATTCGCGTATATGTTTTTAATAAATAACATCCGCTTACTAACGGCGCATAATGTCTATTTTAACAATCAATAGATAACCATCATCATTCAAACATGCATTCAATAATTTTAAATCTAACTATTTAAAATTAAAATCGAAATTGATTCGATTGAGTGAGAAGTTCTCACCTTGATTTTATTTTTGTTTCATCTTTTATTTCGAATAAAATTAAACGGGCGTTTAATTTTTATCCAAAATTCTCACTAACTCCAAACGACTCCAATCCAATTGCATCGCGTAGTGCTCATCCATATGATTCCAATGCAACTGATTTCGCATTTTTTCGATCTCGTATGAAAGAGATATCATATTTTAAAGTTTGAACAATTATAATATAAATAAATTACAAATTTTCTTTTAAAATTTTAACCTAACAATCTCAGGCCGTAGGATTTCCAAACCCCCCATCATAGCCGTCCACTGCTTCTCCTCCAACACGCGCGTCTCTACAGATTACAAGCCGTGCACAAACCCATTAGCTCTAAATTAGGTTTTAATTTTGCAACCTAATCACTAGCTTCTACCTCGATCAAGATACTCCATCTCGAAGAGCATGACAAGAACAACACTCGGCCAAGACAGCATGAAGCTCGGCCCCCCCAGGATTGAGAAAAGACATGCGCAACATACGACCTTTGAACCACGATTTCGACCACCCCACTGCTCCATTCGCGATCATACCCGTTGAATACGTCGAGCTCGTTCCCCTCTACAATTCTCTAGTTGAAAACTTTGGCTAATTGTTAGTGGATTTGAAGGAATTGGAGGAAGAAGGTGGAAAATTTTCGGCCTTTGGTTCAGGGGTGGCGGCTGGCTATAGGATTAGGGTTTTATTTTTTTTTTATTTTTTTGTGAATGAGTATGGTCTATTTATAGAAAATCAAACGTAAACACTAGTCATTCCGGGATTTCTAAACCCCGATTTACGCGCGGTAACCAGCGTTTCTATTAGTTATCCCGCGTTCCGGACACAATGGAACAGGATTCGAAAGCTAATTCGGTCATCTGTGCGAGTTATGGCAATAAACGTTCAATTTAAATTAAACCGATTTAAACGATTTTCTAGGCGTTTTAGCTTTCACCGGACAAACGGTAAATCCGATTGACACAAAATTTTAAACCACACAATAATATCACATTACGGATCCAATGAAACTAGTTTCGTCGAAATCCGAGACTTTTTGAAAAATGGATATTTTAACTCGCTAAATTAATATTAAAAATAATTCGATGCGTTTCGAGCTACCACGGTCAAACGATAACTCCGATTGCTACGAAAATTGAAATCCGATAATAACTAATTATTACAGATCCAATGGAACTAGTTTCGTCCAATTCTGAGACTGTTCGAAAATTGGCTATTTTCACTAGTCGATTAAATATTAAAATATTCAATTTTCACAAATTAACTCCAAATTCAATTTTAAAAGTTCTATAATATCGTTCTAACTTCAACATGATAAAATAAAATTTTACAAATCATTTTCAATCATATTTAACCAAATTTTAAATTATTTCTGGAATTTCAACTATTAAATTATCGATTTAATTATTCAATTAAATCCAATTATAAGAATTAAAATTTATTCGACTTATAATTTCACTTATTAATAATTTAAAATTAATTAAATATTCAAATTTAAATCATTAAAAATTCTGGGTCGTTACACCATAAAACAAAACAAAGTATGATTACATGGAAAAATGCATGCGGACTAAAGAAATATAGATTATACAAATAAAATATCAATGTAATTTAACGTATATACGTATGTATTTTAAAGTATCCTTATTTTCCTTAAAAAAATTTGACAACGCACGCATACATATAAACTTACAGTTTTAATATCACTGTACAACTTTGATACTCAGTTCAGTACATAGGCATTTAAAATAACATAGCTACCGCTGATTCTACTATGTATAATAACTTGCGAATATTATCTTTAAAACAAAACAGATTTATATAACTTCCTATATATATACACAGAATATAAATAAGTATATAACTACAAACATATATAAACCTATATATATCACTGTTAACAAAGCTTTATATACTAACGGTATAAACATAATACTAAAAATCCCATAATATATTTCTATATATATATATATATATATATATATATACGCGACTTAATAGCTTCTATTTACATAAGCTACATATCAAATTAATATACTATAAGCTTATGTACGGTGCATTCGTATAATAGATGCCAGTTCACTTTATATATATATTTTATAACAAACGCCTACTTAAAAGAAAAATCATTATTGTTAATAAATATATACATAAAGCAAGAAAGTAAGCTAAATTTCGAAACATAGATATAACATGCTTATAAATCGTTGCTTGCAAGAGAAAATATAACCAGAGATTTCAAGTTGTACTTCATATACTATTATAATAGGCTAACAAAACAAGATGCAGGCTATTCATGCTACAAAATGTACATATATATAAAGCTTATAACAAAATGTAAACAAATGTATATATACATTTTTATACCTGTATATCAAATTTCAAATGTAAAATAACCATAGATTTTTTTTAATGATTAATAATTATTATAAAATCAATATAAATATACCTTATTATAAAACTGAAATATAATACCCACACACACACATATATATAGCTTCTTATAATAACACTCTTATAAAATATACTATGTAAACTTTAAAATATGCTTCAGCTACTTAATATAAACTAATGTACAGAACTATTATGTATATAACCTTACGTATGCAGTTTACATCAATGCTTAATAAAATAGATATACTTTATATAATAGTAAAAGTTTATAAAACAATTGTACATTATATGATATGGAGCACATGCAAGTACACAATACAAACCTTTATATATACATTTTTCTTTATACTGTAAACAGTGAGCATAACTTAGTAACATAAAGTCTACTTCTCTTTCATATATAAATATTTATAATACCTGTTTCACCACCTTTTTTTTACAGAGAAGAGAGGCGACGGGAAGCTGGGGCCTAGGTTACTGTGATGGGTTCGGTCAGGGGTGTTGGCATTGGCGATGATGTGGTGGGTAACAGGCGGAGCACGTCACAAGGCTCGGCAAGCCTGGCCGATGCAGAGAAGGGCCGAGAGGAAGAATGGTGATAGGGTCTGAGACGTATGGCCAGTTTGATGTGGAAGTCGGATGTAGTGGGCAGAGGCCGAGTATCAGTGTGGAAGGCGGAGCTACGAGGGGAAAAAGTCGGGAATATGAAGGCCGACGTCCTCTTTGGGTGGGGAAATGGAACTTTCGTGGAGGAGGATGTAGGCGCAAAGAAATTTCACTTTTTTTAGAGCATGGAATAGAGAAGGAAAGAGGAAGGAACGGTCAGGCCAAAAATAAATGAAAACAAAAATATAAAGTTTCGCTAGTTACAACCAAATGAACAATAATAAATTTTGCACAGGGAATAGTGATGGTCACGTTTAAATTCTAGGCATATCAATGGCTAGCTGGTGGGTATTAAATTTTGCATGGCTAGCTGGTGGGTATTAATTTGCACCGTAGGAATGAAGGATTTAGGAAGCCAATGGACACAACGGTTACCGATACGGTTTCCGTTTATACGGATTCTGTTGCGTGTTAGACTTCAAAACACAGGTTTGAATATACCGCAGAGACCAGCACGACGAGACGATCAACGGTATATGGATATCAGTGGTACGATTTAATTATAAAAATTCGAATTTTTTTACTAGCGGAAAATGCATGAAATACACAGAAAAATAAGATCGACGGAGCTAAAGAAGTCCGAATTTGGAAAAACGACAAACTGACATCTTGCTTAGAAGATGATCTAGAATTTTTCTATGTAAAAATATTTAGGTTTCGAAAACGTTTTATTTTCAACGCTTTTCAACTGATTAAACTGAAGTAATTTTATGCACAAAATAAACTTTAATATTTTCGGACGAAAATTTACCAGTTGCTATGTTTAACTAGACGTATTCCAAATATAAAATTTATATTTCAAAATTTTATCATTTTAAAATTCCACGAAATTTCAAATAACAACGTTATTAAAACCGGTCAAATTTTCGGGTTTTTACACTCTCCCCCACTCAAAACTTTTCGTCCTCGAAAAGGATGGAAGTAGGAGAATAGAAACAAGCAGAAGAAAATGGACTTGAATTCCAAAATAAAACAATTAATTTAAAGCATATAAATTTCAATTTGAATTAATTTATATTCACCAATTTGTTTTAAATTCAAGATTTTAATTAAATTGATTTGATTTTACATTTATTAATGTTAGGTACAAAAGGTTTCCTTCAAATGAAATTCAATTTAAATTCAATTAATTCAAGATGTATCATTAAGTTGATTTAATTTCAATTTTATTAACTTCCAAAACAAAATTTTATTTTATTAATCACATCTATTATTCAATTAACTTATTATTCTATTTATATCAATAAACATTTTATAATTTAAAATTTAAGTATATAACATTTATTATAAGCACTCAAATTTTATTTATAAAGACATTTTATATCGTATACTATCCAATTACATAATTAACTTTTGAGCAATTTAGGTAAGTTATATTGAATGCAATTGAGTATTATACAAGTAAATTCCTAATTTAATTCTCTCAAGTTTAAATATTAATTCGAAATTTTGGTTTCATTTATAATTGAAATCATCTTTTGTGCAAATTTTAAGAATTAAATTTCCGTTTAACTTCAAACAATTTGGAGATAATTATGTATATACTATATATATCAAATCAAATTAAGTTTAAAATAGTGTATATATATATATATATATCAAATCATACCTAAGAAATTTAAATCGATTTAATTTCCAAACAAAACTGTAGCAAAACTACAGAATGGTCTCTCCACCTCGAAACTCGAAAATGAATGTCAATGATGCGGCCGTCATCACCGAAATTATTTTCCAGTGACAAATGAGAAGAGCACAAATTTAATCATTTAAAATTCTTTGAAAACCATTTCTATTCGAAGATGTTTTAGATAATATACATTTTAAAAATTTTAAAACCATAGTTCGAAATTATCGGAAATTAAATTCTCAAATTCTAATTTAAATTCACTTCAAATTCCTATTTAAAATTTTTAACCATGTTCTATAATTTCATTTATTTATCATATTGGAATAGTTAATGGTTTACAAAACAATAAATCAAATATTACCATTTTGTTAACCAATTCATCTAACAATTAGAAAATTTACTTATATATAATCACACAAAATTTTTATTTCAATTTCAAAATTTGAAAACAATACTGTGTCAGTTTGCTTTGTTCAAGTGTTTTAGAAATTCTGTCGATGGCGTTGATCAAACGAATCGATCGAAAACCTAAATCAACATTAACAACTCAAACAATGCAATATATAAAACATTTGTAACATTTATTTACAAATACAATTCCTCGCTCAACGATAAAATAATGGATTTCAAAGCAAGAATAGAGATTCAAATTTGATGGACTCAAATTAAAGAGAATTTTGATTCGATAATAAGTTCGAAATAGAAGATAAGATAATTTAGTAACAGAATCGGGAGATGGATAAGCTTATTTAATTCAAGGGCAACCTTAACCAGGTCGACCGTAACTTCAAGAATAAGATCGATGCTGAATTCCAAGGTAAATCAACATTTGCTCTCAAGAAAAATAATTCAAGCATAGCAGGAGATAGATAGCATCGTAAACCGTGGATACAGAAATCTCCGGTATATCAATACTTATTGTAAAGGAGTTTCACCCATTTACAAATAATTCAAAAATTAGCAAGACCGCCGATTTCATTATAAGGGTCATTCTAAGTGGAGTTATGGGATACTCCAGAATTCAGAAGAATACGAATAGTGAGGAACAAGAATGAATTTTGGAACCGAGAGAACGTTCCAAAATTCAAAGGAATTGAGTCAAAGGAAGAGATTGAAACTCGAATGAGAGTGATTCTGTAAATACATTTACTCTATATGCTGAGTTCTGCCTAGGGCTACCAAAATCTCTGATACCAACTGTAACGACCCGCTATTTTGGACTATTCGCATATGCACATGTCGGACTTGAATAATTCAAAATACCGAATTGTTAATTTAAAATTTTGCAAAACTAAACAGATACAGTAAATAAATAGTCACAGAATCACAGACACAGAGTAGTAATATGCAGCCGAAGTAAAAGAGACTGTAGTTCATGAAGCTACTATATAAATATATAAGATACATCAGAGTTTACAACAGAAGAGAAATACGATACATCAAGTACAAATCAAAATACATCACTGGAATCATCGAATACTGAAAACAGAATAGATGGCTGGATCTTCAAGCAAAGCTCCAACTTCAAAGGTGAGCCTCGAATACTGGTACACTCAGTCTGACCCGAGCGTAAAGCAAAACACAACACTCGAGTCAGGATTAATATTCTTATATCAATAAATCCAACTCAAGTGAAATAGCAATCGAAATACAAGTAACTCAAAGGATCTTGGAATCACCATCCTCTAAGGATCCGTTAAACTATCTACTATGTAGTAGTGTACGCTCAATAAATAATGTCTATCAGTAATATGAAGTATCAAAATAGTGTTAAGGTGTTACCATTATCCCCCTTAACACGTTTTTATAAATGTCATAGTCTATACAGCACTGTAAACTCCATCGTAAACTAGTGGGATATCAAAGAGTACTCCATAGGTATAACACAAAACAAATTCGTAGTGGTCGCGTTTATAGGGGTACAAGTATGACAAGGCACATGAGGCAATACCCAAGGTAGTGAAACTACCGTTTGCCTGATCTAGACTGGTGAGAACGCATCGCCGAAGCGATCGCAACACCGCAAAACAATACTCCTGAAAAGTACGAGGGTGCACCAATCGATCAAAAGTGATGAATAGTAATTACGAAGAAGTGTGTTCGCTCGAGGTGGCTAACCCCATTTGGCCCGGCACGGCTCCTGATTTTAGTCATTTCCAAATTGGCACAGGTGTCAAGGCTATCCATTATCGTTCTCTTTCTTCAGTCATCACGTACATCATTCCAACCACTTCATTCTGGATCATCGCTCCATGCATAGTTATTAAAGTGGTTTTCGGCTTAGATAGAGAGTATATCCATAACCGATTCTGGTTTTTTAATAGCTTTTGTAATTATTACACCGATTGGTCATTTATTAAATTTCAAAACCAAATCAATTTCAATTTCAATTCGAATTTATAAACCAACATTTCAATTGTCTTTCACTATCAATTTCCAACATTTACGTTACAAACTTCCAAATAACCATTTCAAAATCTTACAATTCAATTTCAACTTTTATTCAAACAATTCAAATATTGATTCAAGTTCGTATATAAGTTTCATTCCGAAATCATTTAAAATGATTTAATTCTCATTCAAATCAATTTAAATTCATTTTTCGATTCCATTCAATATTCGCTAAGTAAATTTATCCTTCAAAACAACTTCGATTTAAATTCCAATTCATTTAAATCTGTTACTTACGTTCAGCTTCATTATACCAAAACTTCAAATTGAAAAAAATTAAATTCGTCATATCAATTCTTTAAATTACAAGTCTTACGTTAATTTCAATAAATCCCATTCATTTCAATAAATCACATTTTATTTCTTGTTAAAGAAATTCAAATTTTCATTTATTTATTAACTTCATTACCAATTTCAAACGCAATTAATAAAGAACTAAATTTCATATATTCAAGAAGTTTAATTTCACTTATTAACTTACTTAAATTTTCCAAAGCTTAATTAATAAATAAAGAAACTCAATTTCATTTATTAACGAAGTTCAAATCCACTTATTCAAAAGTTCAATTTCTCCTATCAAAGAATTCAATTTTTATTCAATTATCAAATAATTAAATCTTATTCAATTATTAAATAATTTCAATCTTAATTATTAATAATTTCAAAATTTAATAATTGCAAACTTGGTTATAAATTTAAACATAATTATTAAATCATTTCCACTTAATTATGAATTCAAACTTAATTATCAAATCATTTCAACTTAATTATAAATTCAACTTAATAATTTCAAACTTAATTATAATTCCAAACTGAATTATAATTTCAAATTTAATTATTAAATGATTTCAAACTTAATAATTTCAAAACTCAATTATTACTAATTCCAAATTATTTACTAATAATTCCAAGCTTAATTATTAAATCAAATAACGTTCTTTTATCAATTACTACGTAAAAATTTGTTTCGGATTTCAATCTTTACACTTTCCCTAAAAAAATTCAAATTCCAACTTCGTTTCCAAACTTATACTTTGCTCGAATAAAATCATTATTTTATTTTTTAATCAATTTATTGACCAATCAGATTTTATTTAATTCTCTGTCCTAGGTCAAATTCATTTAGGTATGTATCATTTCAACCCGATTCCAATCAATTCAAGATCAAGCATAATAAAGGGAAGTTGCAGTGTGATAACTGGGATGGTGTCAAATTAAATAAACAAGCAATAACAATAATCAAACATAATCCAATTCAAATAATCCTGAAATAATCGTATTAATTCACATTGTTATTTGTGCAAATTAATAGAATTATTTCTAGAATGTACACTATCATTTCATGTAGATTAAAGATTATTACATTACGGTTTTTCTCCACTTGTCGTTCAATTCAATTTCAAATTTAATACTACAACAACTAATCCAATATACGTTCAAAGGATCAAAGTATAATTTATCAAATTCTACGTGTCAATTAACTTGACAATTAAAAGGGGTCGTATTATTCAAATTAACTAATCAAATTCAACACATATGTCGATTCACATTTTAAACTATCCTACGTCAAATTCAATTGCATAATATTTGTCACTTTATATATTACAATTTACATCCAATATGAACAACAATCAATCAATCAATTATCAAACAAACTGTATTATCGTCGCATATATAATTAACAGATAATGGTGTCAGATGTCATAAGTGAACAGATACATGTAATACAGTGTACATAACTAACAACAACATATTTCAAGTGTCGTTTCAATTGAAGTCAAATTTAATAAATAAGAGAACATTAATCGCGAGTGATTGCTCACCTTTCGAGGCTAGAGAAATTTTGGAACAAAGCCAGCTACAAATTGGATTCATGATCTAGGAATTCAAACCATCCAAACAACAGTCTCAAAGTGAAGTAAGCTGAAAGCAGATTCGACGAATAAAGGAGCCGATAGACAAGAGTCGATGAGAAATGAATCAGAATCCACTTAATAGACTGCAACGATATACACATTGTCATTCTTATTATTTTCCATGAATTTTTTTTTTAAATTGAAACACGTATTATTAAAATAATATATATGTAATTAAAATCATTGTTTTTAATTTACCATATTTATTAAAATCATATATATACATAATATATATTAAAATTAATATTTCATATAAAGTCAAAATAATTTACTATATATGCCTACATAATGTAATATAATTAATATAGCTACCTTAAAATATATAGTACTTATAAAACTTCCTTTCGCTAGAGAGTAGCAGCAAGATTATGAATAGTACACCAAAATCTTTATATATATCATTTTTAAACAATACCCAAAAATCAATGTATAAATACTACATGAACATATATATCGTATGTACTCTCCTAGCATTCATTCCCCAAAACTAATATATCATATGCAGACCATAAAATAAAACAAATTATGATTGCATGGAAAAATGCATGCGGACTAAAGAAATATAGATTATACAAATAAAATATCAATGCAATTTAACGTATATACGTATGTATTTTAAAGTATCCTTATTTTTCTTAAAAAAATTTGACAACGCAAGCATACATATAAACTTACAGTTTTAATATCACTGTACAACTTTGATACTCAGTTCAGTACATAGGCATTTAAAATAACATAGCTACCGCTGATTCTACTACGTATAATAACTTGCAAATATTATCTTTAAAACAAAATAGATTTATATAACTTCCTATATATATACACGGAATATAAATAAGTATATAACTACAAACATATATAAACCTATATATATCACTATTAACAAAGCTTTATATACTAACGGTATAAACATAATACTTAAAATCCCATAATATACTTTCTATATATATACACGACTTAATAGCTTCTATTTACATAAGCTACATAACACATTAATATACTGTAAGCTTATGTACGGTGCATTCATATAATCGATGCCAGTTCACTTTATATATATATTTTATAACAAACGCCTACTTAAAAGAAAAATCATTATTGTTAATAAATATATACATAAAGCAAGAAAGTAAGCTAAATTTCGAAACATAGATATAACATGCTTATAAACCATTGCTTGCAAGAGAAAATATAACCAGAGATTTCAAGTTGTACTTCATATACTATTATAATAGGCTAACAAAACAAGATGCAGGCTATTCATGCTACAAAATGTGCATATATATAAAGCTTATAACCAAAATGTAAACAAATGTATATATACATTTTTATACCTGTATATCAAATTTCAAATGTAAAATAACCATAGATTTTTTTTTATGATTAATAATTATTATAAAATCAATATAAATATACCTTATTATAAAACTGAAATATAATACCCACATATATATATATAGCTTCTTATTATAACACTCTTATAAAATATACTATGTAAACTTTAAAATATGCTTCGGCTACTTAATATAAACTAATGTACAGAACTATTATGTATATAACCTTACGTATGCAGTTTACATCATTGCTTAATAAAATAGATATACTTTATATAACAATAAAAGTTTATAAAACAATTGTACATTATATGATATGGAGCACATGCAAGTACACAATACAAACCTTTACATATACATTTTTCTTTATACTGTAAACAGTGAGCTTAACATAGTAACATAAAGTCTACTTCTCTTTCATATATAAATATTTATAATACCTGTTTCACCACCTTTTTTTTACAGAGAAGAGAGGACATGGGAAGATGGGGCCTGGGTTGCTGTGATGGGTTCGCTCAGGGGTGTTGGCATTGGCGATGATGTGGTGGGTAACAGGCGGAGCACGTCACAAGGCACGGCAAGCCTGGCCGATGCAGGGAAGGGCCGAGGGGAAGAATGGTGATAGGGTCTGAGACGTAAGGCCAGTTTGATGTGGAAGCCGGATGTAGTGGGCAGAGGCCGGGTATCAGTGTGGAAGGCGGAGCTACGAGGGGAAAAAGTCGGGAATATGTTGGCCGGCGTCCTCTTTGGGTGTGGAAATGGAACTTGCGTGGAGGAGGATGTAGGCGCAAAGAAATTTCACTTTTTTTTAGAGCATGGAACAGAGAAGGAAAGAGGAAGGAACGGTCAGGCCAAAAATAAATGAAAACAAAAATATAAAGTTTCGCTAGTTACAACCGAATGAACAATAATAAATTTTGCACAGGGAATAGTGATGGTCACGTTTAAATTCTAGGCATATCAATGGCTAGCTGGTGGGTATTAAATTTTGCATGGCTAGCTGGTGGGTATTAATTTGCACCATAGGAATGAAGGATTTAGGAAGCCAATGGACACAACGGTTACCGATACGGTTTCCTTTTATACGGATTCTGTTGCGTGTTAGACTTCAAAACACAAGTTTGAATATACCGCAGAGACCAGCACGACGAGACGATCAAAACGGTATATGGATATCAGTGGTACGATTTAATTATAAAAATTCGAATTTTTTTACTAGCCGAAAATGCATGAAATACACAGAAAAATAAGATCGACGGAGCTAAAGAAGTCCGAATTCGGAAAAACGACAAACTGACATCTTGCTTAAAAGATGATCTAGAGTTTTTCTATATAAAAATATTTAGGTTTCGAAAACGTTTTATTTTCAACGCTTTTTAACTGATTAAATTGAAGTAATTTTACGCACAAAATAAACATTCATATTTTTGGACGAAAATTTACCAGTTACTATGTTTAACTAGATGCATTCCAAATATAAAATTTATATTTCAAAATTTTATCATTTTAAAATTCCACGAAATTTCAAATAATAACGTTATTAAAACCGGTCAAATTTACGGGTTGTTACAAATCTCAATGCAAAGCAAAACATTTGCAAATAGAATTAGCCGATCGACATAGCAAAAGGATCAAGCCGCTAATTTTTTTCGTTTATTTAGTTTAAGGTTTTCGAAGAGAATGAATAGAGAGGAGGGAACAGGTATCCACTTTAATACATCCCAACACCAAAATAAAACGTGGGCCAAATTCAATATAAAGCCCACAAACCCTTAACAAATTTTTAAGAGAACTTCAACCCGATAAAATCCCAATAGCAATTAGCCAGCCAATTTAATCACCTAATGACGATAATTAATTGTTACAAAACCCCGGGTTATTACATGGGTTGACCCAATTTCGTTTCGGAGTCAGAACGGGCTTTTCGGGCCATTCATCGTTCAGCGCGTATACCAATCTGATCCATCTATTCTTTTGCAACCTTGTCCATAAATACTCTATTTACAATTTTTTTCACCTCCTCAGTTCAATGGCAGACAAACACCTAATTCCAACTGCAATTCAAAATCAAAGCCAAATTTCAGACTCCTCAAAAATTCATAAAAATTATATATCGAAGCTTTCGATGAACGCGTCTCAAAACTGAAATTCGTTTTCCGATTCAATGCACTGTTTGTCCAGAATTTCTGAATCAATTCTCGGTCGTTCATCGCGCGTCGATGAACGTTGTCGGATCGTTGAACCATTTCTGGGTTTTGAAGAGAGGACCGAGGGGACTTCATCCATGCTGTTTATTTGGAGAATCAATGGTCTGATAGACTGCAAAATTCGGTTAGGTCAACAAAATTCAGCGATGGCGTGGAAAATTTTTATGAACGGAGGCAGCATAGGTGGAAGGCGCGGTGCAGCTAGGCGAGGGAAGGAGGATGGTTGGGTTCGGCGGCTCCCTGGTGGCCGTAGGCGAGAGAGAATCGCGGTCAAAGTTTATGGTCGGCGGTAGTATCGCGTGCGTTGGTCCTTGCATGCGTGAGTGATGTTTTCTGGAAGAAAGTGATTTTCCTATGACGTGGCAAGAAAGGTAAATGTGTTCTCTTTTTTAAAAAAAAAATGAAATTCAAACACAATTTTCATTATATCTTTCACATACGAACACCAATTCATGCACGGTTTTTTTGTTCGGATTGTATTAAAATTCTGAACATTTTGACGCTTGTCTGGACGAATTCTGAGATTGTCAAATTTTTAGGTTTAAATTGGATTTAAATTCAATTTAAATTCAAAAGTTGAGTGTTTTAACCCACTCACAACTTCTAAAATTTCTTATGTTTGTTAAATTTATTTATGATGTGATTTGAAATTTATTTATAGGTGTTTGGCATATATTTAATCATTATCTAAGTTAAATTGCATTTATTTGAATTAAATTGTTATCAAATTTATTATTGCATATAAACTGTCAGCTAAATACCTGTTATATATATTATCGGTTATCTATTGGTATTGATTGATTGTTGTGGATGATGATTGTTATGGATGTGTGATCTGTTGATGGATGAATGGATGTTATATTCTATAGTATTTTAATATGAAAGTTGTTATGCATTTTATTTCATTCGGGATTGCGGTTTGAAATGATATATAACCGTAATTTTTTTAACTTGCGGATTGAAATGATAAATATCTGTATCACTTGACCATAGGATAAAAACTTTTATACAGACACCGTCGGTCTATATATATAAATATTTTGAAAATGATTTATATGGTTTTGGATAGAATTATGCGGTTTAAATAAATATTGATTCTTTTTTATATTATATACAAATATTTATATATAGTTAAATTCATGTATTAAGTTAGGTATAAATCAGCTAATGACAATAAGTAGAAAAATGAAGTTTTATTTATTAAAATAAATATGGTTAAGTGTTTAAATCATATTTTATATAGAGGTTATAATGATTTAGATAAATTTAGATTTGGAAGATAAATATGAATTTGATTTGAATTTAAGATTTAAGGATTATCCTCGAAAAACTTGAATTGAAATATAAATATATTGAGATTTAAAAGGTATGATTTTGTAACTTCATTTTTGTTTAGAGGATTTAAATGAATATCAAATTGATTTAAATGAATATTATCAAGTTATATAATTGGAAGAATATCCAGTTATTTGAAGTCTAAAGGTTTTACTAAAATGATATTTGATTTATTAAGTAAACATTTCAAATCTAAATAATAGTAGTTGAAATTGATATATATGAAATTATCAAAGAATAAGTTTTGAAATGGTGGAATAATTAAAGCTTTGAAATATATGGAAATTATATTGGTTTGTTTGGGAATTTAAAATCCATATTGAAATTGATTTGTGAAGGTGAAGAAGCTATTTTATTATATAAAGTAATTTAATATTTAAATCATTTAAGTGGTGCAGTATGTTTTAAAGTTAGGAAATTCAAAGTTTTATGTTTTGAAAGGCTATATTTCAAGTTTTGGTTTTGAAATATTATAACTTTGAAATGTTATAATTTTAGAAAAGGATATATTTGAAAACGATATCAAATTTGATTTGGGTTTTTAAAAGAGGAAATGATATCGTATTTATATGGATTTGAAATGGATATTATATTCTGGTTTTAAAAGTATAAACTATTTATATGGGGGTGTGGCTCGAGGTTGGCGGTAGCTGCGCGCTACGCGTTACCACCGACCCGGAAGCGTAATTGGTATATCTACTCTAGCATTGCCTAGTTGTGCTGTGTCACCTACCCTGACTCTCCTTGTACGAGTTTGGTTTTCTCCCGTAGCCCGTGTGGTATCCTCTGGTGGCTTCCCGATCAGGAGGGACTATGATATTGGATGGTTACTGGGACTATTACGTGTTAAGGGTGATATTGGGTCACTCCTTAACGCTATTTAAAAGTATGTTTATTTTACTATAGACATTATTATAATAGCGAAATATTACTACATAGTAATTAGTTTAACGGATCCTTAGGAGATGTGAATCCCGAGCATCTCTTGAGTTAGTGCACTCACGTATTGGATAGGAGATGTCAAACCCGGTAAACATCTCGGACGCCGTTCCACTCATATTGTTTATTGTTGATTTAACTTCATAAGATATTTTAGCTCTGACTCGAGTGTTTTTCCTTTCAATTCGCTCGGGTCAGTCCGAGCGTTTCAGGATTTGAAGATTTTATTCTGGAGGACGAAGACGAAGATTTTGTAGTACTATTATCTACTATATTACTCCACTACGCCATTTAATTCTGCTGCATTTATTATTATTCTCCGGTATGTGTAACTCTGATATGTATTGTATAAGTACAATGAAATGTTTTGTAAACAGCTTCATGAACTGTATATTTGATTATTGTATTTTATCGTTCCGCTGCAAGATTCTATTTCTTTTTCTTTCTCTACTTTTTCTTATTTACCCCATAACAATCCGTTCTTCTGTATGGTTTAAGTCTGACGTGTGTGGTTGATCGTCGATTTAAAGCATGTGAAAAGACGGTGCGTTACATCTGGTATCAGAGCTTTGGTTTAGCCATAAACCTTAGCCTTGTGGGGTTTTGGCTCTTTGCTAATAGGGTAGTAATACCCTATGATGAGTCACTGAGAGTATATATGAGAGAGAGTATTTGTTAGTTTTATAAAAAGGTTTTAATATTGTGTTAATCTGTTTCGATTTGTATTTATAAATTCTGGTTGATGCATGGGACGCTTTGACATCAATAGGTATTCCTAAACACTTAATAGGACAGACCGACACAATAGTTGTTTTAATATAGGTGAATGAAATAATTTTGCCTATTATATTTTCTATATATAAAATAAACTTTTTACAAATGATTTATATTTGGTTGCAAAATATTGGTTGTTAGGTAATGAAATTTATAAATAATAGTCGAAATAAGATTGAAAATAAGATAAATGAAATTGGAAATTTAGAACTTAAAGTTTCGGGCTTTTGAAAATTTCTTTTGGATGATTTTAGAATATAATAGTTATATTATTTAGAAGTATTTTCTAATATAAATATTTCAATATAATTCGAAAGAAATGTTTTAAAGAAGATTTTGGAAAAAATAAGTTCTGTACTTCCTTCACTGTCGCTGGAAAATAATTTCGGTGATGGCGGCCGCATCATCGACATTCAATTTCGAGTTTCAAAGTGGGAAGGCCACTGTAGTAGTTCTATTGCAGATTTATTTTTGATAACCAAATATAAATTTTTAATTGTTTTAAATATAATTGGATATATGAATTTTAAGTGTATACATCTATCTATTATTTTAAAATGATTTAAATTTTTTACCCGGTGTTTAAATTCTTAATTTTCCATCAATTAATGGTTTCAATTGCTTTAGTGAAATGGAATTCAACTAATAATTGGAACCTCTAAATGAAATAAGAGACTAAATGCTAAGTATAAATGAGACTATAAGAAAGTTAGAAATTATAATCTATAAAACAAATGATATGATTATTGAGCAGTATATTTATTAAAGAAAATGAGAAAACTTGTATAACTTTCAATTACATTCTTAAAAAGCATATATATAACTTACCAAATATTAAAAGTTGAAATGTTTAATATGAAAATGTAATGGAAATTGTACAAATAAAAGTATGTAATGAAGTGTTCAATAAATTGCTTTTATTAATAAGAATTGAGGTTATAATTGTTATATCCTTAAGCAAGTAATTATAGACTTAAGTAAATGATTGTAGTTATTTATTTGGAAATAAGCAGAAAGATGAATACTGTAATAAATGAAATTATGCAGTGAATAAATGAATGTAATATAATAAAAGGGAAATTTCATGATATGAATAAGTGAAAACGAGACTTTGTTAGAAATGAAAAAAAAGTAAATGAGACTGTAAGAAATAAAAGGCAAATTAAAAAAGATAAATAATTATATCAATGAAATTAATAAACTTGATCTATTGTTGAAATAGTTGTTTGTTTGGTTTATGGTTGTTTGGGCAAGGGCACTTTAAATTTGTTAGGATCAATAAATAATCTATTTAGTTTCATCAGAGACTGTTGAGTAAAAGGGTGCGCTCAGTAGTTTATTTTTCATTCTGTACAATTTGAAGTTTTGAACCCGAACAGCTATTTGTTTTGTTTGATATGAATGAATAATTGATTTGTATTGATTCTATGTGATGGTTGTATGCCCTGTTGCTAGGGATTGTTGTTTGTATTGATTTGTTGTTTATGGTTGAAACAACATTACATATTTCAATTTATATAATTATTAATTCTTTTGGATTATATAAGTGAAATACAGGTTATGGAAGCAATTGCTACTGCTTTTGGTTTCATAAAATGAGCATAAATTGCCCGACAAATAGGTATGTTTTTGGATTACGGTTTATAGCATTATTATATTGTTTTTTCCGGGTTGGGATATATATTATTTGAAAAATATATGTTGTATATTATTTTATTTGATATTATATTTCTCCCGAGCCTCTCCGTACAAAGGAGACTCTGCCAAATTTTTCCGTAAATTTTGGACTTAGAAAATATTTCGAAATGTTTTCCAAACTTTATTAATTTAAGTATAAAATGATCTAATGGTTATAAATTTGTATATTTTATTTAAAGGTAATTAAGTTTGTAAATTTAATTTTTTATAAAGTTAATATTTTAAGTAAGACATATTGATCTCTTAATTCTCCTTCTCCCTTCTATTTCCTATTCGGGGACGAAAAGTTTTGAGTGGGGGAGAGTGTAACGACCCGTGTAACGACATATAAAATTTGAATGGTTTATTTACATATTTAATTGAATTTTAGATAAATTTTAAATAATAAAATTTGAAATAAAAAATTTATATTTGGAATACATATATTTAAATATGGCAGATGGTAAATTTTCATCTGATTTTATGTAAGTTTATTCATTGTGAAATTCCATCAATTTCAGGTCAGTTAATAATTGTTGATAATAAAACATTTTCCAAACATGAATATTTTTACATACAAAAATTCTAAATCCTCTTCTGAGTGAGAATTTATTTTTCGGTTTTCTAAATTTGGACTTCTATAGCTCCGTCGATCTTATTTTCCTTCATTTTAACTGCACTTTCCGCTAGCTGAAATTCGAATTTTTTTTATTCAATCATACCACTAATATATGTATGCCGTTGTGATCGTCTCGTCGTGCTGATCTCAACAGTATATTTATTTCTGTATTTTGGGATCCGGTGTACAACGGAAGCAATAAATTTGTTCGTTGTAACGACACCATAAATTGTGCCTTCTTAACTTTTCCTATTACGTTTCAAATTTGAAACGTGCTATTCAATCAAACCATTTAATTTCATTTATTATTAGCTCAAAAGATGGGTGACTTGCCGTTTCTTTCGCTCTACATTTAATTGCCCACTTTATATTTTAGATAGTGGATACAATTTATTTTAGAATTTCTCTTCATAGACCATTCATCCCTAAATTCAGATCTATTCCTTCTCTCCTTCCTTATTCTTTTCCTTTTAGCTATTACTATTGTTTCGAAAATCAAGCATCCATCTATTAATAATCATTTATTTTACATTTATTTCCAACCTTATAAATTCGTAAGATCACTTGCTTCCCTTGATTTCACGTATCTGTGCCTATCATTTTGAGTTTCTTACTTACATATTCTATTATTTCCTAAACGTGCATTTTGACAGTTGCCATCGGTTTTGGATTTTTTTTTTTTGAGATACGTTACTTTTATTATTCCATAATAATTTAAGGGGCGGTCACTATTCCAAATTAAATGCTAACGTTCTATTCCTTATTTCAAACGGCTCAAATTTGAAAGCTTTGACTATTGATTGGTCCTTGCCTTTTTAATCACCTTAATCTATTGCTGGTATATTAATTTACCTTTTTCATTGTTAACCTTAGGCACTACGCATCCTCTTATAGCCTATTATATAAATGTAGTACTGTCTTTTCTTTTTGGTTGCTTTCTCTCCTCTTATCAATTTCCTCTACCCTTGCTCCATCTCTACCCGCTACCTTCGCCTTCCTTATATCCATTACCTGTAGCTTCTCCGATAACAACCGCATGTAGTTGCCAGCTCCTTCTTCGTTTTCGTTTGTCTGAAGCCAACTCCTCCACCCTTATCTTTTTTTCCTCCTTTCCCTCTGTTGCTTTGCTCAGCAACGCATGCAAGCGACATCACCTCTGCACTTATCGGCCTCTTCCACCATCAGCGTCGAGCCTTGGGGCAGTAGCACCCTTGTTTTCATAAGGTATATATTGGGATTTTATTTGTATATAGTAGTTTCTATATTATTTGCATTATATTTTTAAGTTGGTAGTGTCTGCATTTCTATTAGTTGCAAAGTTAGGTGTTGTTTCATTTGAAAGCATGGGAGTATTTATTTTTATATATGTAGTTTGCATATACTTTACGTATAATAAATCTTGCTTCTCTTATTTGGAAAGCATAGTGGTTTGTGAAAAAAAAATATTTATGAAAACTGATTTCATACGTTGTTTACAAGTATTGTTAGAGTACTTATAACAGGTTCGGGTTTCCTGTTAACTATACATTTACTGTATATTAGCTTTGACATATATTAAATTTTTAGTTTACACAGCAACTGGGATTCAATATGTGTGGTTGTTCATGTAGTTGTACTTTAGGAATAGCAAGTTATATATATAGGTAAGGTATATATATATATATGCTGCGGGCATTAAATTTTATTGAGGGCATAGTATTAAATTTTATTATGTATGTTTATAGTTACAAATTTATAAACTTATATAAGTTATAAATGTTCACCTAGACTAAATTTTGATTAATTTAAAGGGTGGTTTATATAAGTTGTTTTTTCTGCTTTGTGTTAAAAGTATGAAAATCTTTAAACGTATTATTTTAAAATTTTGTATAAATGCATTTTTGATTTAAAGTTAAAACTAAGAATTTTATTTTATTAAATCCATTCGAAACTTATTTGATTTAAAACTTCTAATACATATAATATGTTACTAATTTATATAAATCTTTTGGGTTTCGGTATATATTGTTTTGCATTGGCAGTACATATAGTCAAGTCTGCATATGTAGATATATTAGTCTGGGTCCATTTAAACCTCATTTATAAAGTACATATTATTAAACTTAGTCTATATATATATTAGTATATTAAGGCATACGACTATACATATCATTGAATATATTTTTGAGTTCACTTATGCCCGTCTATCGTCATCGATCCAATTTTGATTTGACTTCATCAAATCTTTGTCATCAGCTTGTCCATCCAATGCGTGTTAATCTTGCTTCGTTTTGAATGTGTGTGCCTGGATTCGTAACTCAATTTCTTTGTCAAATCTATATGGCCTCGAAAGGTGAGAAATCACTCACGATTAACATTCTTTTATTTACTAAATTGGATTTCAATTGAGACGACAATTGAAATATGAGGCTGTAGTTATTTAAATTGTTATATATGCTATTATCTGTAACTATTCACTTATGGGATATGACACCATATCCTATTGTTTATATATTTATTTTGATGATATATGCCTGTTGTTATTATTATTTACATATCTGTTATCACTCTGCAAGTTCCCTGTTAGTATAGAAATCACTATGGGTTGAAATGATACATACCCGAACAGTCATTACAATAGGATAAAATCGTTATGGGTTGAAATGATAAACCCAAGCAATTTTCATTTAATTGAATTGGGATTACGGGTTGAAATGCTATCCACCCGTATACATTTAGTGTACGGATTGAAATGATAAATATCCGTAACACTTGACCATATGATAAGAAATATATACAGACATCGTTGGTCCATATATATAAATATTTTGAAATTTAATTCATTGTTTTGGAAAGAAATATATGGTCTTATTAAATGTTAATCCTTAAATTTTTTTATATAAAGGGTAATGATATATAGATTTAATAATATTTAATTTAGTCAAAATTTGATTTAATACATAAATTATGGTAAATATGTATGTAAATTTTATTCCAAAATTATTCTGCAATTTACTAAGATTGGGAGATAAATGTGGGTTTATCTAAATGGTATTTAAATAAGGATTTATTCAATTAAATCAATTTGAAATTTTTGAATGGGAAATTTAAGGGTATGATTTTGTAACTGGATTTTTATTTAAGTGATTTAATGAATATTTCACGTTTAAATAAATTAAAGAAAATATTGAGTAAAATGTAATTTAAGGTTACTTAAATGATATTGTATCTAATGAGGGATTATTTTAAGACTAGATAATAATGAGGTTAAATCGAGATCTATATGGAACTATTAAATTGAACATTTAATTAAATATTAAAGCTTTGAAATATATTGGGATTTAAATGGTTTATTTTGAGATTCGGATATGTATTTGAAATCAGTATAGTTGAATTTATTATTTAGAAACTAAATTGATTAAAAAGTTAGTTTGAAACGTTGAATACTTAAAGTTTTGAAATATATTGAGCATAAAGGGTATTTTGTGATTTCAAATCCAAATTTGATATCGATAAAATTGAAGTGGTTATTTTAGAAATTGAGTTGAATTTAAATTAACAAATTGAGATTGAAATTGATTTAAATGGGGTGGTCGGGTTTATGTTAAACGATTTGTTAAGTTGAGGGAATTGAAATTTCTTTACTGTACAAATTATTTAATATATAAAAATACAATTTGGGAAGTATAGAGATATTTGAAGTGAAAATGATATTTGGTTTTGAAGCATAAATTAAGTTGAAAAGGCTACGGTGTTATAGTGTATATTTCTATCTTTTAGATAGTTCCATGGACCCTTAGAGGATGGTTATCCCAAACATCCTCTAAGTTAATTATATTTCAGTTGATATTTCACTTGAGTTAGATTTATAGATATAAGAATGTTAATCCTGACTCGAGTGTTTTGTGTTTTTCTTTACGCTCGGGTCAGACTGAGAGATACAGCATTTGAGACTCATCTTTGAAGTTGGAGCTTTGCTTGAAGATCCAGCTATCTATCCCTTCAGTCATCCAGTTGATTGGTTCAGAGAAGCCATCTGTTGCATTGGAGACTTCATGACATTTGAAATAATCGGTTGTATTTTATTTCTAACTCTGAGGTATATAGTAGCTTCATGAACTACTATTCTTTATCTATTCCGCTGCATTGTATTACTCTGTGTAAGTGATCTATGATGGATTTATTTACTGTATATTTTAAGTTTTGCCAAATTTTATTAACAATTCGGTATTTTGAATTATTCAAGTCGGACATGTACAGTTTTATTGTCGATTTGAATGGTCCAAAATAGCGGGTCGTTACAGTTGGTATCAGAGCTTTGGCTTTAGGCAAAACTTAGCATATATGGTAAATTTATTTATAGAATCACTTTCGTTCGAGTTGAATCTCTTCCTTTTTGACTCGATTTCCTTTGAATTTTGGAATGTCCCTCGGTTTCGAAATTCATTCTGTCTCTCGCTATTTATATTCGTTTGATTTCGGGTATCCCATAACTCCACTGAATGATTTGTAAAGGGGGGTGAAAACTCCTTTTCAATTGGCATTGACTCACCGAAGATTTTTGTATCCTCGGTTTATGATGCTGTTATATCTTGTTATGCCGAATTCTATATCTCTTGCGATCGAATGTCGAATTTCCTCAGAATTCTACACCGATCTAATTTTGGAATCACGGTTGACCGGTAAAGGTTGCCCGCGATTTATAGAAGTATATCCATCTCCTATTTTGTAATTTAATCATCTTCGATCGAGTCTATCTTCGAATCAGGATTCTATTGGTCGGAGTCTTCTAATTTAAATCTCTATCTTTGTTTTGAAATCCATTCTTGAATCATCCTTTGAAAATCGGGTATGTTTGTATTTTTGAAATTGTTTTATACATCGAAATTATTATTTTAATAACTATGATTCTATTTATTCTATATATAAAAAAGAAAATGTTTTCAATAAGGATTATATACCTATATATAAAACAAATAATAAATGCTATCCTATATATAAAAGTTTGAAAGGATTTGAAATTTTGAAAATTTATAAGGAATTGATTTATATACAAATGATTTATAACTGTAAAGTTAAATTTGAAATTCGAGAATTGAATTCCGGTATTTTGAAATTGGTTTTAAGATTTTGGAAAATATATAAAAATAATACGATTTAAAAGTATTTTTCCGAATAAGAAATGTTTCAGATGAGTTCAAAGGAATTCCAATAATTTTGAAGAAAAAAAAATTTAAAAGAAGTTTTCAAGAAAATAAAAGTCCAGAACTCACTTATGTCGCTGGAAAATAATTTCGGTGATGAGTGCACGCATCATCGACATTGATTTTCGAGTTTCAGAGTAGGGGAGAGGCCACTTTAATAGCTTCGCTATGCAAGTGATTTTGTAAAATCGTTTTTGATTTCAAATTCCGAAGTATAAATTGATATTTTTGAAAGATATATATATATATGTTTGAAACAATTTAAAGTGAGACCGGTGTTCAGTCCTCGAGTTTCGAATTTGTTTTGGTATAACCCTTTATATTGAAATTGATTTATTATTGATTTTCAACTCTTGAATTGAAAATGTGATTTCCCCTTCTCATTTTGAATGTTCGAACACTTCCAAATCGAGAATAAATTTTCAAAGCTAAGAAATTTCGAAGAGTATAAAATGTTTGATAAAGAATATAAATTTAGTTTGAAATGTTTTGAAAAAAAATAGTTGAATAATGGTTTTCAGAAAGGTAAGTTGGATCTTTCAAATAGAAATAGATAGTTTAAAAGTTCTAAAGGGATAATTATAAATATGGAAACCATTTTGAGCATAATTGATTTTTGAGAAAATATTTGGTTTTGAAATTAAATGGGAATTAAAAACCAGTACTTATATGGTGATTTTGGAAATGAATTTGTTTGACTTGAATTATTTTAATCTGAAAAATGGGATAATTTTCTAAACCTATTATTTTGGGAACTTTGAAATTTAGATATTTAATTTGGAAGAAAATTTGGTGAAATCATATATGATTTGGAAACTGAATTGATATTGAAATGATTTGAAATTTAAGAACCTTATATTATTAAGCACTTGATTTGGGAGTGGTCGAACTTATATAAAATGGATTGTATAAGTATGAAGTTGATTTGAAATCTATTGATTTGAAAGGTGTTCAATTTGGAAAGAGATTTTATACAGTTGAAGTCTATATAAGTATGATTTGATCTACTATTGATTAGAAAAGTATTCAATTTGGGAAAAATAGAATCCTATATATATGGACTTTATATAAGTACAATATCTGAAAGTGATTTGAAAAGGTACTATATGATATATATTTTCGAATTAAAGATATGGAAAGTGCCTTCTGCTTGATATCCTCTTTGTGGCCACATCGTGGATTCATTCTATCGATATTATTCTCTCTGATTTTTGGTTTTCCGGATGTAATACTCGAGTGTTCCCACCGTGGCGTAACCCATGGTTTCTTTTTTTTTCTCTCGTGAATGCATAGCGCAATTGCCTGGCTGAGTCTTGCCTAGGGGTACGGATTGTTTCCTGGGGGATCCAGGTGTAACCATTGTGTATCCTGCAATCTGTGTAGGTCGCGAATAGTAGCGCAAGTGCCTGGCTGAGTCTTGCCTAGGGGTACAGATTGTTTCCTGGGGGATCCAGGCGTAACCATTGTGTATCCTGCACTCTACTAGTCATCATGGCGTAACTCGTAGGGCTGAGAAAGCTTACGGATATGGATTGTTTCCTGGGGGATCCAAGCGTAACCATTGTGTATCTGCGAACCATGGTCGGACAAAGGTTTTGATTTGGTTGTTTTGTTTGGATTGTACTTTCCATATCTGTTTTAAAGCTTTTTCAAGTATTTTCACTGGATGTTGAAACGGGTCTACTAAGTACTTGAAGAATTCTAGCTTTGCGCCTGATCAACGCATGGCCAGAGTCTGCAAGAACGAGGATAAACTTGTTAAAACATCGAGTTATAAAAGTATTTTCGAAAGGAAAGTTTGTTTTGATATAAAAGTATTTTATTATAAAGGTATTTTAGTATAAAATATTTGCAACAAAATAATTTGTATTAATATTCAAAAGTGAAATTCTTTTGGTTCTAAATCCGTGCCCGATTCTATTCTGTTGAATCTACCTTATCTGCTTAGCTCCCATGATGTTGTTTTCCGAATCTACCCTCTTTCCTTTTTGAATATATCCGTTTACATATGGTTTATTCATATACTGCATGATTTAATCATAAATTTTTAGTGGTATAAATATTTTTAAAGTTCTTATTTAAATAAAACCTATTTAAAGTAAATGAATTATTAATAATGTTTGAAAAGCATCTAAAGACAGATTTATAAATTTATAAATTATGGATTTAATGTTTTCAAATAGCTTCTTTAAATATAACTAATGATGTAAATAATTGTTTTCAAAAGGTTTTCACATATTTTTATTTAAACATATAAATGGTATTTATAAAGGAAAAAAAAATTTACAAATAGGTTTTTGAAAGGTTTTAAAGTATTAAAGATAATTGAACCGCAAATTAAGTTTTCAAATAAATATTTCATGAAAAATTTATATAGTCTTAAATTAATTTTTCAACCTTACCTTTCAATCTACCTTTCTTTCTGGTTGTTTCTATTCTCCTACCTCCTTCCTTTTCGGGGACGAAAAGTTTTAAGTGGGGGAGAGTGTAACGACCTATAAAATTTGAATGGTTTATTTACATATTTAATTGAATTTTAGAGAAATTTGAAATAATAAAATTTGAAATAAAAAATTTATATTTGGAATACGTATATTTAAATATGGCAGATTGTAAATTTTCATCGATTTTATATAAGTTTATTCATTGTGAAATTCCATCAATTTCAGGTCAGTTAATAATTGTTAATAATAAAACATTTTCCAAATATGAATATTTTTACATACAAAAATTCTAAATCCTCTTCTGTGTGAGACGTTATTTTTCGTTTTTCCAAATTTGGAGTTCTATAGCTCCATCGATCTTATTTTCCTGCATTTTAACTGCACTTTCCGCTAGCTGAAATTCGAATTTTTTTTTATTCAATCATACCACTAATATCTGTATACCGTTGTGATTGTCTCGTCGTGCTGATCTCAACAGTATATTTATTTCTGTATTTTGGGATCCGGTGTACAACGGAAGCAATAAATTTGTTCGTTGTAACGACACCATAAATTGTGCCTTCTTAACTTTTCCTATTACGTTTCAAATTTGAAACGTGCTATTCAATCAAACCATTTAATTTCATTTATTTTTAGCTCAAAAGATGGGTGACTTGCCGTTTCTTTCGCTCTACATTTAATCGCCCACTTCATATTTTAGACAGTGGATACAATTTATTTTAGAATTTCTCTTCATAGACCATTCATCCCTAAATTCAGATCTATTCTTTCTCTCCTTCCTTATTCTTTTCCTTTTAGCCGTTACTATTGTTTCGAAAATCAAGCATCCATCTATTAATTTTCATTTATTTTATATTTATTTCCAACCTTATAAATTCGTAAGATCACTTGCTTCCCCTGATTTCACGTATCTGTGCCTATCATTTTGTGTTTCTTACTTACATATTTTATTATTTCCTAAACGTACATTTTGACTGTTGCCATCAGTTTTGGAAATTTTTTTTTGAGATACGTTACTTTTATTATTCCATAATAATTTAAGGGGCGGTCACTATTCCAAATTAAATGCTAACGTTCTATTCCTTATTTCAAACGGCTCAAATTTGAAAGCTTTGACTATTGATTGGTCCTTGCCTTTTTAATCACCTTAATCTATTGCTGGTATATTAATTTACCTTTTTCATTGTTAACCTTAGGCACTACGCATCCTCTTATAGCCTATTATATAAATGTAGTACTGTCTTTTCTTTTTGGTTGCTTTCTCTCCTCTTATCAATTTCCTCTACCCTTGCTCCATCTCTACCCGCTACCTTCGCCTTCCTTATATCCATTACCTGTAGCTTCTCCGATAACAACCGCATGTAGTTGCCAGCTCCTTCTTCGTTTTCGTTTGTCTGAAGCCAACTCCTCCACCCTTATCTTTTTTTCCTCCTTTCCCTCTGTTGCTTTGCTCAGCAACGCATGCAAGCGACATCACCTCTGGACTTATCGGCCTCTTCCACCATCAGCGTCGAGCCTTGGGGCAGTAGCACCCTTGTTTTCATAAGGTATATATTGGGATTTTATTTGTATATAGTAGTTTCTATATTATTTGCATTATATTTTTAAGTTGGTAGTGTCTGCATTTCTATTAGTTGCAAAGTTAGGTGTTGTTTCATTTGAAAGCATGGGAGTATTTATTTTTATATATGTAGTTTGCATATACTTTACGTATAATAAATCTTGCTTCTCTTATTTGGAAAGCATAGTGGTTTGTGAAAAAAAAATATTTATGAAAACTGATTTCATACGTTGTTTACAAGTATTGTTAGAGTACTTATAACAGGTTCGGGTTTCCTGTTAACTATACATTTACTATATATTAGCTTTGACATATATTAAATTTTTAGTTTACACAGCAACTGGGATTCAATATGTGTGGTTGTTCATGTAGTTGTACTTTAGGAATAGCAAGTTATATATATAGGTAAGGTATATATATATATATGCTGCGGGCATTAAATTTTATTGAGGGCATAGTATTAAATTTTATTATGTATGTTTATAGTTACAAGTTTATAAACTTATATAAGTTATAAATGTTCACCTAGACTAAATTTTGATTAATTTAAAGGGTGGTTTATATAAGTTGTTTTTTCTGCTTTGTGTTAAAAGTATGAAAATCTTTAAACGTATTATTTTAAAATTTTGTATAAATGCATTTTTGATTTAAAGTTAAAACTAAGAATTTTATTTTATTAAATCCATTCGAAACTTATTTGATTTAAAAACTTCTAATACATATAATATGTTACTAATTTATATAAATCTTTTGGGTTTCGGTATATATTGTTTTGCATTGGCAGTGCATATAGTCAAGTCTGCATATGTAGATATATTAGTCTGGGTCCATTTAAACCTCATTTTTAAAGTACATATTATTAAACTTAGTCTATATATATATTAGTATATTAAGGCATACGACTATACATATCATTGAATATATTTTTGAGTTCACTTATGCCCGTCTATCGTCATCGATCCAATTTTGATTTGACTTCATCAAATCTTTGTCATCAGCTTGTCCATCCAATGCGTGTTAATCTTGCTTCGTTTTGAATGTGTGTGCCTGGATTCGTAACTCGATTTCTTTGTCAAATCTATATGGCCTCGAAAGGTGAGAAATCACTCACGATTAACATTCTTTTATTTACTAAATTGGATTTCAATTGAGACGACAATTGAAATATGAGGCTGTAGTTATTTAAATTGTTATATATGCTATTATCTGTAACTATTCACTTATGGGATATGACACCATATCCTATTGTTTATATATTTATTTTGATGATATATGCCTGTTGTTATTATTATTTACATATCTGTTATCACTCTGCAAGTTCCCTGTTAGTATAGAAATCACTATGGGTTGAAATGATACATACCCGAACAGTCATTAAAATAGGATAAAATCGTTATGGGTTGAAATGATAAACCCAAGCAATTTTCATTTAATTGAATTGGGATTACGGGTTGAAATGCTATCCACCCGTATACATTTAGTGTACGGATTGAAATGATAAATATCCGTAACACCTGACCATATGATAAGAAATATATACAGACATCGTTGGTCCATATATATAAATATTTTGAAATTTAATTCATTGTTTTGGAAAGAAATATATGGTCTTATTAAATGTTAATCCTTAAATTTTTTTATATAAAGGGTAATGATATATAGATTTAATAATATTTAATTTAGTCAAAATTTGATTTAATACATAAATTATGGTAAATATGTATGTAAATTTTATTCCAAAATTATTCTGCAATTTACTAAGATTGGGAGATAAATGTGGGTTTATCTAAATGGTATTTAAATAAGGATTTATTCAATTAAATCAATTTGAAATTTTTGAATGGGAAATTTAAGGGTATGATTTTGTAACTGGATTTTTATTTAAGTGATTTAATGAATATTTCACGTTTAAATAAATTAAAGAAAATATTGAGTAAAATGTAATTTAAGGTTACTTAAATGATATTGTATCTAATGAGGGATTATTTTAAGACTAGATAATAATGAGGTTAAATCGAGATCTATATGGGACTATTAAATTGAACATTTAATTAAATATTAAAGCTTTGAACTATATTGGGATTTAAATGGTTTATTTTGAGATTCGGATATGTATTTGAAATCAGTATAGTTGAATTTATTATTTAGAAACTAAATTGATTAAAAAGTTAGTTTGAAACGTTGAATAGTTAAAGTTTTGAAATATATTGAACATAAAGGGTATTTTGTGATTTCAAATCCAAATTTGATATCGATAAAATTGAAGTGGTTATTTTAGAAATTGAGTTGAATTTAAATTAACAAATTGAGATTGAAATAGATTTAAATGGGGTGGTCGGGTTTATGTTAAACGATTTGTTAAGTTGAGGGAATTGAAATTTCTTTACTGTACAAATTATTTAATATATAAAAATACAATTTGGGAAGTATAGAGATATTTGAAGTGAAAATGATATTTGGTTTTGAAGCATAAATTAAGTTGAAAAGACTACGGTGTTATAGTGTATATTTCTATCTTTTAGATAGTTCCATGGACCCTTAGAGGATGGTTATCCCAAACATCCTCTAAGTTAATTATATTTCAGTTGATATTTCACTTGAGTTAGATTTATAGATATAAGAATGTTAATCCTGACTCGAGTGTTTTGTGTTTTTCTTTACGCTCGGGTCAGACTGAGAGATACAGCATTTGAGACTCATCTTTGAAGTTGGAGCTTTGCTTGAAGATCCAGCTATCTATCCCTTCAGTCATCCAGTTGATTGGTTCAGAGAAGCCATCTGTTGCATTGGAGACTTCATAACATTTGAAATAATCGGTTGTATTTTATTTCTAACTCTGAGGTATATAGTAGCTTCATGAACTACTATTCTTTATCTATTCCGCTGCATTGTATTACTCTGTGTAAGTGATCTATGATGGATTTATTTACTGTATATTTTAAGTTTTGCCAAATTTTATTAACAATTCGGTATTTTGAATTATTCAAGTCGGACATGTACAGTTTTATTGTCGATTTGAATGGTCCAAAATATTATATAAATGTAGTACTATCTTTTCTTATTTTATTAACTACTATTCTTTAACAATTTACCTTTTTCATTGTTAACCTTAGGCACTACGCATCCTCTTATAGCCTATTATATAAATGTAGTACTGTCTTTTCTTTTTGGTTGCTTTCTCTCCTCTTATCAATTTCCTCTACCCTTGCTCCATCTCTACCCGCTACCTTCGCCTTCCTTATATCCATTACCTGTAGCTTCTCCGATAACAACCGCATGTAGTTGCCAGCTCCTTCTTCGTTTTCGTTTGTCTGAAGCCAACTCCTCCACCCTTATCTTTTTTTCCTCCTTTCCCTCTGTTGCTTTGCTCAGCAACGCATGCAAGCGACATCACCTCTGCACTTATCGGCCTCTTCCACCATCAGCGTCGAGCCTTGGGGCAGTAGCACCCTTGTTTTCATAAGGTATATATTGGGATTTTATTTGTATATAGTAGTTTCTATATTATTTGTATTAATTTGTAAGTTGGTAGTGTCTGCATTTCTATTAGTAATATAAAGTTATGCAAAGTTAGGTGTTGTTTCATTTGAAAGCATGGGAGTATTTATTTTTATATATGTAATTTGCATATACTTTACGTATAATAAATCTTACTTCTCTTATTTGGAAAGCATAGAGGTTTGTGAAAAAAAAAATATTTATGAAAACTGATTTCATACGTTGTTTACAAGTATTGTTAGAGTACTTATAACAGGTTCGGGTTTCCTGTTAACTATACATTTTCTGTATATTAGCTTTGACATATATTAAATTTTTAGTTTACACAGCAACTGGGATTCAATATGTGTGTTGTTCATGTAGTTGTACTTTAGGAATAACAAGCTATATATACAGGTAAGGTATATATATATATATATATGCTGCGGGCATTAAATTTTATTGAAGGCGTAGTATTAAATTTTATTATGTATGTTTACAGTTACAAGTTTATAAACTTATATAAGTTATAAATGTTCACCTAGACTAAATTTTGATTAATTTAAAGGGTGGTTTATATAAGTTGTTTTTTCTGCTTTGTGTTAAAAGTATGAAAATCTTTAAACGTCTTATTTTAAAATTTTGTATAAATGCATTTTTGATTTAAAGTTAAAACTAAGAATTTTATTTTATTAAATCCATTCGAAACTTATTTGATTTAAAAACTTCTAATACATATAATATGTTACTAATTTATATAAATCTTTTGGGTTTCGGTATATATTGTTTTGCATTGGCAGTACATATAGTCAAGCCTGCATATGTAGATATATTAGTCTGGGTCCATTTAAACCTCATTTTTAAAGTACATATTATTAAACTTAGTGTAACGACCCAGAATTTTTAGAAATTAAAATTTGAATATTTAATTAATTTTAAATATTAATAAGTGAATTTATAAGTCAAATAAATTTTTATTTGAATTATTGAATTTAATTGGATTATTAAATCGATAATTTAATACGTTAAATTATGGAAATAATTGAAAATTGGGTTAAATATGATTGAAAATGATTTGTAAAATTTTATTTTATCATATGGAAGTTAGAACGATATTTTAGAACTTTTAAAATTGAATTTAAAGTTAATTTGTGAAAATTGAATATTTTAATATTTAAAATCGACTAGTGAAAATAGTCAATTTTTGAATAGTCTCAGAGTTGAACGAAACTAGTTTCATTGGATCCGTAATAGTTAGTTATTACCGGATTTCAAATTTCGTGTCAATCGGAGTTATCGTTTGATCGTGGCAGCTCGAAACGCATCGATTTATTTTTAATTTAAATTTGGCGAGTCAAAATAGCCATTTTTCAAAAAGTCTCGGATTTCGACGAAACCAGTTTCATCGGATCCGTAATGTGATATTATTGTAAGGTTTCAAATTTCAAGTCAATTGGATTTACCGTTTGTCCTGTACAAATTAAAACGCCTAGAAAATCGCTTAAATCGGTTTAATTTAAATCGAGCGTTTTTAGCCATAACTCGCACATACTTCCGAATTAGCTTCCGAAACCTATTCCATTGTGTCCGGAACGTGGGATAAACCCTAGAAACGCTGGTTACAGCGCGTAAATCGGAGTTCGGAATTTCCGGATGAATAGTGTTCGATTTTTCTTTATAAAATAGACCACCCCTTCATAAATTTAGAAGAAAAAAATACTAAAACCCTAATTTTTTAACCCTAGCCGCCACCTAACAAACCAATGGCCAGAAATTCACAAGCTTTTCCCCTCAATCTCTCTCAATCTACAAAGATTTAGCCAAAGTGTTCAACACGAAGGTTGGAGAGCACGACGAGAGCTTTCGATCCATACGGTTGAGATCGTGTTTGGAGTCGCGTGGAGGGACCTATGTGGGGCCGAACCTGCAGATTTTCGCATGCAATTCAAGGCCATATAGGGGGCCGAGCTTCAAGCCATGGGTGGTGAAGGTAGCTCTCGCGAAGAGCTTCGATTTGCAAGTGGTTTGATGTGATTTCGTCGAGAAATGAGGGTGTATTATCAAACCCTAGTTCTATGGCTTCATGGGTTCAAGTGACGGCCTTTACCTGTAGAATGCACGCATGAAGAAGAAAGAAGGGGACGGTGGAGATGAGGGGAAGCAAGATCCTGTGGCCCAGATTGAATAGGTTGAAACTATATGGTTATGTTGTAATTATAGTTTAAAATTTGTGTACAATCTTATAAAAATCATAACTCTTTCGTACGAGGTCCGTTTCGGACGAGATTTTTTGCGTTGGAATCGTATGGACGAGCACTACGCGATGAAATTGGATTGGAGTCGTTTGGAGTTAGTGAAAATTTCGTGTAAAATTAAACGTCCGTTTAATTTTATTCGAAATAAGTCGCTAAAACGGAATTTAAAATCAAGGTGAGAATTTCTCACTCAATCGAATCAGTTTCGATTTTATTTTAAATAGCTAGATTTAAAATATTTGAATGCATGTTTGAATGTTGATTGATATCTATTGATTGTTAAAATAGACATTATACGCCGTTAGTAAGCGGATGTTATTTAATAAAAACATATACCGCGAATATTTCATAAACAGTGAAATTGGTATTATAAATAATATCAATATATATATATTGGCATATGTATATATTGCAGTTATTGATTTCCCGCATTTTTTTTTATTTAGCGGATGAGACCCTATTGCGCCGTTATTAAGCGGATAATATTTAATAAGAACATATACCGTGATAATTTCGTACTGGAGCGAAATTGGTATTGTGCTAATGTTTGTGGATGCAGGAAAACAGGTTGGAGGGATCCAACTGGATTCCTCAACAGTATTTATTTGATTTTAGATATTTTGATATTTGATGGACTATCATATCGATATATGATGTCGTTGTTGTCGTGATTGACTATTTGGTGTGTAGCATCATTGGACCAAGTTTTGGAATTTTAAAATGATTTTTAAAGGGATTTTTGAAAATATACTATATGTTTGGAATTTGATCCATTTTAAATAAATAAACGTTATAATTTTTAAAGTTATAAAAATTATGATTTTTGAGAAAAATAGTTAAAAAACTGATTTTTGAGAATATGATGCTAATGATTTTATAAAATAGTTAATCGGGATTTTTGAATTTATTATGAAAAGTTAAATATAGGATTTATAAAATTTAATTATTTTATGAATCAAAATGGTGAAATAATAAAGGAGATTAAAGACGTTTTAAAATAATAGTATAAATTGATTTTATAAAGGATTTATAAATTGATATTTATAAATTAAAACCTTGGAATTATAAAACGAGTTTTTATAAGTGTTTGAATGAAGTGAAAATGAATTTCAGAAATGAATGGAATTTATAAAATTATAAATGATGAAGTTATAGGTGAAATTTATAAATAGTAAGATTTATAAATTTTGTGAAGTTATTAAAGAATATATTTGGATGAATAATTGAATCTTATAAGTTATAAGATTTATAATTATGAAGTTCAAATGAACGATTTTGCAAACGAATAAATTTATAAGTATTTAACTTATAATATGAACCATTGTTTATAATTGAGTTATAAATCGAATAGGCTAATAAAGGAGATTTATAAAGGAAGTTGTTATAAAATAAATAGAAATGGAATTTATAAACGTTGTTTTATAAATTCGCAAACAACTTATTTTGATAAGAAAATTGTTGAAACCTATTATTGGAGATATATTCATGTTTTGAACTGTGAATAATCCTTTTAAATAAAATGAATAAAAGGATGAAAATTGTTAACGTAGTATATTCACATTTTTGAATAGTGAATAATATGTTAAAGAAAATGTTTAGAATGTGATATTTTAAACAGAATTAAAACGATCTAACGATGTTTTAAATTGTGCTGAGATTCGAAACCATAGATTTCAACATTGATTGTTGAAATAGACGTTTTCGAGAAATAGAAGGAAATAATGGACTATAACACTGTTGCTATAGTAAATGATTTCCGAAAGGAAATGTTTTGTATAGTATTGGGATTTATATATCTATTTTAATTTCGAATCCCTATACTAGTGATTTTGGGTTGTCGTAACGATGTTTTACGCAACATTCGTTTTGGCCCAAATAAATATGTTTAAGAGAATGATTTCCTTAAAGAATGAAATATGTACTTAATTTTGATTTAAGTATATTGAATATTTTCCAAGTGTTGAAAATAAATAAAATTTGTGAATTACTTATGAACAAATAAGTATGGAAATGTTTTCCAATATAAAGTGAATATTTGAGAATTTATCTTTTTGAAGATAAATTGAAAATGAATAATTGAAATCATATATTCATAGATATTTTGAAATATAAATTCAATATGGAATTTATAAATGAAATTGGAAATTGGGTTTAAAAATAAATGTTGATTTATTTTTAAAGTGTGAAAATAATATATCTTGTGAAGATATTTTGGAAAATAAATAATTTGGAAAATTATTTAGAATCTGGTGATGTTGTGCATATCTATTGATAGTTCAATAACCGACTATCAATATTTTCCCTTTGAATGGGTAATTGATATGATTTGTTTGAATGTGAATGCTACACTTATTTTTGAATAAGCGCTCACTATTCGGGTTAACCGGGAAAGGACCATGGGGTCGTATAACCCATTCCGAATATGTGATACGTCGTTATAATTGCATTAAAGATCGGTGTTGAAGACCCGGTATTTGCGAGAGCGATAGGATGACCTGTCGATTTACTCTGCACCGAGTTGCTCCGGTATAGAGTTCTCCATATGTGATGGTGAATCCGATCAGGATTGTGAATATCCGGATTGCAAGGACTTCTTTGTAAGTGCCTTCGGTTTTGTTCGAGCCCGGAACAGACTTGTATGGATTGTGTGTCTGACATTACAAGTTGAGATATAAAGCCGATTTCTTTCAAATATATTTCTGTTGGTGGCGAAGAATTTATTCTTTTAGCTTAACACCCTTCTCTGAGACGTACGAGCTCAGAGGTTATATAGTTGAAGTTATCAGCGATATATTCCCAATTTGGTAATGTGATATGCTGAGTGATGCTGTAAATGATCATTGTGTTGATTATTGTGATAGGATCGTTTATTTGATCGTCTATCTTAGTGATCATTGTGTTGATCATTTGTTGACCCAAAGCATGGCTTTTGTATAAAGTATGTTTTTGTGGACGTGACTTCGTCGAGCCTCACACCCCGGAAATGGTCAAAACAGGAAAGATGCGGCAAGGTTATGAGGGGTAGCACCCTTTAGGGTATGTACATTTCCTTCTGGATAGAGGTGGTATCATGGTATGGAGCCCAGATATTTAACCTATGTGGTTACTACGAATTTATTACTTTGTGGTTGTTGGTTTTCGGGATCCCGTGAGAAAGGTCGTTTACGATCGGGGAATGGCGTGCTCGTGTCAGTAGTTACCCAGTTAGGGGTAACCCGGCCTTGTGTTGGCAGAGTTCCGGTTTGGTTCTCCGGGATGTCTTTCCAGAGGCATTCTCATGTGGCAATAGGAAGTTCCTTGGCCTGACCATTTGTTGGAAATCCAATTCCCAATACGAAACTTGTACGGTATTAGTTGTAGAACCTATCATTCACTTATGGTGGTCACCACTGTTTGGATGGTAGCTATAGTAGGCATAGTTCGAAATGTCTATGTTGGCTAAGATTTATATTCTACTTTCAAAAATGAATTTTTCCCCTACACTATGCACTAGTAATAATATCAAATGTTATTTTTAAATGCGTATCAAGCATCTTTGACTATCATAAGGAGAAATCTCCTCCGATTCTGCATTTGCATTGTGTGTGTGTGCGGGAGGCCTTATGGTAGTCTCATTTTTAAAAGCATTGCGAATTGAAATAAAAATATTCCTCTATTTTGATTTTTAAAGATAAATAAACTGTTTTGAGTTCTCACACCAGTCACATGACTGACTTGGAGTTTATTGTTTTCCTTCCTAAACTCTGGGTGCCCACCAATTTTCACACGGGCAGTCAAGAGTAAGGTTTATCAGGATATTCTGGATATTCTTGAGTTGCTGGAGGCAAGCTGGATGGCATGGCGTATTACTAGTTTATATAGTATTTCTTTTTCCGCTGCACTGTTTGTTGTTGTTGTTGTATACTCTGATGATATGATGAAATGAAATGTATAAAATGTAATAACTGATATAGTTCTTTGTTTAAAGATTATTCATTTATTATTATATGTTGTTCCGCTGCGAATTGTGAGATTCTGATGTTGTTCTGTTTCCTTTCTGTTTTTCTTTTTCCTCTATTCTCTTTTTCTTCTATTTTAAAATTTTCTATCTTCTTTTCTGTTTTCTCTTCTCTCTAATTTCTATTTTCTTTCTTCTTTTTCCTATCTAAATTTTCTATCTTTTTCTTTCCTTTTCTTTTCTTAAATTTTTCTTAAAACCCCTAAGGGTTCGTATTTTCGTTCATCTTGAATTAATCAATGGAGATTAGTGTCTATTCAAGGAGTACGGATTTACGGGTCTTTACAGTTGGTATCAGAGCTTATGGTTAAGCGACAACCATGGTTCTGTTGGGTATTACTCATTAGAGATAGAGTCAGTAGTACTCTAGAATGAGTTTGAGTGTAATAATAGCTATGAGAGCGTATTTGTTAGTGAATATAAAATTGTTTTATATTGTGATGATTGGTTTATTGAGTGGTATATGAACTGTGACGGCTCGGATTTTGCCCGCTCAAAAATCGACATCCGTACCTCAAATCGTACTTGAATGTCATAGATTCGACCGTTCAAATCCGATTCGCCGGAGCTTATAACAATCATTAAGTAAACAACACAGCGGAATAAAAGAATAATACATTGATATACAGCTTTGATACAATATCTGATACAACAGATGATCCAATAGATATCAATATACATCAGAGATATGATACAATAAAATAGCAGCGGAAAGAAAATAGATAACATTTAACAGCGGAACAAATAACTCTAAGATAGTCTTCAAAAGAGAACTCCGAGAACTGCAACTCCATTTCCAATAATCAATCCAGCAATAGCTCGAACTCCCAATAACGATGCACCTAGATAACCAAGACTGGTGCGATCCAAAGACTGAACTAACTCCAGATAATCTACTAAACCTGACTATCTGAAAAACCCAACTCTAGACTGCTCGTGTAGAAAATAATGAGCACCCAGAGTTTAGGAAAGAAAACAATAAACTCCGGATCAGTCGTGGGACTGGTGTGAGCAACAAAAACAGTTTATCTATTAAAAACATTCAACAAAAGATTTTCAAAGTCAATTCGCAATGCTTTTGAAAAACGAGACTACCATAAGGCCTCCCGCACACACACATAATGCAAACACAGAATCGGAGGAGATTTCTCCTTATGATAGTCAAAGATGCTTGATACGCATTTAAAAGAACATTTCATATTATTATTAGTGCATAGTGTAGGAAAAATTCATTTCGAAAGTAGAATATAAATCTTAGCCAACATACGACCATTATCGTATGCCTACTATAGCTACCATCCGAACAGTGGTGACCACCATAAGTGAATAGCAGGTTCTACAACTAATACCGTACAAGTTTCGTATTGGGAATTGGATTTCCAAAAAATGGTCAGGCCAAGGAACTTCCCATTGCCACATGAGAATGCCTCTGGAAAGACATCCCCGAGAACCAAACCGGAACTCTGCCAACACAAGGCCGGGTTACCCCTAACTGGGTAACTACTGACACGAGCACGCCATTCCCCGATCGTAAACGACCTTTCTCACGGGATCCCGATAGCCAACAACCACAAAGTAATAAATTCGTAGTAACCACATAGGTTAAATATCTGGGCTCCATACCATGATACCACCTCTATCCAGAAGGAAATGTACATACCCTAAAGGGTGCTACCCCTCATAACCTTGCCGCATCTTTCCTGTTTTGACCATTTCCGGGGTGTGAGGCTCGACGAAGTCACGTCCACAAAAACATACTTTATACAAAAGCCATGCTTTGGGTCAACAAATGATCAACACAATGATCACAAGGATAGACGATCAAACAAATGATCCTATCATAAATAATCAACACAATGATCATTTCACAGCAACACTCAGTATGTCACATTACCAAATTGGGAATATATCGCTGATAACTTCAACTATATAACCTCTGAGCTCGTACGTCTCAGAGAAGGGTGTTAAGCTAAAAGAATAAATTCTTCGCCACCAACAGAAATATATTTGAAAGAAATCGGCTTTATATCTCAATTTGTAATGTCAGACATACAATCCATACAAGTCTGTTCTGGGTTCGAACAGATCCGAAGGCACTTACAAAGAAGTCCTTGCAACCCGGATATTCACAATCCCGATCGGATTTCCCATCACTTAGGGAATCTCTATACCAGGAGCTACCCAGTGCAGAGATAATCGATAGGTCATCCTATCGCTTTCGCAAATACCCGGTCTTCATCACCGGTCTTTAAATGCTATCCATAACGTCGAATCACTTATTCGGAATGGGTTATATGACACAAAGGTCCTTTCCCGGTTAAACCGAATAGTGAGCACGATATTTCAAAAACAAATGGATAATGGGATTTCAATTAAGTCACAACTTAATAATTCAAAACTTTCTTTCAAATGGTTTAAACCGATTACCATCTCAAATCTCTTAACAAAAAGATTCATTTTCACAACCTTTAACGGTTTAAACAGTTTTCACATTTTAATCTTTTAAACAAAAGATTCATTCACAGATTTTCCAAATCAATTTTCATTTCAATTTGATTTAACTCGTTAAATCTTTAAATCAAAGATTTAACTTATAGCCTTCAAAACAATTTCATTTCAATTTGATTTAAACAAATCATCAATTTAAATCTGTTAAAAATAAACAGATTTAATTCATGGCTTTCAAAAAGAATTCATTCATAACTTAGGAAAATCATTTCTCTATTTAATCTTGAAATTCCCCTAACTAACTAGAATCTCAGTTCTTATCCAAAAGTGTTTATCATTTGAAAACAACAGTTTTCATTTTGGAAATCTGATTCATTTATACTAGTTGAAATCTGTTAACGCTAAAATGTGAACGCTAACACCCCGGTGTGTAAAGTGTAGTTGTGAAAGCACCACCCGATAGATCGGGAAAGAATTACAAGCAAGTAATAGCAGAAAAGCAGTAAACAACAACGATTTTATAGTGGTTCGGCTTAAGGGTATAGCCTATGTCCACTCTAAGTACTTTTATTAATAATCCCGTTACAAACTGATACAATTCTTCTCAAGTACAATACACTTCAAGTTACAAGTGATTTGGAACAAGTCTTAAGCTTCAATGTCGATTAAAGTTCTTAGATTCATGTTGAAGATGTGTGGTTTCTTCGTGAATTTCTTTGATGAATTCCTCTAATCTTGGAAGCTCTAAGTGTTGATGAAGTTCTCAATGCAGCAAGGTAACGGTGTGTGAAGAGAATGCGCAAAAGTCCTTTGAATGTTGGAGGTGGTTGCCTATTTATAGAGAGTTCTGGTCTGAAATTTCTGCCAAGTCCTAAGTCGTGGCCGATCTAAGTTAAGTCGTAGCCGACTTAATATGAGTCGTGGCCGGTCCATCTGGCCCCCTTCTGGCTTCACAGGAGTTCACTTGCGCAAGTCCTAGGTCGCCTCCGAGTCAACACTACTCCTTCTCAGTAATATGGCATCGGGCTTATACTTAGTGGCTTTAGGTCGTGGACGAGTTAACTTGGTAAGTCGCAAGTCACGGTTCAACTGGTAAGTCCTGGATCGTGTACGAGTTAAGAGGCCACTGTGTCAAGTAGCTGCATTGAACTTACCTTCCTTTGCTTAGGTCGTGACCGACTTAACATTGGTCATAGGTCGGTAGCTATCTTGGGTCGGCGTTCCTTAAGTCTTAGGTTGGTATACATGCTAGAGCATTGGGTCGGCACCTTTCTTGAGTCGGTATCCCTTTTCGGCCTTAGGTCGGCATTCCCGTTAAGGCAGTTAGGTCGGCAACCAGTTAAGTCGGCAATATCCCTAGACTGTTAAGTCGGTATCTATGTTGAGTCAGTAGCCACATTGAAGTGTTAGGTCGGCAACCCTTTGAATCTTAGGTCGGCACCCCTGTTGAGCCTTAGGTCGGCACCCTTGAGTTGCAGAGTCTAAACGAGGCGGAGTTAACAATTGCCCCTCGAAGTATACGCCTACTGGTTAGGTCGTGTGCTTCGATAGTCCTTAACCCGTCTCCTCTTAGGTCGGTAGGTCGTACGCGACCCAATAGTTAGACCGCATCTGCCGCTTCAGTTCTCCCTACTGTAAGGTATAAAACATCCATCTTCTTCTTCCTTTTCATTACTTACTACCTTGCTCAATTCTGCCATTAAAATTCTTCCGGGCTCAAAAAGACGATTTAATTCCAATCAACTACTGAAAACATCTGCTATTCATTGCGTAAGCGATTTCATTCTTTTTTCGACCATAGATTACCATTGATTCGTGAATTCTGTTGCCTAAACTCGAATCGCCTCCCTATATGACGCTCCATCACGAATCTCATCACGTTTATAGCTGATGGAGCCTAGGTTACTCAATCCGGCTTCAGATGATCGCTGATACAACAAAGGTGATTTATCACCTTAGGCTTGATGATCTCTGATGGCAGGGTATTGGATTTGTGACAACTTCGAACTGTTGTATTGGGTGATTCGATAGCATGAATGAAGGCTGTTGTTGATGGAATGGTTATCGGGTTAATGGGTAGATGGAGTGTGATGTTGGTTTGGGAGCGAGTCAGTGATTTTGGGTGGCTTATCCTTTAGCCGACCTGGCTCTTAGCAACCTTAAGTCGTGGCTGAGATAGTGCTTGAAGAACACTTGCCGATTTAAACTTTAAGGCCTGAATCGTGACCGAGTTAATACTTGGAAAAGTTCCTGTCTTTCGGACCGGAGCTTACATTCTTATCTCTCCCTTGCGACCTAGAGGACTGAGTTGCCAAATTAAAATGCTTGGACTCTGACCCGCTACCGACCTAGCCTTATCTCGTGAAAAACTTTTGAACCGTAGCCGACTTAATACTTGGGGAAATCTGCCGATTTAACCTTCTACTGATTTAACCTTGAACCGCAGCCAAGTTAACCCCTAAGTCGTGACCGAGCTAAGCCCTTAAACCGTGACCGAGTTGGCTCTTAAACCGCTGCCGAGTTAACACTCAGGCTTTGGGCATGCTGACTTTTTTGAGAGCATGGATCCACTTTGAATTTCTGACTCGAACTGCCAAACTAAGTTGCCTGAATTTTGAACTGCCCCAACTTTAAATTTGCTTGAATCTCATTGTATTATTTCACAGATCGCATTAACTTATAAGCTGCTAACCTGCTGAAAATAATAAACAAAGAAAACCAAGGCGAAAATACTGCCATCGACTGCCTATGTCAGATGACAGATTAGTCAAGACAAGACAAGCAACTTAATTATATTGCATGAAATGTTTGTGAATCAATCAGTTAAAGTTAAACATTAATGCAAAGTATCAATAATCTGAACTGATTTATTTGCATCAACATCTTACTTGCATATTTAGGCTTAAAACAATAGTCCCTGAATTTCATAACTAACGAATGTTTGCTAGTTTTCATTCCAGTTATATTTGTTCACTGCTTGATTGATTTTACACAACACTTCACACACTTTAGGAAACGTGCACCTTCATGTTTGAATACCCAGTTGTTTATGTAGAATGACTTCCCACCGAGAAGAAGAAGTGGTAACTCCAGAGGAAGAAACTTTCCCGATAGCTGTTCCCATAGAGAATCCTCCGGAGAGAACCCCGACTATTCTAACTTCGAGAGCGTTTGTCCAGCTGCGCACTCAATTTGGCTTTGCTGAAAGTGATGTTCTTCTCCCTGGGCCTGGAGATTTGGCTTTGCTGAAAGTGATGTTCTTCTCCCTGGGCCTGGAGATACTGCTGACAATCCTCCCTATGGCTTTGTTGCAGTCAATCGCCAAATGTGCTTAAGTGGGGCGATTCCTCCTTTTAACGACTTCCTTCGAACTCTTCTCCTTCGGTTGACAATCTCTCCATTTCAACTTCATCCCAATGGCTATGCCATCTTGACGGGGTTATGTGTTTTGTTTAGAAGAACCCTTGATCGCCTACCGAGTTTTGAAGAAATTCGTTATCTGTGCTCGTTTGCAAAGAGTAAAGATCATCCTTCCCTTATTATTGTGAGAAGTGCCCGGAACCGCAAGCTGATTTCCGATCTTACTGAAAGCGTTCATGGATTCTTGAACCAGTTTTTCTTTGCCCGCTGTCCCTCAGGCTTCTATGCCATCTGAAGAGTAGGAAGTAAGATTAGTGTTTCTATTTTCTCCGTTTTGAAACTTTTTCGAGATCCGAACTTTCAGTTGCTAATTTCATTCTTTATTCTTTTCAGCACTTCCTCTCCCCTCTAGAGACCCAATTCACAAGCAAGTTTTTGAGAGGTTGAGTGCCGTGGCCACAGAAGAGAGGAGCATAAAATTTCTGTTGAGGGATGAATTTTTACATCAACATGGGCTTCTACACACTTCTCGCTCTATGCATGCTCATGAAGTTCCAACGGAAGTCCCCGATTCTCCGATAAAGACTCCTGAATCTTCGCTGGTGAAGTGCTCCACTTCTGTCGATGTTGCGGGGCCATCTGGTAAACTTGCCCCAGTTATCGAGGAAGAAGAGCCTCAGGGATCCTCTCACCATTCACAAGAATCTGGTGAAAAGGCTAAGAAATCCAGTCCTGTCAAGCAAAGCAGGGACGATACCTTCGAAGGATTGAGCGACCTCTTCGCTACTTCACAAGAGATCTTCAAAGATGACCCTACTACTGCCGGGATTTCTTCTTCAGTAGTCGAAGCTACTTCTATTTTGCAACAGCCATCGTCGACTCAAGAGTTGACGTTAACTATTACACCCACAACCACTCCCCAAATAAAGAGTGGTTCGTAGATTAATGCGCGTAGTTTGCACAACACACACACTTAGAATTTCTCATCACTTCTATGCACTTGTCTTCTTGCACTTTAAAGATTTCTAAAGCTTATTATTTTAATTCCAGATTCTCCTATGGGGCGCAGCGGCTCGTATTACGACGATTTCCAGCGCTACGGGAGGCGTAGCCAGTATGATTACAGGCGTTACCTTCCTTCCTACAGAGAGTCGGATGAAGAGAGGGCTGCCCGAAAGGCTCATGAAAGGAGGACTGAAGAAGAACATCGCGAAAGAAGGGAGAGAGAAGAGCGCCATGATTCTTGGCAAAAAGGCGATGACTCTCACAAGAGAAAATCTCATGACGATCGAGGAAAAGGTCACATGAGTGAAGACTTAAGCAAACGAGCTCGTCACAGTGAAAAGCAGGCCTCTACTACTCCTGAGAAAGTTACTATTCCTGCCTCGCTCGACATCCCTTCTGACTCTCCCGCTCTTGGGAAATCAGATATTCAAACGATAATTAGCAGGCCCAAATTTCAAGTTGGACCGGGTCCTGCCACTCTGCAGAGCCGATTTCCTCAATGGTGCCTTAAGGGGGTGAGGTTCGACCTAGACTTGGTCCCCATCGACAAGTCTGCTATGTTGCGCAATCTTGATGCAGTCAAGCTCGATATCGAGAGGATGTCAAACTGGCAGAAGCTTGTCGATGAGCTTCAAAGAGTTAACCGTGCCAACATTGAGGCCATGCTTACCATGGAAAACGATAAGGCCGAATGGCAAAAGGTCGTTGAGCAACACGACACCGAGATGAGGAACATTGCTTCTTACAATGAGGAGCTTGAAGCAAAAGTCGAGGAATTGAAACATGAACTTGCTGCTTCCTCTACTTCCTATTCTCAAAAAGAAGAAGTGCTCCTGAAACAAGTGAGAGACGCTCACGCTAGCCAAAGGGATGCCGAAGACAGGCTAGAAGTACAAAAAAGAATCAGTGAAGGCTATGCTACTGATATTGCTGAGCTCCGAAAGAAAAACAACTCCCAGGAGGCGGAGATACAAATGCTTAAGCTTCAGCTTGCCAAAACTGAAAGGGAGCGTGATGAGGCTGTCGCCGGCAGAATCGCAGCTGAAGACTCTCATGAGGCGACTAAAAACAGCATCAGCTCAACATTATTCGACTTCTATTTGCACAGCGTCTTGGGGTGTGGAAGCCTTGCCTTTCTAGGCCCCAAGTATGAAATCACACTGGCTGAAGTTTGGGAGACAGCACTTGATATGCTCGGAGGTAAAGGTGCTGGATATGCTGAGTCAGCCCTTGAAGAGCATTATCTTGATGACGAAGCCCGTGCCGCTCTTGCCAAGGGTAAGGAGCAGCTTGCCAGAGCGCGGGCCGGGATGGCAGAAGAAGAGCGTTCTGAAAAAGAAGTACCGCCTACCATCCCCGAACGTCCTCTAGTTTCTCCCGAGGTGGACATTACAGGCCCTAGTGCTCATTTGCCGCCTCCTACAAGAACTGGGGTAATCACCCCTACTGATGAAGAGGCTTTGGAGGACATTGGGGCTCAGAATTATGAGATTGAACTGAGAAAGCCAATATCTTCAGGTAATTTCGACATTGGTCTGATTCAGGTGGATTGCCTGCTTATTCCTCAAAAATTTGATGAGCTTCTCGATTACCTCCTGAATCTCGATGAACCCATATCTCCCTTCTTTCGGGAAGATACTAACATTTTCAATTTTTCTTCCTCTGCAGTTGAAACAACAAGTGCCGTGCAGACTTCGCCTTCTCTGGTTATTCCTCCTCCATCTCTTCAAGTGACTCCTCCTTCTGCTTCACAACCTGGGTCACAAGAGGAGAAAATTGAGGCTCTTCATGGTTTGGATGACCCTGTTGCCTCGCAGGAGCAAAAAGATGAGGGACTCGAAGGAGGCGAGATCTCTCCGGAGCGGACTCCTTCTGACGACGTAGTTTTGTCCGCTCTCGTTACTCCGGGGAGTGAGTCTTCTTCGCAGAGAAGAAAGAAGCTTGGGACATCGAAGAGGAGGGGGAAGAAAATTATCACCACTGAAGAGGAACCGGAAATTGCGCCAGTTGTACCTCCCTCCCCTTCTTCCCTTATACCCACTGGCCGACCTGAAAAGCTGGTCATTCGGTCGGGTAAAGGGTCCAAAGGCAGTAAAAAGAAGTGAAGACTTTAGCTTTTTGTCTTTTGTATGAACTGGCCGAGAGTTGTGCGGGTACCGGTCCCCGCTTTTATTTTGAAACCTGTATCTACATTATAGTTGAATAAAATGATTCTTCGTTTGTACAAACTTCTGTTTGAATTTGAGAATGCATTTACTATTTATTTTTTGCACAAGTTTATTTACACGATATTGCAGCGGGCTTATGGCATGTTACTTGAGCGTTACCTTTTGCTGGTTTGGCTATACCATATTGTGTGTAATTATACTATATTGCCCCCATTCCATAAGTTTGCTGCAATATTCTATACTTCGAGGGGACTTGCACTCATATTTGCTAAAGAATAATTATTTTATTCTTTAAAGAAAATTTTTGTAGAGTACAACTCCCTTCGTATAAGTTTCTACGCTTTGTCGTTCGAAGAAATCACTTTTTTTTTTCTTTTGCTTATGTGCATATTTTACCAAGTGAATTCCTCTATGTGGTAAAGCGGACCTCTGAAGGGTACTTTAACCTCTTTTCTTTTTTCTCTCTTTTTTTTTTTTTTTTTTTTAACGATCATTTTCCATAGTAGGTAAATTACTCTTCCTTTGAAAGTTAAAGTACGCTTTCGATGAGGATTTTTTTTTATACAAAGTTGTACCTCTGAGGAGGGATTTTTCACGTTTCAACACTTGAAAGTTTTATTTCAATCTCGGTGAAACGTGTACCCCCAAAGAGTTGTGCCTTTGAAGAAAGCCTTTTCACGTTTCAACACTTGGAAGTTTTATTTCAATCTTGGTGAAACGTGGGCTTCCGAAGAGGTCTTTCTTCTTGATTGTGTCTCCGAAGAGGTCTTTCCTTTGAATTGTGTCCCCGGGAGGGGGTTGTACCTCTAAGGAGGGATTTTTCACGTTTCAACACTTGGAAGTTTTATTTCAATCTTGGTGAAACGTGTACCTCCAAAGAGTTGTGCCTTCGAAGAAAGCCTTTTCGCGTTTCAACACTTGGAAGTTTTATTTCAATCTTGGTGAAACGTGGGCTTTCAGGAAGGTCTTTATTTTGTTTTTGCATTTCAACTTTGGTGAAGTGAAATTCCGAAGAGCGGTTATTACACTTCAACTCCTGGCGAAATGTGCCTCCGAAGAGGGCTTTTATTTTGTTTACATTTCAACTCTGGTGAAGTGATATCCCGAAGAGCGGTCATAACACTTCAACTCCTGGTGAAATGGGCCTCCGAAGAGGGCTTTTATTTTGTTTACATTTCAACTCTGGTGAAGTGAAATCCCGAAGAGCGGTCATAACACTTCAACTCCTGGTGAAATGTGCCTCAGAGAGGGTTTTCATCGCCTGGAAGTTACTCTCTCATGGTTGGAGGGTCATGACTCCTCCAATCTTTTTTGTTGAGTAGAGAACTTTCTTTTTTTGTGGCGTATGACCCATTAGAGGTCTTTTATCCTCCGAAGAGTTGCGCCTCCGAAGAGGACTTGTGCTGCTGATGGTAGCTTTGGTTGTTCCTCTGTTCACTTGCTTATGCCTTTTCAGCGATCCTCTCTTTTTTTCCTTTTTTTTTTTTTTTTCTTTTCAAGTTTTCATTCCCCTTTTCTCGCAAGTGGCTTGTTTAATCCAAGGAAACGTACTCCATTGTCAGGCAAGTTCGTGAGAACGGGCACTAGCTTCCTAATTGGATGTTTGTTCGTTCAAACAATCTCAATTTATTAGCAAGGGCTCGTTTCTATCGAAATCATAAGCCGTTCAATTGAAGTATTTCCTATCTAGGATTCGAATTCGGGGCCTTTATGACTTGAAATTTGTTTGTTGAATGATGGTGAGAATCACTCGGTCTTATTATGCGCAAGTTCTATTTCCATTGTCTGCAAAAATTTAAATCGACATTTCAGCAATACATTTTATGTATTTTAATATCGAAAACAAAGCAAACATATAATAATAATAAGGAACACAAGATTTATAGTGGTTCGGCCATGAAATTGAGCCTACATCCACTTTATATTCTTTCATTATTTACTTACATCAGTTTCACAATTGCTTTCAATTACAAGAATCATACATTCATAATTCTTTTTACAATGTTTCAACAAAATTTTCAAGTAAAGTATGGACGCAAATGGTTGCTGTTCCATGCCCTTGGAATTTGATCTCCATCAACAGTGGTGAGCTTGAATGTGCCGTCAAGAAGCTTCTGACCTATTACATACGGTCCTTCCCAATTTGGCCCAAACACACCTGTCGCGGTCATAATTCTTTTCAGGACTAGATCTCCAATTTCAAAGCTGCGTTGACGAACTTTGGAATTGAAATGTCTGGCTATCCTTTGCTGATGAGCTGCAACTCTGAGGTTAGCTTCATCTCTTTTTCCATCAAGGAGATCCAGCGCCTTAAGCTGTAGTTTCTCATTCTCTGCTTGATTGAAATGGATTCTTCTGTGTGAAGGGACCTCTGTTTCTACCGGGATCATTGCTTCCGATCCGTATGCTAACGAAAAAGGAGTATGCCCAGTTGCAGTTTTGTGAGTAGTTCTGTATGCCCATAGTGCAAGTGGTAGTTTATCGACCCAACCACCTTTTGCTCTTTCGAGTTGCTTTTTGATGGTTGATTTGATGATCTTGTTCACTGCTTCCACTTGCCCGTTAGCCTGCGGATGAGCTACTGCCGAAAAGCTTTTCTGGATTTTGAATCGTTTGCAAAAATCCTGGAATTCCTCGCTTTCAAACTAAGTACCATTGTCTGTGATTATTTTCTGAGGCACACCGTATCTGCAAATGATATTCTTGGTCATAAAGCTTATCATTTTCTTAGAAGTGATAGTAGCCAATGGTTCAGCTTCAGCCCATTTAGTAAAATAATCAACTGCAACAATAGCATATTTAATCCCTGATTTAGCAGTTGGTAGCGGCCCAATGAGATCCATTCCCCAAATTGCAAATGGCCATGGACTGACCATCTGTGTGAGTTCGGTAGAAGGTGCTCTAGGAATTTTGGCAAATCTTTGGCATTTGTCACATTTTCGGGAGTAATCTGCAGCATCTCGATTAATTTCTGGCCAAAAATATCCGTATCGGAGAATTTTCTTTGCTAATGTTTGACCACCTGAATGATCACCACATTCTCCTCCATGCACCTCAGCTAGGATTGTTTTGGACTCTTCCCGGGATACACATCGAAGCAATGGCATTGAGAATCCCCGTCTGTACAATCGGCCATCCTGAATTACATAGCGAGAGGCTTTCCTTAGTAGCTTTCATCTTTCTATCAAATTTTCTGGCAGAGAACCTCTGAGTAGGTAGTCCAGTATCGGAGTCATCCATGACTCTTGTTCTTGAGATACATTCATAATCCAGTCTATATCCATCTCGTCTATACTTGGTGCTGAAAGGACTTCTACAGGGACCAATCCCAATAGTTGAGCTTCACCAGAACTTGAATACTTTGCGAGGGAATCTGCCTTCATATTCTCTTCCCGAGGAATGTGGCTTATTGAATAGTGATCGAGTTCACATAGGAGTTCCCAAGCCTTTGACAAGTAGGAAGGCAGGTTTCCACCTTTTGCTTGAAATTCCTTCTTGACTTGGCATACAATAAGCTGAGAATCACTGAAGATTTGTAATGCTCGAATGTTTAGCTCTTTAGCGATTTTCAGACCTGCAATAAGAGCTTCATATTCTGCTTCATTGTTTGTTGAAGGAAATTCCAATCTTAGTGCATAACATAATGATCGACCCTCAGGAGTTTCAAGTACCACTCCGGCTCCAGAACAGTAGTCATTTCTTGCGCCATCAACATACATCTTCCACTGGATTGGGGAATCATTGATCGTTTCTTCCTCACCATTATCTTTCTCTGTGAATTCTGCAATGAAATCAGCTAAAGCTTGTCCGTTGATTGCTTTTTGGGGGTGATAGGTGATGTCATATTGACTGAGTTCAATGTTCCATTTTAGAAGGCGACCCGAAGTTTCAGGGCGAAATAGGACTTGCTTTAGAGGTTGATCAGTGAGTACTTTGATAGGATGAGCTTGGAAATATTGCCTCAGTTTCCTTGATGCAACTAGTAGGCAATAGGCGAGTTTTTCCAACTTGGAGTAATTCAGCTCTGCCCCAGTGAGTCTTTTGCTGATATAGTAAACCGATGTCGAATCCTTTTGTCTTCCCGTATCAGCGCTGCACTTAGAGCATGAGATGATACTGCCAAGTATATAAGAAGATCCTCACCATTGCCTGGCCTAGAAAGTATTGGAGGCGTTTCCATATGACGGATCAACTCATCGAAGGCTTTTTGGCATTCGGAAGTCCATTCAAAATTCTTCTTTCCTTTCTTCAGGGCGTCAAAGAATGGGATGCATTTATCAGTGGCTTTGGAAATGAACCGACTCAGGGCGGCGACCTTTCCGTTGAGACTCTGCAATTCCTTCTTTGTTCTAGGAGCTTTAACTTCTTTCAAGGCAGTAATTTGAGCTGGACTAGCCTCAATGCCCCTAGCACTGAGGATGAAACCTAAGAACTTTCCGGACTCGACCCCAAATGTATATTTCAGAGGGTTAAGTTTCATTCTGTATTTCCGGAGGACTGCGAACATTTCTGCTAAGTGTTCAATGTGATCCGCTGCTTTCCTGGACTTCACTAACATGTCGTCGACGTAGACTTCCATAGTTTTGCCCAATTGCGGTTTGAACATAGCATTAACAAGTCTTTGGTAGGTTGCCCCTGCATTTTTCAATCCGAAGGGCATAACTCTGTAGCAATAAAGTCCAACATCTGTGATAAAGCTTGTATCCTCCTGATCCGGCTCGTGCATCATGATTTGGTTATAACCGGAGTAGGCATCCATGAAAGATAACAATTCATGTCCCGCAGTTCCGTCTACCAGTTGATCGATCCTGGGTAATGGGAAGCAATCTTTGGGGCAAGCTTTGTTTAGATCAGAAAAATCAATGCACACTCTCCATTTTCCATTAGCTTTCTTGACCAACACAGGATTTGAAACCCAATTCGGATATGTAGATTCTTTGATGAAGTTATTTTCCATGAGTCGATCAACTTCTTCTTTTAATGCTGCTGACCTTTCTGGACCTTGGGTTCTTCTTTTCTGTTTAACTGGCGTAAACTTTGGGTCAATATTCAGAGCGTGTACTGCAACTTCTGGGGATATTCCACACATATAGGCATGAGTCCAAGCAAAGACATCCAGATTTGCTTTCAGGAAAGATATCAAGATATTCTGAATTGACACATTAAGCTATGAACCCACATTTAACACCTTATTTGGGTCCTTCGGGTCAACAGGTACCGGAACTGTCGTTTCCACCGGTACCACTCTATTCTCCCCTGCACTGGCTTTTCTGGGATCCATTTCTTTCCGTGCCCCGCTGTGCTCGCCAGTGCAGGGTCCGCCCCGTAATTGCTACAAGGCTGGTTCTTTGATGCGGACTGGGGTTGCCGCATCCTTCCCCATTTCTCTTTTTCTTGACTCTCGCAGCTCTGTCAAATAGCACTCTCGCGCAGCATTTTGATCCCCTTTTATAACTCCTACTCCATTGTCAGTAGGGAATTTAATAGTGAGGCACCACGGGGCTAGGATAGCTTTGAATGCTGCGAGTGTTGGACGGCCAAGAAAAGCATTATAAGCAAAAAACTCATCGACAATCACAAATGTTTGCTTGCGGACCACTTTCCTTTCTGCTTCTCCAAGTTCTACAAGCAGATCGACGGTCCCAATTGGTTGTTTTGGCTCCCCAGTGAAGCCAGCGATCTTCTGTGATGAGGCTTGTACATCAATCATAGGGATTTTCATCTGGTCAAATGTCTTCTTGAAGAGGATATTGCATGATGCTCCGCAGTCAATGAGGACTCTTCTGACAATGGCCGGTCCAATACCAGCCGAGATGACCAAGGGATCTAGGGTAGGAGCTTCTATACCTGTGGAATCTCTGGCTCTGAAAACAATATCATCGCTGAAAGTTTTCTGTTGTTTCAGGGGCGTAGTGTCTTCTAAAACAAAGACGTCTTCTTCGGCTGGAGCATATTTCAAAGCCCTGGAATATCTCTCCATCTCACCCCAGCTTTTGCCAGCTGGGTGAGGCCCTCCTGTAATGACATTGATAACGGGCCTTCCAGATTCATGTCCCGTAGCTTTCTCACCTGTCCTGGGCTGATGAACAGGAACCTGTTGCCCCTGACTTGACGATGCAGGATTGTTGCTATTCTTCTTCACAAATTGTTGAAGTTTGTTCTCTCTTAGCAACTCTTCAATCAGATTTTTAAACTGACGGCATTCATCAGTTTCATGACCGGGTTGATTGTGGAAACGACAGAATTTCCCACTCTGTATGGCTTTTTTCCCGGTCCTCAAAGGGATAGGTTTAGGGAAATCGACGGAATCTTTAGTGGCAAGGTAGATGTGCTCCGGCGTATGTGATAATGGAGTATACTCTGATGTCTTGAAGGATCGGGGCTTCTTCAGATTACCCTGTTTCTTCCCATTATCATTCTCCCTTTTTTGCCCCACCGATCCATTCTTGCGTGGAGCGACAGTGTTGTCTTCTGCTTTTTCCAACACCGTCTTTACTGGTAAAGGACGGCTTTCCAAGCGAATGAATTCATCTGCTTTTTTGTAGAACTTTTCGAGAGAGGTTGGCTCCTTCATATTTAACCATTTCCCAAATTCGCTTGACTTATCAATAGCCCTCATCAGATAAGTCAATATCATTCGTGGTTCAGCATTGTCCACCTCAGCCAGTGCTATATTAAAGCGGTTCAAGAAGGATCTGATAGACTCCCCAGGATTCTGCTCCAAACTCGATAGTGACATAATGTCCTTGGCCTTCGAAGCATATAGTCTAAACTGCTCGTTGAATTTTCTGGTCAAGTCTGAAAACTGATCGATAGATCGGACTGGCAACTTGGTGAACCATAGTAGAGCCACACCTTCCAGGTACACGGGGAAATATCGACATTTTATTTCGTCAGAGGCCCTGGCACCTGTCATGTGCCAATCATATTTATACAAGAACTCATTCGGATCACTTGTCCCTTTGTAAGCTGGAATAGTCGGAGGGACAAACTTCCTTGGAAATTCCGCCTTCAAGATTTTTTCAGTGAACGGAGTTTTACTTGGAGCGAAACCCCATTCCTTCTCATCTTCAACCCTTTGCATACTTTCTTTCATGATCTGCCGGACCATTCCAGAAAGATATTCCTCATCATGCCGAGTTTTAGATCCACCAGCCTCAGGAACTGCCTGCTCAAAGGGACTAGTAGCCCTTTCAGGAGCATTCCTTTCACTAACATCATGAATGTTGCCAGCACAGTTCCTTTCATTACAAGCTGGTTGATTGTTTGCCCCAAGTAAATCGTTCAATTTATTCAGAATCAGAGCATTCTGGGCACTTTGAGCCTCTAATTGTGCATTTTGGGCGTTTATCTGCTGGTTTAGCCCTAGAATCACAGCATCCAACTCCGCTTTCGTAACTCCAACAGACGGAGTGGGTTGATTAGGTACAGGGGAAGCGGAGGTTCCCTCTTGAATGTTTCCAGATCTGATAGATCTACTTTTCCTTCCAGGAGCCATAATCTCAGATAGACTTCTGGTTTTTAAGGAAATTCTTTCTTCAAATCTCTGCGAAGCAATGACGACAGTTTTCCTGAGTTCAATTCTCAGTGAAAGCACCAAAAATGTTAACGCTAAAATGTGAACGCTAACACCCCGGTGTGTAAAGTGTAGTTGTGAAAGCACCACCCGATAGATCGGGAAAGAATTACAAGCAAGTAATAGCAGAAAAGCAGTAAACAACAACGATTTTATAGTGGTTCGGCTTAAGGGTATAGCCTACGTCCACTCTAAGTACTTTTATTAATAATCCCGTTACAAACTGATACAATTCTTCTCAAGTACAATACACTTCAAGTTACAAGTGATTTGGAACAAGTCTTAAGCTTCAATGTCGATTAAAGTTCTTAGATTCATGTTGAAGATGTGTGGTTTCTTCGTGAATTTCTTTGATGAATTCCTCTAATCTTGGAAGCTCTAAGTGTTGATGAAGTTCTCAATGCAGCAAGGTAACGGTGTGTGAAGAGAATGCGCAAAAGTCCTTTGAATGTTGGAGGTGGTTGCCTATTTATAGAGAGTTCTGGTCTGAAATTTCTGCCAAGTCCTAAGTCGTGGCCGATCTAAGTTAAGTCGTAGCCGACTTAATATGAGTCGTGGCCGGTCCATCTGGCCCCCTTCTGGCTTCACAGGAGTTCACTTGCACAAGTCCTAGGTCGCCTCCGAGTCAACACTACTCCTTCTCAGTAATATGGCATCGGGCTTATACTTAGTGGCTTTAGGTCGTGGACGAGTTAACTTGGTAAGTCGCAAGTCACGGTTCAACTGGTAAGTCCTGGATCGTGTACGAGTTAAGAGGCCACTGTGTCAAGTAGCTGCATTGAACTTACCTTCCTTTGCTTAGGTCGTGACCGACTTAACATTGGTCATAGGTCGGTAGCTATCTTGGGTCGGCGTTCCTTAAGTCTTAGGTTGGTATACATGCTAGAGCATTGGGTCGGCACCTTTCTTGAGTCGGTATCCCTTTTCGGCCTTAGGTCGGCATTCCCGTTAAGGCAGTTAGGTCGGCAACCAGTTAAGTCGGCAATATCCCTAGACTGTTAAGTCGGTATCTATGTTGAGTCAGTAGCCTCATTGAAGTGTTAGGTCGGCAACCCTTTGAATCTTAGGTCGGCACCCCTGTTGAGCCTTAGGTCGGCACCCTTGAGTTGCAGAGTCTAAACCGAGGCGGAGTTAACAAAATCCTTGAGTTAAATTCAAATTCCCAAAAATAATACTTTAAAAATGGTTTAACTCATAATGACTAGTATAATATCATTAATCCCTAATTTCAAATTACAGAATTCAATTTCAAGTATTGAATTTAAATTTAAATCAACTTATTTAAATTCCAAAACTTAATCAAGTAATTTAAAAATAATAAATTCTATTTTGAAATTCCATTCCAAAAGCTTCTCACATTTATTTCGATTCCATTTCCAAAACATTTGAATTCAAATATTCAATTTAAACTATTTCAAAAATCTGTGACTTAATCGATTTCCTCGTGAAATCCATAATTGTGTGTGTATGGTGTGGTCCAGGGGTTTAACACAATAGTGCCACATCATTTCAATCATCACAGATCAAATACAACAATATATTCGATAAGCGATATAAATTTATAACGCTTATCTTTCATACACAGATTCGCAGACATATATATATATATATATCACAGATAATAAATTTCATCATAGATCACAACACAAATCAGGATAATCATAAAGCATCATATAACAGGGATATCAAACAGTTTACCATCCAATAAAATCCAAGCATCCATAGATAGGATTAATTTAATTATCTGATTAATTTAAATCAGATTAAATTTCTATGAATAATTCTTTTCACATTTATTATCAAATAAATTTCAAGTAAATGATTCTCATTAACTATTCATAATTATTTAATTACTATTCTTAAGTAATTAAACTCAATTTAACTATCGTTAATTATCATTTAATTAACCTTTAAAATCATATATTTAATCACTAATTATTTAATTTCTTAAGTTCTAAACTGTAACTTAATAAATCTTAATTACTTGATTTAAATAACCTTAATCATTTGTTTAAAAGAAAACTCTTTGTTAATTTAATAAATCTTATTTACAAATTTATTTACCTTAATTAATTTAACTCAAATCTTAATTTCTTGATTTAAATAATTTAATCAATTATTCACTTGAACTAATTTAACGAGTGCATATCATTTTATCTTTACTAATTCAATTTTAAAACATTTTCTAACTAATGTTTTAATTATCATCACATATCAAATTTAAACAATTTAAATATTAAAACTTCTCTGATTTCAGACTAGGATTTAAATTTATCTTTAATTCAGATTTAAATTTAAATTTAAACTTTTAATTTCAACTTTCTTAAATTTTTCATTTAAAATTTCAACTCCATTTCAAATTTCTTTAATATATATTGAATTGCTTTTAAGTTATTAAAACAATTTGAATTTAAAACTTATTTATGTTTAAACTAAATTCTACCTTCAACTTGAATTTATATTAACATTTCAATTTGAACTCAGCTTTTAAAATCTTGGTTTAAAATTTAAATTTGGTTTTAAAATTCTCAAACCAAAACAGTTTCAGGTTAAAAAAAACTGCAACAACATTTACTCGAGCCCCCCTTCTATTTGCTTCGAGCAAAAATTCCAAACGCACGAGAATTTTCCCTAGTCTCTCCTCTGTCTTCACGCAACTCCTTCCCCCTTTCCCTGATCCTATCTTCTTTCTATTTCTTTTGAAAAGTTTTAAGTATAAACTGTAAATTTTATCACCACTTCTCAAACTCGAGCAAACACCCGAAGTAACCTATGAAATTTCTCGAGCTCCTGTACTTCTTCCTCTTCGACCCTTCAATCTGTTACACGCAAAAGCACGTGCACGTGCACCGCTGGCCAGCGACACTCTGGTCATCGTCCTCGATTCTGTCAAGTCGCAAACCACTCCAACATACAAAATCGAAACTCGATTCACCTCTAAATTGTTCAGATCGAATTTAAGCATCTCATGGCAAACCTGTAACTTGAACACCCCCCAACAAATTTGCTTCGCCTCGGTCGCCTCCACCACCAGAAAGCCGCTACTTCGGCCTACACACTCGACTACAACCCAGGCACCTCCCCTTCAAGCCCGGCCACGCTCGATGCTACGACGAAGTCGTGGCAATCTCATGTTCCCCCTCGACCAAAATGGACCCTTAAACCCTAAAACTCACTCGCCCTCCCAATCCAAACCCTATTTCAAAATTTGGCCATGGTCGAAGTCTCCCCCACGACCACTGCATCTTCCAGAAAAGGCCGTAACACCTAACATTGACGAGAACAATAGAAATTGATTTTTGAACGAAAATTTGACCTTCATCAATTCCTCGAGTTATACTACTTTAAAAATCATGATTTTCCTTTGAAAAATCCTCATTTCCGAACAACAATCAGATGATAAAATCAGTTCAAGAAATTAAAATATTTATGTTTTGACATATATTTAGTTTTACTGTCTTTATCTTCTTCTCCAGATGATATTCTAAAACAGTCAACCCTAAATATATTTTTAAATTTCAGTTTAGATTTAAACACAAACATTATTTAAATTCCTAAACCTATAAGAGATGTGATAAGAAGATTTTGAATTTTCTACTATTTTGTTGGACTCTGTTATGTATAAGCAGAGGTAAGCTTTGTATAAACAGATGCAAGCTTTTGCTTGACAACAGATATGCACCTCTTAATTCACTGTATAAACACATCTATAATTGCTAATATGTAAACATTAAAACCATATTTCCAATCATCACCATCACAGACATAGGAGATCAAAGAAGTTGGTTTAAAAATTAGAGTTTGCTCACAGTTGATTTAAGAAGAACAGAACTTGCTTCCTGTTGACACAGGCTTTGATTTTCCAATAGAAACCTTGCTTCTTTGATCTCTGTTTGATCTGATTAAATGGTTGTTCAAGTTGTAGTTGATTGCATTGCTGTTCCAATTGAAGTTTTAAATTGAAGTTGGTTTAAGTTTTGAAATAGTTGTAGTTGTTTGATCTGTTTGCTCAGCTTTTGTAAGTGAACGAAATGAGCAATGGGGAAGACTGATATATAGGAAGAAGTAGCGGTACAGAGGAAGGTGTTTGTTTGTACAGGTGATATATTATTTTCTAGTACAATAGTGTGAACATTGATTTGTTTTGTACTAAGGCATGGCTGATGTATCTAGCTTGGTAGCAAATGAACACATATTGTGTACTAAAGAAGATCTTGCATTAATTACATTGCCTTACTTCCCATTTTATTTGAGTTAATTTTATATGTACTTTGTTATATGTATAGTTTACAGCCTATTTTCTTATATGTATTTTGTTTGAGTTAACTATATTTGTTTTATAACTTGTACAGTTTGTTTATGTTTTTATGCTTACTTTCTATTTGCCTGTATATTTATTCTTTTTAGTTTTGTTATTTGTTAAACTTTAACTTATATATGTAAAAATATATTTTATTTTGTTTTCTTTCTTTTGTTTTATATTTTGAAATGTACATGAGTTCTAAAATGTTAGTTTTTATTTAATATGTTTACTTATATTTTACATAATTTTATAAATATGTTGCTTGCCTTCATATTTTATATTTTATCTCCTATATATGTATTCCTATTCCAATTCCTTTTATTTGTTTTGTTTCCTTTTATTTATTTTACTTTTATCTTTAGTTTAAATATTTATCATAAATTTTTTCTTTAAAAATTATTGTTTTACATTTCTCTATATATACACATATATTTTCTATAACTCAAATTATCATTATTTATAAAAAAATTTAAAAAAATAACTCCTCATTGAAATTAAAATAAAAAGAATTTATCTCTATATTAATAAATTCCTTATTTATCAACTATATTTAAAAAGAACAACTAACCTTTTGTTTAGTTATGCTTTTATACTTCATTTACATAGATATAAAGATATTATAATTATTGTTAGAATTGTTGCCAATGTATTTACTTTATACTTGAATGTATTTGTATTTTATTTATAAATCTCGATTCGATTGAATTCAAAACTTATATTAAAATTTATATTTATACTTGTAGTTTATTTTACTTATGTATTGAATTCTAATTAACTTTAACATTTATTTCTAACCATAAATTTATTTGAAACATTTATTGCTAATACTTTTTTTTACTTTGTTCATATATACCCAAATATACATATATATATATATATATTCACATATATACATATATACATAATATTTAAAAATTTAAATGATTTATATAGAATATATTTGAACTCGGGGAAACTCACATCACTATTTATAATTAATTTTATAAATTTTTATTCAAAATTTCATTTAATTATTAATTTAAATTAAATTAAAATTCAGGATCGTTACAGACTTCCCCCCTTAAAAGAATTTCGTCCTCGAAATTCGCAGGCACGAAAAAAACACAGATAGATGAAAGATAGAGAAATATCTTTTCAAATCAGAATATCAACAATAGATACAAGAAATTATAATAGAATTTCAAATTCGGTTTTAAACGAAATCGTTTTATCGATACTATTCAAATTATCCTTCATATTCTATTAATCAATTTAATTCAATTAAAATTTCCAATTTATTTAAAATTTCCAATTTCTAATTCATTTATTAGAGTTTAAATCGAAAAGCCGATAAGAAATCAATGAAGATACGAAATAAAAATTTCCTATAACGATTCGTAGGGCTGCCATTACATCGAAACTTCTTTCTCTGGAGCTGTCACGAAGCAATTCAAAAGAATTTAGAAACGAATCAAAGAAATTTGATTAGAAAGATTGTTTCCACTATTGTTGCAGAGTATTGACCAATTATAGTCGTATTCCCCTGTCCTCTATCTCGTTCTCTTCTTGCACTCATACTTACTATGAGTGGATAGTAAGAGAATTTACTGAGGCATTCAAACGGATATCTTAAGGATTACTCATTCTAGGGATACTTCACCCTATCTATAATGAGTTACTTAACGAGTTACACTCCTGAGCTAAAGTTCAACCCTTAGCTCTGATACCAAATGTGACGACTCGGATTTTGCCCGCTCAAAAATCGACATCCGTACTTCAAATCGTACTTGAATGTCATAGATTAGACCGTTCAAATCCGATTCGCCGGAGCTTATAACAATCATTAAGTAAACAACACAGCGGAATAAAAGAATAATACATTGATATACAGCTTTGATACAATATCTGATACAACAGATGATCCAATAGATATCAATATACATCAGAGATATGATACAATAAAATAGCAGCGGAAAGAAAATAGATAACATTTAACAGCGGAACAAATAACTCTAAGATAGTCTTCAAAAGAGAACTCCGAGAACTGCAACTCCATTTCCAATAATCAATCCGGCAATAGCTCGAACTCCCAATAACGATGCACCTAGATAACCAAGACTGGTGCGATCCAAAGACTGAACTAACTCCAGATAATCTACTAAACCTGACTATCTGAAAAACCCAACTCTAGACTGCTCGTGTAGAAAATAATGAGCACCCAGAGTTTAGGAAAGAAAACAATAAACTCCGGATCAGTCGTGGGACTGGTGTGAGCAACAAAAACAGTTTATCTATTAAAAACATTCAACAAAAGATTTTCAAAGTCAATTCGCAATGCTTTTGAAAAACGAGACTACCATAAGGCCTCCCGCACACACACACAATGCAAACGCAGAATCGGAGGAGATTTCTCCTTATGATAGTCAAAGATGCTTGATACGCATTTAAAAGAACATTTCATATTATTATTAGTGCATAGTGTAGGAAAAATTCATTTCGAAAGTAGAATATAAATCTTAGCCAACATACGACCATTATCGTATGCCTACTATATCTACCATCCAAACAGTGGTGACCACCATAAGTGAATAGCAGGTTCTACAACTAATACCGTACAAGTTTCGTATTGGGAATTGGATTTCCAAAAAATGGTCAGGCCAAGGAACTTCCCATTGCCACATGAGAATGCCTCTGGAAAGACATCCCCGAGAACCAAACCGGAACTCTGCCAACACAAGGCCGGGTTACCCCTAACTGGGTAACTACTGACACGAGCACGCCATTCCCCGATCGTAAACGACCTTTCTCACGGGATCCCGATAGCCAACAACCACAAAGTAATAAATTCGTAGTAACCACATAGGTTAAATATCTGGGCTCCATACCATGATACCACCTCTATCCAGAAGGAAATGTACATACCCTAAAGGGTGCTACCCCTCATAACCTTGCCGCATCTTTCCTGTTTTGACCATTTCCGGGGTGTGAGGCTCGACGAAGTCACGTCCACAAAAACATACTTTATACAAAAGCCATGCTTTGGGTCAACAAATGATCAACACAATGATCACAAGGATAGATGATCAAACAAATGATCCTATCATAAATAATCAACACAATGATCATTTCACGGCAACACTCAGTATGTCACATTACCAAATTGGGAATATATCGCTGATAACTTCAACTATATAACCTCTGAGCTCGTACGTCTCAGAGAAGGGTGTTAAGCTAAAAGAATAAATTCTTCGCCACCAACAGAAATATATTTGAAAGAAATCGGCTTTATATCTCAATTTGTAATGTCAGACATACAATCCATACAAGTCTGTTCTGGGTTCGAACAGATCCGAAGGCACTTACAAAGAAGTCCTTGCAACCCGGATATTCACAATCCCGATCGGATTTCCCATCACTTAGGGAATCTCTATACCAGGAGCTACCCAGTGCAGAGATAATCGATAGGTCATCCTATCGCTTTCGCAAATACCCGGTCTTCATCACCGGTCTTTAAATGCTATCCATAACGTCGAATCACTTATTCGGAATGGGTTATACGACACAAAGGTCCTTTCTCGGTTAAACCGAATAGTGAGCACGATATTTCAAAAACAAATGGATAATGGGATTTCAATTAAGTCACAACTTAATAATTCAAAACTTTCTTTCAAATGGTTTAAACCGATTACCATCTCAAATCTCTTAACAAAAAGATTCATTTTCACAACCTTTAACGGTTTAAACAGTTTTCACATTTTAATCTTTTAAACAAAAGATTCATTCACAGATTTTCCAAATCAATTTTCATTTCAATTTGATTTAACTCGTTAAATCTTTAAATCAAAGATTTAACTTATAGCCTTCAAAACAATTTCATTTCAATTTGATTTAAACAAATCATCAATTTAAATCTGTTAAAAATAAACAGATTTAATTCATGGCTTTCAAAAAGAATTAATTCATAACATAGGAAAATCATTTCTCTATTTAATCTTGAAATTCCCCTAACTAACTGGAATCTCAGTTCTTATCCAAAAGTGTTTATCATTTGAAAACAACAGTTTTCATTTTGGAAATCTGATTCATTTATACTAGTTGAAATCCTTGAGTTAAATTCAAATTCCCAAAAATAATACTTTAAAAATGGTTTAACTCATAATGACTAGTATAATATCATTAATCCCTAATTTCAAATTACAGAATTCAATTTCAAGTATTGAATTTAAATTTAAATCAACTTATTTAAATTCCAAAACTTAATCAAGTAATTTAAAAATAATAAATTCTATTTTGAAATTCCATTCCAAAAGCTTTTCACATTTATTTCGATTCCATTTCCAAAACATTTGAATTCAAATATTCAATTTAAACTATTTCAAAAATCTGTGACTTAATCGATTTCCTCGTGAAATCCATAATTGTGTGTGTATGGTGTGGTCCAGGGGTTTAACACAATAGTGCCACATCATTTCAATCATCACAGATCAAATACAACAATATATTCGATAAGCAATATAAATTTATAATGCTTATCTTTCATACACAGATTCGCAGACATATATATATATATCACAGATAATAAATTTCATCATAGATCACAACACAAATCAGGATAATCATAAAGCATCATATAACAGGGATATCAAACAGTTTACCATCCAATAAAATCCAAGCATCCATAGATAGGATTAATTTAATTATCTGATTAATTTAAATCAGATTAAATTTCTATGAATAATTCTTTTCACATTTATTATCAAATAAATTTCAAGTAAATGATTCTCATTAACTATTCATAATTATTTAATTACTATTCTTAAGTAATTAAACTCAATTTAACTATCGTTAATTATCATTTAATTAACCTTTAAAATCATATATTTAATCACTGATTATTTAATTTCTTAAGTTCTAAACTGTAACTTAATAAATCTTAATTACTTGATTTAAATAACCTTAATCATTTGTTTAAAAGAAAACTCTTTGTTAATTTAATAAATCTTATTTACAAATTTATTTACCTTAATTAATTTAACTCAAATCTTAATTTCTTGATTTAAATAATTTAATCAATTATTCACTTGAACTAATTTAACGAGTGCATATCATTTTATCTTTACTAATTCAATTTTAAAACATTTTCTAACTAATGTTTTAATTATCATCACATATCAAATTTAAACAATTTAAATATTAAAACTTCTCTGATTTCAGACTAGGATTTAAATTTATCTTTAATTCAGATTTAAATTTAAATTTAAACTTTTAATTTCAACTTGCTTAAATTTTTCATTTAAAATTTCAACTCCATTTCAAATTTCTTTAATATATATTGAATTGCTTTTAAGTTATTAAAACAATTTGAATTTAAAACTTATTTATGTTTAAACTAAATTCTACCTTCAACTTGAATTTATATTAACATTTCAATTTGAACTCAGCTTTTAAAATCTTGGTTTAAAATTTAAATTTGGTTTTAAAATTCTCAAACCAAAACAGTTTCAGGTTAAAAAAAACTGCAACAACATTTACTCGAGCCCCCCCTTCTATTTGCTTCGAGCAAAAATTCCAAACGCACGAGAATTTTCCCCAGTCTCTCCCCTGTCTTCACGCAACTCCTTCCCCCTTTCCCTGATCCTATCTTCTTTCTATTTCTTTTGAAAAGTTTTAAGTATAAACTGTAAATTTTATCACCACTTCTCAAACTCGAGCAAACACCCGAAGTAACCTATGAAATTTCTCGAGCTCCTGTACTTCTTCCTCTTCGACCCTTCAATCTGTTACACGCAAAAGCACGTGCACGTGCACCACTGGCCAGCGACGCTCTGGTCATCGTCCCCGATTCTGGCAAGTCGCAAACCACTCCAACATACAAAATCGAAACTCGATTCACCTCTAAATTGTTCAGATCGAATTTAAGCATCTCATGGCAAACCTGTAACTTGAACACCCCCCAACAAATTTGCTTCGCCTCGGTCGCCTCCACCACCGGAAAGCCACTACTTCGGCCTACACACTCGACTACAACCCAGGCACCTCCCCTTCAAGCCCGGCCACGCTCGATGCTACGACGAAGTCGTGGCAATCTCATGTTCCCCCTCGACCAAAATGGACCCCTAAACCCTAAAACTCACTCGCCCTCCCAATCCAAACCCTATTTCAAAATTTGGCCATGGTCGAAGTCTCCCCCACGACCACCTGCATCTTCCAGAAAAGGCCGTAACACCCAACATTGACGAGAACAATAGAAATTGATTTTTGAACGAAAATTTGACCTTCATCAATTCCTCGAGTTATACTACTTTAAAAATCATGATTTTCCTTTGAAAAATCCTCATTTTCGAACAACAATCAGATGATAAAATCAGTTCAAGAAATTAAAATATTTATGTTTTGACATATATTTAGTTTTACTGTCTTTATCTTCTTCTCCAGATGGTATTCTAAAACAGTCAACCCTAAATATATTTTTAAATTTCAGTTTAGATTTAAACACAAACATTATTTAAATTCCTAAACCTATAAGAGATGTGATAAGAAGATTTTGAATTTTCTACTATTTTGTTGGACTCTGTTATGTATAAGCAGAGGTAAGCTTTGTATAAACAGATGCAAGCTTTTGCTTGACAACAGATATGCACCTCTTAATTCACTGTATAAACACATCTATACTTGCTAATATGTAAACATTAAAACCATATTTCCAATCATCACCATCATAGACATAGGAGATCAAAGAAGTTGGTTTAAAAATTAGAGTTTGCTCATAGTTGATTTAAGAAGAACAGAACTTGCTTCCTGTTGACACAGGCTTTGATTTTCCAATAGAAACCTTGCTTCTTTGATCTCTGTTTGATCTGATTAAATGGTTGTTCAAGTTGTAGTTGATTGCATTGCTGTTCCAATTGAAGTTTTAAATTGAAGTTGGTTTAAGTTTTGAAATAGTTGTAGTTGTTTGATCTGTTTGCTCAGCTTTTGTAAGTGAACAAATGAGCAATGGGGAAGACTGATATATAGGAAGAAGTAGTGGTACAGAGGAAGGTGTTTGTTTGTACAGGTGATGTATTATTTTCTAGTACAATAGTGTGAACATTGATTTGTTTTGTACTAAGGCATGGCTGATGTATCTAGCTTGGTAGCAAATGAACACATATTGTGTACTAAAGAAGATCTTGCATTAATTACATTGCCTTACTTCCCATTTTATTTGAGTTAATTTTATATGTACTTTGTTATATGTACAGTTTACAGCCTATTTTCTTATATGTATTTTGTTTGAGTTAACTATATTTGTTTTATAACTTGTACAGTTTGTTTATGTTTTTATGCTTACTTTCTATTTGCCTGTATATTTATTCTTTTTAGTTTTGTTATTGGTTAAACTTTAACTTATATATGTACAAATATATTTTATTTTGTTTTCTTTCTTTTGTTTTATATTTTGAAATGTACATGAGTTCTAAAATGTTAGTTTTTAGTTAATATGTTTACTTATATTTTACATAATTTTATAAATATGTTGCTTGCCTTCATATTTTATATTTTATCTCCTATATATGTATTCCTATTCCAATTCCTTTTATTTGTTTTGTTTCCTTTTATTTATTTTACTTTTATTTTTAGTTTAAATATTTATCATAAATTTTTTCTTTAAAAATTATTGTTTTACATTTCTCTATATATACACATATATTTTCTATAACTCAAATTATCATTATTTATAAAATTTTTAAAAAAAATAACTCCTCATTGAAATTAAAATAAAAAGAATTTATCTCTATATTAATAAATTCCTTATTTATCAACTATATTTAAAAAGAACAACTAACCTTTTGTTTAGTTATGCTTTTATACTTCATTTACATAGATATAAAGCTATTATAATTATTGTTAGAATTGTTGCCAATGTATTTACTTTATACTTGAATGTATTTGTATTTTATTTATAAATCTCGATTCGATTGAATTCAAAACTTATATTAAAATTTATATTTATACTTGTAGTTTATTTTACTTATGTATTGAATTCTAATTAACTTTAACATTTATTTCTAACCATAAATTTATTTGAAACATTTATTGCTAATACTTTTTTTTACTTTGTTCATATATACCCAAATATACATATATATATATATATATATATATTCACATATATACATATATACATAATATTTAAAAATTTAAATGATTTATATAGAATATATTTGAACTCGGGGAAACTCACATCACTATTTATAATTAATTTTATAAATTTTTATTCAAAATTTCATTTAATTATTAATTTAAATTAAATTAAAATTCAGGATCGTTACATGAACCTTCGTCAGCGTGGTCTCGACAACTATGCCGAAGGGGTTTCTAAACACTTGAATAGAACAATTCGACATAATATTGTTTTAAAATTGGGTAAATGAAATAATTTTACTTGAGTATATTTTATATATAAAGAAATAATTTTTCAGAATTATTAAAGTATATAAGTTGATTGTTTAGTTGTTTGAATAATCTAAATAAAAGGATAATTGTATAAGTAAAATGAATTATAAAGAATTGAATTATAATTAAAGTGATTTATAATTGTGAAATAAACTTATATATATAAGAAGTGAAACTATATGAATATATTTATGAATATAAGTTGTAAGCAAAAATGAATTTAAAGTTAAATGGAATATAACTTAAGTGATATGGAATGAAGTTGATATTAGTATCAAAGTAAATTAATAAAATTAAGTGATGAATATGAACTTGAGTTATGTAATAGAATTCAACTTTTGTAATCGAATTGAATTAATGGATTGAATGTTAATCAGTTGAATGTGAATTAAGTTGATATGAAATAATGAATATAAGTGTTAGTTCATTAAAATCTAATGTTATTGAAAGTTGAATAAATTGGAATGGAAATCAATTAATTAAACCAATTGAAAGCAAAAGAATTTGGTTGTAATTATATATACATTGGTTGTTATATGATTGTTAGTTGATTGTATATAATTCATTTAGTATTAATGAAAGTGAATTAGTGAAATTTAAAGCTATGTAATTAAATTCAAATTAGAAGTAAATAAATTTGAATAGAATTGAATTTAAATTGGAAGTGAACCAACTCGAATATGAATTAGTGAATATAAACTAATTGAGAATGAATGTTAATAAAAACTTCCACTATTAATGAATCCAATGTGATTTAAATTGAAAACCATTTCACTGAATATTAATGAGAATATGAATGAATAATTATTGGTTATGAATGTTAGTTGGTTGATGTTTGCATTTGTTGTTTGTTTACATTTGCTATGTTGACATATATAGTTATTATGTTGCTATATGTTGTATATTGATACTATTGTCATATATGCATGTTCTCATGTTGTTTGTTGAGTGATTAGTAGGTGCGGATCGCGTTTGCTTCGCATTTGGAGCTCGCTTTTGCTCTATATTAGCCGTATATGCTTGCTAATAAAATATAAGGTACATATCTCGGATTACATATCGTACTTTTACACTTTTTCCCCTTCGGGATGCCTCATTACTTGATGAGATGTATATTTGTGATATATATACTGTCATTTTTTTTCGGATCGAGCCGCGCAAAGGAGACTATGGCGAATTTTTCCGAAAATTTAAGGCGTTAGAAAAAATTGGAGAAAATTTGAAAAATTTTGAAAACTTTAACTTTGATTTTGGGAATTGAAAGTTAAATGACATAGTTGTTTTTGAAAAGATAACCAATTATGATTTGAAAACTTAGTGAAGTATTATAAGAAGTTTAATTATGAATTTTGAAAAATTAATAGATTCTGTAACTTTTCTTACTTGTTAATTTCGAGGACGAAATTCTTTTAAGTGGGGAAGATTGTAACGACCCACAATTTTTAGAAATTAAAATTTGAATATTTAATAAATTTTAAATATTAATAAGTGAATTTATAAGTCAAATAAATTTTTATTTGAATTATTGAATTTAATTGGATTATTAAATCGATAATTTAATACGTTAAATTATGGAAATAATTGAAAATTGGGTTAAATATGATTGAAAATGATTTGTAAAATTTTATTTTATCATATGGAAGTTAGAACGATATTTTAGAACTTTTAAAATTGAATTTAAAGTTAATTTGTGAAAATTGAATATTTTAATATTTAAAATCGACTAGTGAAAATAGTCAATTTTTGAACAGTCTCAGAGTTGAACGAAACCAGTTCCATTGGATCCGTAATAGTTAGTTATTACCGGATTTCAAATTTCGTGTCAATCGGAGTTATCGTTTGATCGTGGCAGCTCGAAACGCATCGATTTATTTTTAATTTAAATTTGGCGAGTCAAAATAGCCATTTTTCAAAAAGTCTCGGATTTCGACGAAACCACTTTCATCGGATCCGTAATGTGATATTATTGTAAGGTTTCAAATTTCAAGTCAATTGGATTTACCGTTTGTCCTGTACAAATTAAAACGCCTAGAAAATCGCTTAAATCGGTTTAATTTAAATCGAGCGTTTTTAGCCATAACTCGCACATACTTCCGAATTAGCTTCTGAAACCTGTTCCATTGTGTCCGGAACGCGGGATAAACCCTAGAAACGCTGGTTACGGCGCGTAAATCGGAGTTCGGAATTTTCGGATGAATAGTGTTCGATTTTTCTTTATAAATAGACCACCCCTTCATAAATTTAGAAAAAAAAATACTAAAACCCTAATTTTTTAACCCTAGCCGCCACCTAACAAACCAATGGCCAGAAATTCACAAGCTTTTCCCCTCAATCTCTCTCAATCTACAAAGATTTAGCCAAAGTGTTCAACACGAAGGTTGGAGAGCACGACGAGAGCTTTCGATCCATACGGTTGAGATCGTGTTTGGAGTCGCGTGGAGGGAGCTATGTGGGGCCGAACCTGCAGATTTTCGCACGCAATTCAAGGCCATATAGGGGGCCGAGCTTAAAGCCATGGGTGGTGGAGGTAGCTCTCGCGAAGAGCTTCGATTTGCAAGTGGTTTGATGTGATTTCGTCGAGAAATGAGGGTGTATTATCAAACCCTAGTTCTATGGCTTCATGGGTTCAAGTGACGGCCTTTACCTGTAGAATGCACGCATGAAGAAGAAAGAAGGGGATGGTGGAGATGAGGGGAAGCAAGATCCTGTGGCCCAGATTGAATAGGTTGAAACTATATGGTTATGTTGTAATTATAGTTTAAAATTTGTGTACAATCTTATAAAAATCATAACTCTTTCGTACGAGGTCCGTTTCGGACGAGATTTTTTGCATTGGAATCGTATGGATGAGCACTACGCGATGAAATTGGATTGGAGTCGTTTGGAGTTAGTGAAAATTTCGTGTAAAATTAAACGTCCGTTTAATTTTATTCGAAATAAATCGCTAAAACGGAATTTAAAATCAAGGTGAGAATTTCTCACTCAATCGAATCAGTTTCGATTTTATTTTAAATAGCTAGATTTAAAATATTTGAATGCATGTTTGAATGTTGATTGATATCTATTGATTGTTAAAATAGACACTATACGCCGTTAGTAAGCGGATGTTATTTAATAAAAACATATACCGCGAATATTTCATAAACAGTGAAATTGGTATTATAAATAATATCAATATATATATATTGGCATATATATATATTGCAGTTATTGATTTCCCACATTTTTTTTGTTTAGCGGATGAGACCCTATTGCGCCGTTATTAAGCGGATAATATTTAATAAGAACATATACCGCGATAATTTCGTACTGGAGCGAAATTGGTATTGTGCTAATGTTTGTGGATGCAGGAAAACAGGTTGGAGGGATCCAACTGGATTCCTCAACAGTATTTATTTGATTTCAGATATTTTGATATTTAATGGACTATCATATCGATATATGATGTCGTTGTTGTCGTGATTGATTATTTGGTGTGTAGCATCATTGGACCAAGTTTTGGAATTTTAAAATGATTTTTAAAGGGATTTTTGAAAATATACTATATGTTTGGAATTTGATCCATTTTAAATAAATAAACGTTATAATTTTTAAAGTTATAAAAATTATGATTTTTGAGAAAAATAGTTAAAAAATTGATTTTTGAGAATATGATGCTAATGATTTTATAAAATAGTTAATCGGGATTTTTGAATTTATTATGAAAAGTTAAATATAGGATTTATAAAATTTAATTATTTTATGAATCAAAATGGTGAAATAATAAAGGAGATTAAAGACGTTTTAAAATAATAGTATAAATTGATTTTATAAAGGATTTATAAATTGATATTTATAAATTAAAACCTTGGAATTATAAAACGAGTTTTTATAAGTGTTTGAATGAAGTGAAAATGAATTTCAGAAATGAATGGAATTTATAAAATTATAAATGATGAAGTTATAAGTGAAATTTATAAATAGTAAGATTTATAAATTTTGTGAAGTTATTAAAGAATATATTTGGATGAATAATTGAATCTTATAATTTATAAGATTTATAATTATGAAATTCAAAGGAACGATTTTGCAAACGAATAAATTTATAAGTATTTAACTTATAATATGAACCATTGTTTATAATTGAGTTATAAATCGAATAGGCTAATAAAGGAGATTTATAAAGGAAGTTGTTATAAAATAAATAGAAATGGAATTTATAAACGTTGTTTTATAAATTCGCAAACAACTTATTTTGATAAGTAAATTGTTGAAACCTATTAATGGAGATATATTCACGTTTTGAACTGTGAATAATCCTTTTAAATAAAATGAATAAAAGGATGAAAATTGTTAACGTAGTATATTCACATTTTTGAATAGTGAATAATATGTTAAAGAAAATGTTTAGAATGTGATATTTTAAACAGAATTAAAACGATCTAACGATGTTTTAAATTATGCTGAGATTCGAAACCATAGATTTCAACATTGATTGTTGAAATAGACGTTTTCGAGAAATAGAAGGAAATAATGGACTATAACACTGTTGTTATAGTAAATGATTTCCGAAAGGAAATGTTTTGTATAGTATTGGGATTTATATATCTATTTTAATTTCGAATCCCTATACTAGTGATTTTGGGTTGTCGTAACGATGTTTTACGCAACATTCGTTTTGGTCCAAATAAATATGTTTAAGAGAATGATTTCCTTAAAGAATGAAATATGTACTTAATTTTGATTTAAGTATATTGAATATTTTCCAAGTGTTGAAAATAAATAAAATTTGTGAATTACTTATGAACAAATAAGTATGGAAATGTTTTCCAATATAAAGTGAATATTTGAGAATTTATCTTTTTGAAGATAAATTGAAAATGAATAATTGAAATCATATATTCATAGATATTTTGAAATATAAATTCAATATGGAATTTATAAATGAAATTGGAAATTGGGTTTAAAAATAAATGTTGATTTATTTTTAAAGTGTGAAAATAATATATCTTGTGAAGATATTTTGGAAAATAAATAATTTGGAAAATTATTTAGAATCTGGTGATGTTGTGCATATCTATTGATAGTTCAATAAACGACTATCAATATTTTCCCTTTGAATGGGTAATTGATATGATTTGTTTGAATGTGAATGCTACACTTATTTTTGAATAAGCGCTCACTATTCGGGTTAACCGGGAAAGGACCAGGGGTCGTATAACCCATTCCGAATATGTGATACGTCGTTATAATTGCATTGAAGATCGGTGTTGAAGACCCGGTATTTGCGAGAGCGATAGGATGACCTGTCGATTTACTCTGCACCGAGTTGCTCCGGTATAGAGTTCTCAATATGTGATGGTGAATCCGATCAGGATTGTGAATATCCGGATTGCAAGGACTTCTTTGTAAGTGCCTTCGGTTTTGTTCGATCCCGGAACAGACTTGTATGGATTGTGTGTCTGACATTACAAGTTGAGATATAAAGCCGATTTCTTTCAAATATATTTCTGTTGGTGGCGAAGAATTTATTCTTTTAGCTTAACACCCTTCTCTGAGACGTACGAGCTCAGAGGTTATATAGTTGAAGTTATCAGCGATATATTCCCAATTTGGTAATGTGATATGCTGAGTGATGCTGTAAATGATCATTGTGTTGATTATTGTGATAGGATCGTTTATTTGATCGTCTATCTTAGTGATCATTGTGTTGATCATTTGTTGACCCAAAGCATGGCTTTTGTATAAAGTATGTTTTTGTGGACGTGACTTCGTCGAGCCTCACACCCCGGAAATGGTCAAAACAGGAAAGATGCGGCAAGGTTATGAGGGGTAGCACCCTTTAGGGTATGTACATTTCCTTCTGGATAGAGGTCGTATCATGGTATGGAGCCCAGATATTTAACCTATGTGGTTACTACGAATTTATTACTTTGTGGTTGTTGGTTTTCGGGATCCCGTGAGAAAGGTCGTTTACGATCGGGGAATGGCGTGCTCGTGTCAGTAGTTACCCAGTTAGGCGTAACCCGGCCTTGTGTTGGCAGAGTTCCGGTTTGGTTCTCCGGGATGTCTTTCCAGAGGCATTCTCATGTGGCAATGGGAAGTTCCTTGGCCTGACCATTTGTTGGAAATCCAATTCCCAATACGAAACTTGTACGGTATTAGTTGTAGAACCTATCATTCACTTATGGTGGTCACCACTGTTTGGATGGTAGCTATAGTAGGCATAGTTCGAAATGTCTATGTTGGCTAAGATTTATATTCTACTTTCAAAAATGAATTTTTCCCCTACACTATGCACTAGTAATAATATCAAATGTTATTTTTAAATGCGTATCAAGCGTCTTTGACTATCATAAGGAGAAATCTCCTTCGATTCTGCGTTTGCATTGTGTGTGTGTGCGGGAGGCCTTATGGTAGTCTCATTTTTAGAAGCATTGCGAATTGAAATAAAAATATTCCTCTATTTTGATTTTTAAAGATAAATAAACTGTTTTGAGTTCTCACACCAGTCACATGACTGACTTGGAGTTTATTGTTTTCCTTCCTAAACTCTGGGTGCCCACCAATTTTCACACGGGCAGTCAAGAGTAAGGTTTATCAGGATATTTTGGATATTCTTGAGTTGCTGGAGGCAAGCTGGATGGCATGGCGTATTACTAGTTTATATAGTATTTCTTTTTCCGCTGCACTGTTTGTTGTTGTTGTTGTATACTCTGATGATATGATGAAATGAAATGTATAAAATGTAATAACTGATATAGTTCTTTGTTTAAAGATTATTCATTTATTATTATATGTTGTTCCGCTGCGAATTGTGAGATTCTGATGTTGTTCTGTTTCCTTTCTGTTTTTCTTTTTCCTCTATTCTCTTTTTCTTCTATTTTAAAATTTTCTATCTTCTTTTCTGTTTTCTCTTCTCTCTAATTTCTATTTTCTTTCTTCTTTTCCCTATCTAAATTTTCTATCTTTTTCTTTCCTTTTCTTTTCTTAAATTTTTCTTAAAACCCCTAAGGGTTCGTATTTTCGTTCATCTTGAATTAATCAATGGAGATTAGTGTCTATTCAAGGAGTACGGATTTACGGGTCTTTACACTTAGTCTATATATATATTAGTATATTAAGGCATACGACTATACATTTCATTGAATATATTTTTGAGTTCACTTATGCCCGTCTATCGTAATCGATCCAATTCTGATTTGACTTTATCAAATCTTTGTCATCAGCTTGTCCATCGAATGCGTGTCAATCTTGCTTCGTTTTGAATGTGTGTGCCTGGATTCGTAACTCAATTTCTTTGTCAAATCTATCTGGCCTCGAAAGGTGAGAAATCACTCACGATTAACAATCTTTTATTTACTAAAGTGGATTCCAATTGAGACGACAATTGAAATATGAGGCTGTAGTTATTTAAATTGTTATATGTGCTATTATCTGTAACTATTCACTTATGGGATATGACACCATATCCTATTATTTATATATTTATTTTGATGATATATGCCTGTTGTTATTATTATTTACATATTTGTTATCACTCTGCAAGTTCCCTGTTAGTATAGAAATCACTATGGGTTGAAATGATACATACCCGAACAGACTTTAGAATAGGAGAAAATCGTTTTGGGTTGAAATGATAAACCCAAGCGATTTTCATTTAATTGAATTGGGATTACGGGTTGAAATGCTATCCACCCGTATACATTCAGTGTACGGATTGAAATGATAAGTATCCGTAACACTTGACCATATGATATGAAATATATATAGACATCGTTGGTCCATATATATAAATATTTTGAAATTCAATTCATTGTTTTGGAAAGAAATATATGGTCTTATTAAATGTTAATCCTTAAATTTTTTTATATAAAGGGTAATGATATATAGATTTAATAATATTTAATTTAGTCAAAATTTGATTTAATACATAAATTATGCTAAATATGTATGTAAATTTTATTCCAAAATTATTCTGCAATTTACTAAGATTGGGAGATAAATGTGGGTTTATCTAAATGATATTTAAATAAGGATTTATTCAATTAAATCAATTTGAAATTTTTGAATGGGAAATTTAAGGGTATGATTTTGTAACTGGATTTTTATTTAAGTGATTTAATGAATATTTCACGTTTAAATAAATTAAAGAAAATATTGAGTAAAATGTAATTTAAGGTTACTTAAATGATATTGTATCTAATGAGGGATTATTTTAAGACTAGATAATAATGAGGTTAAATCGAGATCTATATGGAACTATTAAATTGAACATTTAATTAAATATTAAAGCTTTGAACTATATTGGGATTTAAATGGTTTATTTTGAGATTCGGATATGTATTTGAAATCAGTATAGTTGAATTTATTATTTAGAAACTAAATTGATTAAAAAGTTAGTTTGAAACGTTGAATACTTTAAGTTTTGAAATATATTGAACATAAAGGGTATTTTGTGATTTCAAATCCGAATTTGAGAACGATAAAATTGAAGTGGTTATTTTAGAAATTGAGTTGAATTTAAATTAATAAATTGAGATTGAAAGAGATTTAAATGGGGTGGTCGGGTTTATGTTAAACGATTTGTTAAGTTGAGGGAATTGAAATTTCGTTGCTGTACAAATTATTTAATATATAAAAATACTATTTGGGAAGTATAGAGATATTTGAAGTGAAAATGATATTTGGTTTTGAAGTATAAATTAAGTTGAAAAGACTACGGTGTTATAGTGTATATTTCTATCTTTTAGATAGTTCCATGGACCCTTAGAGGATGGTTATCCCAAACATCCTCTAAGTTAATTATATTTCAGTAGATATTTCACTTGAGTTAGATTTGTAGATATAAGAATGTTAATCCTGACTCGAGTGTTTTGTGTTTTGCTTTACGCTCGGGTCAGACTGAGAGATACAACATTTGAGACTCATCTTCGAAGTTGGAGCTTTGCTTGAAGATCCAGCTATCTATCCCTTCAGTCATCCAGTTGATTGGTTCAGAGAAGCCATATGTTGCATTGGAGACTTCATGGCATTTGAACTATTCGGTTGTATCTTATTTCTAACTCTGAGGTATATAGTAGCTTCATGAACTACTATTCTTTATCTATTCCGCTGCATTGTATTACTCTGTGTAAGTGATCTATGATTGATTTATTTACTGTATATTTTAAGTTTTGCCAAATTTTATTAACAATACGTTATTTTGAATTATTCAAGTCGGACATGTATGGTTTTATTGTCGATTTGAATGGTCCAAAATAGCGGGTCGTTACAACCCGTAAATTTTCAATAACTAAAATTGTTGATTTATTAAGATTATTGAAATTTAATATTGAAGAAAATAAAAATTGATGAATTATTAATAAAAGTTGTGATAATGTAATGAAAATTAACTTAGAGGAAACGTAACAAGGTTAACTAAAGTTAATAATTAATGATTTGAATGAAATTCCAATTAAATAAAATAATTTAAATGTTATGACTTGGTTATAAATGGAATATGAGAAAACAAATTAAATTATTGGATTAATGTATGAAATAGTGTAATAGATGGAAATCATTTGTGAAGAATAAACATACATGTATTATAAAGGGAAATAGTGACAAATGTTGGTCGTTACCAGTGGTTTACCAATTTAAAATAAACGTTACTTTAATGGTAATTAATAAAATAACGGAAGTGTGAATGTAAATTAAATAGAATCGTAAATTTATTGATATGGTAATAAATTGGTAAAAAGAATGGAATTAAGGTAAATTCATTTACTCGATTTAAACCTAAATTAATGTGTACAATTGCTAGAATTACACATTTAGAAATGGAATATTTATTCAAATTAAGAGGTAAGTAGGCATATATTAGTGTAATGGTATAAAACTAATGTAATTAGGTATGAATGTAAGTGATGTATCAATAAAGGAAATTGTAATTTGTTAATGAGTTTATAACGGGAATAAATTGTAAACTAATAAATAATTAATTCAATGCAATCCCAATTGATTGAAACAACTATTTGGGTTATAATTGATGGTAAATAGGAATATTTGGTAATAAATTAATATTAGAAAAGTAAATGTAAATATTGGATTAATCAATGAATGAACAATGAATAAATAGTGATTGGATAAAAATCAATGTTCTGTATGTAATTGTTGGAAATGATAACTTATACAAATATGATTAAGGGTTAGTGGCAACAATTATTTTAAAGTAATCATTTATGTAGTCCATTAAATCAAGTTTGTAATAAATTACAATGAATCTCAATTTAAGGTTATATTTGTGTAAATTAAGGAATTAATTGAAATTAATGCTAACTCTATTTATAATATGACAATTGGTTGATTTAAAGAATAGAAAGCAAGATTTATTAATTTAATTGAAGTGTAAAATTCAATAATTGGATAAATTGCAATTTAAATGAAATTTAATATTTAATTTTGCGTTAGTTGAGATTAAGATGAAATTTGAGAATAATAATGTAATAAGCCATGAACCAGTGTTAATTTCATCCGTTGAATAACAATGAAATGAATAGTAGAATGAAAAACAATTTAATAGAATTATTGGAAATTTAATTTATAATTTTGAATATAATGAAATTGAAAATTTGACACTACAATTGATAGATTTATCAACTTTAAATTGACATCTAAACTTGTTTAAAATTTTTGTAGATGATTAAGAAATATAAAAGTGATGAAATTGTCAATTATAGACTTGAAATAAAAATTTGGATTTTATTTAATTAATTATTAAATTATTTAGTTAATGTAAAAATAGCCATTTTGGCCACTGACTCGGATTTCGACAAAACAAATCTCATTATATCCGTAACGGTGCATTATTGTATGATTTCAAGTTTCGTAGCGATCAGACTTATCGTTTGATCGTACGGACTCGAAACGCCTTGAAATCAATGAAATTGAAATCAATTGAAATCAATTTGAAAAATATTGATTTTAGCATAATTTCTTCATACGATGCAATTTGAACTTGTTCCATTGCATTTAAAATATTTTAAAACATCTATTTTGATATATGGGTTGACCCAATTTCGTCCGGAGTCAGAACGGGCTTTTCGGGCCATTCGTCGTTCAGTGCGTATACCAATCTGATCCTTCTATTCTTTTTCAACCTTGTCTATATGTACTCTGTTATAAACCATATTTGTCCCTCATTCCCATTTGTCTGTGCGTACACTTTGTTTCACCTCCTCAGTTCAATGGCAGACAAACACCTAAGTCCAACTGCAATTCAAAATCAAAGTCAAATTTCAAACTCCTCAAAAAAATTCTGAAAAATTATATATCGAAGCTTTCGATGTACGCATCTCAAAACCGAAATTCGTTTTCCGATTCGATGCATCTTTTGTCCAGAATTTCCGAATCATTTCTCGGCCCTTCATCGCGCGTCGATGAATGTTGTCGGATCGACGAACCATTTCTGGGTTTTAAAGAGAGGACCGAGGGGACTTCATACATGCTGTTTATTTGGCGAATCAACGGTCTGATCGACGGAAAAATTCGATTAGGTCAACAAAAATCACCGGCGGCGCGGCAAAATTTTATGATCGGAGGCAGCATAGGTGTAACAACCCGGGATTTTGTAACAATTTATAATCGTCATTAAACGATTAATGTGTTAGCTAATTGCTATTTGGTGTTTTTAAATCGGTTGAAATTCTTTTAGTAATTCGTTGAATGTTATGTGGGCTTCAAAACAATTTTGGCCCATGTTTTTGTTGGTGTGGAGTTATTTAACAAAGGCTGATACCCAATTTCCTTTTTCATTCGTTCATCTTTCCGAAAACCCTAAAACAAAAATCATACGAAAAAATGGCAGCTCATTCTTGCTCATTTCCTTTTCAACTAAATTAGGGTTTTCGTAATTTGTGGTAGCCGACTTTTATTCGATCGCTGCCTTTCGAGTTGCTTTCGGTTGCTTAATCGGTTGTTTACCAGCTTGTGATTTGAGACTGTGAATTGGGTTTAGCTCCTCGTTAAACAAGGTGAGTAAACTATCACTCACGTCTACTTCATTCTTAGGTCGTTCGAGTTTATTTCGATGTTGATGATTTTTAATTATCTTGGTTCGATTTCTATTATCCACGGCTTTGAATAGCTATTTGATATCTGTAACTTGGGTACAGTGTGATTTGAACTGCAAATGACTTTGAACATTTTTCTGTTGGCATCGGCATTAACGTGAATTTTGTTTCTACTTCAATTTATTTATCACCTGACTTTGGTTTGTGATGTAGTTTATGAGATGATTTTGGGCTTTCAAGGTTGAACTTGCTACTGTGATTTCTTTTGTGACTTTGGTTACTTCAAATATGTGACTTTTATCACTTGGCATCTTCTGTCAACATTCTAATTCGTTGCATTAGTTTTATAACAATTGTATATAAGTAATTATGTGTTAAGCTTGTCACAAATCTTGTGCATTCATGTGCTTGATGTTCACTTATTGTTTTCTAGTCATCAGGGCACTGTCGTACCTCATGACCATCACGGTTTTGATATGCTTTTGCGATCATGTCTTGATTTCAGAAGAATCTTCATGCTTTGTTCTTTGTTTTTATTGTTGATGCGTTACTAGTGTACAGAGTCATTTATGTCGCTCTGGAGTGCCATTTTTCTTCTAGCGCTCGAGTTTTTGCTACGCATTAAACCTGATCTCAGGTTTCACTACTGTTTTATGTGTAGGATCTAGATTAACCCTAGAGGGGGGGTGAATAGGGTTATAGCAAATTTTCTCGAATTAAACACAGAAACAAACGGCAGAAATAAATATGCTGAAAAGTAAATCACACACAAAATTTACCCAGCTTCGGCAACCCCTACCTACTGCTGCATTCCCAGATTTCTATTAGAATTAAACAGTATCCCGTTTACAAACACTCTAACAGACTCGCAAACCCTTTCTCCCGCTCAAAGACACTCAACTAGACTCGCACCCCCTGCTCCGCCTATAGAGCTTTGCAAACTCGCAAACTCTGCTCCCGCCTATAGAGTTTTGCAAACTCGCACACCCTGCTCACTGAACTAATTCTAACTAGACAATCTGACACTACCTACAACCTAGGTGGTGATTTACCAATAGTTTGACTCGAAAAGAAAAACAGACTTCAAAAATAAAATGTAACGACCTGTAAGATTTTAATAAATTTTATTGTTTTATTTACGTATTTAATTGAATTTGGTGAAGTTTTAAATAAATATATTTCGAAATAAAATTTAATATTTGGACTACGTCCAACTTAACATAGCAGATGGTAAATTTTCAATTTATTTTATCAAAGTTATTTCATTGTGAAATCCTATTAAATTCAAGTCAGTTAATAATTGTTGATAATAAAATATTTTCCAAAGCAGAATATCTTTACATAGAAAAATTCTAAATTCTCTTCTGAGCAAGGCGTCATCTCGAGTTTTTCAAAATTCGGACGTCTATTGCTCCATTTATCTTATTTCTGACAATAGCAGCATTTTAGGTACCGGTATCGATTTTAATCGAATAATCGTACCCCTGATATCTGTGTACCGTTGGGATCGTCTCGTCGTGCTGATCTCAATAGTATATTTATTTCTGCATTCTGAGGTCCGGTATGTGACAGAACCAATAAAGTATTCATTGTAACGGTACCTTTAAATGTTGACCGTTAACTTTGCTTTGCATTTCAAACTCTATCCGTGCCTACCAAGAAAATTTTAATTGCTTTAATAAAATTCACACTGTGACTATTGCTTTTTAAAATTTTATCGGTTACAAAACAATCAATTGCTTTAAAAAAAAATTCCAGCTGTTGCCATCTCATTGCCGTTTCAAGGGTTTACACGTATAAACCTTATACGTTATTCTTGCATTCATTAAATTTAAACGTTTCATTTTATTCACTTGCACGTTCCCTTGCTTTGCCACTTTAAATCCAACCTTCACCCTTTCTTTCCTCCTCCCCTATACTTTTTTTTCCTTCCCTGAAGCCTCTCAAATCTGTTCTTCTCCTACTCCTTTTTGAATGAAAGATATATATATGTACGAACAAAGCTTCACTTCGAAACAGATCCCACACTCCTCTCCTCACGGCTACAACCCGCAACCACCTCACTCGCAAACCCATCACGTTAGCCACCACCCTCCTGCGGCGAAGTCCTCACCAGCTTCACGCGGCAGCCCCTCCTCTACTCCTCCCCGTGCATCAATCTCCGCCACGCACGGCAACCCTAGTGCGAGCATCTCTCCTCCGCCCGCTTCTTCCCCATGCCGTGACATCATCAAACCCGTGTGGCTTCCCTAGCCTCCACAGCCGAAGCCGCCCTCCACCTGACTTAGCCTCGCCCACCCTCTTTTTCCCACATCGCCTCACTTTCCTCACCAACATTTCTCTCTCACTAACCCTCTCGGATCATCCTCCACCACGGCATCACCGCCGACTGCATCCTGCCACCGCAGCTTCGGCCTGACCTCCTCATCAACCACCGTCGGTTCACCCACACGGGCACCCTCCTTGAACCCCACCACGGTCGTACCACTCAGAAGCCCGTACCCACGTCGTCAGCCCCACATCATTCCTCGGCCACTGCTCCACCCATCTCATCCTTCCTCCAGCTCGCCGTGTCATGTGCCGCGCCATCCTCCACTTCTTTCCTTTGTCGTGCTTCTCTGGGTATCAAGTTAAATGTTGTGTTTATAAGGTGCTTTATGTTCATTTGAAATTTTTATAAAAGGTGAGTTTAATTCTCTATTCCTTATCCTAGTAGCTTACGTTTACATACTTTATTTATATAGTACATGCCATTTTATGTGTAAGTTTATTCTTCTGTTAGTTCGTGTGGATAGGTTTATTTTCTTAAGCATTGTATTAATGCGTAAAAAGGTGGTGAGGTGTCTAGGCTACGGATACGGCATAATTAGTAATATATTTATAGTTATGTTATAATAAGTTAGGTCACTGAAGCTTGTTTTGTGTATATTTTAGTTATATTTAGGGTAGTATGAGATCTGTTATATATTGTTATAAATGTATTTGTTATAAATCAAAGTTTAAATTTATACGTTCATATATTTAGTTAGATCAGTTTCCACTAATATATAGAGTATATATGTGTGATGTTCGAATAAATGTACATAGAGTCTGTATATTTTAAACTAAGGCACATATGTTTTAAAAAAAAAATGAGTAAGATTGCCTCCCTGTTTCATATTATAAAATAAAAATATAGTGGTATCAGAGTTGGGGCCTCTCGCTTGTATATTAGTACAACAGGGGATAATTGGCACATTTCGTTGTGTAGAATAGTGTCTGCATCATTATGATCGTTGTATGGTTTACCCATAGGCATTTAAATTTGCTTTACAGCCAAATGCATATCTATTTATAAATTTGTTGAACGTTAGATTTTTGGAATTTTGAGTACATTTAAAATCCGTTCAATTCTTAATGAAAGACTATAATGTGTATATTTCAGTTTATACTTATAAAAAAAATGTATATTTTAAAAGGAATATTATGTTTAAGGAAGACAATAATATAATGTACATCTTGTCTAAATTTTATATCAAACTAATTCGATTCCATTCTGACTTGATTTCATCAACTCCTATTTATCAGCTTTGTCAGTCAAATATGTGCCCATCTCACCTTGCTTTGGATTCGTAACTTATCCCATTTTTCGTTCATCTCTAGCCTCGAAGGTGAGTAATCACTCACGATTAACATTCTTTATTTATTAAATTTTATTTCAATTGAAACGACAATTGAAATATGCTGCTGTTAGTTGTTTATACTGTTATGACTGCTATTATCTGTACCTGTTCACCTATGACACCTGACACCATTATCGGTTAATTATCTATGTGATAATAATACAGGTTGATTGATAATTGATTGATTGATTGTTGTTTGAATTGGATGTTAATTATTATTGTTAAGTGATAACTAGTTTGCTAGTTTAAATTTGGTGTATTATAGTTTACAAATTAAAATGGGTTATATACGACGGACCTTGATTTATTTAAACCTGACCCCGCCATATGTAAATTTGATTAGTTAAATTTGACCCATTAATTGTCGTAGAAATTGATAAATTATACTTTAAATCTTTGAACGTAGTTTGATTTAATTGTTGTAGTTTTAAACTGAAATTTAAAAAGGGACGACAAGTGAATAAACTGTAATGTGAGAATCTTTAATCTACATGAAATGATAGTGTAGATTCTAGAAATAATTATACAAATAACAATGCGAATTAATACGATTATTTTGGGATTATTTGATTTATCTATTGAATGGTTATTGATTGTTGTTATTGTTGTTTATTTACTTTGACACCATCCCTGTCATCCTCTGCAAGTTCCCTTTGTTATGTTTGATTTTGAATTGAAATGGGTTGAAATGATAGACCCAAGCGGTTTCGTTTAATTAAATTTGGAGTTACGGGTTGAAATGCTATCCACCCGTATATATTTAGTCTACGGATTGAAATGATAAATATCCGTAGCACCCGACCATATGATAGGAAATATATGCAGACACCGTTGGTCCGTATATGAATATTTTGAAAGAAATTTCTATGACTTTTGGGAAAAATACATGGTTTAATAAATATTGATTCTTAAGATTTTATATAAATGGAAATTTTATATGTAGATTTAGTAGTAATATTTGATTTAAATTAAATTGAGTTAATACATATAATATGGTTAAGTAATTATGAAAATCTATATTTCAAATAGACTTTTGGTAATAAATTGAACAATTAAGATTGGGAGATAAATTTGGGTTATTTCAAAATGGTATTTAGATAAGGATTTATTTATTTAAATCAATTTGGAATTTATCGAATGAGATATTTCATGTTTAATAAAATTTAGGAAATATTGAGGAAAATGTAATGTAAGGTCACAAAAATGATATTGAATCAAATAAGGGAGTGTTCAAGACTAAATAATAATGATGTAAAAATCGAGATGAAACTGTTAAATTTAATTTGTTATATTTAAGTTATGAACTACATAGAAATTAAACGGTTTAGAAATTTGGATATGTATTTGGAACCAAGATAGTTGAATTTGTTATTTAGATAACGAATTGAATTAGATATAAATTGAGGTTGAACTAAATTTGAAAATTATTATTTAGAAAACTAGATTTGGAAAAATTTAGTTGAAAGGTTGTATACTTAAAAGTTTGGAAACATATTGAAATAAAAGGAGTAATTGGGATTTCAAATCCCAATCTAAGAGTGATAAAATTTAAGTGGTTATTTTAGGAAAATCTAAATTAATTAAAATGAGATTGAATTTAATTTATATGGGTAGGTCGGGTTGATGATTATGTTGAGTTGAGGGAGTTGGAATACTTTACTGTATAAATCATTTAATATAAAATACAAACTTGGGAATAAAAGTGGAAATGATATTTTGTTGAAGATAAATTAAATGGAAATAACCACGGTGTAATAGTGTATATTTCTACCTTGTAGATAGTTCCATGGACCCTTAGAGGATGGTTATTATAAACATCCTTTAAGTTATATTGTATTTCAGTTGATATTTCACTTGAGTTGAATTTATTGATATAAGAATGTTAATCCTGACTCGAGTGTTTTGTGTTTTGCTTTACGCTCGGGTCAGACCGAGTAATACAACATTTGAGACTCACCTTTGAAGATTGGAGCTTCATTTGGAGATCCAACTATCGTTTCGGCTTTCAGTTTTCTAGTTGACTGGTTCAGAGAAGTAATTGGCTCGTACTGAAGACTTTTCTGTATTCAAGAGATTCTGATGTATTTTATTTTAAACTCTGATGTATATAGTAGCTTCATGAACTACTACTTTTCTATTCCGCTGCATTATATTACTCTGTGTCTGTGATCTGTGTTTGATTTATTTACTGTATATCTTAAGTTTTGCCAAATTAAATTTACAATTCGGTATTTTGAATTATTCAAGTCGGACATATACGGTTCTATTGTCGATTTGAATGGTCTAAAATAGCGAGTCGTTACAGTTGGTATCAGAGCTTTGGCTCTAGGCAAAACTTGACATATATGGTAAAATTATTTACAGAATCACTTTCGCTCGAGTTGAATCTCTTCCTTTGACTCGATTTCCTTTGAATTTTGGAATGTCCCTCGGTTCTGAAATTCACTCTTGTCTCTCCCTAATTATATTCATTCGATTCTGGAGTATCCCATAACTCCACTAAATAATTTGTAAAGGGGGTGAAACTCCTTTACAATTGGCGTCGATTCATCGAAGATTTGTTTACGATGCTGCTTTATCTTGGTATGCCGAATTCTATCTCTGGCAATAAAATGTCGATTTGTTTTAGTATTCCGCATCAATTATATTCCTGAAGTCACGGTTGACCCGGTTAAGGTCGCCCGAAATTTATAGAAGTATATCTATCTTCTATTCTTGTAATTTAATTATCTCATCTTCGATCTAGTCTATCTCCGAATCATAATTCTATTGATTGGAGTTCATCTAATTCGAATCTCTATCTTTGTTTGGGATCCATTCTCAAAATTATCCTTTGGAAATCGGGTATGTTTGCATTTTTTTGAAATTGCTTTATATATCAAAATTATATTTTAATAACTATGATTTTATCTTATATATAAAAAGAAATTGTTTCAATAAGGATTATATACCTATATATATATAAAGCAGGTAAGATATGTTATTCTATATGAAAAGGTTTTGAAAGGATTTGAGAAATTTGAAAAATTATAAGAGGTTTATTTATATAAAAATGATTTATAACTGTAAAGGTAAATTTGAAATTCGAGAATTGAATTCCGGTATTTTGAAATTGGTTTTAAGCTTTTGGAAAATATATATAAATAATAAGATTTAAAAGTATTTTTCCGAATAAGAAATGTTTCAAATGAATTCAAATAAGTTCCAATAATTTTGAAGAAATTTCAAAGAAGTTACAAGAAAATAGAAGTCCAGAACCCACTTATGTCGCTGGAGAATAATTTCGGTGATGAGTGCACGCATCATCGACGTTGATTTTCGAGCCTCAGAGTGGGGGAGAGGCCACTTTAATAGCTTCGCTATGCGAGCGATTTTGTAAACTGTTGTTGATTTCAAATTCCGAAGTATAACTTGATATTTTAGAAAGATATAAGTATATATTTGAAATTTAAAGTATACCGGTGTTCGATCCTCGAGTTTTCGATTTGGCTTAGAATAACTCAACTTATAAAAAGGTTGATTTCCAACTCTTGGATTTGAAATTGATTTCACCGACTATTTTGAAGGTTTGAGCGCTTCCAAATCAAGGTTTAAAACTAAGAAATTTCGAAAAGTATAAAATATTTGATAAAGCATATAAGTTTAGTTTGTATGTTTAAGTTTGAAGCCTTTTTGTTAAATAAGAGAATATGAATATTTTGAATTATACTAATATGGAATTTAGTTTTGAAATGTTTTGAATGATTTTGAATAATGGTTTTCAGAAAGGTAAATTGGATATTTCAAATAAAAATAGGCAGCTTAAAAGTTTTAAAAGGATAATTATAAAGTTGGAAACCGTTTTTAAGTATAATTGATTTTGAGAAATATTTGGTTTTGAAATTAAATTGAAATTATAAACCAGTACATATATGGTGATGTTGGAAATAAATTTGTTTGACTGGAATCAGTTTAATTTGGAAACTGGGATTAATTTATAAGCCTATTATTTTGGGAACTTTGAAACTAAGGTATCTAATTTGGAAGAAAATTTGGTGAAATCATATATGATTTTGAAACTGAATTGATATTGAAATGATTTGAAGTTGAGAACCTTATATTATTAAGCACTTGATTTGGGAGTGGTCGAACTTATATAAAATGAATTTGTATAAGTATGAAGTTGATTTGAAATCTATTGATTTGAAAGGTACTCAATTTTGGAAAGAGAATTTTACATAATCAAAGTCTATATAAGTATGGTTGATCTACTATTGACTTGGAAAGTATTCGATTTAGAAAGGAATCCTATATATTATGGACTTTATATAAGTATGATATTTGAAAGGGATTTGAAAAGGTACTATATGATATATATTTTCCAAGTAAAGATATGGAAAGTGTCTTCTGCTTGATATCCGCTTTGTGGCCACAGCGTGGATTCATTCTATCAATATTATTCTCTCTGATTTTTGGTTTTCCGGATGTAATACTCGAGTGTTCCCACCGTGGCGTAACGCACGGTTTCTTTTTCTCTCGTGAATGCACAGCGCAATTGCCTGGCTGAGTCTTGCCTAGGGGTACGGATTGTTTCCTGGGGGAACCAGGCGTAACCATTGTGTATCCTGCAATCTGTGTAGGTCGCGAATAGTAGCGCAAGTGCCTGGCTGAGTCTTGCCTGGGGGTACGGATTGTTTCCTGGGGGAACCAGGCGTAACCATTGTGTACCCTGCACCCTACTAGTCATCATGGCGTAACTCGCAGGGCTGAGAAAGCTTACGGATATGGATTGTTTCCTGGGGGAACCAGGCGTAACCATTGTGTATCTGCGAACCATGATCGGACAAAGGTTTTGTTTTGGTCGATTTGATTGGATTGTACTTTCCATATCTGTTTTTAAAAGTTTTTCAAGTATTTTCACTGGGTGTTGAAACAAGTCTACTAAGTACTTGAAGAATTCTAGCTTTGCGCCTGATCAACGCATGGTCAGAGTCTGCAAGAACGAGGATAAACTTGTTGAAACATCGAGTTATAAAAAGTATTTCCAAAAAATTTGGTTTCAATATAAAAGTACTTTATTATAAAAGAAATTCCAACAAGGTAATTTTGAATTAATATTTGAAATCTAAACTCTTTGGGTCTGAGGATAACTATTTGTGCCCGATACTAGTCTCTTGAATCTACCTTATCTGCGCAGCTTATTTATTCACCTATATTCTGTTTCCTGAATCTACCTTTTCATTCCTTTTGGAAAATAATCTTTGAAATACTGGTTATTTATATACTACTTGGTTTAATAGAAGATTTTTAAATATTGTAAATATTTTGAAGTTATTAATTAAATGAAACTCTTTAAAGAGAAATGATTATTAAATTATTGATAATATTTGAAAGGTATCTTGAGTTAAACTAAAAATCTCATAAACTTTGGATTTAATATTTTCAATAGTCTTTGTAAATATAAATAATAATGTAAATAATTGTTTCAAAAGGAGTTTGAAAAGTATTAAATATTAAAGAAAATTAAATTGCGAATGAAGTTTCGAATGAATATTTCAAGTAAAATTTATATAGTTTTAAATAGATTATCTACACTTGACTTTTAATTTACTTTATTTCTGGTTGTTCTATTCTCCTACCTTCTTCCTTTTCGGGGACGAAAAGTTTTGAGTGGGGGAGAGTGTAACGACCTGTAAGATTTTAATAAATTTTATTGTTTTATTTACGTATTTAATTGAATTTGGTGAAGTTTTAAATAAATATATTTCGAAATAAAATTTAATATTTGGACTACGTCCAACTTAACATAGCAGATGGTAAATTTTCAATTTATTTTATCAAAGTTATTTCATTGTGAAATCCTATTAAATTCAAGTCAGTTAATAATTGTTGATAATAAAATATTTTCCAAAGCAGAATATCTTTACGTAGAAAAATTCTAAATTCTCTTCTGAGCAAGGCGTCATCTCGAGTTTTTCAAAATTCGGACGTCTATTGCTCCATTTATCTTATTTCTGACAATAGCAGCATTTTGGGTACCGGTATCGATTTTAATCGAATAATCGTACCCCTGATATCTGTGTACCATTGGGATCGTCTCGTCGTGCTGATATCAATAGTATATTTATTTCTGCATTCTGAGGTCCGGTATGTGACAGAAACAATAAAGTATTCATTGTAACGGTACCTTTAAATGTTGACCGTTAACTTTGCTTTGCATTTCAAACTCTATCCGTGCCTACCAAGAAAATTTTAATTTCTTTAATAAAATTCACACTGTGACTATTGCTTTTTAAAATTTTATCGGTTACAAAACAATCAATTGCTTTAAAAAAAAATTCCAGCTGTTGCCATCTCATTGCCGTTTCAAGGGTTTACACGTATAAACCTTATACGTTATTCTTGCATTCATTAAATTTAAACGTTTCATTTTATTCACTTGCACGTTCCCTTGCTTTTCCACTTTAAATCCAACCTTCACCCTTTCTTTCCTCCTCCCCTATACTTTTTTTTCCTTCCCTGAAGCCTCTCAAATCTGTTCTTCTCCTACTCCTTTTTGAATGAAAGATATATATATGTACGAACAAAGCTTCACTTCGAAACAGATCCCACACTCCTCTCCTCACGGCTACAACCCGCAACCACCTCACTCGCAAACCCATCACGTTAGCCACCACCCTCCTGCGGCGAAGTCCTCACCAGCTTCACGCGGCAGCCCCTCCTCTACTCCTCCCCGTGCATCAATCTCCGCCACGCACGGCAACCCTAGTGCGAGCATCTCTCCTCCGCCCGCTTCTTCCCCATGCCGTGACATCATCAAACCCGTGTGGCTTCCCTAGCCTCCACAGCCGAAGCCGCCCTCCACCTGACTTAGCCTCGCCCACCCTCTTTTTCCCACATCGCCTCACTTTCCTCACCAACATTTCTCTCTCACTAACCCTCTCGGATCATCCTCCACCACGGCATCACCGCCGACTGCATCCTGCCACCGCAGCTTCGGCCTGACCTCCTCATCAACCACCATCGGTTCACCCACACGGGCACCCTCCTTGAACCCCACCACGGTCGTACCACTCAGAAGCCCGTACCCACGTCGTCAGCCCCACATCATTCCTCGGCCACTGCTCCACCCATCTCATCCTTCCTCCAGCTCGCCGTGTCATGTGCCGCGCCATCCTCCACTTCTTTCCTTTGTCGTGCTTCTCTGGGTATCAAGTTAAATGTTGTGTTTATAAGGTGCTTTATGTTCATTTGAAATTTTTATAAAAGGTGAGTTTAATTCTCTATTCCTTATCCTAGTAGCTTACGTTTACATACTTTATTTATATAGTACATGCCATTTTATGTGTAAGTTTATTCTTCTGTTAGTTCGTGTGGATAGGTTTATTTTCTTAAGCATTGTATTAATGGTAAAAAGGTGGTGAGGTGTCTAGGCTACGGATACGGCATAATTAGTAATATATTTATAGTTATGTTATAATAAGTTAGGTCACTGAAGCTTGTTTTGTGTATATTTTAGTTATATTTAGGGTAGTATGAGATCTGTTATATATTGTTATAAATGTATTTGTTATAAATCAAAGTTTAAATTTATACGTTCATATATTTAGTTAGATCAGTTTCCACTAATATATAGAGTATATATGTGTGATGTTCGAATAAATGTACATAGAGTCTGTATATTTTAAACTAAGGCACATATGTTTTAAAAAAAAAATGAGTAAGATTGCCTCCCTGTTTCATATTATAAAATAAAAATATAGTGGTATCAGAGTTGGGGCCTCTCGCTTGTATATTAGTACAACAGGGGATAATTGGCACATTTCGTTGTGTAGAATAGTGTCTGCATCATTATGATCGTTGTATGGTTTACCCATAGGCATTTAAATTTGCTTTACAGCCAAATGCATATCTATTTATAAATTTGTTGAACGTTAGATTTTTGGAATTTTGAGTACATTTAAAATCCGTTCAATTCTTAATGAAAGACTATAATGTGTATATTTCAGTTTAGACTTATAAAAAAAATGTATATTTTAAAAGGAATATTATGTTTAAGGAAGACAATAATATAATGTACATCTTGTCTAAATTTTATATCAAACTAATTCGATTCCATTCTGACTTGATTTCATCAACTCCTATTTATCAGCTTTGTCAGTCAAATATGTGCCCATCTCACCTTGCTTTGGATTCGTAACTTATCCCATTTTTCGTTCATCTCTAGCCTCGAAGGTGAGTAATCACTCACGATTAACATTCTTTATTTATTAAATTTTATTTCAATTGAAACGACAATTGAAATATGCTGCTGTTAGTTGTTTATACTGTTATGACTGCTATTATCTGTACCTGTTCACCTATGACACCTGACACCATTATCGGTTAATTATCTATGTGATAATAATACAGGTTGATTGATAATTGATTGATTGATTGTTGTTTGAATTGGATGTTAATTATTATTGTTAAGTGATAACTAGTTTGCTAGTTTAAATTTGGTGTATTATAGTTTACAAATTAAAATGGGTTATATACGACGGACCTTGATTTATTTAAACCTGACCCCGCCATATGTAAATTTGATTAGTTAAATTTGACCCATTAATTGTCGTAGAAATTGATAAATTATACTTTAAATCTTTGAACGTAGTTTGATTTAATTGTTGTAGTTTTAAACTGAAATTTAAAAAGGGACGACAAGTGAATAAACTGTAATGTGAGAATCTTTAATCTACATGAAATGATAGTGTAGATTCTAGAAATAATTATACAAATAACAATGCGAATTAATACGATTATTTTGGGATTATTTGATTTATCTATTGAATGGTTATTGATTGTTGTTATTGTTGTTTATTTACTTTGACACCATCCCTGTCATCCTCTGCAAGTTCCCTTTGTTATGTTTGATTTTGAATTGAAATGGGTTGAAATGATAGACCCAAGCGGTTTCGTTTAATTAAATTTGGAGTTACGGGTTGAAATGCTATCCACCCGTATATATTTAGTCTACGGATTGAAATGATAAATATCCGTAGCACCCGACCATATGATAGGAAATATATGCAGACACCGTTGGTCCGTATATGAATATTTTGAAAGAAATTTCTATGACTTTTGGGAAAAATACATGGTTTAATAAATATTGATTCTTAAGATTTTATATAAATGGAAATTTTATATGTAGATTTAGTAGTAATATTTGATTTAAATTAAATTGAGTTAATACATATAATATGGTTAAGTAATTATGAAAATCTATATTTCAAATAGACTTTTGGTAATAAATTGAACAATTAAGATTGGGAGATAAATTTGGGTTATTTCAAAATGGTATTTAGATAAGGATTTATTTATTTAAATCAATTTGGAATTTATCGAATGAGATATTTCATGTTTAATAAAATTTAGGAAATATTGAGTAAAATGTAATGTAAGGTCACAAAAATGATATTGAATCAAATAAGGGAGTGTTCAAGACTAAATAATAATGATGTAAAAATCGAGATGAAACTGTTAAATTTAATTTGTTATATTTAAGTTATGAACTACATAGAAATTAAACGGTTTAGAAATTTGGATATGTATTTGGAACCAAGATAGTTGAATTTGTTATTTAGATAACGAATTGAATTAGATATAAATTGAGGTTGAACTAAATTTGAAAATTATTATTTAGAAAACTAGATTTGGAAAAATTTAGTTGAAAGGTTGTATACTTAAAAGTTTGGAAACATATTGAAATAAAAGGAGTAATTGGGATTTCAAATCCCAATCTAAGAGTGATAAAATTTAAGTGGTTATTTTAGGAAAATCTAAATTAATAAAAATGAGATTGAATTTAATTTATATGGGTAGGTCGGGTTGATGATTATGTTGAGTTGAGGGAGTTGGAATACTTTACTGTATAAATCATTTAATATAAAATACAAACTTGGGAATAAAAGTGGAAATGATATTTTGTTGAAGATAAATTAAATGGAAATAACCACGGTGTAATAGTGTATATTTCTACCTTGTAGATAGTTCCATGGACCCTTAGAGGATGGTTATTATAAACATCCTTTAAGTTATATTGTATTTCAGTTGATATTTCACTTGAGTTGAATTTATTGATATAAGAATGTTAATCCTGACTCGAGTGTTTTGTGTTTTGCTTTACGCTCGGGTCAGACCGAGTAATACAACATTTGAGACTCACCTTTGAAGATTGGAGCTTCATTTGGAGATCCAACTATCGTTTCGGCTTTCAGTTTTCTAGTTGACTGGTTCAGAGAAGTCATTGGCTCGTACTGAAGACTTTTCTGTATTCAAGAGATTCTGATGTATTTTATTTTAAACTCTGATGTATATAGTAGCTTCATGAAACTACTATTTTTCTATTCCGCTGCATTATATTACTCTGTGTCTGTGATCTGTGTTTGATTTATTTACTGTATATCTTAAGTTTTGCCAAATTAAAATTACAATTCGGTATTTTGAATTATTCAAGTCGGACATATACGGTTCTATTGTCGATTTGAATGGTCTAAAATAGCGGGTCGTTACATAAAAGCAGGAGCAAAAATTAAAATACAAACTTGAATCCGTAATTTTTTCTCAAATAAAAAATTAAACCCTATTAAAATTAGACTAAAGCCCTTTAAAAGTGAAACCCCATTTTTTATAAATCACGGCCGACCCTCTTTTATTCCTCTAGCCCGATCTTCTTTCTTTTGCTATGTGAAGAAAGTTGCGGCCGATCCTCTTTGCCACTAAATTAGGGCTTTGTTCTTCGATCCAAATTGGGGCTTTGTTCGATCTGACTGGTGTTGCTCTTGCTCGCTTCTTCTTTGATGATCTATTGTCTGGTTCGCGTTACTTGTGCTTCGTTCGTTCTCTGATGATCGATTCTACTTGCGCTTTGTTTCGCAGCTGCTCCTTTGATCGAGTTTGATAGATTGGTATGTATTCACTTTCGTTGCTTGTTTAATTGCTTGCTTGACTCGATGCCTATGATGAACTTTTTGGTGTGGTATTTATATGAATTCGTGACACTTGATTTCGTTTGTATCAATTCGATACTTTCCAAATTTCTGCTTTCCTGATGCGCATGACTTTCCTGATATACTTTCAACATTGATGCTCACGACTTTAATTTGATAGCGTTCGATCCTTCTTGTGTCACACGGCAAAAACTTTCCCTTTTATTTGTTGACTTTTTCAAAGACGTATATTTTCGTTGAATTCTCTGACTTGACTTTAGCATCCTATTTTCGAAAATTCTGACTTCGGCTTTTACTGTGAATTACGACTTCACTATTGCACTCGAGTTTGTAGCTTGCCACTGACTTGTTTGTTACATTACTGCACTCATGTTGGTATAGATACGCACTTTCTTATTACTACTTCATGGTCGTTGTGTCACTTGTGCATTGTTGTACTTGGTGGTCTTTCATGATGTACAATTCTTCTTGTTTGCTTCATGTGGCTGTCTGACTAAAACTTTTTCCTTTTTACTATTTTGCCTTTGATCTTGTTTGTTGGTTAGTTGTGCACTTGCCTGCACTTGTACTTCTGGTTCTTCATGCATGTTCTCTATTCATATGCTCTTGGTGGCAATTCTTTGTGGTCTGCACTGCTTGTTGTGCATACATGTTTTTATGCTTGTGACATTCGTGTTGATTCCATTGCTGTTGACATGCCTTGTACTTGTAGTCTTGGCCATGTTGGTTTAGTTGTATTGTAGTTGCATTTAATTGGCATTTCTCTGCCTGGTCGACACTTGATTCTTTGTTGGCTGGTCATTCATTTGTTGTTTGGACACGTCGGTCTTGCATTTGTGTACTGTGTCTTTGAGCTGCTGTGTTGATCACTGATGCATTTGGAGTTGGTCTTTGTTGTAACTGGGTATTGTCATTGTTTGTGTGATCTATGTTGCAACTGGTTTTTGCATTGCTGTGCATACTTGTATTCATGTGCCACTGTTTGGTTGATGTGCATGTGCTTGTATTTCTGGTGTGCACTTGTTTGTACTGTCATTTTGCTGGAATGACTTCGACATTGTTTTGATGCTCTGTTTTTGACTTGTGAACAACCCTGTGTTGAATCCAGTTTTTCAAAAACTCGGGTTTGACCTTGTGCTCGTGTCGTGATTTTGAATATATTGCACGTGGGTTGAACCCGGCTTTTCATTTGGGTTTGACCTGTGCTCACCTGTCCCTGTAGCATTATCAAGTGTATATCGATGTGCACGGCCTTGTGGCATGTACAGTGATACACTGTGCATGTCACACTGTTCGTGTGTGATGAATTCAAGTGTGAATGATGACGAACAACCCACATAACTGAGGCAAATCATATTTCATTTTATACTGCAAAATATTTCTTTTTCAATTTTACTGCGTTAGTGAATATTTTTGCAGATTGCTCAGATGCTGGATTCAAATTAGAATGCAGTTGAAGATAAACTACGAGTGTGAGTGATATGTACTGAGGTTATCAATGTAAATATGAAATCGTGATGTATTCAAAATTGTATATGTATAGTGAGAGATTGAATTTGTACTATTCAAGATTGTAATAAATATTTGTTTGAATAAAATTTCTGTTTGAATTCAAATTCTGTGTTATTTATTTTATTCAACAAATATTTATTTAATCTATGAAAAATAAAATAGTACATTAACAAATACATTTAAATGAATGTATATATGTTTATTATCATCAAACAAAAATCATATATCCGTATATTCCACAATCTTCCCCTTTTGATGATAACAAACATATATTTAAGATTTTGACTGTGTTAAATGTATTTGACCAATGATGCACTCTAATTGCTCCCCCTATTTAAATGCTTCCTCTCTACATAATGCTCCCCCTACATATATGCATACAAATATAAATATATAATTAAGCCTAGATGCAAATGGAAAATTATTTGTCCTTTGCTTGATTCTATTTGACAAAATCTTAACTTTTCTTTCCCCCTATTGTTATCAACAAAAGAATAATAGTGTTAGAGAAAAATAGAGATGAAGTGATCAATATTAATCCAACATTAAAACTCAAGTTGAATATAAATATTAAACTTCAATAAGAATCAAACAAAAATCATAACTACCCTTGTTAGGCACATATTCCACTTTCAGAAATAATGGAAGTGATGTTCTCATATAAAAACATACAGTTGTATCTCCTTGTGGTTCATTTATATTAGGAATTTGAATATCTACTAATCATGCATAACCGTTAGGACTTTTAAATGAGATTAGTAGTATTCGAATTTAATTTTAAAAATGAAATCAAGTATCTTCTAACCACGCATAACCGTGAGGACTTTTAAATAGGATTAGAATCAACTTGTCTATTTAATCAATTAATTTTGATATGCGTTCCACACATGCATAACCGTGAGGACTTTTAAATGAGCATGGAAGCACATAATCAAAAATCCAAGTAATTCACCCATGCATAACCGTGAGGACTTTTAAATGAGAGTGAATACTTTGGATATTTATTTATTTTTACAAAAAAATGTGAAATGAAAAACAAATGATCCCTGATTATAGTACCACATATTGACAAACTATATTTAAGATTTGATAAACAATGGTCGATAGAAATATGATAGATATATGAATGGTCATGGAATCTTTACCCAATAAAAAGTTTTATAACTCTTGTTTGAATTCCTAAAGAAATTTTCCAAATATAGTCTCTTGAGTAATGTATGCTAAATATCAACACTTATCATCTTTTCAATCACTATTTATCTTTTTGATAATTAGTAGGGAGTCGGATTAGTCAAAATTTGTCATTTAAAATCAAATAAAAATGACTAATCTGAAAATATGGTCAAAAATGATTTTCTCGAAGGGGTTATATGGAAAAAAAAAATTCTGCTATTTGAAAAATTATTTCAAGTGAAAAATATGCAGATATTTTCTTTGAAAAACGATGCAGCAAATGAATGTTTCAAAAATTAATCACGTTCTACTGGTAATTTTTCTATCAACTAGATTACCAGTATGATCTGCATCTGAGCTTCTCTTTCAATCCAAAATATCACTAACTAAATTTGATAGACCAGACCATGAAGTGTGCATAAAAACTCAAACTCAATTTTTAACAGCATTCTTGAACTTGAATTGAAGTCGTGTAAATAACCAAAAACAGTGAATATAGAGCAAAACACTATGTTTAATCCAAACTAATATGTATAAAGTAATTCAAAGAACAGTGTTTTTGGTATAGATCTAATTGGCCAACTATATTGAGCAAGTCAGAATAAAAAAAATCATCATCACATTATTGGCTGATTTAATTCAAAAAAACGGTTCAGATTATCACATTTAATATATCGATCAAATATACCTTCACCTGTTTTACCTTTACGATAATTTTTCGTGATTGCCCATTGTGATTTTGTCACCTTTGTACTAGGCTAAGGAACTATGCTTTGTTGCCCGTTGTGTTTTTGGAATAGCCAAAATCCAGAGAACACTGTTGTTGTTCCTTAGCTTGCAACCATACCTACACGGGAAAAGATTTTTGTGACCTATTTGTTTTTATAGGTTCATGATTGTTAGTGGCAGAATATTTTGAAAAACAATTTTGTGGAGACCCTAAACTATTTATAATTGCTCCTTCGGCACCCAAATTTGTTTAACTTTGAGAGATTTTATATTTGTGCCTTTTGGAACCCAAATTGGTATAGTTTTCATGTGTTTGGGTCTATACCGACAATTATTTTGATTGTGTCCAAATTTTCTACAAATTGTGCACACTGAATTTTCTTGATTAATCTTGCTTTTAACATTTTTGGATTTATTATATCCAAGTCCTTGTTTAACCGTATTAACAGTTTGCTTTCCTAATAACATATTCAACGATTTTTCACTTTTTGAGAATTTATCTAAAGTCATTGACAATTGTTGGACTTGTGTTTTGAGAGATTCATTTTCATTTATCAATTGTGTGCACTTTTTAATAGAATTCTCTCTCCTAGTATTTTCATTTTCTTTTAAAATCAGAATTTCATTTTCAAGTGATTTTATATTGATTTCTGATTTTTTTAATTTCATTTTCGAATGTTGAACACTTATCACACTTAGGGATCTTACTTTGATAGGTTTTGACTAATTTGTCGAGTTGTTCATTTAATTCTATCAAAGTATCCTTTTGTGATTCAAGTTTGGCATACTTCTCCCTAAGTCGTTCAAAACAGCCATTCACTTCATGGAAATAAATAAGTAATTCAGAGTGAGTGAGTTTTGATACCTCGCTTGGCTTCATATTGTGCTCACTGTTTTTTTATTTTTGATTTAGAGCTGGATTTCCGTATTTGCGGTTCCTACTTTTGAATTTCTTCATTGGAATGCCAGCTCGACTGCTCCATCATCATCATCCTCATCACAACTGCTATTTACCATCCTGTTAAGCACATTTCTTTAACTGAGTAGGTTGTGGAGGACATCTCATTACTGTTGACTTTTGCACCATATATTGCATCGAGAGTATTCCAGATTTTCTGTGCATTTTCACAATGAGGGACGAAATAAAAATTATCACGATTAATATGAGAATATAATATATGCATAGCAAGAGCATTAATCGAGAGAATTTCCTTATTTGTTATATCGCACCCATTTTCAATAATATCCCAACATTTAATATTAACAGATTTTAAATAAAATTCCATTTTCAATTTCCAGTTCAAAAAATCTGTTCCATCGAAAATAGAAGGAATAATATTGGAACGACCCTCAACAAAAGTATTATCTGGTGGATTCATGACTCTAGAGTTAAAGAAAAATACCGTGCTCTGATACCACTTGTAGGATCTAGATTAACCCTAGAGGGGGGGGTGAATAGGGTTATAGGAAATTTTCTCGAATTAAACACAGAAACAAATGGCAGAAATAAATATGCTGAAGAGTAAATCACACACAAAATTTACCCAGCTTCGGCAACCCCTGCCTACTGCTGCATTTCCAGATTTCTATTAGAATTAAACAGTATCCCGCTTACAAACACTCCAACAGACTCGCAAACCCTTGCTCCCGCTCACAAACACTCTACTAGACTCGCACCCCCTGCTCCGCCTATAGAGCTTTGCAAACTCGCAAACTCTGCTCCCTCCTATAGAGTTTTGCAAACTCGCACACCCTGCTCACTGAACTAATTCTAACTAGACAATCTGACACTATCTACGACCTAGGTGGTGTTTTACCAATACTTTGACTCGAAAAGAAAAACAGACTTCAAAAATAAAAGCAGGAGCAAAAATTAAAATACAAACTTGAATCCGTAAGTTTTGCTCAAATAAAAAATTAAACCCTATTAAAATTAGACTAAAGCCCTTTAAAAATAAAACCCCCTTTTTTATAAATCATGGTCGGCCCTCTTTTATTCCTCTAGCCCGATCTTCTTTCTTTTGCCATGTGAAGAAAGTTGCGGCCGATCATCTTTGCCACTAAATTAGGGCTTTGTTCTTCGATCCAAATTGGGGCTTTGTTCGATCTGACTGGTGTTGCTCTTGCTCGCTTCTTCTCTGATGATCTATTGTCTGGTTCGCGGTACTTGTGCTTCGTTCGTTCTCTGATGATCGATTCTACTTGCGCTTTGTTTCGCAGCTGCTCCTTTGATCGAGTTTGATAGATTGGTATGTATTCTCTTTCGTTGCTTGTTTAATTGCTTGCTTGACTCGATGCCTATGATGAACTTTTGGGTGTGGTATTTATATGAATTCGTGACACTTGATTTCGTTTGTATCAATTCGATACTTTCCAAATTTATTCTTTCCTGATGAGCACGACTTTCCTGATATACTTTCAACCTTGATGCTCACGGCTTTAACTTCAGAGCGTTGAATCCTTCTTGTGTCACACGACAAAAACTTTCCCTTTTATTTGTTGACTTTTTCAAAGACGTATATTTTCGTTGAATTCTCTGACTTGACTTTAGCATCCTATTTTCGAAAATTCTGACTTCGGCTTTTACTGTGAATTACGACTTCACTGTTGCACTCGAGTTTGTAGCTTGCCACTGACTTGTTTGTTAAATTACTACACTCATGTTGGTATAGATACGCACTTTCTTATAACTGCTTCATGGTCGTTGTGTCACTTTTTCATTGTTGTACTTGGTGGTCTTTCATGATGTACAATTCTTCCTGTTTGCTTCATGTGGCTGTCTGGCTAAAACATTTTTCTTTTTACTGTTTTGCCTTTGATCTTGTTTGTTGGTTAGTTGTGCACTTGCCTGCACTTGTACTTATGGTTCTTCATGCATGTTCTCCGTTCATATGCTCTTGGTGGCATTTCTTTGTGGTCTGCACTGCTTGTTGTAGCTGGACTTGTTGTGCATACATGTTTTTATGCTTGTGACATTCATGTTGATTCCATTGCTGTTGACATGCCTTGTACTTGTAGTCTTGGCCGTGTTGGTTTAGTTGTATTGTAGTTGCATTCACTTTGCATTTCTCTGCCTGGTCGACACTTGATTCTTTGTTGGCTAGTCATTCATTTGTTGTTTGGACACTTTGGTCTTGCATTTGTGTACTGTGTCTTTGAGCTGCTGTGTTGATCACTGATGCATTTGGAGTTGGTCTTTGTTGTTGTAACTGGGTATTGTCATTGCTTGTGTGATCTATGTTGCAACTGGTTTTTGCATTGCTGTGCATACTTGTATTTATGTGCCACTGTTTGGTTGATGTGCATGTGCTTGTATTTCCAATGTGCACTTGTTTCTATTGTCATTTTGCTGGAATGACTTCGACATTGTTTTGATGCTCTGTTTTTGACTTGTGAACAGCCCTGTGTTGAATCCAGTTTTTCAAAAACTCAGGTTTGACCTTGTGCTCATATCGTGATTTTGAATATATTGCACGTGAGTTGAACCCGGCTTTTCATTTGGGTTTGACCTATGCTCACCTGTGCCTGTAGCATTATCAAGTGTATATCGATGTGCGCGACCTTGAGGCATGTACAGTGATACACTGTGCATGTCACACTGTTCGTGTGTGATGAATTCAAGTGTGAATGATGACGAACAACCTAAATAACTGAGGCAAATCATATTTCATTTTATATTGCAAAATATTTCTTTTTCAATTTTACCGCGTTAGTGAATAATTTTGCAGATTGCTCAGATGCTGGATTCAAACTGGAATGCGGTTGAAGATAAACTACGAGTGTGAGTGATATGTAGTGAGGTTATTAATGTAAATATGAAATCGTGATGTATTCAAAATTGCATATGTATAGTGAGAGCATGAATTTGTACTATTCAAGATTATAATGAATATTTGTTGGAATAAAATTTCTGTTTGAATTCAAATTCTGTGTTATTTATTTTATTCAACAAATATTTATATAATCTATGACAAATAAAATAGTACATTAACAAATACATTTAAATGAATGTATATATGTTTATTATCATCAAACAAAAATCATATATCCGTATATTCCGCATTATGCACTTGGGGTCTGGTCTTTGATGTTGAGGCTGCTTGTTGAACTTCATGCTGGTGAACTATCTTGATACCAGTTGTACTTTGTTTTACTTGAAGCGATTTGGTCGAGTTCCTTTGAAAGCACTTGACTTTGATTGCTTATTGCACTGACCAGTCATGGCATACATACTTTATTGTTGTTTAAGCTTGCTGCCTGGATATACTCGTGAATTTCATTTGCTCCGCAAGCCACTTGTTGTTCAGTAGTATATCTGGTGCATAGTTTGGCATATATTCACATCGATTCAGTTGGTATTTGTAGCAGTTTTGTCTCTGTTGTGTACCGATTCTTTTGTGCGTTTTGTCATGCTGCATTGCCTTATTTTTGTTTGCTTTCGCCTCTATTTTGCTGTGTCATCATGTTTTTACCACTGCAATGTGCGTTTGGGCATTCGAGCCTTCGTGCGCTGTTGTCGCAGGTTGCATAAGCCATTTTGCCTGTGTCATTATGTTTGTAGCACTGCCTTGTGCACTTGGTCATTCATTGTTGCCCAGACCTTTTCTTGGTATTGCTGTTAACTTTTGTTTGGCCTCGCAATTGTGTTGAGTCCTGGTAATAGTGACTTGACCTCTACATTTTGTAAATGATTTGGCTTTGCTGTTACGACTTGTTGTCAATATTTGGAGTTGTGGTGACTTTATATGCTGTAGTGGCGAGGCAGTGCACGCGTGCGTGTACTACAGCCACACAGTATTTACTTTTGTGATATTTCAATTGTTTGAATTGTTTTGTTTATTCAATTCAATATTTTGAAATTGTATTTTGATTTGATTTGATTCGATAATTTTTGGTGTTGTCTAATTATCTATTTGATAATTAGATTACAAGTTTCTAATTATTTATTTAATAAATAGATTTTGTTGTTAATTGCCATTTAGGAAATTCTGTTGTTTTCTAAATTATCTTCATTGATAATCTTTTTAATTTATCTTCGTTGATAATTTGGATTTGTTGATTTGTTGTTTAACACTGCTACGTGTTATATTTACCATTATCCGATTCCTTATTAAAGGATTGGATAGACGGGATTTATTTGTGACTGTCATCTAATTGTTATTTAATTATTATAACTTCTGTGCATTAATAACTGAGTTTGAATTAGACTGACCCGTGTATTATTTTCTTTTGAATTTAATACTCGGGTCAGACCGAGTTATTACAGGATGTAGATATCTTGCTTTGGGTTGCTGCTTGAGCTATGAAGTCTCTTTATATCTTTTGGAGTAGTTGTTATCATAGTATAGGATGATGTGTATTCATGTATATTACTTATATTAATGTACTTGTATATGTAACATCCTATGTCGACAGTTGTTGTTGTATCATAGATATTGTATCACATGTATTGTAACTGACTTCAGTTATATATATATATATGAGATTTGATATTATCTGTGTTCCGCATTCAGTTCATCTATGTTATTATTATATATATTGTCCTAAACTATTATGAACCATTGTAGTTCGTTTTATATTGAAATTGGGTATGTCGATGGGAGTAAATAAATAAGAGATGAAAAATAAAAATATATACCACTCCTGTCGAGATAGCCAGTACTAGTGTAAGGCCTAACTACGGATGGCCGCTCCTATTCAGCCTTATTCTTCGTAATAACAGACAGTATTTCTTTTAATACTCTTTGTTATTGTAAGCATAGAGGTGGGGCGTCACAGTTGGTATCAGAGCTTGGGGTTTATGGACATAGTATGAAACGTTACTTATATGGAACATGTAACAACCCGCATATTTATCGATTCTATATTTAAATATTTTATTTAAATATTTTATCGTTCGTCGGATTTTGGTCCGAAACTACTTTTTGAATACGGTCGAATTAGGACTCGAGACCCCTCCCATTGAGTTCAAAATGACGTTTGCGACCTTTTTGAGTATAAACTTCGATATGTTTGGAGATAGTAGAATTTTGCTACTTTTTCTTTAGGGCTTTGGGTTGGGTTTCAACCCATTAACCCCACTTATACTCTAGCTCAGCCCTCTCCTCTCCATTCACTCATTCTAACGCCTCAAACTCAAGCTCCAACTGAAAATGATGGAGAGGAAAGGGAATTAGAAACTCCAAGCCCTAGTTCCTCTTGCTAGCTCAAGTTCTTGCTCCAAAATCAAAGAGAACCTATGTAAGCATCTCCTTCATCTTCTCCAACTCTTTGTCCATTCAATTTCGGAAATTTCCTAAACCTAATTTAGGAAATGTTTCTCCTTTAAGCTTAGATTCAAGCTTGTTGGGTTGGAAATGAAGAGTGATTTTTCTTACCATTGCTCTATAGCTTCTTCTTCAATCGTTTGGGTTCAAAGGTGAGATTTTTATCTCACATCTATGCTTATATTTATCTTCGAATGTTAGGTATGAATTCCTAACACTTATTCATGTGCATTTGATTTTGGTTTGGGTTGATTTGGTGAATATTCCAATTTTTGGTGTTTTGAGTTCAATTCGTTAAAAATCCTAACTTTGATGTTTGAACATGTTTTTGGTGATGCATCGGGGAGCATATAGGGCCGGGTAGTCGATAGGCGTAAATCCTTAGCGTCGTTGCTCGAGCGAATGCAATTTGAATGAGTTTGCACCTCTTTTGAAATAGGGCAGGGGAGTGCTGGCAACAGGTTCGGCCGACCGAGCCCCTAGGCCGGTCGACCGACCTGCTACCCAGGCACTCCCTGCCTCTGTTTGGAAGTGCCGGTTACAGGCTTCGGCCGACCGAGCCACTGGGCCGGTGGACCGACCTGGTGCACCGAGCACTTCCAACCCCTGGTTCGGTCAACCGACTCAGGGAGTCCGGTCGACCGACCTGCTCCTATCTGCCAACTATGCCTTTTTCGCCTAGTTGCTTGAATTTCCAACTTTAATCGATTCGTGTTGTTCCCTATTTGTTGTTATCATTTGTTATTGACTTTGATGACTTATTTTCTTCGGGAATTCTTGGAATATCCATTTCGACGGATTCGGTATCGATTTCTTTGGATTTTATTCACGTTTCCGAATGTGAATCTTAGTGATTGATTGTTCCTACAATCCTCTTTGTGATTTGTCCCTTTAAAAATATAAAGGTTTTCTATACTAGTAGTAAATATCAAAACTCTCTCTTCAAATGATTTCAACACTATTTTATTACAAAGCTCGTTTTCTTAAACCGATTTCTAATCTATTAGTATATACAAGCCTTTACCTCACTCGTATGAGCAATCTAATTAAACGACTTAGTAAAACAAGTGGTATGAAACGCTTGCGTTTACTTCGTCGGTTAATTCTTGGACTTGTTCGATTGAATCTGTTGTGACAATTTTTTAGTGGAGATCTACAATTTGTACGTAAATATTTAAGTTAAGCTAGTGGTTATGGGACATGAGGCTAAGCTCATATATTTACTAGCTTACTATAATCGACACTTCTCTTTGATCATGACGATCATTTTATGTTTTAGACCAGCATTGTGCAATGTCTTTGTGATTTGGTTCATCGGATGTCACGCTGTACGACGTCGTTGTTCCCTTTGATTGTGTTTTGGTTCATCGGATGTCACGCTGTACGACATCGTTGTTCCCTTTGATTGTGATTTCTGGATTTTGTGTGTTGAATTCTGGAATTTATGTTTCACCAACTTTTACGATTGGCATTGATATATATGTCATTTATTGTGGCTTGGTGAATGAAATTAGGAGTATGACATTCCTTTTTATCTTTGAGAAGATCTTTGCGATATTGATTAATCTCTTGTTGATTTTTCAATTACTTATTTATCACAGCTTGGCATTGTAATTATTATACGTTTAGTCATATCTCTTATTCTATATCATTTCATCTGATATTTATAGCTAGACTGATCCGTTTATTATTTTCTTATTAAATAATACTCGGGTCAGACCGAGATGTTACAGGTGCTTCTGCTTGACTTCTCATCCAGGATCATGTGATCTTTTGGCTAACTACTTTAGATTAGTAGTTTATTTTGTTGTATACACTTGAGATATGGACTCATAGTAAGTAATATTTTGTATAGCATGTGTTGCTATTCCTTTGTATTATTGTGGATCTTTTTGACCACTACTCTGATGAACACTTTCATGTGTTATATTCATATCTATTTCCGCCTTTGTGATATGAATTGTCTGCGACTGATTTATGTTATGTTTACATCTATATTTGTTTCCGAAGATATTATAGCCACTGTGTAGTAGCTTTGAGTTTGTGTCGGCATGTCGGATTTCCACTTGAAAAGAATTGCATGCTATACTATCTGACATATCGATGCTCGCACAAAGCAATTACACGGATGGTCGCTCCTCAACAGCCTTATTCTCCATGCTAGTTGACAGCATTCACCGTAATGTTCTTGGCTAGCGTGGGTATAGAGTTGGGGCGTCACAGCTTGGTATCAGAGCCAAACTTCGGAACAATATGGAATATTATAACAAGGATCATCGTCCTATGTCTTTCTTAGGAGTCGTACTTTAGGATTTTATTCGAGTATTCATACCGATTCATCCTATTTTCTTTATGATTCCTTGTTTTATCTATCAAGATTGCTTGATATTCATTTGTGAATAACCTTCTTCTTCTTCCTTCTTTCTTTCTTAAGGAAGAGAAATGGTTAGACCAGGTCGTCCCAGCGCCGGTCAATCTAGTGCTACTATACTGGATGGAGTGTTCATGTCTGCTCAACAACTTTTGGATCTTGTAAAGAATTAAGAGTTTATCTATGCTTTGAGTAAGAACCCCGAAATGGTTCTACCTTTGAAACTTGAATTGTAACGACCCAGAATTTTAAACAATTTAATTTGAGAATATTTAATTAATTTTAAATATTTGAATGATGGTTTGGATTGAATTTTCAATATAACTTTGAATTTGACGATTAAATTATAGAATTTAATCTATTGAGAGTTGAATAAAAATTTGAATCTTCAATTTTAAGCCGATTAAAAATATTTCAAAAGCTTGTAAAATTCATATTGATAATATTGAAGATTATAGAAGCTTCAGAATTGAATTTGAAACTGCTTTGTTCAGTTTTGGAATTTTTATCGTTTGAATTGAATTTAAAATAGCCGTCCGAGGCACAGTCTCGGAATTCGACGAAACCAGTTCCATTGGGTCCGGAATATTGAATTATTGCTGGATTTCAAATTTCGTATTTTTTGGAGTTAATATGTGAGCACACGACACATAAACACGTCGAAATTTTCAACGATTTAAATTTAAATTTAAATTTAAATTTGGTCAAACGAACACACGTTCTTTTCCCTAAAGTTATGCCTAATATCACGATGAAGATCGTGCAGCCACGTTTTTCACCTTTTTAAAATAACCCACTCCCTCTGCTTCAAAATCAATTTACAGAACAAATTAATGGCCGCGTTGAGTAAAAAAATATATATGAATGAAATCTCGTGCTTCCAGTTCGAAATCAAACCACCCTCTTTCGCATTCATTCACGTCTCAGATTCAAATAAATAAAAAAAATGGAGGCCGAAGCCCTAAATCCAATCGCGCGAGCGATAGAGGCGCGCGAGCATGATGTCGCGGTGGCGCTCGACCTGGGGATGCGCGCGATTTCATGAAGGCATCGATTGGGGAACTCGCGATGTCGTGGAGGCGACAAGGCGCGGCGACGTGAGGGGCGCAGTCGCGATGGTCTCGCGAGCGATAGGTGATGGCGGCGACGTAGGATATCGGCGACTCGCGTAGGGGTTAGAGGCGGCATGAGTTCGCGTTCATTGCAGTCGCGAATGGATGGAGGCGCTCACGCGCGAGGTGAATGCTGTCATTAGGTCTACGCGCGCGCGATGGAGTGCAGTGGGGGCGAGTTCGAGCGCGCGACCAACGACGATAGTGGAGGCATCGAAAATTGGGAGCTGGGTTCTGCAGTTGCACAGTAAGGTAATTTTGAATTTATTTAAAATTACCAAATTTTATATTTTTGCAAAAATCTAGTTTATAACTATAAGTTAAAACAATTAAAAATAGTTTATTAATAAAAAAATATAGTTTAAATTTAAATTTTAGTTAAATAAATTTTAAAAAGGAAATTAAGTTCAATTGGGAATTTCTAGTTAGAATTATTTTCAAAAGGAAAATTAATAAATAAGTTAGTTAAGAAAGTTTATTAAAAGAAATTTAAATTTTAGTTTTAATAAATTTATTTAAAGAAGAAATTAGTTTAAATAAAACAATTGATTAATTAAACAATCAAGAACGAAAATTAAATAGTTCGATTTAATTCGAGTATTAATAAAATCATTGGCTAATTTAATTTACCTAATAGGAATTTAATTTATTGGATAAATAAATTAAAGGAATTCTAGTTTAAGATTTAATTCTTCGATTAGATAATTTTATTGAAAGTGAGTTTGGTTAATTAAATTTAATTTTTAGTTAAAATAATTTATTAAACAAAGGAATTTTAAAAGATTGAAGAAAATTTAGTTTAAAACTAAAATTATTAGTTGAATAGAAATTTTAGTTTCAAATGGAAAATATTTTGTAAAAGAAAATTAGTTAGAAATTTTACTTATTTGATAAAATGATTTATCAAAAGAAAATATTATTTATTATTGGAAAAAAAAATGGGTAATTAAGGACTAAAGGATATTTTATAAAAGAAAATGTTGTTTAAATTAAATAGTTAGTTAATAAAATTTATTTAAATAGAAATTAAATTTGTTCGACAAAAATTGAATTTATAAAGAATAGTTTGAATTTAATTTTTGTTAAATCAAAGTATTAAAAGAAATTGTTTGAAAGCCAAAAACAATTTATTAAAAAGGGATTTAGTTTTAAAATTGTAACCTTTAGTTAAACAAATTTAATTAAAGGAAATCAGTTTGAATTTTTAATTTTTAGTTTAAAATAAAAATCATTAACTTGAGATGAAATAATTAGTTGAATAAAATTGTTAAAGAAATTGGTTTAGAACAAAACCATTGAATAATTAAAACAATCAAAAATGAAAATTTATTATTCGATCTGTTCGAATATTAATAGATTGTGTAAATATTTATACAAGGTATAAATGAAGAAAACAAGTTGAATTGGAAGTGGATGGCAAACGGGAATAAAGGTGAGAACTTCTCACTCAAAAGGAATTTTATTGTTTATTTAAATTTTAAATAGTTAGATTTAAAATTTTCTTGACTGTATTGATTGAATGCTTGAATGATGATTGATATATATATATATATATATATATATATATATATATATTGGATGTGAATAGACCCTATACGCCGTTAGTAAGCGGAGGTTATTTATTACACACATATACCGCGATATTCCACCTCGAAGTGGAATTGGTATTATATTATATATAGCAATATATATATATTGGCATATGTATATATTGCAGTTGATTGATTTCCCGCATTTTCTTTTAGCGGATGAGACCCTATTGTGCCGTTAGTAAGCGGATATATATTTATAAAATCCCATGTACCGCGATATTCCGTCTCGAAACGGAATGGTATTGTGCTAATGTCTGTGGATGCAGGGAAACAGGTTGGAGGGATCCAACTGGATTCCTCACAAATATTTGTTTGATTTCATATATTGTGATATTTGATTGTTATCATGGATGATATATGATGTTTGAAAGTCGTGATTGACTATTGATGTGTTGCATCATCGGATCCAATTTTGAAGTTTAAAAATAATGATTTTGATTTCTAAAGTGATTTTTGGAAATATACGTTTATAAAATATTTTTGAAATTGATTCATCTTAAATAAATAAACGTTATAATTTTAATATTATGAAAATTATGATTTTTAAGAAATACAGTTAAAAGTTGATTTTTGAAAAATATGGGATTAGTGATTTTATAAAATAGTTTGAACTGGGAATTCTGAATTTATTATAAGAAGTTTAAAGATAGGATTTATAAAATTTTTATTTTATAAATCAGAATGATGAAATTATAAAAGAGTTTAAAGATGTTTAAAGTAGTAATATAAATTATTTTATATTAAAAGATTTATAAATTGATATTTATTAATTAAAAATATTAGAAGTGTAAACCGAACTTTTCTAAGTGTTAGAAAGAATTGTAAATGAATTCATAAATTGGAATTATAGAATTATAACAGTGAAGTTATAAATAGAATTTTATAAACAGTAGGTTTATAAAATTTGTAAAGTTATTTAAAGAAATGGGTTTGGATAAATGAATGAATCTTATAAGTTATAAAATTTATAAAAAATTATGAAGTTTAAAGGAATGATTTTGTAAATAAATAAATTATAAGTATTTGACTTATAATATGAATTTTTAGTATATCATTGTGATATGAATTAAGATAGGTTAATAAAGGAATTTATAAAAAGGAGTTGATATAAAATAAATAGAAATAGAATTTATAAACATTGTTTTATAAATCCGCAACGACTTATTTTGATAAGGAATTGTTGTAATTTATTTATGGAATTATATTCATGTTTTAGACAGTGAATAATTCTTTAAAGTAAAATGAATAAAAGAATGAAATTTATTAACGTAGTATATTCACGTTTTTGAATAGTGAATAATATGTTAAAGAAAATGTTCAGAATGTGATATTTTAAACTAAATTAAAACGATCTAACGATGTTTTAAAATGTGTTAAGATTCGAAACCATAGATTTCAACATTTATTGTGGAAATAGATGCTTTCGAGAAATAAAAGGAAATGGTAGACTATAGCACTGTTGTTATATTAAATGATTTCCGAAAGGAAATGTTTTTGTATAGTATTGGGATTTATATATCTATTTTAATTTCGAATCCCTATACTAGTGATTTTGGGTTGTCGTAGCGATGTTTTACGCGACATTCGTTTTGACCCAAATGAATATGATTAAGTGAATGATTTCCTTAAAAGAATGAAATATATACTTAATTTCGATTAGGGTATATTAAATATTTTCTCAGTATAGAAAATAAAAAGATCTGTGAATTACTTATTTTTAATAAGTATAGAAATGCTTTTCCAATATTAAGTGAATATTTGGAATTTATCTTTTTGAAGATAAATTGAAAATGAATATTAGAAATTGAATGGAAATCGTATATTCATAAATATTTTGGAATGTAAATTCAATATAGAATTTATAAATGAAATTGGGAAATTAGATTTAAAAATAAATATTGATTTATTTTTAAAGTATGGAAATTATGTTTATATCTTGTAAAGATATTTTTGTGAAATAAATAATTTGGAAAATTATTTGGAATCTGGTGATGTTGGCATATCTATTGATAGTTCAATGACCGACTATCAATATTTACCTTTAAATAGGTATTTGTTGTGAATTGTTTGAAATTGAATGCCACACTTATTTTTTTTAAAATAAGCGCTCACTATTCGGGTTAACCGGGAAAGGACCTTGGGGTCGTATAACCCATTCCGAATATGTGATACGTCGTTATGAATTGCATTCGAAGATCGGTGTTGAAGACTGGATATTTTCGAAAGCGAAAGGGTTTCTTATTGATTGTCTCTGCACTGGCTGATCCCTGGTATTGAGATCTCCATATGTGATGGGAAATCCGAACGTGATTAGAGATTATTCGGATTGCAAGGACTTCTTTGTAAGTGCCTTCGGTTCTGTTCGAGCCCGGAACAGACTTGTATGGATTGTGTGTCTGACATTACAAGTTGAGATGTAAAGCCGATTTCTTTCAAATATATTTCTGTGGTGGCGGAGAATTTATTCTCTTAGCTTAACACCCTTCTCTGAGACGTATGAGCTCAGAGGTTATATAGTCGAAGTTATCAGCAATATATTCCCAATTTGGTAATGTGACATGCTGAGTGTTGCTGTAAATGATCATTGTGTTGATTATTGTGATAGGATCGTTTATTTGATCGTCTATCTTGGTGATCATTGTGTTGATCATTTGTTGACCCAAAGCATGGCTTTTGTATAAAGTATGTTTTTGTGGACGTGACTTCGTCGAGCCTCACACCCCGGAAATGGTCAAAACAGGAAAGATGCGGCAAGGTTATGAGGGGTAGCACCCTTTAGGGTATGTACATTTCCTTCTGGATAGAGGTTGTATCATGGTATGGAGCCCAGATATTTAACCTATGTGGTTACTGCGAATTTATTACTTTGTGGTTGTTGGTTATCGGGATCCCGTGAGAAAGGTCATTTACGATCGGGGAATGGCGTGCTCGTGTCAGTAGTTACCCAGTTAGGGGTAACCCGGCCTTGTGTTGGCAGAGTTCCGGTTTGGTTCTCGGGGATGTCTTTCCAGAGGCATTCTCATGTGGCAATGGGAAGTTCCTTGGCCTGACCATTTGTTGGAAATCCAAAGAAACAATACGTGACTTGTATGGTTTTAGTTGTATAACCTGCTATGGAATGTGGCGGTAACCTGCTATTGAACATAGTTAGCTATAGTAGGCATACGATAATGGTCGTATGTTGGCTAAGATTTATATTCTACTTTCGAAATAAATTTTTCCTACACTATGCACTAATAATAATATGAAATGTTCTTTTAAATGCGTATCAAGCATCTTTGACTATCATAAGGAGAAATCTCCTCCGATTCTGCGTTTGCATGTGTGTGTGTGCGGGAGGCCTTATGGTAGTCTCATTTTTAAAAGCATTGCGAATTGAATTTAAAAATATCTCTCTATTTTGATTTTAAAGTTAAATAAACTGTTTTGAGTTCTCACACCAGTCACATGACTGACTTGGAGTTTATTGTTTTCCTTCCTAAACTCTGGGTGCCCACCAATTTCTACACGGGCAGTCAAGAGTTAAGGTTTATCAGGATATTCTGGATATTCAGGAATTGCTGGAGGCAAGCTGGATGGCATGGCATATTACTAGCTATATAGTATTTCTTTTTCCGCTGCACCATTGTTTGTTGTTGTACACCCTGATGATGATATGATGTAAAGTATAAAATGTAATAACTGATATAGTTCTTTGTTTAAAGATTATTCATTTATCTATTATATGTTGTTCCGCTGCGAATTGTGAGATTCTGTTATTGTTGTGTTGTTTTCTGTTCCGTTCTGTTTTTCTTTTCTCTCTGTTTTCTCTCTTCTACCTCTTTCTTCTTCTTTTCTTCTTTCTTAAACCCATAACATTTCGGGTTTTCGGCCTTCGATATCTCGGCAGTCGATAAAGTGAGTATCGATGTCGAATTTTCGAAAGTCGAAAATTCGTGTTCGTTACATTTGGTATCAGAGCTTATGGTTAAGCGACAACCATGGTTCTGTTGGGTATTACTCGTTAGAGATAGAGTCAGCAGTACTCTAGAATGAGTTTGAGTGTAATAATAGATATGAGAGCATATTTGTTAGTGAATATAAAATTGTTTTTGAATCGGGTAAATAAAGTAATTTTGCCCAAAACTATTTTTGTATAGAAAAGAAATGATTTTTTATGAATTATTATAGTATATGGTTGCATGATTGTTAGAAGTGATAATATAGAATTATTATCACTAGTATATGGAATAAAATAAGATGGATTGAGATTTTGATTTCAAAGATAAAATTGAGTTGCTCGACAAAAAGGTACGTATTTCAATTTCAGTATGAAATTTGATGACTTTCTTCTCCAGCCACTTGGCTTTTCTCTTTTCTTTTTGATTCTGAGGGGCCGTGGTGCCATTTTGTAGTCGTACCGAGCGAGCCGCGCAAAGGAGACGCTGGCGAAATTTTTCGAAAATTTAGGGTGTTAGAAAAAATTTGAGAAATTTTGAAAGTTTGAAATTTGAATTTGAATTTAAATTTAAATTGTTAGGAAAACAATGTTGTTTGAAACCTAAAATTGAAATTTGAAAGCTAGTTGAAATGATAATGAGTCTCTAGTAAAAAGATTTAGGTTGGTAAGTTGATAAAACTATTTGGATTGTGAAAAATGATAGACGGGATATGGGCATTCTTCTTAACTTGTAATTTCGGGACGAAATTCTTTTAAGGGGGGAAGATTGTAACGACCCAGAATTTTAAACAATTTAATTTGAGAATATTTAATTAATTTTAAATATTTGAATGATGGTTTGGATTGAATTTTCAATATAACTTTGAATTTGACGATTAAATTATAGAATTTAATCTATTGAGAGTTGAATAAAAATTTGAATCTTCAATTTTAAGCCGATTAAAAATATTTCAAAAGCTTGTAAAATTCATATTGATAATATTGAAGATTATAGAAGCTTCAGAATTGAATTTGAAACTGCTTTGTTCAGTTTTGGAATTTTTATCGTTTGAATTGAATTTAAAATAGCCGTCCGGGGCACAGTCTCGGAATTCGACGAAACCAGTTCCATTGGGTCCGGAATATTGAATTATTGTCGGATTTCAAATTTCGTATTTTTGGAGTTAATATGTGAGCACACGACACATAAACACGTCGAAATTTTCAACGATTTAAATTTAAATTTAAATTTAAATTTGGTCAAACGAACACACGTTCTTTTCCCTAAAGTTATGCCTAATATCACGATGAAGATCGTGCAGCCACGTTCTTCACCTTTTTAAAATAACCCACTCCCTCTGCTTCAAAATCAATTCACAGAAAAAATTAATGGCCGCGTTGAGTAAAAAAATATATATGAATGAAATTTCGCGCTTCCAGTTCGAAATCAAACCACCCTCTTTCGCATTCATTCACGTCTCAGATTCAAATAAAAAAAAAATGGAGGCCGAAGCCCTAAATCCAATCGCGCGAGCGATAGAGGCGCGCGAGCATGATGTCGCGGTGGCGCTCGACCTGGGGATGCGCGCGATTTCGTGAAGGCATCGATTGGGGAACTCGCGATGTCGTGGAGGCGACAAGGCGCGGCGACGTGAGGGGCGAAGTCGCGATGGTCTCGCGAGCGATAGGTGATGGCGGCGACGTGGGATATCGACGACTCGCGTAGGGGTTAGAGGCGGCATGAGTTCGCGTTCATGGCAGTCGCGAATGGATGGAGGCCCTCACGCGCGAGGTGAATGCTGTCATTAGGTCTACGCGCGCGATGGAGTGCAGTGGTGGCGAGTTCGAGCGCGCGACCAACGGCGACAGTGGAGGCATCGAAAATTGGGAGCTGGGTTCTGCTGTTGCACAGTAAGGTAATTTTGAATTTATTTAAAATTACCAAATTTTATATTCTTGCAGAAATCTAGTTTATAACTATAAGTTAAAACAATTAAAAATAGTTTATTAATAAAAAAATATCGTTTAAATTTAAATTTTAGTTAAATAAATTTTAAAAAGGAAATTAAGTTCAATTGGGAATTTCTAGTTAGAATTATTTTCAAAAGGAAAATTAATAAATAAGTTAGTTAAGAAAGTTTATTAAAAGAAATTTAAATTTTAGTTTTAATAAATTTATTTAAAGAAGAAACTAGTTTAAATAAAACAATTGATTAACTAAACAATCCAGAACGAAAATTAAATAGTTCGATTTAATTCGAGTATTAATAAAATCATTGGCTAATTTAATTTACCTAATAGGAATTTAATTTATTGGATAAATAAATTAAAGGAATTCTAGTTTAAGATTTAATTCTTCGATTAGATAATTTTATTGAAAGTGAGTTTGGTTAATTAAATTAAATTTTTAGTTAAAATAATTTATTAAACAAAGGAATTTTAAAAGATTGAAGAAAATTTTGTTTAAAACTAAAATTATTAGTTGAATAGAAATTTTAGTTTCAAATGGAAAATATTTTGTAAAAGAAAATTAGTTAGAAATTTTACTTATTTGATAAAATGATTTATCAAAAGAAAATATTATTTATTATTGGAAAAAAAATGGGTAATTAAGGACTAAAGGATATTTTATAAAAGAAAATGTTGTTTAAATTAAATAGTTAGTTAATAAAATTTATTTAAATAGAAATTAAATTTGTTCGACAAAAATTGAATTTATAAAGAATAGTTTGAATTTAATTTTTGTTAAATCAAAGTATTAGAAAGAAATTGTTTGAAAGCCAAAAACAATTTATTAAAAAGGGATTTAGTTTTAAAATTGTAACCTTTAGTTAAACAAATTTAATTAAAGGAAATCAGTTTGAATTTTTAATTTTTAGTTTAAAATGAAAATCATTAACTTGAGATGAAATAATTAGTTGAATAAAATTGTTAAAGAAATTGGTTTAGAACAAAACCATTGAATAATTAAAACAATCAAAAATGAAAATTTATTATTCGATCTATTCGAATATTAATAGATTGTGTAAATATTTATACAAGGTATAAATGAAGAAAACAAGTTGAATTGGAAGTGGATGGCAAACGGGAATAAAGGTGAGAACTTCTCACTCAAAAGGAATTTTATTGTTTATTTAAATTTTAAATAGTTAGATTTAAAATTTGCTTGACTGTATTGATTGAATGCTTGAATGATGATTGATATATATATATATATATATATATATATATAGGATGTGAATAGACCCTATACGCCGTTAGTAAGCGGAGGTTATTTATTACACACATATACCGCGATATTCCACCTCGAAGTGGAATTGGTATTATATTATATATAGCAATATATATATATATTGGCATATGTATATATTGTAGTTGATTGATTTCCCGCATTTTCTTTTAGCGGATGAGACCCTATTGCGCCGTTAGTAAGCGGATATATATTTATAAAATCCCATGTACCGCGATATTCCGTCTCGAAACGGAATGGTATTGTGCTAATGTCTGTGGATGCAGGGAAACAGGTTGGAGGGATCCAACTGGATTCCTCACAAATATTTGTTTGATTTCATATATTGTGATATTTGATTGTTATCATGGATGATATATGATGTTTGAAAGTCGTGATTGACTATTGATGTGTTGCATCATCGGATCCAATTTTGAAGTTTAAAAATAACGATTTTGATTTCTAAAGTGATTTTTGGAAATATACGTTTATAAAATATTTTTGAAATTGATTCATCTTAAATAAATAAACGTTATAATTTTAATATTATGAAAATTATGATTTTTAAGAAATACAGTTAAAAGTTGATTTTTGAAAAATATGGGATTAGTGATTTTATAAAATAGTTTGAACTGGGAATTCTGAATTTATTATAAGAAGTTTAAAGATAGGATTTATAAAATTTTTATTTTATAAATCAGAATGATGAAATTATAAAAGAGTTTAAAGATGTTTAAAGTAGTAATATAAATTATTTTATATTAAAAGATTTATAAATTGATATTTATTAATTAAAAATATTAGAAGTGTAAACCGAACTTTTCTAAGTGTTAGAAAGAATTGTAAATGAATTTCATAAATTGGAATTATAGAATTATAATAGTGAAGTTATAAATAGAATTTTATAAACAATAGGTTTATAAAATTTGTAAAGTTATTTAAAGAAATGGGTTTGGATAAATGAATGAATCTTATAAGTTATAAGATTTATAAAAAATTATGAAGTTTAAAGGAATGATTTTGTAAATAAATAAATTATAAGTATTTGACTTATAATATGAATTTTTAGTATATCATTGTGATATGAATTAAGATAGGTTAATAAAGGAATTTATAAAAAGGAGTTGATATAAAATAAATAGAAATAGAATTTATAAACATTGTTTTATAAATCCGCAACGACTTATTTTGATAAGGAATTGTTGTAATTTATTTATGGAATTATATTCATGTTTTAGACAGTGAATAATTCTTTAAAGTAAAATGAATAAAAGAATGAAATTTATTAACGTAGTATATTCACGTTTTTGAATAGTGAATAATATGTTAAAGAAAATGTTCAGAATGTGATATTTTAAACTAAATTAAAACGATCTAACGATGTTTTAAAATGTGTTAAGGTTCGAAACCATAGATTTCAACATTTATTGTTGGAATAGATGCTTTCGAGAAATAAAAGGAAATGGTGGACTATAGCACTGTTGTTATATTAAATGATTTCCGAAAGGAAATGTTTTTGTATAGTATTGGGATTTATATATCTATTTTAATTTCGAATCCCTATACTAGTGATTTTGGGTTGTCGTAACGATGTTTTACGCGACATTCGTTTTGACACAAATGAGTATGATTAAGTGAATGATTTCCTTAAAAGAATGAAATATATACTTAATTTCGATTAGGGTATATTAAATATTTTCTCAGTATAGAAAATAAAAAGATCTGTGAATTTTTAATAAGTATAGAAATGCTTTTCCAATATTAAGTGAATATTTGGAATTTATCTTTTTGAAGATAAATTGAAAATGAATATTAGAAATTGAATGGAAATCGTATATTCATAAATATTTTGGATGTAAATTTAATATAGAATTTATAAATGAAATTGGGAAATTAGATTTAAAAATAAATATTGATTTATTTTTAAAGTATGGAAATTATGTTTATATCTTGTAAAGATATTTTTGTGAAATAAATAATTTGGAAAATTATTTGGAATCTGGTGATGTTGGCATATCTATTGATAGTTCAATGACCGACTATCAATATTTACCTTTAAATAGGTATTTGTTGTGAATTGTTTGAAATTGAATGCCACACTTATTTTTTTTAAAATAAGCGCTCACTATTCGGGTTAACCGGGAAAGGACCTTGGGGTCGTATAACCCATTCCGAATATGTGATACGTCGTTATGAATTGCATTCGAAGATCGGTGTTGAAGACCGGATATTTTCGAAAGCGAAAGGGTTTCTTGTTGATTGTCTCTGCACTGGCTGATCCCTGGTATTGAGATCTCCATATGTGATGGGAAATCCGAACGTGATTAGAGATTATTCGGATTGCAAGGACTTCTTTGTAAGTGCCTTCGGTTCTGTTCGAGCCCGGAACAGACTTGTATGGATTGTGTGTCTGACATTACAAGTTGAGATGTAAAGCCGATTTCTTTCAAATATATTTCTGTGGTGGCGGAGAATTTATTCTCTTAGCTTAACACCCTTCTCTGAGACGTACGAGCTCAGAGGTTATATAGTTGAAGTTATCAGCGATATATTCCCAATTTAGTGATGTGACATGCTGAGTGTTGCTGTAAATGATCATTGTGTTGATTATTGTGATAGGATCGTTTATTTGATCGTCTATCTTGGTGATCATTGTGTTGATCATTTGTTGACCCAAAGCATGGCTTTTGTATAAAGTATGTTTTTGTGGACGTGACTTCGTCGAGCCTCACACCCCGGAAATGGTCAAAACAGGAAAGATGCGGCAAGGTTATGAGGGGTAGCACCCTTTAGGGTATGTACATTTCCTTCTGGATAGAGGTTGTATCATGGTATGGAGCCCATATATTTAACCTATGTGGTTACTGCGAATTTATTACTTTGTGGTTGTTGGTTATCGGGATCCCGTGAGAAAGGTCGTTTACGATCGGTGAATGGCGTGCTCGTGTCAGTAGTTACCCAGTTAGGGGTAACCCGGCCTTGTGTTGGCAGAGTTCCGGTTTGGTTCTCGGGGATGTCTTTCCAGAGGCATTCTCATGTGGCAATGGGAAGTTCCTTGGCCTGACCATTTGTTGGAAATCCAAAGAAACAATACGTGACTTGTACGGTTTTAGTTGTATAACCTGCTATGGAATGTGGCGGTAACCTGCTATTGAACATAGTTAGCTATAGTAGGCATACGATAATGGTCGTATGTTGGCTAAGATTTATATTCTACTTTCGAAATAAATTTTTCCTACACTATGCACTAATAATAATATGAAATGTTCTTTTAAATGCGTATCAAGCATCTTTGACTATCATAAGGAGAAATCTCCTCCGATTCTGCGTTTGCATGTGTGTGTGTGCGGGAGGCCTTATGGTAGTCTCATTTTTAAAAGCACTGCGAATTGAATTTAAAAATATCTCTCTATTTTGATTTTAAAGTTAAATAAACTGTTTTGAGTTCTCACACCAGTCACATGACTGACTTGGAGTTTATTGTTTTCCTTCCTAAACTCTGGGTGCCCACCAATTTCTACACGGGCAGTCAAGAGTTAAGGTTTATCAGGATATTCTGGATATTCAGGAATTGCTGGAGGCAAGCTGGATGGCATGGCATATTACTAGCTATATAGTATTTCTTTTTCCGCTGCACCATTGTTTGTTGTTGTACACCCTGATGATGATATGATGTAAAGTATAAAATGTAATAACTGATATAGTTCTTTGTTTAAAGATTATTCATTTATCTATTATATGTTGTTCCGCTGCGAATTGTGAGATTCTGTTATTGTTGTGTTGTTTTCTGTTCCGTTCTGTTTTTCTTTTCTCTTTGTTTCTCTCTTCTACCTCTTTCTTCTTCTTTTCTTCTTTCTTAAACCCATAACATTTCGGGTTTTCGGCCTTCGATATCTCGGCAGTCGATAAAGTGAGTGTCGATGTTGAATTTTCGAAAGTCGAAAATTCGTGTTCGTTACATGAAGTTTCTTTCAATCAGCTGGTGGATGTTACTCTTCTTCATGGAGAGGTTGTTAAAGGAAGTGTTTGTGATATTGGGACTTCCAAGAAGAGGCATATTCAGTTCAAGAGCCTTAATCCCAATAAGAGAGTGAAGCAAACTACTTTTATAGCAAAGACTCCAATCCCTAATCGTGGAGGATGCTACAATTGTAATTCTAAGGAACACTATGCGAATATGTGTCCAAAACCCCATTCTTGTCGCTATTGCAAGAAACCGGGACATCTTTTATCTACATGTCCCAAACTTTTGAATAAGGACATGAGAAAGCTAAATATTGTGCAAGCTTCTGGTAACACTTCTGGTGGTCAAGGTATTTTTCACTCAATCCTTGATGGCATTGTTTTATTTCGTGATCTTCTTATTCGAGTTCTTTTTGATATGGGTTCCATCTCACTATTTTATATCAAAAGAACTTGTTGATTCTTTTTCTTTGAAAATATTTTGGACTTGTCGACTTATTTGAGGATTGTGAATCCGGATTAGTGGATCCGCAACACTCAATTTGCTTTCTATTGATGTCGAAATTATTTTATGTGATTTTTCTTTCCGAGCCGATATTTTTTACTTAGGCTTCGGAATTGATTTTTGTAAGGATTGGATTAATCATTGTGAAGCCCATATCCTATTTTTCGAGTGGACTATTCATCTTCGACATTTTCTATCTGTTAAGCAGATTTCTATTTTTTTTCTTGAGATTCCAATTTCAAATTTTTGAAGGCATCATTTTTTTCTTTAAGCCCTCAAGATGAGAAAAGTGTTGTTTCTCTCATTTATGCAGTCTGAGAAATTTTCCGGTATTTTTGAATTTGTCTTAGGACTGTCACCTAAGCAATCTTTTGAGTAGTGTTAAGGTCTTTTCAGCTCAACCTTGCCACCGGTTTTCATTTGCTACGAGTTGCGGAAGTTAGCATTCCACTTACCGTATTCCGCACACGTTATGATTCTTATGAACGACTTATTATGTCATTCGGTTTATCCAGCTTATTTCATCCATTTTATAAATCGAATATTCTATGAATATTTTGATGAGACCATTCTTGTATTTATTGATTTTGGATGAAAATAGTAATTTAAAATTTTGCAAATCTTTTCCATAAGATTTATTTAAAAGTAAAATTGGATTTTGTTCTTGAAACGAACGAAGAATATTCTTAAAAATTTTTAAGAAACATGTTTATTATCTAGAAGACGATTTTGTGATTTTATTGCCCGTTGAGTGCTTTAAGAATTTTGGTCGATGCGCTTGATCAACGTTATCGATAGGAATTTCCTAAACGCTTTGATGAGACAATCAAACACAGTAAAATTCACTTCAAATAAGTAAAATTTTCTAAAAAGATGATTACATAAGTTAATTGTAATTTTGAAAGTTTTAGCTTTTCGGGAAAGAAGATTATTTAAAAGAACAATTCCTTTCGATACTCTTACTCTTGTGATTCCTGAAGGGGAACCAAGACTTTGTTATTTGTACCGACACTAGTCGTATTGGTTTGGATGCCGTTCTCTTGCAAAGGAGAACGTGCTATCACTTGTGCTTCTAAATCATTATAGCTTATCGAGACTAGATATGCCACTCATGATCTAGTGCTCGCGACTATTGTTTTTACTTTTCGAATTTGGCATCATCATATTTGGATGAGAAATTTGTTCTCCACCTCGATCATAAATCTTTGAAATATTTATTTCTCATAAGGAACTTAATCTGCGTCAACCTCGTTGGCTCGAGATTCCTTGTATCTTATGATCGTTTTACCAAGTTCATCGGGCGTTTTGACGTACTTCGTTTTATTGAGTTTCATCTCACCTCTTTTATGGACTAGCGTCCGATGTTCTTTTATGGTGTTTGATTCATTGGATGTACCGTTTGTACTACATCAATGTCTTTGTTATTTGATTCATTGGATGTACCGTTTGTACTACATCAATGTCTTTGCTATTTGATCCACTGGATGTACCGTTTGTACTACATCAATGTCTTTGCTATTTGATCCACTGGATGTACCGTTTGTACTTCATCAATGTCTTTGCTATTTGATTCATTGGATGTACCCTTTGTACTACATCAATGTCTTTGCTATTTGATTCATTGGATGTACCGTTTGTACCACATCAATGTCTTTGCTATTTGATTCATTGGATGTACCGTTTGTACCAGATCAATGTCTTTGCTATTTGATTCATTGGATGTACCGTTTGTACTACATCAATGTATTTGTTATTTGATTCATTGGATGTACTGTTTGTACTACATCAATGTCTTTGCTATTTGATCCATTGGATGTACCGTTTGTACTACATCAATGTCTTTGCTATTTGATCCATTGGATGTACCGTTTGTACTACATCAATGTCTTTGCTATTTGATCCATTGGATGTACCTTTTGTACTACATAAATGTCTTTGCTATTTGATCCATTGGATGTACCGTTTGTACTACATCAATGTCTTTCTTATTTGATCCATTGGATGTACCGTTTGTACTACATCAATGTATTTGCTATTTGATCCATTGGATGTACCGTTTGTACTACATCAATGTCTTTGCTATTTGATTCATTGGATGTACCGTTTGTACTACATCAATGTCTTTGCTATTTGATTCATTGGATGTACCGTTTGTACTACATCAATGTCTTTTCTATTTGATCCATTGGATGTACCGTTTGTACTACATCAATGTCTTTGCTATTTGATCCATTGGATGTACCGTTTGTACTACATCAATGTCTTTGCTATTTGATCCATTGGATGTACCGTTTGTACTACATCAATGTCTTTGCTATTTGATTCATTGGATGTACCGTTTGTACTACATCAATGTCTTTGCTATTTGATTCATTGGATGTACCGTTTGTACTACATCAATGTCTTTGCTTTTGGATTCATTGGACGTACCGTTTTTGTACTACGTCGGTGTTCCGAAACTATTCGGGCTTTGGTTCATTGGGCGTATCGTTTTTGTACTACGCTGACGTTCCAAATTATTTGAGTTTCTGGTTTCTCGGGCGTACTGTTATTATACTACGTCGTTGCACCAGCTCAATTTTCTGCTATTCTTGACGTTCTCCACGTCTTTTATCTACGGAAATGCCTTAGGGATTCCGGTTTTTATTCATGTGCCCGGTGATATTGTGGAAATTGAAGTTTCACCAGATTTGATTTATGAGCAATATTCGATTCGCATCATTGCTTCGGAGGTTGAGCGCCTTCGGAATAAAGATGTTCTTCTTGTGAGAGTTCAATGGTTCTCAAATCCTAGGGATTACCCTTGGGAATCTAGAGAATTTATCGAGCGATCCCGTTCATGCTAACTCTTTCGTGCTCTTTATGGTGAACTTCTTATTTCAATTTTCTTTTGTGTTGATATGCTTCCATGGTTGTTACTTCTTGTTTTCTTCTTAAGTATTGCGAGGACGCAATTTCTTTAAGGAGGGGAGTCTGTGACAACCCGCATATTTATCGATTCTATATTTAAATATTTTATCGTTCGTCGGATTTTGGTCCGAAAAGCTACTTTTTGCATACGGTCGAATTAGGACTCGAGACCTCTCCCATTGAGTTCAAAATGACGCTTGCAACCTTTTTGAGTATAAACTTCGATATGTTTGGAGATAGTAGAATTTTTCTACTTTTTCTTTAGGGCTTTGGGTTGGGTTTCAGCCCATTAACCCCACTTATACTCTAGCTCAGCCCTCTCCTCTCCATTCACTCATTCTATCTCCTCAAACTCAAGCTCCAACTGAAAATTATGGAGAGGAAAGGGAATTAGAAACTCCAAGACCTAGTTCCTCTTGCTAGCTCAAGTTCTTGCTCCAAAATCAAAGAGAACCCATTGGTAAGCATCTCCTTCATCTTCTCCAACTCTTTCTCCATTCAATTTCAGAAATTTCCTAAACCTAATTTAGAAAATGTTTCTCCTTTAAGCTTAGATTCAAGATTGTTGGGTTGGAATTGAAGAGTGATTGTTCTTACCATTGCTCTATAGCTTCTTCTTCAATCGTTTGGGTTCAAAGGTGAGATTTTTATCTCACATCTATGCTTATATTTATCTTCGAATGTTAGGTATGAATTACTAACACTTATTCGTGTGCATTTGCTTTTGGTTTGGATTGATTTGGTGAATATTCCAATTTTTGGTGTTTTGAGTTCAATTCGTTAAAAATCCTAACTTTGATGTTTGAACATGTTTTTAGTGATGCATCGAGGAGCATATAGGGCCGGGTAGTCGATAGGCATAAACCCTTAGCGCCGTTGCTCGACCGAATGCAATTTGAATGAGTTTGCACCTCTTTTGAAATAGGGCAGGGGAGTGCTGGCAACAGGTTCGGCCGACCGAGCCCCTAGGCCGGTCGACCGACCTGCTACCCAGGCACTCCCTGCTTCTGTTTGGAAGTGCCGGTTATAGGCTTCGGCCGACCGAGCCACTGGGCCGGTCGACCGACCTGGTGCACCGAGCACTTCCAACCCCTGGTTCGGTCAACCGACTCAGGGAGTCCGGTCGACCGACCTGCTCCTATCTGCCAACTATGCCTTTTTCGCCTAGTTGCTTGAATTTCCAACTTTAATCGATTCGTGTTGTTCCCTATTTGTTGTTATCATTTGTTATTGACTTTGATGACTTATTTTCTTCGGGAATTCTTGGAATATCCATTTCGACGGATTCGGTATCGATTTCTTTGGATTTTATTCACGTTTTCGAATGTGAAACTTAGTGATTGATTGTTCCTACAATCCTCTTTGTGATTTGTCCCTTTAAAAATATAAAGGTTTTCTATACTAGTAGTAAATATCAAAACTCTCTCTTCAAATGATTTCAACACTATTTTATTACAAAGCTCGTTTTCTTAAACCGATTTCTAATCTATTAGTATATACAAGCCTTTACCTCACTCGTATGAGAAATCTAATTAAACGACTTAGTAAAACAAGTGGTATGAAACGCTTGCGTTTACTTCGTCGGTTAATTCTTGGACTTGTTCGATTGAATCTCTTGTGACAATTTTCTAATGGAGATCTACAATTTGTTCGTAAATATTTAAGTTAAGCTAGTGGTTATGGGACATGAGGCTAAGCTCATATATTTACTAGCTTACTGTAATCGACACTTCTCTTTGATCATGACGATCATTTTATGTTTTAGACTAGCATTGTGTAATGTCTTTGTGATTTGGTTCATCGGATGTCACGCTGTACGACGTCGTTGTTCCCTTTGATTGTGTTTTGGTTCATCGGATGTCACGCTGTACGACGTCGTTGTTCCCTTTGATTGTGATTTCTGGATTTCGTGTGTTGAATTCTGGAATTTATGTTTCACCAACTTTTACGATTGGCATTGACATATATGTCATTTATTGTGGCTTGGTGAATGAAATTAGGAGTATGACATTCCTTTTTATCTTTGAGAAGATCATTGCGATATTGATTAATCTCTTGTTGATTTTTCAATTACTTATTTATCACAGCTTGGCATTGTGATTATTATACGTTTAGTCATATCTCTTATTCTATATCATTTCATCTGATATTTATAGCTAGACTGATCCGTTTATTATTTTCTTATTAAATAATACTCGGGTTAGACCGAGATATTACAGGTGCTTCTGCTTGACTTCTCATCCAGGATCATATGATCTTTTGGCTAACTACTTTAGATTAGTAGTTTATTTTGTTGTATACACTTGAGATATGGACTCATAGTAAGTAATCTTTTGTATAGCACGTGTTGCTATTCCTTTGTATTATTGTGGATCTTTTTGACCACTACTCTGATGAACACTTTCATGTGTTATATTCATATCTATTTCCGCCTTTGTGATATGAATTGTCTGTGACTGATTTATGTTATGTTTACATCTATATTTGTTTCCGAAGATATTATAGCCACTATGTAGTAGCTTTGAGTTTGTGTCGGCATGTCGGATTTCCACTTGAAAAGAATTGCATGCTATACTATCTGACATATCGATGCTCGCACAAAGCAATTACACGGATGGTCGCTCCTCAACAGTCTCATTCTCCGTGCTAGTTGACAGCATTCACCGTAATGTTCTTGGCCAGCGTGGGTATAGAGGTGGGGCGTCATAGAACATGTGTTACAACTATTTGTCGATGTATTTAGTTGTGCTTTGTGTCAAAACTAAAGTTTTGAAAGTATGATGAAATTTTTAAATATTTTTATTTAAAAATAACAGCGAAACTGTGTTTGATGATTGAGTAATTTGCGTCGGTTTATCAGAGTGCGCAACGGAAACAGTGAGGCTATCTTCGCTGAGTACAGCTGATAACCTTTTTGATTTAATAATCAAAATATGAAATTGAAATAAATTTCATTTGTTGTTCACATAGCTATGTTTAATTTGTTTCCTTTGAATATTTCGAATCCGATTTGAGGATCCGAAGCGATTGCATATATGTGATTTTGTTGAGATTTTTGCTATTTTGAATTATCTTCATTGAAGACATATTCGAATGATTTCACTGTTCATTTTGTAGTATACGTGCAAATTTGAGTTGCACGTTACTGCATTTATTTTACATTGAATGGGTGTTTGGTTTTAAACGTATTTTGTTGCCGTTATTTTTATAATGGGATTTTCACACTGGTGCTAAGTTTTTGAAACACGGTATTTTGTTGACATTTTTAATGAATGAAAATTCACTGGTATTATATTTTGATGCAAATTATTTTGATGAGATTTTGACGTTTAAAATTACTGTCGCTTTGACTTCAGTAACCGTCAAATTTTAAAGTGGATTTTCAAGCGGTTATCCCGCAATGCTGATTTTGTTGTCCGTTTTTACGGTATTTTGAGAAGTGCAATTTCCTTGTCAAAGTTGCTATTGATGTTGCTGTTTTAATCACGTGTTTTAAAAATTGTTTCAAAATAAAAATTGTTTTCAAATTTTTTTACAGTTTACGCTTTCAAAAGAATGAGGAAGCGATTTAAACGTTTCAGCAAAATCGAGGACTATGAACCCTTAGTTTTACTGATTCGCTTAATCCCGGACTTGTCCGTTTGAAAATGTAAATTATTACTTTTATAAAATAAATGAAATTGTTCTCAAAAGTTTTACAGTTTGCGCTTTCAAAAGAATGAGGAAGCAATTTAAACGTTTCAGCAAAATCGAGGACTATGATCCCTTTACTTTACTGATTCGCTTGATTCCGAACTTGTCCGTTTGAGAATGTGAAATGTTATTTTTGGAATACAATTTTGCACTTTCAAGGAAACGATGAAGGGAATCGAACGATTTAGTAAAACACGTGGTATGGGACATGTGCGTTTGCTATTTCGATTAATTCCAGACTCGTTAATTGAAATATTTGCTGTTTTGATGATTATGATGATTTTATTTGGCTTTCGTGCCATTCTGATGGACCTTCGGGTCATTTGGTGGACCTTCGGGTCATATGGTGCACCTTCGGGTCATATGATGAACCTTCGGGTCATTTGTTGGGCTTTCGGGCCACTCTGTTGGACCTTCGGGTCATTTGTTGGGCTTTCGAGCCACTCTGCAGACCTTCAGGTCAAATACCAGTACTAGACCTTCGGGTCACTCTGTGGACCTTCGGGTCATCTGATGGGCACCAAAATTTATAGTACTTGGTAGGCTTCGGCCATTTGTTGATGCACGTGCGGCGTAGCTAAAAACTCGCCATCTGATGGGATCGATCCAACCTTTTATGTCGATTTTCTAGATTATCTTAATTGATTTCTAGATTTTTGTTGTTTTCAATTATCTGCAGGTAATTGGATATTTGTTGATATGAGTTCTAATTATCTTTGTTGATAATTAGATATTTGTTGTTTCTGATTATCGTTTTTGATAATCGGATATTTGTTGATTCTGATTATCATTTTTGATAATTAGATATTTGTTGATTTGAGATTTTTGATTATCGTTTTTGATAATCGAATATTTGTTGATTCTGATTATCATTTTTGATAATTAGATATTTGTTGATTTGAGATTTCTGATTATCATTTTTGATAATCGGATATTTGTTGATTCTGATTATCGTTTTTGATAATTAGATATTTGTTGATTTGAGATTTCTGATTATCGTTTTTGATAATCGGATATTTTTTGTTTTTGATTATCGTTTTTGATAATCGGATATTTGTTTATTCTGATTATCTTTTTTGATAATTAGATATTTTTTGATTTGAGATTTCTGAATATCGTTTTTGATAATCAGATATTTGTTTTTTTCAATTATCATTTTTGATAATCGGATATTTGTTGGTTCGGATTATCGTTTTTGATAATTAGATATTTGTTGATTTAAGATTTCTGATTATCGTTTGTGATAATTAGATATTTGTTGATTTGAGATTTCTGATTATTGTTTGTGATAATTAGATATTTGTTGATATGAGTTCTGATTATCGTTTTTGGTAATCGGATATTTGTTGTTTCTGTTTATCGTTTTTGATAATCGGATATTTGTTGTTTCTGATTATCGTTTTTGATAATCGAATATTTGTTGTTTCTGCTTATCATTTTTGATAATCGGATATTTGTTGTTTTCGGTTATCGTTTTTGATAATCGGATATTTGTTGTTTCTGATTATTGTTTTTGATAATCAAATATTTGTTGTTTCTGGTTATCGTTTTTGATAATCGAATATTTGTTGTTTCTGATTATCGTTTTTGATAATTAGATATTTGTTGATTTGAGATTTCTGATTATCATTTTTGATAATTAGATATTTGTTGATTTGATGATTTCTGATTATAGTTTTTGATAATTAGATATTTGTTGATTCGAGATTTCTGACTATCGTTTTTTATAATTAGATAATTTCTAATTTTGCCGATTATAAGATTTTCTAGTCTCTAATTGATTCTAGATTATGTTGATTATATTGAATTGCTGTTTTCTATCTATCTCCGTTGATAGTTAGAGTTTGTTGATTATGGATTTCGTGTTTTCTAATTATCTGATTGATAACTAGATGATTGCAGTTTTGCGAATTGTGATTTATGTGTTCTAATTATCTTTGTTGATAATTAGATTTTGCTGTTTGCTAATTATCGTATCGATAATTAGATATTGATGTTTTGTGATTTTGTATTCTAATTATCTAACTGATAATTGAATATTGCTGATAATAGCATTTATTCAGTTTTGTTGTTTTCTGATTATCTATTTGATAATTAGATTTTTGTTGAAAATTTGTGAATTTCTTCTATGAAATTAAAAGATTTCTTTGGGGTTTATATGCTCGACTCTTATTTTTCTAGCTTAACCAGTTTATGTTAGAAAAATAATTGTTATTGACAACTTTAATTATGAAAGTTGCGGGGACGCAATTTTTATAAGGAGGGGAGTCTGTAATAACCCGGGATTTTGTAACAATTTATAATCGTCATTAAACGATTAATGTGTTAGCTAATTGCTATTTGGAGTTTTTAAATCGGTTGAAATTCTTTTAGTAATTCGTTGAATGTTATGTGGGCTTCAAAACAATTTTGGCCTATGTTTTTGTTGGTGCAGTGTTATTTAACAAAGGCTGATACCCAATTTCCTTTTTCATTCGTTCATCTTTTCGAAAACCCTAAAAAAAATCATACGAAAAAATAGCGACTCATTCTTGCTATTTCCTCTTCAACTAAATTAGGGTTTTTGTAAATTGTGGTAGCCGACTTTTATTCGATCGCTGTCTCTCGAGATGCTTTCGATTGCTTAATCGGATGTTTACCAGCTTGTGATTTGAGACTGTGAATTGGGTTTAGCTCCTCGTTAAATAAGGTTAGTGAACTATCACTCACATCTACTTCATTCTTAGGTCGTTCGAGTTTATTTCGATGTTGATGATTTTTAATTTTCTTGGTTCGATTTCTACTATCCACGGCTTTGAATAGCTATTTGATATCTGTAACTTGGGTACAGTGTGATTTGAACTGCAAATGACTTTGAACATTTTTCTGTTGGCATCGGCATTAACGTGAATTTTGTTTCTGCTTCAATTTATTTATCACCTGACTTCGGTTTGTGATGTTATTTATGAGATGATTTTGGGCTTTCAAGGTTGAACTTGCTACCATGATTTCTTTTGTGACTTTGGTTACTTCAAATATGTGATTTTTATCACTTGGCATCTTCTGTCAACATTCTAATTCGTTGCATTAGTTTTATAACTACTGTATATAAGTAATTATGTGTTAAGCTTGTCACAAATCTTATGCATTCATGTGCTTGATGTTAACTTATTGTTTTTTGGTCATCTCGGCACTGTCGTACCTCGTGACCATCACGGTTTTGATATGCTTTTGCGATCATGTCTTGATTTCAGAAGAATCTTCATGTAATAGGACTTTGTTCATAATTCTATTTGATATAGTGATGGCATTTGAATGATGTTCTACACATGATGCTTTGTTCTTTGTTTTTATTGTTGTTGCATCAGTTGTGTACAGAGTGATTTATGTTGCTCTGGAGTGCCACTTTTCTTCTAGCGCTCGAGTTTTTGCTGTGCATTAAACCCGATCTCAGGGTTCACCACTGTTTTATGCACTGGGGTCTGGTCTTTGATGTTGAGGCTGCTTGTTGAACTTCATGCTGGTGAACTGTCTTGATACTAGTTGTACTTTGTTTTACTTGAAGCGATTTGGTCTAGTTCCTTTGAAAGCACCTGACTTTGATTGCTTATTGCACTGACCAGTCGTGGCGTGCATACCTTATTGTTGTTTAAGCTTGCTGCCTGGATATACTTGTGAATTTCATTTGCTCCTCTGGCCACTTGTTGTTCAGTGGTATATCTGGTGCACAGTTTGGCCATATATTCACATCGAGGCAGTTCATATTTGTAGCAGTTTTGTCTCTGTTGTGTACCGATTCTTTTGTGCATTTTTCCATGCTGCATTGCCTTATTTTTGTTTGATTTCACCTCCATTTTGCTATGTCATCATGTTTGTACCACTGCCATGTGCGTTTGGGCATCCGAGCCTTCGTGCTCTATTGGTGCAGGTTGCATAATCCATTTTGCCGTGTCATCATGTTTGTACCACTGCCTTGTGCACTTGGTCGTTAATTGTTGCCCGGACCTTTTCTTGGTATTGCTATTAACTTTGGTTTGGCCTCGCAGTTGTGTTGAGTCCTGGTAACAGTGACTTGACCTCTGCATTTTGTAAATGATTTGGCTTTGCAGTTGCGACTTGCTGTCAATATTTGGAGTTGTGGTGACTTTATATGCTGTAGTGGCGAGGTAGTGCACGCGTGCGTGTATTGCAGCCACACAGTATTGACTTTTTTGATATTTTAATTGTTTGAATTGTTTTGTTTGTTCAATTCAATATTTTGAAATTGTATTTTGATTTGATTTGATTCGATCATTTTGGTGTTGTCTAATTATCTATTTGATAATTAGATTATGAGTTTCTAATTATTTATTTAATAATTAGATTTTGTTCTTAATTGCCGTTTAGGCAATTCCGTTGTTTTCTAAATTATCTTCATTGGTAATCTTTTAATTTATCTTCGTCGATAATTTGGATTTGCTAATTTTTTGTTTAACACTGTTACGTGTTATATTTACCATTATCTGATTCCTTATTAAAGGATTGGATGGACGAGATTTATTTGTGACTGTCGTCTAATTGTTATTTAATTATTATTGCTTCCGTGCATTAATAACTGAGTTTGAATTAGACTGACCCGTGTATTATTTTCTTTTGAATTTAATACTCGGGTCAGACCGAGTTATTACAGGTTGTAGATATCTTGCTTTCGGTTGCTTCTTTAGCTATGAAGTCTCTTTATATCTTTTGGAATAGTTGTTGTCATAGTATAGGATGATGTGTATTCATGTATATTAATTATATTAATGTACTTGTATATGTAACATCCTGTGTCGATAGTTGTAGTTGTATCATATGTATTGTATCACGTGTGTCGTAACTGACTTCATGTAACGACCCGCAAAATTTTGTTAATTTGTAATGGTTTTATTTAGCGTATTTAATTTGATTTTTGAGAAATTTTAAATAATAATATTTTGAAATAAAATCTTACATTTGGATTACGTATAGTTAAATGCGGCAAATGATAAATTTTCATCAAAAATTAAGAAATTATATTTTTGGGTGTGATTTTGTTCAATTTAAGTAAGTAATAATTGATGTTCATAAAATAATTTATTTTGGAAAATTCAAGGCACAGCTGTTTTATTTTCCATCATTGCTTTTATATATTTTCATACGGTTCATTTTGCCTTTATAATGTGTCCTTCCATATTTATTCTTGTTGTCGAATCAAGCTATTAATTGCTTTGATTGTTTCTAAAACAGTGTGTAGCTGTTACTTTTTCTAACGATTTCAATTGCTTAATAATTTTTCCAATTCACAGATAGACTTCCCCATTCCTAGCTATTAATAAACTTTGAAATCATCATCCTTGCCTTTCGTTATTCCCCGTTTTATAATAATAATTGAAATTTATTTCCGTTTCAGTATATAACTTTTACACATTTTATACTCATTTAATTTCAGCAGTCCATTGCCATTAATTTTTAAACTGTTCCATTTTCTTCCCAGCCAACAGCTTACATTCCATTTCGCTCATAAATCAGTTTTCACTTTTACTCACCTGCTCACCTTTTCTTCCATCTATCCATTTCATAGTTATATATAAGTTATAATACGTTTCCCTGATTCATCTCCTATCATTTTTTCATTGACATATTAATTCTGGGAAGTGATTAATTTAAAAAAAAACCCCATCTTCCCCTCATTTCTTTAAACTTTTAGCTAAATTTTAGCTTGTGACCGTTGCTGTACATTTCATTAAAGAGGTACATTACCTTATTAATCTCCGGAATTTAAGAGTGAAAATTTTATTTTTCTAACCTTTCCTTTCCTACGCTCCCTGTTTCCACTTCTTTCATTATGACCGTTCATTATATATATACATTACAGCTGGAAAGTTATAAACGTATAAACTTAGATACGTTTTGTATTTATTAAAAATTTAAAGCTTACCTTTAATTGTGACCTTTTGGCTTCCTTGCTTTCAAAACAATTTTGAACCATAGCCACGGTAATAAATTGTTGTAAATTTTTCAACTTAATCTAAGATGACCGTTGCTACTAGAATCGTTACTTTTCTAATATATTCATTCCTACTTTCACTGACCTTTCATTTCTTCATTTTTACACCGTCTAAAAAAATAAATAAATGGTTATTCGTTTTATTTTATTCAATAATCAGCATGACTCTTGCCATTTACACCGCACCATATTTGACTGTTGATTTTCGTTCAGCATTCTTATTTTAAAAATATAACGCAAAGTAACGTTGCCTGCACAATTTAAAAATTGCTTTAATAGCTCTTGAATTAATGTGTAGCTGTTATTGTGATATTTTTCTGGAATTGTGATATTTCTCTTTCCTTCCGTTCAAATTTGAAACGTGCTACCATTTATTTGTTTTGATTATTTTCCGGAATCAACGTGAATATTTTTCCTTAAATCCTCAACTGAATCATAGCACGTGATTGTGCTATTTCTTTGGTAACTTTTATGTAGTTGTTTCCATTTACTTCTGTTCGTATTTTCTTCCCTTTTTATTGCTTCTTCCCAGATTTCTCTTCTTTCCCTCTCTATTGTTTCTTCCTCTTCAATATAAACTTGCCTAGCACTACAAATTCGGCCTCTCCTTCACCTTTTCCAAACTCCGCTCCTCCACCGAACCCACTCTTCCCCTTGCGCAATATCCATCGAAGACGCAGCGACCCTCCCCCGTTTCCTCTACTGTTCGCATAACCAGGCATAGGTAAGTTAAGTTTATATTTGCAAGTGTTATTTATTTATATATATATATATATATATTGTATATAGTTTTATATTTAGCTATGATATAGATGATTTTATCAATACATGTCCCCTGTACGTGCTGTTGATGCATATTCTAGCATTCAAAATTGGTATGCATATTTGTTTGTATGGAGTATAGTTATGATATATTGATAGTGGTATAAAAATATAAGATGCATACATATAGTGGTTTGTACTAAGTGAAAAAATAGCAAAAATCAACTTACTCCAAACATATCGAAGCTTATACTCAAAAAGGTTGCGAACGACATGTTGAACTCAATGGAAGTGGTCTCGAGTCCCAATTCGACTGTTTGCTAAAAGTAGGTTTTTGGACAAAAATCCGACGAACGATGAAATATTTAAATAAAATATTTAAATATACAATCGATAAATATGCGGGTTGTTACAGATATTTAAATATACAATCGATAAATATGCGGGTTATTACATAAGTGCTTGAAGAATTCTAGCTTTGCGCCTGAACAACGCATGGCCAGAGTCTGCAAGAACGAGGATAAACTTATAGAAACATCGAGTTATAAAATTATTTTTGAGAGGAAAAATTCATTTCGATATAAAAGTATTTTATTATAAAGGTATTTCCAACAAAGAAATTTTGTATTAATATTTGAGATTAAAATTTTATGGTTTGATTTAATTATTCGAGCCCGATACTATCCTTTGAACCTTCCTTATCTGCTCAGCTTTATTTATTCACCTATATTCCATTTTTTCGAATCTACCCTCCTTTCCTTTTTGAATATAATGTTTAAAATATTGTTTATTTATATACTACATGGTTTAATAGTAAATCATTGGTGTCATTAACATTTCAGAAGTTATTAATTTAATATAACATATTTAAGAAATGAGTATTAATTTATCTATAATGTTGAAAGTGTCTTAAGATAAATTAGTAAATTTATAAACTATGGATTTAATGTTGTCAAATAACTTCCTCGAAAATATAACCAAGGATGTGAATAACTGTTTCCAAATAGTTTTCATATATATTTATAAAGGTGTTAGTTAAAACATATAAATGGTATTTATAAAGGAAGCAAGAAATTTTACAAATGGGTTTGAAATTTTTTTTAAGTATTATAGAAAATTTAATTTCAAATGAAGTTTTCAAATGAATATTTCAAGTAAAATTTATATGGTCTTAAATTAATTGTTTATCCTTGTCTTTCAATCTATTTATCTTTCTGGTTGTTTCTATTCTCCTACCTTCTTCCTTTTCGGGGACGAAAAGTTTTGAGTGGGCGAGAGTGTAACGACCCGTAAAATTTTGTTAATTTTTAACGTATTTAATTTGATTTTTGAGAAATTTTAAATAATAATATTTTGAAATAAAATCTTACATTTTGATTACGTATAGTTAAATATGGCAAATGATAAATTTTCATCAACAATTAAGAAAGTATATTTTAGGTTGTGATTCTGTTCAATTTAATTCAGTAATAATTGATGTTCATAAAATAATCTATTTTGGAAAATTCAAGGCACGGTTGTTTTATTTGCCATCATTTCTTTTATTTATTCTCAAATGGTTCATTTTGCCTTTATAACGTGTCCTTCCATATTTATTCTTGTTGTCTAATCAAGCTATTAATTGCTTTGATTGTTTCTAAAACAGTGTGTAGCTGTTACTTTTTCTACCGATTTCAATTGCTTAATAATTTTTCCAATTCACAGATAGACTTTCCCATTCCTAGCCATTAATAAACTTTGAAATCATCGTCCTTGCCTTTCGTTATTCCCCTTTTTATAATAATAATTGAAATTTATAGCCATTTCAGTGTATAACTTTTACACGTTTTATACTCATTTAATTTCAGCAGTCCATTGCCTTTAATTTTTAAATTGTTCCATTTTCTTCCCAGGCAACAGCTCACATTCCATTTCGCTCATAAATCAGTTTCCACTTTTACTTACCCGCTCACCTTTTCTTCCATCTATCCATTTAATAGTTATATATAAGTTATAATACGTTTCCCTGATTCATCTCCTTTCCTTTTTTCATTGACATATTAATTCTAGGAAGTGATTAATTTTAAAAAAACCCATCTTCCCCTCATTTCTTTAAACTTTCAGCTAAATTTTGGCTTGTGACCGTTGTTGTACATTTCATTAAAGAGGTACATTACCTTATTAATCTCCGGAATTTAAGGGTGAAAATTTTATTTTTCTAACCTTTCCTTTCCTATGCTCCCTGTTTCCACTTCTTTCATTATGACCGTTCATTATATATATACACTATAGCTGGAAAGTTATAAACGTATAAACTTAGATACGTTTTGTATTTATTAAAAATTTAAAGCTTACCTTTAATTGTGACCTTTTGGTTTCCTTGCTTTCAAAAAAATTTTGAACCATGGCCACGATAATAAATTATTTTAATTTTTCCAACTTAATCTAAGATGACTGTTGCTACTAGAATCGTTACTTTTCTAATATATTCATTCCTACTTTCACTGACCTTTTATTTCTTCATTTATCCACCGCCTAAAAAAATAAATAAATGGTTATTCGTTTTATTTTATTCAGTAATCAGCGTGACTCTTGCCATTTACACCGCACCATATTTGACTGTTGATTTTCATTCAGCATTCTTATTTTAAAAATATAACGCAGAGTAACATTGCCTTCACAATTTAAAAGTTGCTTTAATAGCTCTTGAATCAATGTGTAGCTGTTACTTTGATATTTTTCTGGAATTGTTACTTTTCTCTTTCCTTCCGTTCAAATTTGAAACGTGCTACCATGTATTTTCTTTGATTATTTTCTTGAATCAACGTGAATTTTTTACCTTAAATCCTCAACTGAATCATAGCACGTGATTGTGCTATTTCTCTGGTTACTTTTAGTTAGTTGTTTCCATTTACTTCTGTTCGTATTTTCTTTCCTTTTTATTGCTTCTTCCCACATTTCTCTTCTTTCCCTCTCTATTGTTCCTTCCTCTTGTATATAAACTTGCCTGGCACTACAAATTTCGGCCTCACCTTCACCTTTCCCGAACTCCGCTCCTCCACCGAACCCACTCTTCCCCTTGTGCAATATCCATCGAAGACGCAGCGACCCTCCCATGTTTCCTCTACTGTTCGCATAACCAGGCATAGGTAAGTTAAGTTTATATTCGCAAGTGTTATTTATATATATTTTATATATAGTTCATATATTTAGCTATGATATGGATGATTTTATCAATACACGTCCCTTGTACGTGCTGTTGATGCATATTCTAGCATTCAAAGTTGGTATGCATATTTGTTTATATGGAGTATGGTTATGATATATTGATAGTAGCATAAAAATATAAGATGCATACATATAGTGGTTTATATAAAGTTGTTGGATTTGAATACATATATATACCAAATGTTGTTTCCATTTTTTTTGAAAAGTTTGTTTTGTTTCTAGAAGTGTATGCATATTTAATATGTGTGAGTGGTGTTGGATCTGCAAATGGAGTTTGCATATTTGGCAAGTAGATTTATATTCATTTTCGTTTTAACTTTGAGTCCATATATGTCTATTTTACAAGCCATATTGTATGATTTATTTTATAAGTTTTGTAAATCCGTTATTATATATATATATAGTTTAATAATAAACAGGTTTATAACTTTTATTTGAAGGTCAATTTACATCTTATTATTATGGAAGTTGTATAGGATTTTTGAAGTTGTTTATTTTCCTAAGTTCGTATATGACATATATTTATATAAAGTTATAATAATTATAGATATATCTTTATGTCCTTATATATATATACTTTGCATACACTTATGTACGGAGTAAGTTTCCTAATATATAAGTTTTCATTTCAGTTGGCATGCATGTTTGCATAAAAGTTAAGTGTGTATATGTGTTTTAGTGTAGACCAGTTGCTTTCGCAAATAAATAAATAAATAAATAAATGAAGTTATATTAGTTGCTATTTATATATATTGTATAAATTTACATTCTAACTTATACTTTCGGTCTGCACAGGTTACAGTATTATATATATTTATAAAATAAGTTATAATATAAGTTATATAAGTAATTCGTACATCCGTTGTCTAAATTTTTATATAAGTCTGTGTATAGGCTTTACTGTTTATGTATGGGTAGTTATATATTAGTTTATATATATAGGTAAAGTGTTTAAAATTTATAATTGTATTGTGAAGTGGATTTTGTACCATATGTATATAGTAGTTTATAAATGAGATTTGAACAGCGTAATTTGTTGAAGTTTTATATATTAATCTTATTATAAACTATAAATCTTAATGATATTATATACATAGGTCGTATGAGGTGGTTTGGGTCTTAGATTTGTAAATAGAAATTTCGATCTATGTGTAAAAATTAAAATGGTTTGGAAAAATTATAAGGATTTTTATTTAACATATATGTTTTATTTCAAATGTTAAAACTATTGGTTTATGTATGAAAAAGGGGTAAATTATATATATGTGTGTGTGTGTGTTTGTGTGTGATTCGACTTTAAATTTTTCTTAGGGATGCAATTTTGATTTTTATTAAAATAGCAAAAAATTTTGTATATATCAGACTGATTCTGATTCAATTCATAAATTCTTGATTATCAGCCTCGTTCGTCCAATTCGTGCCAATCGTACTTTGCTTTGAAATTCGTGCTCGGATTCATAATTCAAATTTCAATGTCCGTATCAGTGTTCGTATCCATGTCATCTTCTATATTCTCTAGCCTCGAAAGGTGAGCAATCACTCACGATTAACATTCTTTTATTTGTTAAATTTGATTAAATTGAAACGACAATTGAAATATGATGTTGTAGCTATTTAAATTGTTATATATGCTATTATCTGTAACTGTTCGCCTATGGGACATGACACTATATCCTATTTTTTATATTTAGTTTTGATGATATATGCATGTTCTTATTATTATTTTCATATCTGTTATCACTCTACAAGTTCCATGTTAGTATAAAAATCACTATGGGTTGAAATGATACATACCCGAACGGATTTTAGAAAAGGTGAATTTCGTTATGGGTTGAAATGATAAACCCAAGCGATTTTCATTTGAATTGAATTTGGGATTACGGGTTGAAATGATATCCACCCGTATATATTTAACTTACGGATTGAAATGATAAATATGTGTATCCCTTGTCCATAGAATAGAAAATTTTACATCGACGCCATGGTCTATATGAATGTTTTGAAAATAATTTATATGGTCTTGAAAAGAAATATATGGTTTTAATGAATACTGATTTAAAGTATTATATATAAAGGTTATTTTATATATAGATTTAATATTAAGATAATTTAATTAAAATTGATTTTATTAATATGAAATATGTTTAAGGATTTATTAAATTTCTATTTCTGAAATAGATTTGTGGAATAAATTTTATAAGCTAAGGTTTGAAGATATATTTGGGACTTATTTGAATTTATCATTAATAAAGATTTTATTTAGTTAAATCAATTTGAAACTATTAAATTCGAAACTTTAACATATGATCCTATAACTTTAATTTTTATTTAAGAAATTTAATGGATGATTCATGTCTGAAGAAATCGAAGGTAATATGTAGAAAATGTAAATTTAAGGTCATATAAATAATATTGAATTTATCAAGTGAATATTTCAAAACTAAATAATAGTGAAGTCAAGTTGGGAGATAAACGCAACTATCAAAGTTTAGTCTTTGAAATGTTGAATATTTAAAGCTCCGACTTATATTAACTTCGAATTATATTGAAATTTAAATGGTTTATTTTGTGGTTCAAATCCGGATCTAAAATAGATAAAATTTGAATTAGTTTAGCCAGAAACTAAATTGAATGGAAATTGATAAATTTCGATTTAATTAAATTTGAACGGGAAGGTCGAGTTGATTTTTGAAGCGATTTGTGAAGTTTGAGGAAATAAAAATACTTTACTTCATAAATTATTGGATATATATATACTAATTTGGAAAATAGTAATATTTGAAATGAAAATGATATTTTAGTTTTAAAATATAAATAAAATTGAAACGATCACGGTGTTATAGTGTATATTTATACCCTGTAGATAGTTCCTTGCATCCTTAGAGGATGGGTATCCAAAACATCCTCTAAGTTAATTGTATTTCAGTTGATATTTCACTAGAGTTGGATTTATAGATATAAGAATGTTAATCCTGACTCGAGTGTTTTGTGTTTTTCTTTACGCTCGGGTCAGACTGAGTGACACAGCATTAGAGACTCACCTTTGGAGTTTGGAGCTTCGTTAGAGGTCCAACTATTGATTAAGCTTTCACCTTTTCTAGTTGATTATTTCAGAGGAGTCATTGGTTCGTACTAAAGACCTCACTGTATTTGAGATATTCGGATGTACTTTATTTCTAACTCTAATGTTTATATAGTAGCTTCATGAACTACTATTCATTTATTCCGCTGCATATTATTGTACTACTTTGTATTTGTGATTCTGTGATGGATTTATTTATTGTATATGTTTAAGTTTTGCCAAATTTAAATTAAAAATTCGGTATTTTGAATTATTCAAGTCGGACATGTATGGTTTTATTGTCGAGTTGAATGGTCAAATAGCGGGCCGTTACACTTCAGTTATATATTTATGAGATTTGATATTATCTGTGATCCGCATTCAGCTTATCTGTGTTATTATTATGTATATTGTCCTAAACTATTATGAACCACTATAGTTCGTTTTATACTGGAATTGGGTATGTCAATGGGAGTAAATAAATAAGAAATGAAAAATAAAAATATATACCACTCCTATCGAGATAGCCAGTACTAGAGTGAGGCCTAACTACGGATGGCCGCTCCTATCCAGCCTTATTCTTCATAATAACATACAGTTTTCTTTTAATACTCTTTGTTGTTGTGAGCATAAAGGTGGGGCGTCACAATAGGTGGTAGGCACGGTGCGACTAGGCGAGGGAAGGAGGATGGTGGGGTTCGGGGGCTCCCTGGTGGCCGTAGGCGAGAGAGAATCGTGGTCAAAGTTTGTGATCAGCGACAGTATCGCGTGCTTTGGTCCTTGCGTGCGTGAGTGGTGTTTTCTGGAAGAAAGTGATTTGCCTATGACGTGGCAAGAAAGGTAAATGTGTTCTACTTTTTTTTAAAAAAAAAAATTGAAATTCAAACATAATTTTCATTATATCTTTCACATACAAAAACCATTTCACGCACGGTTTTTTGGTTAGGATCGTATTAAAATTCCAAACATTTTGGCGCTGGTTTGGACAAATTCTGAGACTGTCAAATTTTTGGGTTTAAATTGGATTCAAATTCAATTTAAATTCAAAGGTGAGTGTTTTAACCCACTCACAACTTCTAAAATTTCTTATGTTTGTTAAATTTATTTATGATGTGATTTGAAATTTACTAATAGTTATTTGGCATATATTTAATCATCATCTAAGTTAAATTGCATTTATTTGAATTAAATTGTTATCAAATTAATTATTGCATAAAAACTGCCAGTTAAATACCTGTTATATATATTATCAGTTATTTATTGGTATTGCTTGATTGTTGTGGATGATGATTGTGATGGATGTATGATCTGTTGATGGATGAATGGATGTTGTATTATATATTATTTTAAACTGCAAGTTGTCATGCATTTTATTTCATTCGGGATTGCGGTTTGAAATGATATATAACCGTAATTTTTTTAAAATTACGGATTGAAATGATAAATATCCGCACCACTTGACCATAGGATAGAAAATTTTATATAGACACCGTCGGTCTATATATATAAATATTTTGAAAATGATTTATATGGTTTTGGATATAATTATATGGTTTAAATAAATATTGATTCATTTTGATATTATATAAAAATATTTATATATATTTAAATTCATGTATTAAGCTTGGTATAAATCTTTTAATGACAATAAGTTGAAAAATGGAGTTTGATTTATTAAAATAAATATGGTTAAGTATTTAAATCATATTTTATGTAGAGGTTATAATGATTTAAATAAATTTAGATTTGGAAGATAAATATGAATTTGATTTGAATTTAAGATTTAAGGATTATCCTCGAAAAATTTGATTTGAAATATAAATAAATTGAGATTTAAAAGGTATGATTTTATAACTTGATTTTTGTTTAGAGGATTTAAATGAATATCAAATTGATTTAAATGAATATTATCACGTTAATGTAATTGAAAGAATATCCAGTTATTTGGAGTCTAAAAGTTTTACTAAAATGATATTTGATTTATTAAGTAAACATTTAAATAGTAGTTGAAAATATATGAAATTATCAAAGAATAAGTTTTGAAATGGTGGAATAATTAAAGCTTTGAAATATATGGAAATTATATGGGTTTGTTTGGGAATTTAAAATCCATATTGAAATTGATTTGTGAAGGTGAAGAAGCTATTTTATTATATAAAGTAATTTAATATTTAAACCATTTAAGTGGTGTAGTATGTTTCAAAGTTATGAAATTCAAAGTTTTATGTTTTGAAAGGCTATATTTCAAGTTTTGGTTTCGAAATATTATAACTTTGAAATGTTATAATTTTAGAAAAGGGTATATTTGAAAACGATTTCAAATTTGGTTTGGGTTTTTAAAAGAGGAAATGATATCGTATTTATATGGATCTGAAATGGATATTATATTTTGGTTTTAAAAGTATAAACTATTTTGATAAGACTGCGGTGTTATAATAACGTTTGGTTGTTAAAGAGTTCGGGATCGGAAGTTGTCATACTCTCTGCCAAATCTGAAAACGACTTTAACAACCGTGTACGAGGTGGAGATTCCAGAATGAAGTAGGATGGTGGCGGCGGTTCCTTTGAGGTAAATACGTGGACCCAACTCCCGTGAGCTGGCATAAGGTGGCTAAAACAGGAGCGATCGATGGGTTAATGAGGTAGCACTTTTGATCGGACACATCCCTTCGATATTATACTTTGACTTTTGGATTGATTCGGTGGCCACTTTTGATTTTTTTATTTGGGTGTGTGGCTTGAGGTGGGCAGTAGCTGCACGCTACGCGTTACCACTGACCCAGAAGCGTAATTGGTATATCTACCCTGACGTTGCCTAGTTGTGCCGTGTCACCTACCCTAGCGCGCCTTGTACGAGTTAGGTTTTCTCCCATACTCTGGTGGCTTCCCAATCAGGAGGGACTATGATATTGGATGGATTACTGGGACAATTATATGTTAAGGGGAATATTGGGTCACTCCTTAACGCTATTTTAAATTATGTTTATTTTACTATAGACATTATTATAATAGCGAAATAATACTACATAGTAAATAGTTTAACGGATCCTTAGGAGATGTGAATCCTGAGCATCTCTTGAGTTACTGCACTCATGTTAGACACTGGATAGGAGATGTCAAATCCCATAAACATCTCTGACGTTGTTCTACTCATATTGTTTATTAATGATTTAACTTACTTAAGATATTTTAGTTCCGACTCGAGTCTTTTTCCTTTCAATTCGCTCGGGTCTGTCCGAGCGTTTCAGGAATTGAAGATTTCATTCTGGAGGACGAAGTCGAAGATTTTGTAGTACTATCATCTACTATATTACTCCACTACACCATTTAATTCTGCTACAATGATTATTGTTCTTCGGTATGTGTAACTCTGATATATATTGTATAAGTACAATCAAATGTTTGTAAACAGCTTCATGAACTGTATATTTGATTATTATATTTTATCGTTCCGCTGCAAGATTCTATTTTTTTTCTTTCTCTACTTTTTCTTATTTACTCCATAACAATCCGATCTTCTGTATGGTTTAAGTCTGACGTGTGTGGTTTATCGTCGATTTAAAGCATGTGAAAAGGCGGGGCATTACATTATGTCTAAACTTTGAAATTTGCGGACTAGCTCAAAAATATTGTTAAATTTTTTACTTTTGGCTATTCCCTATTTTAGAAAAATAAAAATTATTTACACTTCATTTCTAAAAAAATTGATGTTCTCACTTCAAATATAATTTATTCTGTATATTAAATTTATTTGAAATTAATTAATGTGGCGACGATTTATGTGTAATTGCAATCTTGATATTAATATTATTTTTCTAATTTTAAATATATAGGAACCATTCATCAATTGTAGTTAATTCTTATTTCTCCATTTAAAACATATGTAGCAAAAATAGGAAGCAAATCAAAAGCTAAAAATGCATGCATGATGTCCTTTATTCATTTTGTATTTATTATAGAATTAATCCAATTAATCAATTGGATGATTTTGATGAAGTGCACAGACATAAAACCTTTGGGTCCTTAAAAATCACATGGTCAATTAATATGCGAATATTTGATTTTTATGTTACATAACATGAAACAACCTTAGGAGATATCAAGAGAATGTATTATATATTCCCATTAATTTGAAAGATAATAATTTCAGAAGAATAAAGAAAGAAAATTAATGCAAATGTATTCATTTATTAATTACGTACTAATTTCACACAGTCCAACTCAGTATAAATTTAAGCAACCACGACCCATTTCAACATATATTAGCAAAAACATTTCATCAAAATGAGAGTAAGCCTTGTATTTGCACTCCTCCTTCTTCCCTTGGCTTTTTCTGCTCTACACCAATGTAAGTTTAGAAATAATGTTACTTTTAATTTATTTAAGAGCGACTGCTGAAGAAAGAATGATGTTCTCAAATTTCATAAATGTATGAATTCCAATGCAGGTGGAGCCATCCCACTCAATGAGAAGATATTTGACTCGATTTCAAATGGAATTTCGCCCGACAAAGGAAACCATGTTGCTCTTAGCAAGATGAAAGTATGTGTCCAAAAAGGGCATACTGCATTCAAACCGCTACTTGTTTTAACTCACTTGATGAGTGCAAGCTTAATTGCCCTCCATGTGACAAATAAACAACTTTGGTATTGATTAGTGCAATATAAGCTTTTCTGTATGTCTAAGACAAAGCTCTTGTAGCAAGTTCTTTTACTTTTAAATAAAATTGGTATTTTCTTAATTTTCTCAACATTTTTTGATATATGTATATACATATACATACATACAAACATACATAAATACATACATACATGATATTTTGGTTGAGGGGAGAAACAAATAATTGATTCTTTCCTTATAACATCGAACTAAAAAATACTATATTGTTCATTTTAAAATTGATCTTCCTTGCCGTTCTTTGTCATTTTCTTACACATTCTCTTTATTCCTTTACCATGGATCATAGTTCTTTTGTTTTAAACCCTAGTTCTCCAATTTTAAGTTGATGTAGAAAACATAGATTAATCTTCATATTAATCTGGTTTCAAATGTCTAACTAAATCTCCAACTAAAGAAGAAGATATTAATGTTGAATTATTTCCTTGTACTCAGGACGATGGTTAAAAAGGTACACCCCCTCTTCAAATAACTTTTGGAGTCCCTTTAATAATACCATTTTTTTGGTTAACCGAACAAAATATTTGTGTTAACTAATCAAAAAATGGGATTATTGCTTAATTACTGGTTTGACTATAATGTCACTTTGTTTTGATTCTAAATTTTAATCAAAATTTTCGACGGAAGTATAATATTTTACTTGTAATACATATATACTTGAAATAATCAACGATACTGCTACCATGACTTCTTTTTTGGGTCAAATTCTACATCGGAAACAAAATATGAGGAGGGATCCCAAAGAAAATTGACAAGTTAATCATTTGAATTCCTCCAAATCCCCGAATACTCCATTCTTACATTTTGACATAAAATTCATTTGTCACAATAGCAAAACCCATGATCAAATTGTTTATGAAACCTGCAAATATGGCAGATAAATGGAAACCAATTATAGAATAAAATTTCATTCTTCTTCTTCAGACATTGAGTATTCAATTATATTTTTGTAAAATACAATATTCAATGATAGACAGTGAAAAATCATAATTAGACACTTGTGTTCCTACCATAAAGAACCGAAAGAAGTACATGAACTAGTATAATTTTGTAGAATAAAATATTTGTATAGATAAAATCATGTTAGTCATAAAATATCATCTATTAATTATCACAGACTAAATTAACTTCACACGGTCCTTTCATGATAATCAATCAATGAAACATGTGTTATAAGTACGATGTAAAAAGTCCTTTCACTATAACCTTTTGTATTTTGTATTAGTACCGCTTAATTTTTGAAATGTTTATTTATTTGGTTTATTACGGCCAATAAAAAATATAAGTTCAATTTTTACTCTTTGTAACGACCGTAATTTTCGTTAATTACATTTGTCATTTTAATAAGATTTACGTAAATTTAATTTAAAAGAAATAAAGATTTTATAATTAATAATGAAGCAAATGCTGAGAATGAAATGAAACCATGGGAATATAAGGCTAAGTATTTACAGTTGAAACAAAATAACGAATAAATTGAAGTGATGTAAATTGTTATACTAGGCTAAGAGTTGCATATAAGAGAACAAAGGTAAGTAGTGAATTTAGTTAATGAATTAATAATATAAAATAGTAAATTGAATTAAATCAATGTCCGGTAGAAATTGAAATATTGTTTGGAATGAAAGCTTATAAATTGTAAGCATTTAATTTACAAATGAAATTATGTAATAATTGATAAATGATGGCATTCATGAATGAAATAAGGTTTGTAAGTAATAAAGGAATAATTGAAATAAACATTTACCAATGAAATAGTACATTGATTTATATAGACTTAATAAAAGAGTTGAATTGAATCAATCTATTTAGTTGAAACTAATTAATTGGTATGCAAATTATAAATGGGTTTATAGTAAGAAATTATACTACCGTAAATTGGAATTAAGATGAAATTGAAAATTTCAAGTATGTGATGCGAATATATCATATATAGCAGTGGAATAAAAAAATTAGTGTTATTATAACCTAGTTGGTAAGTAACAAACTTATAACTGAATTTAAAAGAAAATAGGTGACAATGAATATAGATTGTTCATTTATTTGATGTGTTAAATGAATTTTGGTATTCAATCGCAATAAATATAAATAATTAATTGAAACTGTTGTAAGGTCAAAATTTATTGCATATAATAAATTGGGGGATAGATTTCATTAAAGGTAATTTATTTATTATGTTAATGTAAATTAAAACAATTAGAGGTACGTAAATGATGATTAATACCATATTTGGAAGTTGTAATTCAAAGGATATTAAGAATTAGGAATTGAATTTTGAATTATTTGCAATACAAATAAAGAAAATGTTACGTTATTTCTAACCAAGGGAATCATTAATTAATTGAATAAAAGTTAAATCAGTGGAATAAATGGAAATTAATTTATGTTAGTTATTTAGGGTAGCGACTAAATTTGGTAATCCATTTGCAATTAATGAAAATAGTGTTGATATAAGCTAACAAGTTAAATGTCAATGTAATACTATTTAATGGATTGAATGTGGTTACGAAATTGGAATTAGATAAATGCGGTAACTAATTCAGGGAAAATAAAATTTATGGAACAAATGTTAAGATCTAAACTGATAATAATTAATAATTGAAGGTAATGTAAATTCCATTTATAATATGACTATTGGTAAATGAAAAGATTGTAAATCAAGATTTGTTTATTTATTTGAATTTTATGAAATTGAAGATTTATATTGATTAATCTTTAATAAATTTACATTTATAAATTGTTAAATCATTGTAAATGTTTGAGAATTACAAAGTGATAAAGATTTCAAATTTCAAAATTTTAACGCGAAATTTGATTTAATTAATTTATTTTAAATTTATGTAATTAATGGAAAAATAGCCATTTTGGCCACTGACTCGGATTTTGACGAAACAAGTTTCATCAGATCCGTAACGGTGAATTGCAATAGTATTTCAAGTTTCGTAGCGATCGGACTTATCCTTTTAACGTACGGACTCGAAACGCCTTGAAATTTATGTAATTGAAATCAATTGAAATCAATTTGGAAAATATTATTTTTAGCATAACTTCTGCGTAAGATGGAATCTGGACATGAAACCCGTTCCATTGCGTTTAAAATATTTTAAAACATCTATTTTGATATATGGTTTGACCCAATTTCGTTCCGGAGTAGAAACGTGCTTTTCGGGCCATTTAGCGTTCAACCCGTATACCAATCTGATCCATCTATTATTTTTCAGCCTTGTCTATATATATAACCCGTTATAAACCCTAGCCACTCCTTATTTTCATTTGTCTATACGTACATCTCCATCTCAACTCCTCATTCCAATGGCAGAAAAGAAAACCTAATTCCCAAATTCCAAAAATTTATTTCAATAAAAAAAAAAATCGGATCTGTAGCCACTTCGAGTCACGCTTCGAGTTTCAGAGGAAAAAACGCTGTATCTACTTCGGGTTAGGAAGAAAATGACTCGGGTCGCTCCGGGTCGTTTTGGAAAAAAATCCAAGCAAGCACCGGGGATTTGAGGCGGCGCACCGAAGTCGAACCCGAAGTCGACACAGGGCCAGAATTTTCCAATTTTTAAATTTTCATAAGTTTTGCGTACGAGCTCGGATTCACGCGCGGTTTTTTTGTTTGGATTGGATCGGAATTCCATTCATTTTGGCATTGGTTCGGGCGGATTTGAAGACTGTAAAATTTTTGGGTTTTAATTGAATTTAGATTCAATTTAAATTCAAAAGGTGAGTGTTTTAACCCACTCACAAACACTCACGATTTCTAAAATTTCTTATGTTTGTTAAATTGGTTTTTGATGTGTTTAAAATTTTATTTATAGCTGTTTGGTATATATTTCATCAATTTCTCAGTTAAATTGCATTCATTTAATTTACGCGTTATTTAATTCATTATTGCATATTAACTGCCAGTTAAATTATATTTATTTTGCATATAAACTGCCAATTAACAGTTATTAAATTTATTTGAGTATAGATTGAAATTGATACCAGTTATTTATCACCTGTTATATATTGATGTTTGTTTAAATTGGATGATGATTATAACTAATGATTGATGATTGATGTTTGGTGAATGGATGATGTGTACTATATTTTAAAATCTGCAAGTTATCATGTATTTCATTCATTCGGGATTGCGGTTTGAAATGATATACAACCGCATTTTTTTTTTATTTTTTTAAATTGCGGATTGAAATGATAAATATCTGTATCACTTGAACATAGGACAGAAAATTATATACAGGCACCGCGGTATATATATAAAAATTATTTTTGAAATGATTTTTCTATGGTTTGGATAGGATACGATTAATAAATATAGATTTTGATATTGTATAAAGTCTTATTTTATATATACATCTATAGTTAAAGTATTGAAGATAAGCTATGTGTGGATTTGTTAAATAAAATAAATAAGTTGAATGATGGATTTTATATTATATTGTTAAGTACATGTTAAGATATTGAAATTACATATAATTTTAAAGGATTTAAATTAATTAAGATTGGGAGTTAAATTGGAAAATTTATTTGGAATTGAGCTTAATTAAGAAGTTAACTTCATAAGTTGATGTAAAATTTATTAAATTGAAATTTTAAAAATGGTATGATATTTATAACTGAACTTTATTCAAGGTGAATTAAATGAATATTTCTAGTATAAAAATTGAAGGAAATTTTCTTTTATAAGTAATTTGAGTTTTACTTAAATGATTACGAGTTTATTATGCAATTATTATTTCAAACTAAATAATAGGACTTTAAATTGGTGAAATAGAAATTTCCAACCTTAGTTCCAATTGTTTAATATTCAAAGTTTGAAATATATTGAAACTGAAGTGGTTTATTTAAACTGAAAGCAGTTTTAAATTTATGGATTTTGACTTAATCTTAAATGAAATAAATTGTAAGTCGCAGAAATTATTTTATTTTATAAATAAATTTTGAATCCAAACTATTGGTGCTATATACTGTTTGAATATCCAAACCATTTAAGTTATAGAAATTATGGTTCAAAGCTATGAATTTTCGAAGTATTATAGTTTGAAAGTTATATTCCAATTTTTGGTTTCCGATTATTATAAGTTTGAAAACAATATGATTTTGGAAAAGAAATATATATTTGAAATAAAATGATATTATATTAATTTGGGTTTTTATAAAAATAATATCAAATGAGTTGGTTTTGGAAAGGAAATGATATCGTATTTATGTGTTTTGAAATGGATAATTATATTCTGGTTTTTGAAAGTATAATTAATTTTTAAATGACCGTGGTGTTATAATAACGTTTGGTTGTTGAAGAGACCGGGATCGGAAGTTGTCATACTCTCTGCAAACTCCGAAAACCACTTAATAACCGTGTACGCCGTGGAGATTCCAGAATGAAGTAGGATGGTGGCGGCGTTTCATGTAAGGTAAATAGGTGGACCTAACTCCCGTGAGTTGGCATAAGGTGGCTAAAACAGGAGCGATTGACAGGTTAATAAGGTAGCACCTTTGATCGGACACATCTCTTCGATATTATGGTTTGACTTTTCGATTGATTCGGTGGCCACTCTTGATTTTTATTTGGGGGTGTGGCTTGAGGTGGGCGGTAGCTGCGCGCTACGCGTTACCACCGACCCGGAAGCGTAATTGGTATATTTACCCTGGCATTGCCTCGTTGTGCCGTGTCACCTACCCTATCGCGCCTTGTACGAGTTTGGATTTCTCCCGTAGCACATGTGGTATCCTCTGGTGGCTTCCCGATCAGGAGGGACTATGATATTGGATGGACTACTGGGACTATTACGTGTTAAGGTGGAAAATGTAAAGCCTTAATGCTATTTAAAAGTAAGTTTATTTTACAATTAGACACTATTATAATAGCGCAATATACTACATAGCAAATAGTTTAACGGATCCTTAGGAGATGTAAATCCCGAGCATCTCTTGAGTTACTGCACTCATATTTATTTCTGTCAATTTAACTTACATAAGATCTTTTAGTTCTGACTCGAGTGTTTTGTCTTTTCAATTCGCTCGGGTCAGTCCGAGCGTTTCAGGATCGAAGACTTCAGTTCTGGAGGACGACGACGAAGATTGTAGTATTGCTATCTACTATATTATTCCACTACACTATTAAATTCCGCTGCATTGATATTTATGGGTACGTGAACTCTGACATTTATTGTATAAAAAAGAATCAAATATTTGTAAACAGTTTTGTGAACTCTATATTTATTATTATATTTTATCCTTCCGCTGTGAGATTTTGTTTAGTTTTTTCTCTTCTTTGTTTTTCTTATTTACCCCATAACAATACGTCCTTTTGTATGTTTTAAGTCTGATGTGTGTGGTTTATCGTCGATTTAAAGCATGCGAAAAGGCGGGATGTTACATCTGCTATCAGAGCTTTGGTTTAGCGATAAACCTTAGCTTTGTGGGGTCTGACTCTTTACTAATAGGGTAGTAATACCCTATGGGAGTCGTTGAGTGTATATATGAGAGAGCGTATATTGTGTTAATCTGTTCCATTTTGTATTTATAAATTCTGGTTGGTGCATGGGACGCTGTGACATCAATATGAATTTCTAAACACTTAATAGGACAGACCGACATAATATTTGTTTTTAATATAGGTGAATGAAATAACTTTGCCTATTATATTTTCTATATATAAAAATATTTTATAAAGTCATATATTTTGTTGCTATAGATTGGGTGTTAGGTAATGAAAATATAAATAATAGTTGAAACTAAGTTGAAAATAAAATAAATGAAAAGTGGAAACTTAGAACTTAAGTTCCGGGGTTTTTGAAGATTTCTTTCAATGGATTTTGGAATATAATAATAATATTGTTAGAAGTATTTTCTGATATAAATATTTCATTAGAATTTGAAAGAAATGTTTTAAAAGAAATTTTGGAAAGAATAAGTTTTGTACTCCCATCTCTGTCGTTGGAAAATAATTTCGGTGATGAGTGCACGCATCATCGACATTCATTTTCGAGTTTCGAAGTGGGAAGGCCAGTGTAGTAATTTACTGCAGAATTGTTTAAGAAAATTTTATCGTTTTAATTATAATCGGATATATATATGTTAAGTGTAGATATCTATCTATTATCTTAAATGATTTAAAAAACAAAACCCGGTAATTGGTTCTTAAAGTTCTAGTTAATTAATAGTAAATTAAGTGTAGCAAATTGGAACCTTTAGTTGAAGTAAAAATTTAATACAATAGGAAGATAAGTAATGTAAATATACGATTGTAAACCTTAGTAAATGAATTAATGAAAGCCTTTATTTATAAGAATTGATGTTATAAGGTTACAAATTTGGTCTAATTAAAATGTTACTATTATTAAATATAGTAGAAATGTAAGCATTAAATAAATGAATGAAATTAAAAGTAAGTTTAAATTGTAACTTATAAAACGAATATATAATTATTGAACCATTAATTAATTTAAGGAATTGAGAAGAAACTTGTATAATTTTCACTTACATTCTTACAGCATATATATAACTTACCATATAATAAAAGTTACAATGTTAACAAGAAAATGTAAATGGGAAATCTTATAAGTAAAGCTTGAGGTAATGAAAGTATTCAATAAATTTGCTGTTATAAATGAGAATTTAATGTTATAAACTTAAGTTATGAATTGAAATTTTACCATAATTAAAGGTAAGTATTATAATTAGATGATTTTAAACTTAAGAAAATAAAAAAATTTCTATAATAAATAAAAATTAACGTGTAGTTGTATAAACTTAAGTATAATTGAATGTTACTAAGTAAAACGATAAAGGCAAATATCGTAAGTATTGTAAATATAACATTTTAAACTTAAGATCATGAAATTTAGCAGTGAATAAATGAAAGGAAGGAAATCAAACAACTAAAGTATGAAATAAATTTATAATAAGTTAATTTGATTTGTGGTTTGAATTGTTATTGTTTGATTTATGGTTGGTTGGGTAAGGAAATTTGAAATTGTTGGATGAATAAATAATCTATTTTTGTTCCATCTAAGACTGTTGAGTAAATGATGCACTTGATAGTTATTTTTCATTCCGTACAATTTCAAGTTTTGAACCCGAACAACTATTTGCTTGTTTGATTGAATAGTTGTTTTGTTTTGTTGTGTATGCTGTTTGTTGAAATTGATGGTTGTTGTATTGATTTGTTTGTTAGTGATTGAAACCACTTAAACATTTTATTTTATTTAATTTTTAAACCTTTTAGATTATGTAAAAGAAATGCAGGTTATGGAAGCAAATTTCTACTGCTTTTGGTTCCATAAAATAAGCGCAAATTGCCCGACAAATAGGTACGTTTTGGATTACGGTTTATAGCGCTATTTTATATATTTTCCCGTGTTGGGATATTATATTTTGGATATTATATGTGATATTTTGATATATTTGATATTATATGTTAACGTAAAAATCAGATGCTAGCACCCCGGTGTAGATTGAAGTTGAGCGAAAGCAACACCCGTGAACACGGGAACTAAAAACAAGTAGAAAAGTCACAGAGAAAGAAGAAAAGACAAAAAAATTTATAGTGGTTCGCCTTAGGGTAAGCCTACGTCCACTTTAATTCTCTTTATTGCTGAATCAATTACAACTTTACAACAATCTTCAATTACAACTCTGATGAGACAAACAACTAGAACTTTGGTGCAGAAGAATTCTTTGAATCCATGTAGATAGCGTTAGATTTCCTCTCGAAGTTAGTTGGGATGCCTTTCGAACTTGAAGTGTCGAGTGAGTCGAGAATTCAGCAGAGTATCGGCGCTTAAAGAGATCGGCCAAAAAGTCCCCTTCATGTTTGAGGTAGGTTGGTATTTATAGGAAAATTTCCCCCTTGGGTCGTAAGTCGTGACCGACCTATGGAAGGTCGTAGCCGACTTATCTAGCTAAACCCCATGATTTCACAAAAGTTCACTTGCATAAGTCCCAGGTCTCCCTCGAGTCAACACAACCTTCTTTAAGTAATACGGCATTGGGTTTACATTTAGCAGCTTTAGGTCGTGGACGACTCAAGCTAGGTCGTGAGTCGTGTACGAGTTAACTGGCAAGTCGCAAGTCACGGCTTAACTGGTAAGTCCTGGATCGTGTACGAGTTAAGAGGCCACTGTGCCAAGTAGCTGCATTGAACTTGTCTTCCTTTGCTTGGGTCGTGAACGACTTAACATGGTTCATAGATCGGTTGCGACTTAGGTATAGTTCATGATCTTGTCCCTGTCTTGAGCAGTTAAAGCGGCAAACTCTCTGGATAGTTAGGTCGGCTTCTATCTTAGGTCGGTAGCTATCTTAGGTCGGTAGCTATCTTAGGTCGGCATCCTGTTTTAGGCATTTGGGTCGGCGTTCTTGTTAAGCCTTAGGTCGGTAACTATCTTAGGCCTTAGGTAGGCATCCTTGTAAAGCATTAGGTCGGCAACTGTTCAACCTTAGGTCGGTATCTCTCTTAGGCCTTAGGTCGGCATCCCTCTCAAGCTTGTTAGGTCGGTATTCTTTTGGGTCGGTAATCTTTCAAGTCATTGAGTCATGGCCGGGGCGGAGTTAACAATTGCCCATCGAAGTATAGGCCTACTGGTTAGGTCGTGTGCTTCGATATCCTCTAAACCGTCCACTCTCTAAGTCGGTAGGTCGTACGCGACCTAACAGTTAGGTCGTACGTGCCGCTTCAGATCCCTCCACTGCAAGGTATAAGTCACATCTTCTTCTTCCTTCTCATTACCTACTCTCTTACTTGATTCTGCCATTAAAAATTTTCCCGAGCTCCAAAAGACGATTTCACTCCAATCGATTACTGACAACCTCTGCTATTCATCGCGTAAGTAAACCTTCTTCTTCGATCATAGATCACTGTTGGCTCATGAATTCCGTCACTCAAACTTAAGCCGCTTCCTTCCATGATACTTCATCACGAATCCTATTACACCCATGGCTGATGGAGCTTTGGTTTGGCTTTAAATGACCGATGAGACGATGAAGATGGTTTACTGATTCAAGCTAACTGATTTTGATTTGCACTAGGATTGCAAGGTGTTGAAGTTGTAGTGGTTTCGAATTGGTTTATTGGATGATCCGATAGCACGAAATAACATAAATGAAATGAGGGTTTTTTGGTTGACGGATTGGCTATCGGGTTAGCGGGTTGGATGGAGTGAGATACTGGTCGAGGGGATGACTCGAAATTCTCACGGCTTAGTTAGTTTCTGGATATACCGACTTAGAAATTTCTTGCAACCCCGGCTGCACACGATTTAGCTTTTAGGTCGTATTGATTTCCTGACGACTTAGGACTTAGGCTGTACGAGCGACTTAACTCGACCTATCTTTTGGCCGACCTAATTTGATACGATCTAATTCTTAGATCGTGGCCGAACTAGCACTTGGGAAATTCGCCGACCTAACCCTTGAACCGTGGCCGAACTAACACTTGGAGAAACTTGCCACCTTTAAATCGTGGCCGAATTAACACTTGGGGAAACTCACCGACTTAGCCCTTAAATCGTGGCCGAACTAGCACTTGGGGAAACTTGCACTACTCTTTGAGCCGGAGCCTTCCTCCTTACTACTCCTCACGACCTAAAGAACTGCCGATTTAAAGAATCAGAAACTTGGTCTTAACTCGTGAAAGATTCCTTGGGTCGCGGTCGAGTTAACACTCGGATGCCCAATTCGAATTCTCACTTAAAAGCATAATTCTAATTTGAATTCTTAACTTAATCTACTGGACCGAACTTCTTAAATCCTGGATTGTTTTAACCTTGCCGCCTTATTTCACAGATCACATTAGCTTGTAGGCTAACAACCTGCTGAAAAAAACAATCACAGAAAACCAAGGCGAATATACTGCCATTGGCTTCCCACATCAAATGACAGATTAGTTGACATAGAGTAATCAACTTAAAAACACTGTATGAAATGTTGTGAACCAATCAACTAAAGTGAAATATCAGTGCAAAGTATCGCTAACTTAAACTGATTTGTTTGCATCTATATTTCACCTTCATATTAAAACAATGAACCCTGGACTTTATAACTGACAAATGCTTGCTAGTTTTTATTCCAGTTATATTTGCTTATTGCTTGATTAATTTTACACAACACTCCACACACTTTAGGAAACGTGCACCTTCATGTTTGAATATCCAGTTATTTGTGTAGAATGACTTCCCATCAAGAAGAAGAAGTGGTAGCTAAAGCGGGAGAAATATTTCAGACAGCTGTTCCCATAAAGGATCCTCTAGAGAAAACATCGACTATTCTAACTCCGAGAGCATTTATTCAGCTACGTACTCAATTTGGTTTTGCTGAAAATGATGCCCTACTTCCCAGGACAAACGATACTGCCGATAGTCCTTCCCCCGGTTTTGTCGTAGTCAACCGTCAAATGTGCCTAAGTGGGGCGATTCCTCCCTTTAATGACTTTCTTCAAACCCTTCTCCTTCGGTTGGCAATCTCTCCGTTTCAACTTCATCCTAATGGCTATGCCATCTTGATGGGGTTGTGTGTTTTGTTTAGGAGAACTCTTGATCGCTTGCCAAGTTTTGAAGAAATTCGCTACTTATGCTCGTTTGTAAAGAGTAAAGACCATCCTTCCCTTATCATTGTGAGAAGTGCTAGAAAACGCAAACTTATTTCTGATCTTACCGAAAGTGTTCATGGATTTTTGAACCAGTTCTTCTTTGCTCGCTGCCCCCCCAGGGTTTTATGCCATCTGGAGAGTAGGAAGTAAGATTACCTGTTTCTATTTTCTCCATTTCCAAACTTTTTCGAGATCCAAATTACCAATTGCTAATTTCATTCTTTGCTCTTTTCAGCACTTCCTCTCCCTTCTAGAGATCCAAGCCATAAGCAAATTTTTGAAAGATTGAGTGTCGTGGCCGCAGAAGAGAGAAGTGTAAAATTTTTGTTAAGGGATGAACTTTTGCATCAGTATGGGCTTTTACACATTTCTCGTTCTACACATCCCCACGAGGTCCCAGATTCCCCGGCTAAAGCATTAGATGCCCCAGTTTCTTCTGACGCACCCATACCAAAAGAACCTGCCCCTGAGGCTTCTCTAGTGAAGTGCTCTACTATTGTCGATGTTGCGGGGTCGTCTGGCAAATTCACACTTGCCCCAGTTATTGAGGAAGAAGAGCCTCAGGGATCTCCCCAGCATTTACAGAAGTCTGGTGAAGAAGTTGGGAAAACAAGCCCTGTTAAGCAGAGCGGGGACGACACTTTCGAAGGGCTGAGCGACCTCTTTGCCACCTCACAGGAGATCTTTAAAGATGACCCTGTCACTACAAGGGTTTCTTCTTCAGTAGTGGAAGCGACTTCTTCTTTGCAACAAGCTCCGTCGACCCAAGAGTTGACGTTAACTACCACCCCCACGATTCTTCCGCAATCGAAGAGTGGTTCGTAGTTTGAGGCGCTTAGTTTGCACATCACACACACTTAGAATCTTTTGGCACTTTCATGCATCTAGCTTTTTTGTACTTTGAAGATTCTAAAGTTACACTTCTTTTCTCTGAAGACTTTTAAGACTTGTCACTTTTTTTATTTCAGATTCTCCAATGGGACGTAGCGGCTCCTATTATGACGACTTCAAGCAATATGGAAGGCGTGGTCAGTATGACTATAGATGTTATCTTCCCACTTATAGGGAAACCGATGAAGAGAGGGCTGCTCGAAAGGCCCAGGAGAGGCGTTCTTATGAAGAACGCTATGGAAGAGGGGTTGAACGGTATGATTCTTCCCACAGAGAGGGTGATTCCCATAAGCGCAAATCCCATGATGACAGAGGGAAGAGCCATATGGCTGATGACCGAAGCAAACGGGTTAAAGTTAGTGAACAATATGTGCCTGCAATTTCCGAGAATACCACTACTCCCATTCCTTCTCAATCTCCTTCCCCTTCCCGTAATGACATTCAGACAATCATCAATAGGCCTTCATATCAAGTTGGGCCAGGTCCGGCTACACTCCAAAGCCGGTTTCCACAATGGTGCTTGATGGGAGTTCGCTTCGATCTCGACTTGGTTCCAATTGACAAGCCTGCCATGCTGCAGAATCTCGATGCTGTCAGAGTTGATATTGAAAGAATGTCGGGCTGGCAAAAGCTTGTTGACGAGCTTCAAAGGGTAAACCATGCGAATCTCGAGGCCATGCTTACTATGAAAAATGACAAAGCTGAATGGCAGAAGGTTCTTGAGCAGCACGATACCGAGATGAGGAGCATTACTACTTATAATGAAGAGTTTGAAGCGAAGATTGAGAAGCTTAAAGAAGATGTAACATCCCGCCTTTTCGCACACTTTAAACCGACACACGTGCCAATTCAAAGCATACGCAAGGGCGGATTGTTATGGGGTAAATAAGAAAAACAGAGAAGAAATAAAACAAAATAGAATCTCACAGCAGAAGGATAAAATATAATAATCAATATACAGTTCATGATAACTGTTTACAAAATATTTATTTTACTTATACAATGAATATCAGAGTTATACTAATACAATCAATGCAGCGGAAATTTTAGAGTGTGGTGCAATACTATAAATAATATAATACGGATTCTTCGTCTTCGTCCTCCAAAGCTAAAATCTTCGATCCTGAAACGCTCGGACTGACCCGAGCGAATTTGAAAAGACAAAAACACTCGAGTCAGACTAAAAGATCTTATGTGAGTTAAATTAACAGAAATAAATATGAGTACAGTAACTCAAGAGATGTTCGGGATTACATCTCCTAAGGATCCGTTAAACTATTTACTATGTAGTATATTGCGCTATTATAATAGTGTCTATTTATAAAATAAACTTACTTTTTAATAGCGTTAAGGGGTTACCCATATTGCCCTTAACACAAATAATGCCAATAGTCTATACAGTACCGTAATACCTCCTGATCGGGAAGCTACCAGAGGATACTCCATAGGTACGACACAAATGGAAACTCGTAGTAAAGGCTCGGTATGGTAGGTGACACGGCACAACTAGGCAATGCCAGGGTAGATATACCAATTGCTATCCAGGCTGGTGGAAACGCGTAGCCGCAGTTACCGCCCACCTCGGACTAACTCCCCAAAATCAAAATATAGAAGTGGCCACTGAATCAATCCAAAATCAAAGTATAATATCGAAGAGGAGGGTCCGATCAGAGGAATGACCTCATTGGCCTGAGAATCGCTCCTGTTTTAGCCACCTTATGCCAACTCAGGGGAGTCGGGTCCACGTATTTACCTTACAGGAAACGTCGCCACCACCTACTTCATTCTGGAATCTCCACCGCGTACACGGTTAGTCAAAGTGGTTTTCGGTATCGACAGAGAGTATGTCCATATCAGATCCCGGTCTCTTTGCCAACCAATCGTTATTATAACACCGCGGTCATTTTAAAAATATAGTTTATACTTTAAAACCAAATAAACATTTTCATTTCAAAATTATGAATACGATATCAATTTAAAGCCCAAAACAATATGATATCCTTTTCTCAAATATAATTCTCTTCCAAAATCATACTGCTTTAAATTTTAAAATATCTGGAAACCAAATATTTGAGTTATACTTTCAAAGCATAATATTTCGAAATTCATAATTTAAAACCATAACTTCTAAAACTTAAATGGTTCGGATAGTCAATGGTATATAGAATAAATGGTTTAACTTTAAGGTTACTTTGTAAAGAAATTATTTCCAGGGCTTTACAAATATACTTCTTTATTTAAAGTCTAAACCAAATTTAAATATCACTTTCAAGTTCCAAAACCACTTCAATTTCTATTTATATATATATCCATTTGGAGTATTAATATTTCAAAACTAAAGTTGGAATTTATTCTTTCAGCAAATCGAATGTTCTATTAATTAGTCTTGAATATTCACATAAAATCCATAAATAAATAAAAACTCCAATTTCTAGTAACAAAAAATATATTTTTTTCAATTCAAATTATACTAGAATATTCATTTCAATTTATCTTGGGAAAAATCCAATTATAAATATCATATCTTAAAATTTCCAAACTTAACATTTAAACATATGATATAAATTATCAACTCCATTTTCTTAATTTTTCCATTTTTAATAAAGAGATTTATACACCTTTAATTTCAAAATTTTCAACTTCATATGTATATATATGGAAGAATAATATTTATACAATATAAAATTTAAGATTATTATAAACCGTATTCCATCCAAACCATAGAAATCACATTAAAATAGTTATATATAGACCGCGGTGCCTGTATAAAATTTTCTATCCTATGGTCAAGTGATACGGATATTTATCATTTCAATCCGCAATTTAAAAAATATAAAATTTTGCGGTTATATGTCATTTCAAACCACAATCCCGAATGAAATGAAATATGCATGATAATTTTCAATTTAATGATATACAATAAACATCCATTCATCAACATCATCCATCATCCAAATCGCAATCATCAATCAATATCAACCAATAACAATATTATTTTTGGTACTACATAACAGGTAATACTGGCAATTTTATTCAAATTAAATTTAACAGCTATTAATCTACAGTCTATATTCAGTAATAAATTATATAACTGTTAACTAGCAGTTCATATACAAACAAATAAATTTTAACTGTAAATTCATACGCAATAAATTAATTAAATTAACTGTTAAATTAATTAAATGCAATTCAACAGATATGAATAAAATAAACATGCCAAATACTCATAAATAAATTTCTATTCATTTCTAAAATTAATTTAAACAAACATAAAAGCTTATAGTAGTTGTGAGTGGGTTAAAACACTCACCTTTGGAATTTAAATCGAATTTAAATTCAATTTAAACTCAAAATTTTGACGGTCTCAGAATTTGTCCAACCCTGCGTCAAAACGTCAGAAATTCCGATACGATCCCAGCAAAACAAACCGCGCGTGAATCCGAGCTCGTATGCAAAAGTTATGAAAATTTGAAAAATGGAAAATTCTGGTCCTGGGTCGACTTCGGGTTCGACTTCGGTGCGCCGCCTCAACTCCCCGGTGCCTGCTTGGAGTTTTCGCCAAAACGATCCGGAGCGACCCGAGTCATTTTCTGCCTGACCCGAAGTTGCTCTATGGTTTTCTCCCCTGAAACCCGAAGCGCGACCAGAAGATGCTGCAGATCCGCAATTTTTTTTTTTAAATTTGATTTTTTTTTTTTTTTTTGGAATTTGGGAATTAGGTTTTTTTTTCTGCCATTAGAATGAGGAGGTGAGAAGGAGATGTATGTATAGAAAATGAAAATAAGGAGTGGCTAGGGTTTATAACTGTATATTTATAGTTAGGGTTGGGTTAGAGCGTATAGACTAGAAGGATGAACGTACGCCACAAACTATGGCCCAAAAAGCTCGTTTAGCCTCCGGAACAAAATTTATTAAACCCATATATCCAAATAGGTATTTTAAAATATTCTGAACGCGATGGAAAAAGTTTCACGACCAAATTCGATCGTATGAAGAAGTTATGTTGAAAACAAAATTTCCAAATTGATTTCAAATTGATTTCTTAATTAAATCGATTTCAAGGCGTTTCGCGTCCGTACGATCTAACGACAGGTCCAATTGATACGAAACTTGAAACCCTATAATAATTCACCGATACGGATCCGATGAAACTGGTTTCGTCGAAATCCGAGTCCGTGACAAAAATGGCTATTTTTAATATTCATTAAATAAATTAAATAAATTATAATATCCAATCTTGTATTGATATTCTAAAATTTGTCCCAATTTTATTGCCTATATAAATTAATCAATTTCAAATGATTTAACAAGCTTGGATGTGAATTAAAATTGACAAGATATCAAATTTCAGTGTTCATTTCTGCACTTTCTTATATTTAAGAATTTTATAAATTATATTCTCAAAAACCCATACTTTAGACTTTTAACCTTTATATCCTCAACTTTCACCTAAAATAAAGACGTTACTAACATTAGTTCAAGATTTCACTCTAATGTTCACAAATTCCGTTTTATATTCAATAACGTAATATTTTACGTTTAATTCCATTTTATTTGTAATAAATACCAGTTGTTGAATTTTATACTCAAATTACACATATAAATCTTGCTTTCTAAAGTCTATAACAACCAATGGTCAAATAAAAATAAAATTAGTATTGACCTCACCTTAAAGAATTAACTACTGTAATTACAAAGCCAAAACAACGCTAATTGCAAAAATTTTAGTGAATAAATTTGAGATTGATTTCAACATAACTTAACAACAAATAAGATAGGTGACAAACAATGATTATTGTTATTGAATCTATTCCAAAAGTCTACACTCAAATATTACCTTGAAGTAAATCTTATGTTTCTATAAATTTATTCGTACTTCTGTTACTATATTTATACTTAATAAAGTAACGCTCATTCTTAATAACTATATAATAACTATTCAACATATACAAGAACTCTATTCCCAAATACATTCATTTATATTTTATTTCCTTAAAGTTCTCCTTTATTGACTAGACACATCAATACCCAAAATAATTTATTTAGATTCATTTACGTCGAGTGCCCTTCTTAACTATATACTCAATAAATGTTAAATCAAAATAATTGTTACCCTTTTATTCAAATTCACCTACACCATCAATAACAAAAATGTTGTCCTAAATTTAGATTCAATTATATACATTAGATAAATGGGTAAACTTTGTAATTATACTATATATGAAAATATTTTTATGCATAAATTTCCACTTACTTACTAAGCATTCATTTATTAAATTACTAATTGCCTTAGTCAACTTATTCCCTATTTACTACCAAATTTCTCACTTGGTTATAGTTTATCAATATATATACATACCTAGGCAAATCAAGTTCTAGTCCTTTTGTTATTTATATTATATTAGGTATGCACAATTAAGTTGTTAATTACTATTTCTACAAAATTATCTTCATACATTCAGTTCCAAATCTTATAGGATTAAATTCTAGTTACTTACACTAAATCCATGAATTTAACATTCTATCCAAAACATGCTTTTAAATCCTTTTTACTCTAAATAAATTTATTCAATGTTAACATCCACAAAAATCCAATTCACTTCCATAAATATGGTTGCACTTAAATTCAGTTATTATTACATTAATACTATTTCAAATTTTATTCTTTTAGTATTAATTAAACAATCGTATTAAATTAAGAGGTTATAATGATTTTCACTATTTATATACACTCCATTTAAAACCCAACAGTCGTTTCAAACACCTTTGTATTGCATTATATTGGTTTCTTAAAATTAAATCTTTTAACAAAATGTGACAAATTACATTATCCAAATCTATTATCATAAAATTTTATTGTTACATTAAATTCCAATTACTATAACAAATTACTACGTTTTTCTCAAATAAAATATTAAGGCTTTTATTTTATTCTAAATTAGATTAAAAATTATATTAATTTAATTCATTTAACATTATCAAATTTAACGGGTCGTTACAATCTCCCCCACTCAAAACTTTTCGTCCCCGAAAAGGAAAAGAAGGGAGAAGGAAGAATAAAACAGTACATCTTATTTCAAATATTATTTATAAACAATAGTTTACTAAATTTATTTTCTTAAATAAAATATACCTGTTTATAATCATTATATTCTTATACTTAGATTATTAAAGCTGGAAAACATTTTCACAAAATTCTAAGTCCAAAATTTATATAAAATTTTGGCAGAGTCTCCTTTGTACGGAGAGACTCTGGAGAAAATATAATATCAAAATATACAAATATATTACATATATTATCAAAATATTATCCCAACACGGGAAAAATTATATAAAATAGCGCTAAAACGTAATCCGAAAACGTACTTATTTGTCGGGCAATTACGCTAATTATTGTGGAACCAAAAGCAGTAGCAGTTGCTTCCATCACCTGTATTCACTTATATAATCTAAAAGGTTAAATATTTATTTTAAAGTGAACTATTCAAGTGGATTCAATCATTAATCAACAAAACAATTCAACAACCATCAACCTTACAAACAACATACATACACAAACAAAGCAACCATTTAATCCATCAAACAAATAGTTGTTTGGGTTCAAACTTGAAATTTGTATGAGATGAAATTAACTATCAAGTGCATCCTTTACTCAACAGTCTTGGATGGAACAAAGATAGATTATTTGTTCACCAAACAACTTCAAATTTCTTACCCAACAAACATAAATCAAACAATACAATTCAAACCAACAACCAAATTACTTATTATACATTTATTTCATGCTTCCGTGGCTTGATTTTCTTCCTTTCATTCATGGAGGGGTTTCTATATTTCTTACTATTTCATTTTCCATTTATTTCAAAATTCATTATATTGGTATTCCAATTTATTGACTAACGGTTATATTATCTATTTATACTACATATCTTTACTTATATAGTAAAATTTCCAATTTAACTTAAGTTTGTACAATTAATTCTCATTACTAACAGCAAATTTATTGAATACCTTAATTACCTCAAACTCCACTTGTAAGATTTCCCTTTACATTTTCTTACTAACATTGCAACTTTTATTATATGGTAAGTTTATATATGTCCAAAGAGTGTAAGTGAAAATTTCCAAGTTTCTTTTCAATTCCCTTTTTTCTTAATTAATGGTTCAATAAATATATATTCGTTATATATATTACAATTTCAACTTACCCTTAATTTTATTCCTTTATTTAATGTTTACGTTTCTATTATATTAAATTACAGTAACTTTCTTAGTTACACCTAAATTATTAACCTTATAACCTTCATTCTTATAAATAAAGGAATTTTATTAATTTATTACTTAGGGTTTACAGTCATTTATTTATTATTCCTACTTTCCATTATATTAGAATAGGGGAAATTTAAAACATACTTAAGTTAATAACCCTACAATCAATCCTTATTTACTAAAGAATTTCATTTTATTTACTTAAGTTCATATCACCTATTAATAATTCTTGACTTATTTTCAGTAAAATTTCAATTATAACTTAAGTTTATACCACTAAATTCTTATTTATATAATAGCAATTCATAGAATAATCCAAAATTTCCAACATTTCAACTTGCATAATATTCTATTTAAATCTCTTAATTAACATTTCAACCTTTCATATTTGGTAAGTTATTTATGTCAAAGAAAGTGCAATTGAACTTATACAAGTTTAATCTCAATTCTCTTAATTCATTTATTGTTCAATAGATCTTTACCATTTTTTATAAGTTAAATTTTACTTCCTTTATACTTAGCATTCATTCTTTTACCTACCTTTTATTCCACTAAAATAGTTTAAACAATTTAATTAATGGAAATTTAGGAATTAAATACCGGGGCAAATTCCAATATTTCTTTAAAATAATAGATAATTAATTTCTTACAACTTTTATATCTCTAATTACCTTTGAACAATTAAAATTTTAAATAATTTCAAAACAAATCTGCAGTAGAATTTACTACAGTGGCCTTTCCCTTCGAAACTCGAAAATGAAAGTCGATGATGCGGCCGTCATCACCGAAATTATTTTCCAGCGACAGAGAGGAAAGTACAAACTTATTTTCTTCAAAATCTTCTTAAACCAATTCTTTCGAATTATACTAAATATTTATATAAGAAAATATTTATAAACCAAATCATTATATTTCATAAATCCTTTGAAAGAAGATTTCAAAAATCTCGGACTTAAGTTCTAAAATCTCCAATTTGATTTATTATAATTTCAACTTAGCTTTAATTGTTATAAATATTTTTATTTCCTAACACCCAATCTATAGCAACCAAATATATATATATATATATATATATATATATATATATTTATAAATTTTTTTTTATATATAGAAAATATAATAGGCAAAATTATTTCATTCACCTATATTAAAAACAAATATTATGTCGGTCTGTCCTATTAAGTGTTTAGAAATCCCTATTGATGGCATAGCGTCCCATGCATCAACCAGAATTTATAAATACAAAACGGAACAGAGTAACATAATATTAAATTCTTTTTATAAAACTAACAAATACGCTCTCTCATATATATACACTCAGCGACTCGCATAGGGTATTACTACCCTATTAACAAAGAGTCAAACCCCACAAAGCCAAGGTTTATCGCTAAACCAAAGCTCTGATACCAACTGTAACATCCCGCCTTTTCGCACATTTTAAACCGACACACGTGCCAATTCAAAGCATACGCAAGGGCGGATTGTTATGGGGTAAATAAGAAAAACAAAGAAGAAATAAAACAAAATAGAATCTCACAGCGGAAGGATAAAATATAATAATCAATATACAGTTCATGATAACTGTTTACAAAATATTTATTTTACTTGTACAATGAATATCAAAGTTACACATACCAATACAATCAATGCAGCGGAAATTTTAGAGTGTGGTGCAATACTATAAATAATATAATACGGATTCTTCGTCTTCGTCCTCCAAAGCTAAAATCTTCGATCCTGAAACGCTCTGACTTACCCGAGCGAATTTGAAAAGACAAAAACACTCGAGTCAGACTAAAAGATCTTATGTGAGTTAAATTAACAGAAATAAATATGAGTACAGTAACTCAAGAGATGTTCGGGATTTACATCTCCTAAGGATCCGTTAAACTATTTACTATGTAGTATATTGCGCTATTATAATAGTGTCTATTTATAAAATAAACTTACTTTTTAATAGCGTTAAGGGGTTACCCATATAGCCCTTAACACAAATAATGCCAATAGTCTATATAGTACCGTAATACCTCCTGATCGGGAAGCTACCAGAGGATACTCCATAGGTACGACACAAATAGAAACTCGTAGTAAAGGCTCGGTATGGTAGGTGACACGGCACAACTAGGCAATGCCAGGGTAGATATACCAATTGCTATCCAGGCTGGTGGAAACGCGTAGCCGCATTTACCGCCCACCTCGGACTAACTCCCCAAAATCAAAATATAGAAGTGGCCACTGAATCAATCCAAAATCAAAGTATAATATCGAAGAGGAGGGTCCGATCAGAGGAATGACCTCATTGGCCTGAGAATCGCTCCTGTTTTAGCCACCTTATGCCAACTCAGGGGAGTCGGGTCCACGTATTTACCTTACAGGAAACGTCGCCACCACCTACTTCATTCTGGAATCTCCACCGCGTACACGGTTAGTCAAAGTGGTTTTCGGTATCGACAGAGAGTATGTCCATATCCGATCCCGGTCTCTTTGCCAACCAATCGTTATTATAACACCGCGGTCATTTTAAAAATATAGTTTATACTTTAAAACCAAATAAACATTTTCATTTCAAAATTATGAATACGATATCAATTTAAAGCCCAAAACAATATGATATCCTTTCCTCAAATATAATTCTCTTCCAAAATCATACTGCTTTAAATTTTAAAATATATGGAAACCAAATATTTGAGTTATACTTTCAAAGCATAATATTTCGAAATTCATAATTTAAAACCATAACTTCTAAAACTTAAATGGTTCGGATAGTCAATGGTATATAGAATAAATGGTTTAACTTTAAGGTTACTTTGTAAAGAAATTATTTCCAGGGCTTTACAAATATACTTCTTTATTTAAAGTCTAAACCAAATTTAAATATCACTTTCAAGTTCCAAAACCACTTCAATTTCTATTTATATATATATCCATTTGGAGTATTAATATTTCAAAACTAAAGTTGGAATTTATTCTTTCAGCAAATCGAATGTTCTATTAATTAGTCTTGAATATTCACATAAAATCCATAAATAAATAAAAATTCCAATTTCTAGTAACAAAAAATATATTTTTTTCAATTCAAATTATACTAGAATATTCATTTCAATTTATCTTGGGAAAAATCCAATTATAAATATCATATCTTAAAATTTCCAAACTTAACATTTAAACATATGATATAAATTATCAACTCCATTTTCTTAATTTTTCCATTTTTAATAAAGAGATTTATACACCTTTTAATTTCAAAATTTTCAACTTCATATGTATATATATGGAAGAATAATATTTATACAATATAAAATTTAAGATTATTATAAACCGTATTCCATCCAAACCATAGAAATCACATTAAAATAGTTATATATAGACCGCGGTGCCTGTATAAAATTTTCTATCCTATGGTCAAGTGATACGGATATTTATCATTTCAATCCGCAATTTAAAAAATATAAAATTTTGCGGTTATATGTCATTTCAAACCACAATCCCGAATGAAATGAAATATGCATGATAATTTGCAATTTAATGATATACAATAAACATCCATTCATCAACATCATCCATCATCCAAATCGCAATCATCAATCAATATCAACCAATAACAATATTATTTTTGGTACTACATAACAGGTAATACTGGCAATTTTATTCAAATTAAATTTAACAGCTATTAATCTACAGTCTATATTCAGTAATAAATTATATAACTGTTAACTAGCAGTTCATATACAAACAAATAAATTTTAACTGTAAATTCATACGCAATAAATTAATTAAATTAACAGTTAAATTAATTAAATGCAATTCAACAGATATGAATAAAATAAACATGCCAAATACTCATAAATAAATTTCTATTCATTTCTAAAATTAATTTAAACAAACATAAAAGCTTTTAGTAGTTGTGAGTGGGTTAAAACACTCACATTTGGAATTTAAATCGAATTTAAATTCAATTTAAACTCAAAATTTTGACGGTCTCAGAATTTGTCCAAACTAGCATCAAAACGTCAGAAATTCCGATACGATCCCAGCAAAACAAACCGCGCGTGAATCCGAGCTCGTATGCAAAAGTTATGAAAATTTGAAAAATGAAAAATTCTGGTCCTGGGTCGACTTCGGGTTCGACTTCGGTGCGCCGTCTCAACTCCCCGGTGCCTGCTTGGAGTTTTCGCCAAAACGACCCGGAGCGACCCAAGTCATTTTCTGCCTGACCCGAAGTTGGTCTAGGGTTTTCTCCCCTGAAACTCGAAGCGCGACCAGAAGCTGCTGTAGATCCGCAATTTTTTTTTTTTTTTAAATTTGATTTTTTTTTTTTTGAAATCTGGGAATTAGGTTTTTTTTCTGCCTTTAGAATGAGGAGGTGAGAAGGAGATGTATGTATAAAAAATGAAAATAAGGAGTGGCTAGGGTTTATAACTGTATATTTATAGTTAGGGTTGGGTTAGAGCGTATAGACTAGAAGGATGAACGTACGCCACAAACTATGGCCCAAAAAGCCCGTTTAGCCTCCGGAACAAAATTTATTAAACCCATATATCCAAATAGGTATTTTAAAATATTCTGAGCGCGATGGAAAAAGTTTCACGACCAAATTCGATCGTATGAAGAAGTTATGTTGAAAACAAAATTTCCAAATTGATTTCAAATTGATTTCTTAATTAAATCGATTTCAACGCGTTTCGCGACCGTACGATCAAACGACAGGTCCAATTGATACGAAACTTGAAACCCTATAATAATTCACCGATACGGATCCGATGAAACTGGTTTCGTCGAAATCCGAGTCCGTGACAAAAATGGCTATTTTCAATATTCATTAAATAAATTAAATAAATTATAATATCCAATCTTGTATTAATATTCTAAAATTTGTCCCAATTTTATTGCCTATATAAATTAATCAATTTCAAATGATTTAACAAGCTTGGATGTGGATTAAAATTGACAAGATATCAAATTTCAGTGTTCATTTCTGCACTTTCTTATATTTAAGAATTTTATAAATTATATTCTCAAAAACCCATACTTTAGACTTTTAACCTTTATATCCTCAACTTTCACCTAAAATAAAGACGTTACTAACATTAGTTCAAGATTTCACTCTAATGTTCACAAATTCCGTTTTATATTCATTAACGCAATATTTTACGTTTAATTCCATTTTATTTGTAATAAATACCAGTTGTTGAATTTTATACTCAAATTATACATATAAATCTTGCTTTCTAAAGTCTATAACAACCAATGGTCAAATAAAAATAAAATTAGTATTGACCTCACCTTAAAGAATTAACTACTGCAATTACAAAGCCAAAACTACGCTAACTGCAAAAATTTTAGTGAATAAATTTGAGATTGATTTCAACATAACTTAACAACAAATAAGATAGGTGACAAACAATGATTATTGTTATTGAGTCTATTCCAAAAGTCTACACTCAAATGTGACGCCCCACCTCTATACCCACGCTAGCCAAGAACATTACTGTGAATGCTGTCAACTAGCACGGAGAATAAGGCTGTTGAGGAGCGACCATCTGTATAATTGCTTTGTGCGAGTACCGATATGCTAGATAAAAATATAACTTTTCATCTCAAGAGGAAATCCGACATACCGACACAAACTCAAAGCTACTACACAGTGGCTATAATTTCTTCGGAAACAAATATAGAAATAAGCATAACATAAATCAGTCACAGACAATTCATATCACAAAGGCGGAATAAGATATGAATACTACACTGGAAAGTGTACATCAGAGTAGTGGTCTAAAAAGATCCACAATATCACAAAAGAATAGTTACACGAACTACACAAAAGAATAAGTATACATTAAGGAGTCTATATCTCAAATGTATACAACAAAATAACTACTAATCTAAGTAGTTAACCCAAAAGTCAAGGAGTTAATCACGGATGAGAAGTCAAGCAGAAGCACCAGTAACATCTCGGTCTGACCCGAGTATTATTTATAAAAAAATAATAAACGGATCAGTCTAACTATAAATATCAGATAACATGATATAGGATAGGAGATATGACTAAACACATAATAATCATAATGCCAAGCTGTGATATATATATGTAATTGAAAATCAACAAGAGATTAATCAATGTCACCAAATCTACACAAGATAAAAAGGAATGTCATATTCCTAATTTCATTCAACAAGCCACAATAAATGACATATAAGATATGGCATAGGCATATAATATCCATATTGGCATACTACTATAAGTATGTAAATGATAATCAACAAACGATTAATCAATATCAAAGAATCTTCTCAAAGATCCAAAAAGTGTATCATACCCAAAACTTGTATTCACAACAAGTGAATGACACACGAAATCACCTATGCACAAGAATTGATAAATCATATCAATAGAAATCCCAAAAAAAATAGGTGAAGAAGAAAATTCCAGAATTCGACACATGAAATCCAGAAATCACTCAAAATAAAGGGGGGGAGGCCTATCACATGAACGGGAGCATGAAAACTCACCAACAGCTGTAACACATGAACGAGAAGCTATCTCATGGTAGCTAACCATTAATTTGACACACGAATGGTCCGAAGACCTGACACACGAATGGTCTGAAGACCGTGGGTTGCTACCCCACAAATTTGACACACGAACGGGGTTTAGTCTTCCACGCAGACAAAGAGACATCACACATTGCTAGTCTAAATCACAAAAATGATCGTCACGATCATCGAGAAGTGTCAATTACACTAAGCTAGTAAATATATGAGTTTAGCTTCATGTCCCATAACCACTTGCTTAACTTAAATATTTACGAACAAACTGTAAATCTCCACTAGAAAATTGTCACAAGAGATTCAATCGAACAAGTCCAAGAATTAACCGACAAAGTGAACGCAAGCGTTTCATACCACTTGTTTTACTAAGTCGTTTAATTAGATTTCTCATACGAGTGAGGTAAAGGTTTATATATACTAATAGATTGGAAAACGGTTTTATAAACGAATTTGGTATTAAAATAGTATTGATTTGAGGAAAGAGTTTTGATATTTACTACTAGTATAGAAAACCTTTATATTTTTAAAGTGACAAATCACGAAGAAGATTGTAAGAACAATCAATCACAAAAATTCACATACGAAGACGTGAATAAAATCCAACGAAATCGATGAAGGATCCATCGAAATGGATATTCAAAAATCCCTAAAAAGAGTCATCAAAGTCATAATAGATGATAACATCAAATAGGATTATCACGAATCGATTTAAATTGGAATTTCAATCCAAAAAGGCAAATTGGACTCAAACAGCAGGTTCAGTCGACTGAACAGAGATTTTCAGTCGACTGACCCTGTACATGGAAAATTTTCAGGTTCAGGAAACTTTCTGTTTCCAGTTTCAGTCGACTGTGCAGAGATTTTCAGTCGACTGAATCATGCCTGGAAACTCTCGGGTTTCAGGTTCAGTCGACTGAACAGAGTTTTTCAGTCGACTGAATCATGCCTGGGCTGTTTTTCAGCCTTATTCAAATGAAGAGCAAACTCTTCCAAAATGCAACCGGACGGACATTGGCTCTAAGGGTTTATGCCAATCGGCAACCCGACCCTATATGCTCCTCGGTGCATCACTAAAAGCATGATCAAACATCCATAAAAGGATTTTACACAAATTTGGTTTAAAAACCCAAAAATTGGAATATTCACAAAACCAATCCAAATCAAGAGCAAATGCACATGAGTAAGTGTTAGGAATTCATACCCAACAACCAAAGATAATTATAGTCAAAGATGTGAGATAAAAATCTCACCTTTTCACAACATCGAACAAGAAGAAGCTTGAAAGCAAAAGGAGAATCAACCTTTCTTCAATCACAACCCAAATGAGCTTGAATCTAAGCTCAAAAACAAGAACATTCCCGAAATTAGGTTTAGGAATTTCTGAAATTGGGAAGAGAATAAGTTGGAGAAGAAGAAGAGAAGCTTACCAATGGGTTCTTCTTGAGTTTGGAGCAAGGAATTTGATTTGCAAGGGAAACTAGGGTTTTGGAATTTTAATTTCCAATCTCTCCCACCATTAATACTCTAAAAACTGAAATGAGAAGAGAATGAGGGTGAGTGGGGAAGAGTGGCTCAGATTTGAGCATAAGTTAACATAGGGTTGAGCCCAAAAACCAAACCCAAAGTAAAAAGTAGCAGAAATCAACTTTCTCCAAACATATCGAAGCTTATACTCAAAAAGGTCGCAAACGGCATTTTAAACTCAATGGGAGTGGTCCCGAGCCCTAATTCGACCGTATGCAAAACGTAGCTTTTCAGACTAAAATCCGACTAACGATAAAATATTTAAATAAAATATTTAAATATAAAATCGACAAATATGCGGTTTGTTACAGACTCCCCTCCTTAAAGAAATTGCGTCCTCGCAATATTACAAGAAGAAGATATATAGTAACAGCCATAAAAGCATATTCAACACAAAAGAAGTTTGAAATAAGAAGTTCATCTCAAAGAGCACGAGAAAGTAAGTCCGGATGTGTACGCTCGATGTACTCTCTAGATTGCCAAGAACAATCCTTAGGATTTGAAGACCATTGAACTTTAACAAGCGGAACATCTTTATTTCGAAGTCGTTTGACTTCCGAAGCAATGATACGAATAGGATGTTGCTCATAAGTTAAATTAGGAGAAACTTCAATCTCTTCCACAACGCCGGGCTCAAGAATAGAATCGGAATCTCGAAGACATTTCCGAAGTTGAGAAACGTGAAACACGTCATGCATAGCAGAAAACTGAGCCGGTAATAAAAGGCGATAAGCCAAAGAACTAATACGTTCGGTGATAGGAAATGGCCCAATATATCGAGGCGCAAGCTTTCCCGATCGACTGAAACGTACAACACCTTTCATTGGTGAAACACGAATAAACACAAGATCTCCCACAGAAAATTCTAACTTCCTTCTCCGGTTATCTGCATAGGATTTTTGTCTACTCTGGGCTTCTTTCATCCTATGACGAATAAGATCAATCTTTTCTGTGGAATCCCGAATAAAATCTGGACCTAAAACCAGCTTCTCACCGGCCTCAAGCCAACAAGAAGGAGATCGGCAGGGCCTTCCGTAGAGTGCCTCAAAAGGTGCCATACCAATACTAGATTGGAAGCTATTATTATAGGAAAATTCAACAAGTGAAATATGATCTTCCCAACTTCCACCAAAATCAAGAACACAAGCACGAAGAAGATCTTCAAGAGTTTGATTCACATGCTCGGTTTGTCCATCGGACTGGGGATGATAAGCGGTGCTAAAATTAAGCTTCGTTCCCAAAGCTTTTTGAAGACTCTTCCAAAATCCACTAGAAAACAATGGATCACGATCACTAACAATTGAAGTAGGAACCCCATGCAATTTAACAATCTCTTTAATAAAGAGTTTGGCCAAAAGAGGAACGGTTCGGTTAGACCGAACGGGAATAAAATGGGCGGATTTAGTAAGTCTATCAACAATTATCCATAAGCTATCATGACCCGAACGAGAACGGGGAAGGCCATCTATAAAATCCATGGAAATTTGGTCCCACTTCCAAACCGGAATTTCTAAAGGTTGCAATAACCCACCGGGCCTTTGATGTTCGGCCTTAACGAGTTGGCAAGTCATGCAACGTTTAACGAAGTTAGCGATGTAAAGTTTCATTCCCTCCCAATAATAAAGTCGCTTCACATCCGCGTACATTTTACTACTACCGGGATGAATGGTAAATTTAGAGTGATGAGAATCCTCTAAAATATCTTTACGAAGATCACTAATATTTGGCACGACAAGTCTACCAAATCTCCGAATACCGCCACGAGAATCGATATCAAAGTCTTTCAGTCCTTCAATATCAATTTTATCCTTAATATTTTGGCCAAGAAGAAACAATTCAGTATCTAGCCTTTGAGCTTCAAGAATACGGTCTAAAAGAGATGGATGAGCCTCAAGGCTACATAAAACAAATGATGAGCATAAATCGGAAACACGGTCTCGAATTTCTCAAGTGGATAAAATCTCGAGATCGTTCCATTCGGATATCATCATAGAAACAACAACTTGTTGTTTTCGGCTAAGAGCATCGGCGACACGATTACCCTTACCGGGAGTATAAAGGATATCAAGATCGTATGGTGCAAGAAATTCGAGCCAACGCTGTTGACGCAATTTAAGTTCCTTTTGAGAGAATAAATATTTCAAAGACTTATGATCTGTGTAAAGAACAAATTTCTCTCCTAAGAGATAATGACGCCAAATCCGAAGAGCAAAAACAATAGCCGCGAGCTCTAAATCATGAGTGGCATATCTAGTCTCAGCGGGCTTTAATTAACTAGAAGCATAAGCAATAATGCGTTCCTTTGCATAAGAACGGCTCCCAAACTAATGCGACTAGCATCGGTATAAACAACGAAATCTTGATTCCCATCGGGAATAACAAGAATAGGAGCATCAGAAAGAAGTTTTTTAATTTCTGAAAAGAAGCTTCACATTTGTCCGACCAAATGTATTTAACACCTTTCTTCGTCAAGCTAGTGAGAGGCACGGAAATCTTAGAAAAGTCTTTGATAAAACGACGGTAATAGCCCGCCAATCCGAGAAAACTACGAATCTCCGTCACACTCTCCGGTCTCTTCCAATCTTGAATCGCTTCAATCTTTGAAGGATCCACGGAAATTCCGGATTCGGAAATAATATGACCAAGAAACTTCACACGAGATTGCCAAAAATGGCATTTATAAAATTTTGCCTTTAATTGATTTCTCCTAAGAGTTTCCAACACAATCCGAAGATGTTTTTCATGCTCCTCCTCGGTTTTAGAATACACAAGAATATCATCGATAAAGATGAGAACAAACTGGTCGAGAAAGTCTTTGAAAACTCTATTCATAAGGTCAACGAAATACGCCGGAGCATTCGTCAAACCAAATGGCATAACAAGCCATTCATAAGATCCATACCGAGTACGGAACGATGTCAAAGGAATGCTATCCTCTGCAATACGAAGCTGATGAAAACCGGTAGCCAAGTCCAATTGTGAAAAGACTCTAGCACCACTAAGTTGATCGAATAGATCATCAATCCGAGGTAAAGGATATTTATTTTTGATAGTAAGATCATTAGCTTGCGGTAGTCAACGCAAAGCCTAAGTGTACCATCGGATTTCTTCACAAAAATAGCTGAAGCTCCCCATGGCGAGGAACTAGAACGAATAAATTGCTTCATTTCCAGTTCAGATAATTGTTTACGCATCTCCTCGTTTTCTTTATTGGACATACGATAAGGAGGACGAGTGATAGGTTGTGCTCCAAGAATAAGATTAATTATGAACTCAATTGCTCGCTTAGGTGGTAATCCTAAAACGGGCTCGAATATATCGGAAAATTCACAAACGACGTGAATAAGAGAAATAATATCACCCTCATCATCATCATCATCACGAAGATTTAAAGAATATAAAGATGCAACCATAGCAGAATCTGAATCTTTAAGAATAACAGTAACCTGATTAACAGATTGAGGATGTCGAAGATGAATAGTCCGCTCAGGACATAGGATATGAGCTTCATAACGGTTAAGCCAATCCATTCCCAAAATCATTCCAAAGCCTATATAACGCATGGCATGCAAATCGGCTCGCAAGGAAAAATCACACAAAATAATCTCGACATCTTTACACAATAAACTGATTGTTGCGGATCCACCAACTGGATTCGCAATTCTCAAAGAAGTCATTAAACACAAAGCATCCAAAGAAAAAGTATCAACAAGTTCTTTTGATATAAAAGAATGGGACGCACCCGTATCAAAAAGTACTCGAATAGGATGACCACGGAACAAAATAATTCCATCTAGAATAGAATGAGAAATACCTTGGCCACGAGATGTGTTGCCAGGGGCTTGAGCAACATTTAACTTGCCCTCCCTCCTATTTTGAAGTTTGGGACACACATGCATAAAATGGTCCGGGCTTTTGCAATAGCGACAAGTACGAGGCTTTGAACACTTGTTCGCAAAATGGTCTTTCGAACCACAATTATAGCATTTCCCTTGAGTAGAGGAAAAGGACTTTTCAGCAGGAGTCGCTTGCTTCCCTTTCTTATTGGGATAAGGGCCTTTAAATTTGTTTGGCCTCTTCTTGTTGTTGAAGTTTGGTTTGGAACCCACCACTTCAACATCATTCTCTCTATCCGCCTCTTCGAGACGAAGAGCGATATCAACGAGTTGGTCGAAAGAAACTTCTAACTTTAGAAGTAATGGCTTCTTGAGACTTTTGTTTAAGCCATAGACGAACCTCTGATTCTTCTTCAGAGGGGTGTTGATGTATTCAACCCCATATTTGGAAAGCGACTCGAAGGAGGCGACGTAATCAGTCACGGATGACTCACCTTGAACAAGGTCTATAAATCGTCGAGCCAATGTCACTTTTTCAGCTTCCGGTACGAATTTCGACTCGAAGCGTTCTCGGAATCTCTCCCAAGTGAGATCCGCTTCATTAATCTCAAAAATAAGAAGCTCGTACGAATCCAATGCTCTTTCTCGGAGCATACTAGAGGCCACCTGAACTCTGTGAAGGTCAATAAGATTCATGCGCGAAAAGATGTGATCGCATGTTCTTAGCCAAGCCTGTACTTCAATAACAGTTTCGGAACCTTTGAATGGCTCCCCACCCAAATTAGTGTAATCGCTACACAAGCGTGCAAATCCCGACTTTGGGTGAGTAGGTTCCGGGTTAGCTCCAGCTGCTTGAGCATTTGTTACCAAATCAAGAAGCTGTTGAGCAGTCATAAAAACTCCATCTTGGGGTGGAGTGCTAGATGGCATGGCTCTGGGGTGGCCTGGTCTAAACATTTCTCTTCCTTTAGAAAGAAAGAAGAAGAAGAAAAGGTTATTCACAAAATTGAATATCAAGCAATCTTGATAGGCAAAACAAGGAATCATAAAAGAAAATAGGATAAGACGGTATGTAGACCCGAATAAGATCCTAAAGCACGACTCCTAAGATAGACTTAGGACGATGATCCTTGTTAAGTTATTCTACATTGTTCCGAAGTTTGGCTTTGATACCAAGCTGTGATGCCCCACCTCTATAACCACGCTAGCCAAGAACATTACTGTGAATGCTGTCAACTAGCACGAAGAATAAGGCTGTTGAGGAGCGACCATCTGTATAATTGCTTTGTGCGAGTACCGATATGCCAGATAAAAATATAACTTTTCATCTCAAGAGGAAATCCGACATACCAACACAAACTCAAAGCTACTACATAGTGGCTATAATTTCTTCGGAAACAAATATAGAAATAAGCATAACATAAATCAGTCACAGACAATTCATATCACAAAGGCGGAATAAGATATGAATACTACACTGGAAAGTGTACATCAAAGTAGTGGTCTAAAAAGATCCACAATATCACAAAAGAATAGTTACACGAACTACACAAAAGAATAAGTATACATTAAGGAGTCTATGTCTCAAATGTATACAACAAAATAACTACTAATCTAAGTAGTTAACCCAAAAGTCAAGGAGTTAATCCCGGATGAGAAGTCAAGCAGAAGCACCTGTAACATCTCGGTCTCACCCGAGTATTATTTATAAGAAAATAATAAACGGATCAGTCTAACTATAAATATCAGATAACATGATATAGGATAGGAGATATAACTAAACACATAATAATCATAATGCCAAGCTGTGATATATATATGTAATTGAAAATCATCAAGAGATTAATCAATGTCACCAAATCTACACAAGATAAAAAGGAATGTCATATTCCTAATTTCATTCAACAAGCCACAATAAATGACATATAAGATATGGCATAGGCGTATAATATCCATATTGGCATACTACTATAAGTATGTAAATGATAATCAACAAACGATTAATCAATATCAAAGAATCTTCTCAAAGATCCAAAAAGGGTATCATACCCAAAACTTGTATTCACAACAAGTGAATGACACACGAAATCACCTATGCACAAGAATTGATAAATCATATCAATAGAAATCCCAAAAAAAATAGGTGAAGAAGAAAATTCCAGAATTCGACACACGAAATCCAGAAATCACACAAAATAAAGGGGGGGAGGCCTATCACATGAACGGGAGCATGAAAACTCACCAACAGCTGTAACACATGAACGAGAAGCTGTCTCATGGTAGCTAACCATTAATTTGACACACGAATGGTCCGAAGACCTGACACACGAATGGTCCGAAGACCGTGGGTTGCAACCCCACAAATTTGACACACGAACGGGGTTTAGTCTCCCACGCAGACAAAGAGACATCGCACATTGCTAGTCTAAATCACAAAAATGATCGTCATGATCATCGAGAAGTGTCAATTACACTAAGCTAGTAAATATATGAGTTTAGCTTCATGTCCCATAACCACTTGCTTAACTTAAATATTTACGAACAAACTGTAAATCTCCACTAGAAAATTGTCACAAGAGATTCAATCGAACAAGTCCAAGAATTAACCGACAAAGTGAACGCAAGCGTTTCATACCACTTGTTTTACTAAGTCGTTTAATTAGATTTCACATACGAGTGAGGTAAAGGTTTATATATACTAATAGATTGGAAAACGGTTTTATAAACGAATTTGGTATTAAAATAGTATTGATTTGAGGAAAGAGTTTTGATATTTACTACTAGTATAGAAAACCTTTATATTTTTAAAGTGACAAATCACGAAGAAGATTGTAAGAACAATCAATCACAAAAATTCACATACGAAGACGTGAATAAAATCCAACGAAATCGATAAAGGATCCATCGAAATGGATATTCAAAAATCCCTAAAAAGAGTCATCAAAGTCATAATAGATGATAACAACAAATAGGATTATCACGAATCGATTTAAATTGGAATTTCAATCCAAAAAGGCAAATTGGACTCAAACAGCAGGTTCAGTCGACTGAACAGAGATTTTCAGTCGACTGACCCTGTACATGGAAATTTTCCAGGTTCAGGAAACTTTCTATTTCCAGTTTCAGTCGACTGTGCAGAGATTTTCAGTCGACTGAATCATGCCTGGAAACTCTCGGGTTTCAGGTTCAGTCGACTGAACAGAGTTTTTCAGTCGACTGAATCATGCCTGGGCTGTTTTTCAGCCTTATTCAAATGAAGAGCAAACTCTTCCAAAATGCAACCGGACGGACATTGGCTCTAAGGGTTTATGCCAATCGGCAACCCGACCCTATATGCTCCTCGGTGCATCACTAAAAGCATGATCAAACATCCATAAAAGGATTTTACACAAATTTGGTTTAAAAACCCAAAAATTGGAATATTCACAAAACCAATCCAAATCAAGAGCAAATGCACATGAGTAAGTGTTAGGAATTCATACCCAACAACCAAAGATAATTATAGTCAAAGATGTGAGATAAAAATCTCACCTTTTCACAAAATCGAACAAGAAGAAGCTTGAAAGCAAAAGGAGAATCAACCTTTCTTCAATCACAACCCAAATGAGCTTGAATCTAAGCTCAAAAACAAGAACATTCCCGAAATTAGGTTTAGGAATTTCTGAAATTGGGAAGAGAATAAGTTGGAGAAGAAGAAGAGAAGCTTACCAATGGGTTCTTCTTGAGTTTGGAGCAAGGAATTTGATTTGCAAGGGAAACTAGGGTTTTGGAATTTTAATTTCCAATCTCTCCCACCATTAATACTCTAAAAACTGAAATGAGAAGAGAAGAGGGTGAGTGGGGAAGAGTGGCTCAGATTTGAGCATAAGTTAACATAGGGTTGAGCCCAAAAACCAAACCCAAAGTAAAAAGTAGCAGAAATCAATTTTCTCCAAACATATCGAAGCTTATACTCAAAAAGGTCGCAAACGGCATTTTAAACTCAATGGGAGTGGTCCCGAGCCCTAATTCGACCGTATGCAAAAAGTAGCTTTTCGGACTAAAATCCGACTAACGATAAAATATTTAAATAAAATATTTAAATATAAAATCGACAAATATGCGGGTTGTTACATCAAATATTACCTTAAAGTAAATCTTATGTTTCTATAAATTTATTCATACTTCTGTTACTATATTTATACTTAATAAAGTAACGCTCATTCTTAATAACTATATAGTAACTATTCAACATATACAAGAACTCTATTCCCAAATACATTGTAACGGCCCAATTTTTTTTACAAGTATTTTTCACTTGTATTTTTTTTAAAAAAAAACTTTGGGGTTTATTTAAAGTGATTAAAAATAATAAAAAAAAAATTGACCAAATTTTTAATTAAATAATAAGATCTCTGAAATTTTGACATGGTTAAGAATTAACTTTAATTTGGTAATTTGGGTTTTTGTCGAGGATGGTAAATAACTTAATTTCTAGCAAAATCAAGTTTTAATTAAGAAAACATTAATAGCTTAGGTGGTTAAGACATCTGGGCTATTCACGGCAGGTCACGAGTTCGAGTCTCAGCATGGTCAGAATTTCGAATTTTTTTTGTGTATAAATGAACTGGGAAATTACGCGTTAAAAAGGGCACGTAAATTTAGGGAATAAATACTATATATATATAAGATTATATATAAGAAAACGTATAGAATTTTAATCCGTTATTTTTCTCTTTCCAGTAAAATTTACTTCCCAATTTATATACATATATAATTTGATTTAAATCATTTCCTTAAAATACTAAATATGGAAATTTAAAGTTGTGAAACGGTTAATTTTGTTAAAAGACAACTCCATTTGAATTTTAATAAAAGGAATTTTGTATATATATATATATATATATAATATGTGAAAACCAATTAAGTTTGTTAAGTAATAATTTTGAAGAATTTAGTGTATTAATGAACTGTTAAATTTCGCATTTAAAGGACGCGTAAAAATTTATGGTATAAGTAAAAAATAAACGTATAAATTAAAAACGTTATTTTTATATAACTTTGGGTGTTTTATATTACGTCAGTTTGGCGTATTTTAAAAATCATATTTCAACATCTATATGTATTTAAAATATCGTATCAATGGTCTGTATACAAAATCAACGGTTGCTTTAATCACGCATATAAAGTATAGAATCCAAGGCTTTGTATAACTGGCAATTAATATTTTCGCAAGCCTTATCTCAAATCCAGAGGAATAACGTGCATATCCAGGCATCAAAGAAAAAAAAGCACGCAAATCTGAATTTAAAAAAAAGAAACGTTCAAATCTGTTTGTAATTGTTCTTTAAAATATAATGATAATAATCAACTCTTCCTTTTTTGATTTAAACATACCATATATTTCTTCTTAAATCACGCATATATCATTTGAGAGAAAATCAATTTTGCATTCCTTTGCGCGTGACACAAAATTTTATTCTTTTAACATTTTTGGCATTTGCCTCTTACCTTTTTGTTTCTTGAGCATGTAACTGTATTCATTTATTCACGCAACCTAAATGGACCAATATATTTGATTTCCTAAAATCAACTCATGCATTCAAATTTAACCTTGCCTATCTTTTCAAATTCTCACATTCCTATTTATATCTCTCTGTTTCCACTGCCTTTATTTTGCAAGATAAAATTTTTCGTTCCTATAATCACACATATAAAGTAAAAATCATATTTAAATATACTTATCGATTAAAATATCAGTTAGTGATTTTTATAACAAACGTTACTTTTGTTTTAACTGTCAAAATTTATTTTAAACTTTTGTATATACCTTTTCATCCAAATATCTTTTGCCTAAAATCAATCTCTTGCCTAATATCAGTTCTTCCAAATGTCGTTTCTTCAATCTACAATCACGCAACTATCAAATAAAAAAAATGTTGAAATCAAAACTCATAAACTGGCAATGAATATCACGCATATAAAATCAAATTTAATTGCTAACCGTGGTCCCTAAAATCACACGAGCCTTATCCATTCAAACAAGATAAAAACTGGAAATAAATCACTGAGCTCTGCTTGCTTTTTCTTTTTCCATTGATTTCGCCTCAAATAAATTCTTTATCTGCAAAACGTTCAATCTTCTATCAATGCTGCCGTTTTTTTTTCAATCTCTTGCCAAGGTATTCACATTCAAACTTTTGAACGTACAAAATTTTGCTTTATCAATCAATTGTTTAGGCATGCCAAGATATGTTGCCATTTTTGTACCGAGCCCTTTTGATTTTCTTCACGTATATATGTTTTCCTGCATCTAAAGCAAACTCTCCCCTCTATAAATATATTAGCCTGGTTCGTATTTTATCTCCTCATCTTGCATAACATCATCCACAAGGAGAAAAGCTTCTATCAGGTAATATTATTATTCCTCTTCTTCTTTTGCATCCTCTCCGTTTTCCTTCTTCAGTTTTTTTCCTTTGCTTTCCCATCTTTTGGCTCGGCCACTCCAACCCTGACTACCACTCTAGTGCTCAGCCAAGTTTCCTACGAGACATATATTTTGAAAAAAAACCTTGTTTCTAGTAGCAGTGGATATGTGTGTTGATGATGAGGTCTTAAGAGAAATGCATTACCTTGCAAATTCATTCAAGTCAGGTCAATAACCTGTAGGAAGCTAGGTTATGGAATTAGTGTAGTTATGATGTAGTAAGTGTTATTCTGGATGTACGTATCACTAATGATCTGTGCATGCTTTACCATCTTGTAACAGTAGATAGCAGAGAGACGCAAGTTGTAGGCAGAGAGTTGCGTGAGTTTTGTTTTGCATAGGATGTTAGACATGTTTAAAAAAATAAATAAATAAATAAATAAATAAATAAATATAAAACGAGAGTAAAGAAGAATATAACAGAGGGAGAGAAAGAGAGTTTTCAGGGTTCATGAGAATATAACATGTTGACATAGTGAGTGAGCCTTCAGTTGCATATAGGCATATCATATAGGCAGGCTTTTAGTGAAATCTTGACCATGTTTTAGGTGACTGACTTGGGTAGTTATTCGTTGATGATAGTAAAAATTTTAAAGAAGAAATGATGTATCCGTGCATGTTTTATAATATATATATATATATATATATATATATATATATATAAGATTCGGTTGAAAAAAAAGGGAGAAAGCCTGTAATACTTCAGATAACAGAGAAGATGTTAGGTGGAAATGTTTAGTTGCATATAAAAGCATATAACTGCAATATGCTTTATAGTTGTGTGGGACAGTGCATAAGCCTGTAGGTAGTAGAGTATTGGATGCACTTGTACATGCATATATCACGGCCTATAGGAGAAAAACTTCACCATTTTGTTTTAGATGGCCTTTAGGTAAATTTTACCTTGATTTTTGAAATGGCATGGTTCAGTAATGGGTAGGAAAAGTTTCGTTATGTTTTGATAGTATACCCAGTGGAGTGGTCGAGCAAGTCGAACTAATTCTCGTCCTATTTTTAATTTTTGCTTTGACCGTAAATTTCTAAAGTCACGTATCCGGTATTTGGATCTTGTTATAGATTTGAATCTAGGCGTGACATCCGGGATATTTGATCGTTACTCTCTGTTCGTTTCTTTTCCGGTGGATTTTCGTTTTGAATCAAATTTTTTCTGCAGCCTTCAGGTGAGTTTTTCTCACCAGACAAACATGCCTATATTTCTGTGAATTATCGCAAGTGTATGTGTAAATTATTATTTAACTGTTATCTGTCTGTAATATAACGTAGGATGTTAAACTCCATTTAAATTGACACCTCATCAGTTATTTATCTGTTGTAATATTTCTGCAGTTATATTGTTAAATGTTTATTTACTGATTTAAATCATCACTGCAAGTTCCCTATAAATTTAAATCGTTAAGGCTGAAATGATAGGCCTAAAACGATGATTATTATGCATTTATTCAGTTAACTGTTTAATTTTAACTTGGGATTGCGGGTTTGAAATGATAGAACCCGGGGTTTGTAAAATTGCGGATTGAAATGATATAAATCCGTATCACTTGACCTAGGCTAGAAAATTTTATACAGACCCGTGGTTCCTATAATATTTTTCTGAAATATTTAAAAATTATTTTTAAATGGAAGTTTATAATATTGTGGTATAATGTATTTAAAGGATTTTTATAAAGATTTAAAAAGGATTTTTGAATGAGTTAAGATTTTAAATAAATAAATATAACTTATTTGGAAAAATTCTGGATTTTTGTTAAGATGAGATTTCAGTTAAGAAATAATTAATAATAAGTTGTATTTGGAATTTAAACTAAATTGATAAGTTAATAACCTATTACAACATATAAATGCTGTCTTTTAAAATTGGACTGTTTAACCCATAAACTTTAGGTAGCATTTCTTAAGTGCTGCAGAAACTGGAATTTGATTGTTTTAAAATGTATGGAAATTAATTTTGGGAAAAAGGTGTAAATTTTGGAATTTAATATGAAATTAGAAAATTTTTAAGAAATTGATTTTTTGATGGATTTAAAGGAAGAATTTAACTTTAAAATTTGGTAAAGGCAATAAATTTCAAATAAATTGAATAAATTTAAAAAGTATGTATAAAGTGGAAAGTTTAAATCAATATTTGATATTGAAGGAATTTGAGATATATTTTGATTTTAAAGTACGAATACCATTTTAAACTGTAACCACGGGTTATAATAACGCTTGGTTGGCAAAGAGACCGGGATCGGATATGGACATACTCTCTGTCGATACCGAAAACCACTTTGACTAACCGTGTACGCGGTGGAGATCCCAGAATGAAGTAGGATGGTGGTGACGGTTCCTTTAAGGTAAATACGTGGACCCGACTCCCGTGAGTTGGCATAAGGTGGCTAAAATAGGAGCGATTCTCGGATTAATGAGGTAGCACCTCTGATCGAACGCACTTCTTCGTATGCCATTCTATTACTCCTGTGATTGTTTTGGTGCGCACCTTTGATTTGGGAGTGTTGTTCGAGGTGGGCGGTAACTGCGGCTACGCGTTTCCACCGGTCCGGATAGCAATTGGTATATCTACCCTGGCATTGCCTAGTTGTGCCGTGTCACCTACCATAGCGAGCCTCCTACGAGTTTCTATTTGTGTCGTACTTATGGAGTATCCTCTGGTAGCTTCCCGATCAGGAGGTATTACGGTACTGTATAGACTATTGGCATTATTTGTGTTAAGGGCAATATGGGTAACCCCTTAACGCTATTAAAAAGTAAGTTTATTTTACAATTAGACACTATTATAATAGCGCAATATACTACATAGTAAATAGTTTAACGGATCCTTAGAGGATGGGCGGTCCCAAGCATCCTTTAAGTTACTTGCTCTATATTACAGTACACTTGAATTAGCTTACACTATATAAGTATGTATGTCCTGACTCGAGTGTTTATGTTTTATGTTACGCTCGGGTCAGCCTGAGTTGCAGTTCAGTTTTCATCCCGGAGCTAGGATTTCTGTAGATCACTTTCAAGCTGCTGGCAAACTTCCTTTCCAGTTCTTTATCTAAAATTTTGAAATCAAGACTAGTGGACATTTGGACTGTTTACTGATAAGTTAAAACTATATTTGGATTTAAGACTATGTAAATTTTACTTGAGTAAGAATATTTATAGTGGCTTCATGAACCACTAAGTATTTTTAAATTCCGCTGCGAGTATTCTGATTCTGTGTCTGTGATTCTGTGATTAATTATTTACTGCATATTCTGAGTTCTGCCAAATTTATTTTTACAACGCGGTATTTTGAACAATTCAAGTCCGACATGTGCGGATGCGAATGGTTGAAAACACCGGGTCGTTACATCTGGTATCAGAGCTTTGGCACTAGGCAAAACTTAGAATGTATGGTAAATTTGATTTACAGAATCACTTTCATTCGAGCTTGAATCTCTTCCTTTTTGAATTTTGGAACGTTCCCTACGGTTCCGAAGTTCATTCGTGTCCCTCACTATTTATTTTTCTTTCGATTCGGGAGTATCCCATAACTCCACTTAGGATGATCTTTATAGTGAATTGGCGGTTTCGCCAATATTCTAATATAGCGGTGAAACTCCTTTACAACTAGCATTGATTCACCGGAGATTTATATTTATCCTCGGTTTAGATACTAGTATCTTTGGTTATTCTGAGCTCTATCTCTTCAGATCGAATGTAGATTTACCCCAGAAAATTCACATCGATCTGACTCTTTAAGTCACGGTTGACCAGGTTAAGGTTGCCCGCGATTTATATAAACTTATCTGGTTTCTTATTCTGTTATTTAACCATCGGATCTTCTGATTCCAACTTATCTTTAAATCAAAATTCTATTTAATTTGAGTCCTTCAAAATTTGAATCTCTATCCTTGTTTGAAAAATTTATTCCTATTTGGGAAAAATCTAATATTATATATATAAGTATAATTTTCAAAATTTAACTAGTTGTTTAGAAATAATAGTGTTTGGTTTTATTTATTGTTTTGTAAACCATTGGTTTTGTCTTATATAAATAATTGAATATAAACATGGTTATAAATTTATTTGGAAACAGAAATGAATTTAAAATAAGAATTTAAGAATTCAATTTCGATAGTTTCAAACCTTGTGTTTAAAGTCTTAAAAGGATATATTATTATTTAAATAATTTTCGAATATAAATTTGTTTCCAAAGAATTTTAAAGTTTTAAAAATTAGTGCTCTTCTCTTTGTTGCTGGAAAATAATTTCGGTGATGACTACAACATCATCGACATTCATTTTCGAGTATCGAAGTAAAGAGACCACGATGTAGTTTTGCTTCAAAAATTTAATTAATTTGAATTTCTAAATGTGACTTAATTTATAATATATATAGATATATGATTTAAATTTGATTTGATATATGCAATATGTATGTATTTATTTATCTCTAAAGGGTTTGAAGTTAATTGGAAATTTAATTCATAAATTTATGTTAAAAGGTGATTGTAATGATAAAATAAAGTCAAATTTGGAATGAATATTTAAACTTGAATAATATAGTTGGAAAATTTTACTTGTATAAATTGCATGCCAATATAACTTACCTAAATCATTCAGAAATTAACTATGTAATTAGATAATGTATAATATAAAAGGATTTTATAAATAAAAATTTGAGTGGTTATAATAAATGTTATACACTTAAAGTTTCAGTTACAACAAGACAAATAGAGGTAAATAGAAATAAAATAATAATTGAATAATATACAATATCAAATGGTGTTAAAGGAAATTTAGAAATATATTGGAATAGTTATATTAAATATAATCTACTTAATATGTGCGATAAGATATATTAAGTAGAATATATTTAATAATAATCTGGAATAAAGAAAATTAAATTTGTTGAATAAAAGATGATTATTATAAATGACTATACAAATTTCTGATTTTAGAAAATAATTGGATAATAAGATAATTAATTTGGAAATAGTTAAGATTGATTTAACTTCTGTAAAAATCAAATGAATTAAATCAATTATTGAATATTAATTTAAATTGAATTTATATAGTTTAGATATTGAGAAAAATATTTGACATAGATGAGAAAAATATTGAGAAAAATAAATTTAATTATAGTTTGGAATAAAGAAGAAACTAAATGGGGAATTTGGTTTATTTTGGGAAATGGTAAATTTACTTTAAAAATAAAGTTAAATTACCATTTCAAATTTGGACTAAAATTAAACATTTTAAATTAGAATGTTATAATACCTTGTGAAAAAATTGGAGAAAGAAAAAAAAATGAATGATTTTTCTTTTTTTAGTGTAGGGATATTATACAAGTAAATATGTAAATAAATAAATGTTAAAATTTTAAGTATAAATAGATGAAATCAATGATTAATTTAAAATTGAATTTTTATTGTTTAGATTAATGATTCTAATTTAAGTTTCAATTTAGTTTTCTTTCAGGTTGTTTCTATTCCCCTACCTTCTTCCTTTTCGAGGACGAAAAGTTCTGAGTGGGGGAGAGTGTAACGGCCCAATTTTTTTTACAATTATTTTTCACTTGTATTCAAAAAAAAAAACTTTGGGGTTTATTTAAAGTGATTAAAAATAATAATAAAAAAAAATTGACCAAATTTTTAATTAAATAATAAGATCTCTGAAATTTTGACATGGGGTTTTTGTCGAGGATGGTAAATAACTTAATTTCTAGCAAAATCAGGTTTTAATTAAGAAAACATTAATAGCTTAGGTGGTTAAGACATCTGGGCTATTCACGACAGGTCACGAGTTCGAGTCTCAGCATGGTCAGAATTTCGAATTTTTTTTGTGTATAAATGAACTGGGAAATTACGCGTTAAAAAGGGCACGTAAATTTAGGGAATAAATACTATATATATAAGATTATATATAAGAAAACGTATAGAATTTTAGTCCGTTATTTTTCTCTTTCTAGTAAAATTTACTTCCCAATTTATATACATATATAATTTGATTTAAATCATTTCCTTAAAATACTAAATATGGAAATTTAAAGTTGTGAAACGGTTAATTTTGTTAAAAGACAACTCCATTTGAATTTTAATAAAAGGAATTTTGTATATATATATATAATATGTGAAAACCAATTAAGTTTGTTAAGTAATAATTTTGAAGAATTTAGTGTATTAATGAACTGTTAAATTTCGCGTTTAAAGGACGCGTAAAAATTTATGGTATAAGTAACAAAATAAACGTATAAATTAAAAACGTTATTTTTATATAACTTTGGGTGTTTCATATTACGTCAGTTTGGCGTATTTTAAAAATCATATTTCAACATCGATATGTATTTAAAATATCGTATCAATGGTCTGTATACAAAATCAACGCTTGCTTTAATCACGCATATAAAGTATAAAATCCAAGGCTTTGTATAACTGGCAATTAATATTTTCGCAAGCCTTATCTCAAATCCAGAGGAATAACGTGCATATCCAGGCATCAAAGAAAAAAAAAGCACACAAATCTGAATTTAAAAAAAAGAAACGTTCAAATCTGTTTGTAACTGTTCTTTAAAATATAATGATAATAATCAACTCTTCCTTTTTTGATTTAAACATACCATATATTTCTTCTTAAATCACGCATATATCATTTGAGAGAAAATCAATTTTGCATTCCTTTGCGCGTGACACAAAATTTTATTCTTTTAACATTTTTGGCATTTGCCTCTTACCTTTTTGTTTCTTGAGCATGTCACTGTATTCATTTATTCACGCAACCTAAATGGACCAATATATTTGATTTCCTAAAATCAACTCATGCATTCAAATTTAACCTTGCCTATCTTTTCAAATTCTCACATTCCTATTTATATCTCTCTGTTTCCACTGCCTTTATTTTGCAAGATAAAATTTTTCGTTCCTATAATCACGCATATAAAGTAAAAATCATATTTAAATATACTTATCGATTAAAATATCAGTTAGTGATTTTTATAACAAACGTTACTTTTGTTTTAACTGTCAAAATTTATTTTAAACTTTTGTATATACCTTTTCATCCAAATATCTTTTGCCTAAAATCAATCTCTTGCCTAATATCAGTTCTTCCAAATGTCGTTTCTTCAATCTACAATCACGCAACTATCAAATAAAAAAAAATGTTGAAATCAAAACTCATAAACTGGCAATGAATATCACGCATATAAAATCAAATCTAATTGCTAACCGTGGTCCCTAAAATCACACGAGCCTTATCCATTCAAAGAAGATAAAAACTGGAAATAAATCACTGAGCTCTGCTTGCTTTTTCTTTTTCCATTGATTTCGCCTCAAATAAATTATTTATCTGCAAAACGTTCAATCTTCTATCAATGCTGCCGTTTTTTTTTCAATCTCTTGCCAAGTAATTCACATTCAAACTTTTGAACGTACGAAATTTTTCTTTATCAATCAATTGTTTAGGCATGCCAAGATATGTTGCCATTTTTGTACCGAGCCCTTTTGATTTTCTTCACGTATATATGTTTTCTTGCATCTAAAGCAAACTCTCCCCTCTATAAATATATTAGCCTGGTTCGTAATTTATCTCCTCATCTTGCATAACATCATCCACAAGGAGAAAAGCTTCTATCAGGTAATATTACTATTCCTCTTCTTCTTTTGCATCCTCTCCGTTTTCCTTCTTCAGTTTTTTTTCCTTTCCTTTCCCATCTTTTGGCTCGGCCACTCCAACCCTGACTACCACTCTAGTGCTCAGCCAAGTTTCCTACGAGACATATATTTTAAAAAAAAACCTTGTTTCTAGTAGCAGTGGATATGTGTATCGATGATGAGGTCTTAAGAGAAATGCATTACCTTGCAAATTCATTCAAGTCAGGTCAATAACCTGTAGGAAGCTAGGTTATGAAATTAGTGTAGTTATGATGTAGTAAGTGTTATTCTGGATGTACGTATCACTAATGATCTGTGCATGCTTTACCATCTTGTAACAGTAGATAGCAGAGAGACGCAAGTTGTAGGCAGAGAGTTGCGTGAGTTTTGTTTTGCATAGGATGTTAGACATGTTTAAAAAAATAAATAAATAAATAAATAAATAAATAAATATAAAACGAGAGTAAAGAAGAATATAACAGAGGGAGAGAAAGAGAGTTTTCAGGGTTCATGAGAATATAACATGTTGACATAGTGAGTGAGCCTTCAGTTGCATATAGGCATATCATATAGGCAGGCTTTTAGTGAAATCTTGACCATGTTTTAGGTGACTGACTTGGGTAGTTATTCGTTGATGATAGTAAAAATTTTAAAGAAGAAATGATGTATCCGTGCATGTTTTATAATATATATATATATATATATATATATATATATATAAGATTCGGTTGAAAAAAAAGGGAGAAAGCCTGTAATACTTCAGATAACAGAGAAGATGTTAGGTGGAAATGTTTAGTTGCATATAAAAGCATATAACTGCAATATGCTTTATAGTTGTGTGGGACAGTGCATAAGCCTGTAGGTAGTAGAGTATTGGATGCACTTGTACATGCATATATCACGGCCTATAGGAGAAAAACTTCACCATTTTGTTTTAGATGGCCTTTAGGTAAATTTTACCTTGATTTTTGAAATGGCATGGTTCAGTAATGGGTAGGAAAAGTTTCGTTATGTTTTGATAGTATACCCAGTGGAGTGGTCGAGCAAGTCGAACTAATTCTCGTCCTATTTTTAATTTTTGCTTTGACCGTAAATTTCTAAAGTCACGTATCCGGTATTTGGATCTTGTTATAGATTTGAATCTAGGCGTGACATCCGGGATATTTGATCGTTACTCTCTGTTCATTTCTTTTCCGGTGGATTTTCGTTTTGAATCAAATTTTTTCTGCAGCTTTCAGGTGAGTTTTTCTCACCAGACAAACATGCCAATATTTCTGTGAATTATCGCAAGTGTATGTGTAAATTATTATTTAACTGTTATCTGTCTGTAATATAACGTAGGATGTTAAACTCCATTTAAATTGACACCTCATCAGTTATTTATCTGTTGTAATATTTCTGCAGTTATATTGTTAAATGTTTATTTACCGATTTAAATCATGACTGCAAGTTCTCTATAAATTTAAATCGTTAAGGCTGAAATGATAGGCCTAAAACGATGATTATTATGCATTTATTCAGTTAACTGTTTAATTTTAACTTGGGATTGCGGGTTTGAAATGATAGAACCCGGGGTTTGTAAAATTGTGGATTGAAATGATATAAATCCGTATCACTTGACCTAGGCTAGAAAATTTTATACAGACCCGTGGTTCTTATAATATTTTTCTGAAATATTTTAAAATTATTTTTAAATGGAAGTTTATAATATTGTGGTTTAATGTATTTAAAGGATTTTTATAAAGATTTAAAAATGATTTTTGAATGAGTTATGATTTTAAATAAATAAATATAACTTATTTGGAAAAATTCTGGATTTTTGTTAAGATGAGATTTCAGTTAAGAAATAATTGATAATAAGTTGTATTTGGAATTTAAACTAAGTTGATAAGTTAATAACCTATTACAGCATTTAAATGTTGTCTTTTAAAATTGGACTGTTTAACCCATAAACTTTAGGTAGCATTTCATAAGTGCTGCAGAAACTGGAATTTGATTGTTTTAAAATGTATGGAAATTAATTTTGGGAAAAAGGTGTAAATTTTGGAATTTAATATGAAATTAGAAAAATTTTAAGAAATTGATTTTTTGATGGATTTAAAGGAAGAATTTAATTTTAAAATTTGGTAAAGGCAATAAATTCCAAATAAATTGAATAAATTTAAAAAGTATGTATAAAGTGGAAAGTTTAAATCAATATTTGATATTGAAGGAATTTGAGATATATTTTGATTTTAAAGTACGAATACCATTTTAAACTGTAATCACGGGTTATAATAACGCTTGGTTGGCAAAGAGACCGGGATCAGATATGGACATACTCTCTGTCGATACCGAAAACCACTTTGACTAACCGTGTACGCGGTGGAGATCCCAGAATGAAGTAGGATGGTGGTGACGGTTCCTTTAAGGTAAATACGTGGACCCGACTCCCGTGAGTTGGCATAAGGTGGCTAAAACAGGAGCGATTCTCGGATTAATGAGGTAGCACCTCTGATCGAACGCACTTCTTCGTATGCCATTCTATTACTCCTGTGATTGTTTTGGTGCGCACCTTTGATTTGGGAGTGTTGTTCGAGGTGGGCGGTAACTGCGGCTACGCGTTTCCACCGGTCTGGATAGCAATTGGTATATCTACCCTGGCATTGCCTAGTTGTGCCGTGTCACCTACCATAGCGAGCCTCCTACGAGTTTCTATTTGTGTCGTACTTATGGTGTATCCTCTGGTAGCTTCCCGATCAGGAGGTATTACGGTACTGTATAGACTATTGGCATTATTTGTGTTAAGGGCTATATGGGTAACCCCTTAACGCTATTAAAAAGTAAGTTTATTTTACAATTAGACACTATTATAATAGCGCAATATACTACATAGTAAATAGTTTAACGGATCCTTAGAGGATGGGCGGTCCCAAGCATCCTTTAAGTTACTTGCTCTATATTACAGTACACTTGAATTAGCTTACACTATATAAGTATGTATGTCCTGACTCGAGTGTTTAAGTTTTATGTTACGTTCGGGTCAGCCTGAGTTGCAGTTCAGTTTTCATCCCGGAGCTAGGATTTCTGTAGATCACTTTCAAGCTGCTGGCAAACTTCCTTTCCAGTTCTTTATCTAAAATTTTGAAATCAAGACTAGTGGACATTTGGACTGTTTACTGATAAGTTAAAACTATATTTGGATTTAAGACTATGTAAATTTTACTTGAGTAAGAATATTTATAGTGGCTTCATGAACCACTAAGTATTTTTAAATTCCGCTGCGAGTATTCTGATTCTGTGTCTGTGATTCTGTGATTAATTATTTACTGCATATTCTAAGTTCTGCCAAATTTATTTTTACAACGCGGTATTTTGAACAATTCAAGTCCGACATGTGCGGATGCGAATGGTTGAAAACACCGAGTCGTTACATACATTCATTTATATTTTATTTCCTTAAAGTTCTCCTTTATTGACTAGACACATCAATACCCAAAATAATTTATTTAGATTCATTTACGTCGAGTGCCCTTCTTAACTATATACACAATAAATGTTAAATCAAAATAATTGTTACCCTTTTATTCAAATTCACCTACACCATCAATAACAAAAATGTTGCCCTAAATTTAGATTCAATTATATACATTAGATAAATGGGTAAACTTTTGTAATTATACTATATATGAAAATATTTTTATGCATAAATTTCCACTTACTTACTATGCATTCATTTATTAAATTACTAATTGCCTTAGTCAACTTATTCCCTATTTACTACCAAATTTCTCGCTTGGTTATAGTTTATCAATATACTAGGCAAATAAAGTTCTAGTCCTTTTGTTATTTATATTATATTAGGTATGCACAATTAAGTTGTTAATTACTATTTCTACAAAATTATCTTCATACATTCAGTTCCAAATCTTATAGGATTAAATTCTAGTTACTTACACTAAATCCATGAATTTAACATTCTATCCAAAACATGCTTTTAAATCCTTTTTACTCTAAATAAATTTATTCAATGTTAACATCCACAAAAATCCAATTCACTTCCATAAATATGGTTGCACTTAAATTCAGTTATTATTACATTAATACTATTTCAAATTTTATTCTTTTACTATTAATTAAACAATCGTATTAAATTAAGTGGTTATAATGATTTTCACTATTTATATACACTCCATTTAAAACCCAACAGTCGTTTCAAACACCTTTGTTGTAACGACCCGCCTTTTTGGACAGTTTAAAACCGACGATCAATTACACATGTCGATTCCAAACCATTAAAAGAGCAGATAGTTATTGGGGTAATTAAGAAAAGAAAAGGAAGGGAAATAAAGGAAATGAAACAACACAGAATCTCACAGCGGAAGGCTAAAGTATAATAATAAAATAACAGTTCATGAAGCTGTTAATTAAATGAATACATTTGAAATGAATACATTTGATTATTATTATACAACATTTATCAGAGTTACATACACAGCAAATATCATACAACAATGCAGCGGAATGGAATGAATATAATAGTAGTAGATCATATACCAAATCTTCGTCTCCGTCCTCCAAGGAAATGATCTTCAACCTAAACTGAAAACTCAGGACTGACCCGAGCGTAATGAAAAGACAAACACTCGAGTCAGGACTAAATATCCTTATGAAAGTTAAATCAATCGTAAATAAACATGAGTGTAACGGCGTCGGAGATGTTTACGGGGTTTGACATCTCCTATCCAGTGTCATCGTGCGTGCAATAACTTAAGAGATGTTATGGGATTTTCCATCTCTCAAGGATCCGTTAAACTATCTACTATGTAGTAATATACGCTAAGTAGATAATGTCTATCAGTAATATAAAGTATCAAAATAGCGTTAAGGCGTTACCATAATCCCCCTTAACACATTTTTATATTCCCAAAAGCATATACAAGACCGTAGTTTCCCCAAAACCGGAAGTCACCAGAGGGCAATCCATATACTCAAGGTACAAATCAAAACGTAGTGGTCGCGAATAGGATAATCAGTATGACAAGGTACATGAGGCAATACCAACTAGGATACTAGTAGTTGCGTGATCCGGACTGATGTTGGGCATAGCCAGCAGCTACCCCAACACCGCGAAACAACACTCCCAAATCAAGGGGTGCACCCAAATCGCATCACAAATGTAATAGATATGGTATCGAAGAAGTGTGTCCGCTAGAGGTGGCGAACCTCAATGGCCCGGCGCGGCTCCTGTTTTAGTCATGTCAGGGGTCATCCAATATCGTTCTCTTTCTTCAGTCAACGCGTTCACCAAACCATCCACTTCATTCTGGATCAACACTCCGCGTATAATAGTTATTAAAGTGGTTTTCGGTATCGACAGAGAGTATGTCCATATCCGATCCCGGTCTCTTTAATAACTACGTATTATTACACCGTTGGCTCTTTTATATTTCAAATTGATTCATGATTGATAACAAAATATCATATTCGCTTTAAAATCAAATCCATTTCAAAATCATCATATATTCCAAATTAATTTAAATCTAAATTTCAAATAAATTTTCAATTCCAAACTCAAACTTGAAATATCATTTCATATCAATTTTCTTAGAAATATTCAGAGTTCGATTAAAAGTCCAATCTTTTAAAACAAATCAACTTTCAAAAATTTACACCGTATTTCAATTTGCAATTTAAATCTAAACTTCGATTTTATTTAATAATTTCGTTTACCAAGTTTAAATTCTAACATTTCGAGCTCCAATTCAAAATAATTCAATTTCCATAAATTGGATTTTATTCTTAAAATCAATTCATTTAAATAATTTCAAAACAACTTTTAAAATCATTTAATTTAACCAACTCGGTGTCCGTATATAATTTTCTAACCTATGGCCAAGTGATTAGTTATTACAATTAAATGTCAGTGATGAATATATTATTTAAATCAATCACAGTGTCATATGTATGCATAGCAGGATATATATAAACAAATAAACATCCAAACATTTAAATATCAACCAATAACATCCATCGAAATACATCATCCAATAGGCAATACAATTCACGGCAATTTCATATTTATCAATGTCAGGTAATTTAATCGCAATTCAATTTTAATTTAAATTTAACTGTCAATTTAATTTTTTTTTTTTTAACGGTGAATTCAAATGACAATCAATATGATAATTAAATTTTATCAAACAACAACAAATAAAAATCATAACTATGCATAATGTCAAATTTAACTAGCATAAAGATATTCAGTACGTTGTGAGCGTTATAAAACACTCACCTTGATTTTACAATTTTAAATCAAATCGAACGACGTTCGATTTAACTCAAAATTTTCTCTAGCTCCAAATGATTCCAATCCAGTTCCATTGCGTAGTCCTCGTCGATACGATTCCAACGCAAAAAGTTTCGTGCGTTTTCGACCTCGTATGAAAAAGTTATGCTATTTTAAAGTTTATACGAATTTAAATATACAATTTCAGCTTTATTTTAAATATCAAACCCTCAACTCCATCCTGGCCATCGATTTCTGCATCTTCAGATCTGAACCGTCCCTCATCTCTTCTTCCTCAACGTGACAAACGCACGTATAAACAACCCATAGCCGCCGTTCTTCAAGCAATTGTCACGACCACCTCGACGACTTCCAGAACGATCAGGACCCATCATCTCGAAGGCCTTCGCGAGCTCCATCTTCACCGTGAGTATGGTCAAACTCGGCTGCACCTTTGGCCTCGAAAAACGTGAAAAACGCAGCGACTTTGAACGCGATTTCCCATCGATCCGTGGCTCCGTTTCCGATCGCCACCGTTGGATAGCTAGATCTTGATGCCCTCTACAACTTTGTAATTGACGACTTTTGCTAATTGTTTGTAGATTTGGAGATAATAGAGGAGGAAGTTTCGACTATTTCTGGCCTTCGAAAACGTGAAAAAACGCAGCGACTTTGAACGCGATTTCCCGTTGATTCGAAGCTCCGTTTTCGATCATCTCCGTATGGATTTGAAGCTTTCATCGTCCTCTACAACTTTGTAGTTGAGAGCTTTTGCTAATTGTTGATGGTTTGAGAGGAAAATGAGGAAGAAGATCGGCAATTTCTGGCCATGGAATAGGTGGCGGCCATGATTTAGAATTAGGGTTTCTGGATTATAATAATAATAAAACTGTCTCGGTTTGCGTGCGTATTTATATAGGTAGGTCCAAAATCATCCGAACTCCAATCGAGACGTGCCGCCAGGCGTTTATAAGGTTTTACCCCCATTCCAGACACAATGGAACATGTTTCGGAAGCTAATTCGATCGTATGCGTGAGTTACGGCAATAAACGATCAATTTTAAATTAAACCGATTAAACGATTTTCTATGCGTTTTGGCTTGCCCCGGACAAACGGTAAATCCGTTTGACTTGAAATTTGAAACCTTACAATAATATCACATTACGGATCCAATGAAACTAGTTTCGTCGAAATTCGAGACCGTTTGAAAAATGACTATTTTAACTCGCCAAATTAATATTAAAACAATTTCAACGCATTTCGAGCTGCCACGGTCAAACGACAACTCCGATTGCTACGAAAATTGAAATCCGATAATAACTAACTATTACGGATCCAATGGAACTAGTTTTGTCCAATTCTGAGACTGTTCAAAAACTGGCTATTTTCCAGTCGAAAATTAAATATTAAAATATTCAATTTTCACAAATAAATTTTAAATTCAGTTTTAAAAGTTCTATAACATCACTATAACTTCAATATGATAAAATAAAATTTTACAAATCATTTTTAATCATATTAAACCCGTTATTTAATTTATCCAATAAATTCCAAATATTTAATTTAGACAATTTCGCTTATCCAATAATTCATTATCTTTTGAAATATTGAAATTGAACTTATAAAATTCAACTTTTAAAACCATTTCAAAATTTAGAACACTATTTTCATTTTACAGTTATTCAATTATTCAATAAGTTTTAAATATTTAATTTAAACAATTTACGTGTTCAATATTCAATATTTGATTTCAAATAGATTTTACTCATCAATCAATTACTCTATTATACCCAATGAATTCAACATTTATTATCCTATTCAACTATTGATTGCAAAGGCATTCACTAAGTAGCTTTTTTTTCATTACTTGGATAATTATCGTTGCAATTCATTCCAGTTATTATTATTCCAAATGAATTACAAATTTTTTTTTTTCTAACATTAAATCATGAAATCTTATTAAATTAGCTATTTTAATTATCGAAAATTTACGGGTCGTTACACTCTCCCCCACTCAAAACTTTTCGTCCCCGAAAAGGAAAAGAAGGGAAAAGAAACTAAGTATAGAATTCAACCTTAGATATATTTTATTCAAAGTTACCAACTTATAAAACAATGAAATTCCATTTATAAAGTCATAACTACGCTTCCTCTAACTTACTCCGAACGGCTTTCTAAACTTAAAAGATAATTATCAAAACAAGTTATAAAAAAAAAAAATTAAAAGTTGAAAAATTTTCTAACACCCGGATTTATGGAAAAATTCGGCAGAGTCTCCTTTGCGCGGCTCGATCGGAAAAAATATAATAGCATATATATCACAAATATACATCTCATCTCAATGATGAGGCATCCCATATGTGGGGAAACAACATATAAATATCACCAATATCATATAAAACCGTAAGCGTACCTTTTATTTAGCATTTATTAGCATTTTACTTACATTATGCGTTTAGTGTAGAAGCGAGCTCCACAACGAAGCGCAACCCCTTTGCTACCTACTAAAATGCTCAATAACTAAGTTAGAACCATGCATATAAAGATAGATCGCTATACTTAGCCTACACAACATATATATAACATATTTAGCTTCAAAACTGAGATTTCAATTTCTGGACAGCAAACAAATCTTAGCTTTAGGTCACCTAAACTGTAAAATTTGACAACAGAATCTAAACAAAAGTTGTTGCATTCATTTCAGGTTTTCCGGAATGTCCAAAATCATCGAATTTGGATCATCCGTTCAAAAGTTATGGCCGTTTTACTTAGGGGATACGCTTCAGCCTGGGCAGTGTTTGCGCAGGTCCGCGACGTTCACCCACATTTCCGACCTTCTAAACGACATCAAAACACAAAACACTTAAAACAAAAGTTTTAGCTTAAGTTCTTAGCTTTCCAGAAAGGGCAAGATCATCAAAATCCGATAAACTAATCAAAAGATATGGCGAAAATACTAAGGTTGTATGCTTCAGATTTTTCTTATTTTTTACACAGGACAGCGAGTAACATTCAAGTTTTTAACCTAGTAGACGAAGGAATTTCTCAAGACACTCTAAATAAAAGTTGTGCTATAGTTTCTAAGCTTTTCGGAAAGTCCAAAATCGTCGAATTCCGTTCAGCCATTTAAAAGTTATGGTTGTTTTCATTTCAGCATCTATTGGACCATTTTGGATTTTTTTTTTCTTCCAAAATTTTGCTTTTATTATTTCAAAGTACAAACCATCAAAACATCAAATTTTCTAAAGAACAATCATAAACACAAAGCTATTTATTTTCTTATTCATCCACACAATAGGTTTACATTCAATTTGTTTCCGATTTATTCAAGTTTGTTTCATTCATATTTTAAATTAAAGTCAATTTGCTTCAATTTAAATTGAATTCCATTATATTTAATTTCACTTTGCTTCGAATTTGAATTTTATTATTTTAAAATTTTATTCCCTTTATTCAATTCCATTAACACTAATGAATTCTACTTAATCAATTATCATCCATCTAACAACCAATGCATATCAAACATTAACATCCATCCAAAATCTACACTAAATCAATTATACATTTCCAAGTCAACTTTAATTTCATACACTTCCAAGCTTATAAACATTTAGTTATATTCAAATTTAATCAGTTTCCATTTACCAAATCTATATTTCATAAATTTTAAATTTTATTCATTCACTTATATATATCATTCATTTTACCGCTTAAATTTCTTTTATATTTACAACTATCAATTAGATCTTCACATTTTATTTTCATTCTCACACTGGTATATTATTTCTCTTCTTATCCTTATTAGCATTTTAAACCTTTTAAGTATTTGGTAAGTTATAGTTATGCAAATAGAATGTAGTTAAACAACATACAACTTCTTTCCATTTAAAGTTGAATTTTCAATTAATTAATTCTTAAGTCATTACTTAAATTTCACTATAATTTAATTTCACATTTTCATTCACATATAGTATTTCCATTTTATATTAACATAATTGTGAATCACCTTTAAATGTTAATTTGAATTCCAATTATTTACTAAGAATTTTATTTATATTTGCAAACCATTAATTAAATGCATATTCCATTATTCAAACCTATACTTGTATATTATCCAATTAACAATTCATATAACATTTTTGAACTTCTTAAATATTTTGGTAAGTTATATCTATGCTATAGAATGAATTTTAATACTACGCGAGTTTTACAGTTTCACTTTTATTTTAAGTTCATAATTTCCTAATTCTAAGGATTTCTACCTCACTTGATAATTTCACTTAGCTCTTAGGTTCATTTCTCATTTCACAATTCAGAAGTTCCTTAATGGTTCAAGTCTAAATTCATTTCAATCCTTTAAAAAAAAATCATTAATTATTAAAGGACTTAAGAATTCCAATCCCGGTTTCATTTCAAATCAAGTTTTGAAATAATATATACTTATATAATTTATATAACAAATCATACTATAGAGAGTACAAAATAAAATAAAATTTGAATCAAAACAAAGTTTAGACAAGCTATTAAGTGGTCTCCCCCACTCGGACTCTCGAAAATAAACGCCGATGATGCGTGCACTCATCACCGAAATCATTTTCCAGCGTCAAGAGAAGGGAATATAACACTTATCATAAAACAAAAAAAAAATCCTTCGAAAACAATTTCAACTCAATTATACTATCATATAATACTCATATTATGTTTTTCAAATTCTTGTAAGTCAATTTCAAACACCGAAATTTAAATTCCCAAATCCAAGCTAAAATTCATTTATATTCATTATCAATTGTGTCTACAAGATTTCATTTTCCTAAATCCATTGTTATTTAATCAATTGTTGTAAATATTGACTGATCAAACAATAACGATAATAATCTAATATTATCATCTCCTAACAATCAATTCAATCAAAATGAATAAATATTCAAATAATTCTTTATATAAAATATATTCCAAAACGATATTGTGTTGGTTTGTCCTATTCGAGTGTTTAGAAATTCCTATCGACGCCTTGGCGTCCCAAGTATCAACCAGAATTCATAAATACTCAACGGAACAAATTAACACAATATAAAACCATTTTATATCAAATAACAAGTACGCTCTCTCATATACACTCAACTCATTCATATAGTTTACCTCTATTTCAATGAGTTATTCCCCACTAGAGCCAAGGTTTATCGCTAAACCTGGCTCTGATACCAACTGTAACGACCCGCCTTTTTGGACAGTTTAAAACCGACGATCAATTACACATGTCGATTCCAAACCATTAAAAGAGCAGATAGTTATTGGGGTAATTAAGAAAAGAAAAGGAAGGGAAATAAAGGAAATGAAACAACACAGAATCTCACAGCGGAAGGCTAAAGTATAATAATAAAATAACAGTTCATGAAGCTGTTAATTAAATGAATACATTTGAAATGAATACATTTGATTATTATTATACAACATTTATCAGAGTTACATACACAGCAAATATCATACAACAATGCAGCGGAATGGAATGAATATAATAGTAGTAGATCATATACCAAATCTTCGTCTCCGTCCTCCAAGGAAATGATCTTCAACCTAAACTGAAAACTCAGGACTGACCCGAGCGTAACGAAAAGACAAACACTCGAGTCAGGACTAAATATCCTTATGAAAGTTAAATCAATCGTAAATAAACATGAGTGTAACGGCGTCGGAGATGTTTACGGGGTTTGACATCTCCTATCCAGTGTCATCGTGCGTGCAATAACTTAAGAGATGTTATGGGATTTTCCATCTCTCAAGGATCCGTTAAACTATCTACTATGTAGTAATATACGCTAAGTAGATAATGTCTATCAGTAATATAAAGTATAAAAATAGCGTTAAGGCGTTACCATAATCCCCCTTAACACATTTTTATATTCCCAAAAGCATATACAAGACCGTAGTTTCCCCAAAACCGGAAGTCACCAGAGGGCAATCCATATACTCAAGGTACAAATCAAAACGTAGTGGTCGCGAATAGGATAATCAGTATGACAAGGTACATGAGGCAATACTAACTAGGATACTAGTAGTTGCGTGATCCGGACTGATGTTGGGCATAGCCAGCAGCTACCCCAACACCGCGAAACAACACTCCCAAATCAAGGGGTGCACCCAAATCGCATCACAAATGTAATAGATATGGTATCGAAGAAGTGTGTCCGCTAGAGGTGGCGAACCTCAATGGCCCGGCGCGGCTCCTGTTTTAGTCATGTCAGGGGTCATACAATATCGTTCTCTTTCTTCAGTCAACGCGTTCACCAAACCATCCTCTTCATTCTGGATCAACACTCCGCGTATAATAGTTATTAAAGTGGTTTTCGGTATCGACAGAGAGTATGTCCATATCCGATCCCGGTCTCTTTAATAACTACGTATTATTACACCGTTGGCTCTTTTATATTTCAAATTGATTCATGATTGATAACAAAATATCATATTCGCTTTAAAATCAAATCCATTTCAAAATCATCATATATTCCAAATTAATTTAAATCTAAATTTCAAATAAATTTTCAATTCCAAACTCAAACTTGAAATATCATTTCATATCAATTTTCTTAGAAATATTCAGAGTTCGATTAAAAGTCCAATCTTTTAAAACAAATCAACTTTCAAAAATTTACACCGTATTTCAATTTGCAATTTAAATCTAAACTTCGATTTTATTTAATAATTTCGTTTACCAAGTTTAAATTCTAACATTTCGAGCTCCAATTCAAAATAATCAATTTCCATAAATTGGATTTTATTCTTAAAATCAATTCATTTAAATAATTTCAAAACAACTTTTAAAATCATTTAATTTAACCAACTCGGTGTCCGTATATAATTTTCTAACCTATGGCCAAGTGATTAGTTATTACAATTAAATGTCAGTGATGAATATATTATTTAAATCAATCACAGTGTCATATGTATGCATAGCAGGATATATATAAACAAATAAACATCCAAACATTTAAATATCAACCAATAACATCCATCGAAATACATCATCCAATAGGCAATACAATTCACGGCAATTTCATATTTATCAATGTCAGGTAATTTAATCGCAATTCAATTTTAATTTAAATTTAACTGTCAATTTAATTTTTTTTTTTTTTAACGGTGAATTCAAATGACAATCAATATGATAATTAAATTTTATCAAACAACAACAAATAAAAATCATAACTATGCATAATGTCAAATTTAACTAGCATAAAGATATTCAGTACGTTGTGAGCGTTATAAAACACTCACCTTGATTTTACAATTTTAAATCAAATCGAACGACGTTCGATTTAACTCAAAATTTTCACTAGCTCCAAATGATTCCAATCCAGTTCCATTGCGTAGTCCTCGTCGATACGATTCCAACGCAAAAAGTTTCGTGCGTTTTCGACCTCGTATGAAAAAGTTATGCTATTTTAAAGTTTATACGAATTTAAATATACAATTTCAGCTTTATTTTAAATATCAAACCCTCAACTCCATCCTCGCCATCGATTTCTGCATCTTCAGATCTGAGCCGTCCCTCATCTCTTCTTCCTCAACGTGACAAACGCACGTATAAACAACCCATAGCCGCCGTTCTTCAAGCAATTGTCACGACCACCTCGACGACTTCCAGAACGATCAGGACCCATCATCTCGAAGGCCTTCGCGAGCTCCATCTTCACCGTGAGTATGGTCAAACTCGGCTGCACCTTTGGCCTCGAAAAACGTGAAAAACACAGCGACTTTGAACGCGATTTCCCGTCGATCCGTGGCTCCGTTTCCGATCTCCACCTTTGTATAGCTAGATCTTGATGCCCTCTACAACTTTGTAATTGACGACTTTTGCTAATTGTTTGTAGATTTGGAGATAATAGAGGAGGAAGTTTCGACTATTTCTGGCCTTCGAAAACGTGAAAAAACGCAGCGACTTTGAACGCGATTTCCCGTTGATTCGAAGCTCCGTTTTCGATCATCTCCGTATGGATTTGAAGCTTTCATCGTCCTCTACAACTTTGTAGTTGAGAGCTTTTGCTAATTGTTGATGGATTGAGAGGAAAATGAGGAAGAAGATCGGCAATTTCTGGCCATGGAATAGGTGGCGGCCATGATTTAGAATTAGGGTTTCTGGATTATAATAATAATAAAACTGTCTCGGTTTGCGTGCGTATTTATATAGGTAGGTCCAAAATCATCCGAACTCCAATCGAGACGTGCCGCCAGGCGTTTATAAGGTTTTACCCCCATTCCGGACACAATGGAACATGTTTCGGAAGCTAATTCGATCGTATGCGTGAGTTACGGCAATAAACGATCAATTTTAAATTAAACCGATTAAACGATTTTCTATGCGTTTTGGCTTGCCCCGGACAAACGGTAAATCCGTTTGACTTGAAATTTGAAACCTTACAATAATATCACATTACGGATCCAATGAAACTAGTTTCGTCGAAATTCGAGACCGTTTGAAAAATGACTATTTTAACTCGCCAAATTAATATTAAAACAATTTCAACGCATTTCGAGCTGCCACGGTCAAACGGCAACTCCGATTGCTACGAAAATTGAAATCCGATAATAACTAACTATTACGGATCCAATGGAACTAGTTTTGTCCAATTCTGAGACTGTTCAAAAATTGGCTATTTTCCAGTCGAAAATTAAATATTAAAATATTCAATTTTCACAAATAAATTTTAAATTCAGTTTTAAAAGTTCTATAACATCACTATAACTTCAATATGATAAAATAAAATTTTACAAATCATTTTTAATCATATTAAACCCGTTATTTAATTTATCCAATAAATTCCAAATATTTAATTTAGACAATTTCGCTTATCCAATAATTCATTATCTTTTGAAATATTGAAATTGAACTTATAAAATTCAACTTTTAAAACCATTTCAAAATTTAGAACACTATTTTCATTTTACAGTTATTCAATTATTCAATAAGTTTTAAATATTTAATTTAAACAATTTACGTGTTCAATATTCAATATTTGATTTCAAATAGATTTTACTCATCAATCAATTACTCTATTATACCCAATGAATTCAACATTTATTATCCTATTCAACTATTGATTGCAAAGGCATTCACTAAGTAGCTTTTTTTTCATTACTTGGATAATTATCGTTGCAATTCATTCCAGTTATTATTATTCCAAATGAATTACAATTTTTTTTTTCTAACATTAAATCACGAAATCTTATTAAATTAGCTATTTTAATTATCGAAAATTTACGGGTCGTTACATTTGTATTGCATTATATTGGTTTCTTAAAATTAAATCTTTTAACAAAATGTGACAAATTACATTATCCAAATCTATTATCATAAAATTTTATTGTTACATTAAATTCCAATTACTATAACAAATTACTACGTTTTTCTCAAATAAAATATTAAGGCTTTTATTTTATTCTAAATTAGATTAAAAACTATATTAATTTAATTCATTTAACATTATCAAATTTAACGGGTCGTTACAGAAGAGCTCGCCACTTCTTCTACTTCTTACACTCAAAAAGAAGAAGTGCTTCGGAAACAAGTGAGAGATGCTCATGCCGGCCAAAGAGACGCCGATGCCAGGCTCGAAGTGCAAAAAAGAATCAATGAGGGCTATATTGCTGACATTGTAGAGCTTCAGAAGAAAACCGACTCTCAAGAGGCGGAAATCGAAATTCTTAAGATTCAACTCTCCAAAGCTGAAAGAGAGCGTGATGAGGCCGTTGCTGGTAAAATTGCAGCTGAAGAATCTCATGAGGCAACGAAGACCAGCATCAGCTCGACATTATTTGACTTTTATCTACACAGCGTCTTGGGGCGCGGTAGTCTCGCCTTTCTAGGTCCCAAATATGAAATTACTCTGGCCGAGGTGTGGGCGGCCGCACTTGATATGCTTGGTGCTAAAGGTGCTTGCTATGTTGAGACAGAGCTTGAGGAACATTATCTAGATGACGGAGCTCGCGCCGCTCTTGCTAGGGGAAAACAACAACTTGTGCAATTAAGAGCCGAAATGGCAGAAGGGGAACGTTTAGGAAAAACCACTTCAACTGATCCAGTTCAGCCTCCACCTTCAGCCGAAATCGACATTGTTGGCTCCAGTTCTCATTCTCTACCCCCTGTTAAAGTTACAACTGAGATCACAAGCACACAGGGTGGAGATGAAGGCGAAGAGAGCGTCGAAGCACAGGCTTATGAGGTTGATATCAGGAAGCCGACTTCTCCAGGTAACTCTACTATTAATCTTACCCAAGTAGACTTCTCATTTGCTTCTTATGAGTTTGATGAGCTTCTTGACTATTTCCTGAACCTCAATGAGCCTTTATCTCCTCTCTTTACTGACTTTAACTTCTTTTCTTCTGTAGGGAAAGCATCGAGCATTGTTCAAACTCCCCCTTCTCCAATTATTCCACCTCCGGTTCCCCAGGTCACTCCTCCGTCCGCCTCACAAGCGGGTCGCAAGAGGAGCAAATAGAAGCTCTTCATGGCTTAGATGATCCTATTGCTTCTCAAGAACACGGGGGAGAAGGGCTTGGAGAAGGCAATGAGTCTCCGGAGTGAACCACTTCTGATAATGTAAAATTATCTGCTCATGTTACTCCGGGAAGTGAGTCTTCTTCAAGGAGGAGGAGGAAGCGTGCCACTTCCAAGAAGAGAAGGAAAGACATTCTTGTTTCTGAAGAGGAAGCGAAAATTGATCTGGCAGTAACCCTCTCTCCTTCATCCCCGACTTTCCCAAGCCGTCCAGAAAAGCTGCCTATTAGATCAGGTGAAGGATCTAAGGGTGGTGGCAAGAAGAAGTAAGGGGTCCTACTTCGATTTATTTTTACTTTTTGCTTTTTGCATGTACTGGCCGGAGATTGTGCGGGTACCGGCCTCCGCTTTTTTTATTTTGAAACCTGTACCTGTACAAAATTTTAACAGTACCGAATAAAATGATTCTTTTTGTTTGTACAAACTTCTGTCTATATTTGAGAATGCATTTACTATTCATTTTTGTACAAGTTTCTTTATATGATATTGCAGTGAGCTTGTGGTATATTGTTCGAGCGTAATTTTACCAATGTAGTTATACCACGTTGCCCCTATACCATAAGTTCGTTGCAATATCTTATATTTTTAAGGGGACTCGTACTCTTATTTTCTGGAGAATAACTATTCCATACTTGGAGGAATACTATTCTGCTCAAAATAGAGTACGACTCACTCCATATGAGTTTCTACGCTTCATCCTTCAAAGATATCACTTTTTCTTTCGTGCACACACACATTTTTACCAAGTGAATTCTCCTATGTGGTAAAGCGGGCCTCTGAAGGGCACTTTAACTTCTTTTTTTAGGATGATTATTTTCAAGAATAGAAGAACCAGTCTTGCTTTGAAAGCTAAAGTGTGCCTTTGAAGAGGGCTTCTTCTTCTTCTTTTTTCGCCTCAGTGGAGGGCTTTCTGATCTTTGCTTCACATTTCTGACGAAATGCTTCTTTGAGAAGTTGTACCTCTGAGGAGGGCTTTTTCACGTTTCAACACTTGGAAGTTTTATTTCAATCTCGGTGAAACGTGTGCCTCCGAAGAGTTGTGCCTCCGAGGAGGGCTTTTCACGTTTCAACACTTGGAAGTTTTATTTCAATCTCGGTGAAACGTGTGCCTCCGAAGAGGTCTTTCTGTCTGATTGCATGTAACGCGTGTAACGAAGCGGATTTTGCCCGTTCGAAAATCGACATCCATACTTTACATCGTACTCGAATGCCGTAGATCCGACCGTTCAAATCCGAGTCGCCGGAGCTTATAACACCATTAAGTAAACAACACAGCGGAAGAAATAATGAATATCAATATACAACATCTGATACAACATCCTGATACAACAGATGATACAATAGATATCGATATACATCAGAGATATGATACAATAAAATAGCAGTGGAAAAGAAAATAGATAACACTAACAGCGGAACAAATAACTCCAATATAATCTTCAAGAGAGAACTCGAAAACTGCAACTCCATCTCCAAGATCTAATCCAGAAATAACTCGAACTCCCAATAAAGATGCACCAAGCTAAGCAAGGTCAGTCATATCCAAAGACTGAACTAGCTCCAGATGATCAACTGAACCTAACTGTCTAAAAAAAACCCAACTCTAGACTGCTCGTGTGGAAAATAGTGAGCACCCAGAGTTTAGGAAAGGAACAATAAGCTTCGGATCAGTCATGGGACTGGTGTGAGCAACAAAAACAGTTTATCTTTAAAATAAAACAATGAGAGAATTTTAAAGTAAATTCGCAATGCTTTTAGAAAATGAAACTACCATAAGACCTCCCGCCACACACACAATGAAAACGCAGAATTGGAGGAGATTTCTTTTTATGATAGTCAAACATGCTTGATACGTAGGAAATTCCTTTGATATTATTATTATAAGTGCAAAGTGCAGAAAACATTTCGAAAGTAGAATATAAATCTTAGCCAGCATAGACATTCCGAACTATGCCTACTATAGCTACCATCCAAACAGTGGGGCGCCACCATAAGTGAATGGCAGGTAATACAACTAAAACCGTACAAGGAGTGTATTGTTTTGATTGGATTTTCCAACAAATGGTCAGGCTAAGGAACTTCCTACTGCCACATGGGATCGCCTCTGGCGGGACGTCCCGAGAACCTAACCGGATCTCTGCCAACACAAGGCCGGGTTACCTCTGTAACTAGGTAACTACTACTCGAGCAAGCCACTCCCCGGTCCTTTGGGACCTTTATCCGAGGCGCCTCTAAGCAATAACCACACAGTAAATGAGATTGGAGCTACCACATAGGTAAATATCTGGGCTCCATACCATGATACCACCCTTTACCAGAAGGGAATGACACACCCTAAAGGGCGCGACCCTCATAACCTTGCCGCATCTTTCCTGTTTTGACCATTTCCGGGGTGTGAGGTCCTGATGCAGTCTCGTCCACAAAGCTACGCTTTGGTACAAAGCCAGGCTTTGGGTCAATAAATGATCAAAGTAATGATCACAAAGATAAATGGTCAAACAATGATCATATCACAAATGATCAAACAATGATCATCAACACACAGCAGCACTCAGCATGCCACACTACCAAATTGGGAGTATATTGCTGATAACCTTCAACTACATAACCTCTGAGCTCGTACGTCTTAGAGAAGGGTGTTAAGCTAAGAGAATAAATTCTCCGCCACCAACAGAAATGTATTTGAAAGAAATCTGCTTTATATCCCAAAGTGTAGTGTCAGACATGTAACCATACAAGTCTGTTCCGGGTTCGAACAGAACCGAAGGCACTTCCGAAGAAGCCCTTGCAATCCGGGCATTCACAATCCCGATCGGACTTCCCATCACTTAGGGAATCTCTATACCGGAGCAACTCAGTGCTGAGACAATCGATAGGTTATCCTATCGTTTTCACAAATACCCGGTCTTCAACACCGGTCTTCAAATGCTATCCATAACGACGTATCACATATTCAGAATGGGTTATACGACACAAAGGTCCTCTCCCGGCTAAACCGAATAGTGAGCGCAATATTTAAAATATATGGATATGGGATTTCAATTAAGTCACAACTTAATAATCTGAAACTTTCTTCCAAATGTTTTAAATAAATTACCATTTTCAAATCTTTTAAACAAAAGATTTATTTCATTAAGTTCACCCATTTTCACAAAGATCCATTTACGGATTTCGAATCAATTCCCATTTCAATTGGATTAACTCGTTTAAAAATCTTTAAATTAAAGATTTAACTCATAGCTTTCAAAATTTGATTAACTCCTTGAATCTTTAAATCAAAGATTCAACTTAAGCTTTCAAACCATTTCCATACTTGGAAAATCATTTTCATTTTTTACTTAAAATCCTTTTAACACAAATTGGACGTTCACTTCTTATTTGAAAGCTTTAATTATTTGAAAACAAATAGTTTTCTTTCCAGAAAGAACCAATTTTATTTACACGAGTTAAAGCCTTTGAATTTAAATTCAAATTTCCAAATCGATACCTTCGAATTAGTTTAACCCATATAAACTCATTTATAAGTTGAATACCCTTTTTAAACGCTAGTTTCCAAATCATAGAATTCAATCTTGGATATTGAATTCAAATTTAAATCAAAATATTTAAATTCCAAAATTCAATCAAGTTATTCAAACTATATTTCATCTTTGAAATTCCATTTCAAAAATTTTTTACTTTAAACCCAATCCATTTCCAAAACATTTGAATTCAAATATTCAAATTTAAAACTATTCAAAAAACTGTGACTTAATCGGTTTCCTCGTGAAATCCATATTTGTGTGTGTATAAGTGTGGTCCAGGGGTTTAACACAATAGTGCAATAACATTCAATCATCACAGATCCAAATAGAGCAATATATTTGATAAGCGATATAAATTATAACGCTTATCGTCGATTCACAGGTAATATACAATGAATAAATCATACACGGCACAAACCACAGAACAAAATATCACAGATCAGATAGGACAATCAATTCAAGGTATCTCATACAATACATTTATTCATAAGTAAGGTCAAGCATTTAATAATCGTTTATAAACCGGATAAATTTAATTACTTAATCCAAAGTAATTCAATCCATTTCAAATTAAATAAACTACTTATGAATTAATTATTAAATTCAGATTTATTTATCACAAATCGTTTGATATAAATTAATTTATCAAACCCTTTAAAAAAATTTATTCTTAATTAATAATTTCATTAGATTAACCTTAAGTTAATTACATAATCATTTTATCTTAATTAATTCCATTAAATAATTAGCTTTAAGTAATTAATTACCCTTATAAACAAATCAACATTTAGTTATATTAAATGTAATTATAACTTAATCTCCTGATTAATTAACTTAAACCTTAATTAAGAAAGTTAAATTTACAATTACTAATTAAATTGATACAAAAACATTAATTATCCATTTTAATTATCTTAATGATAAATGTATTACAAAACATTTTGATTAATTACTCTATACACCTTTATTAATTAACCATTGAATTATTAATTTATTAATCCTTTAATTGTTTAATTAATCTTAATTAATCACATAAATTAATTAATCCTAATTAATTAATTACATTAATTAATTACTTTTAATTCATTATAATAAGTGATTATTCTTAATCACCTATATTTTATAATTACTAATTAATTATATTAAGAAAATATACTTTAATCACTTGATTAATCAATTTAAATCAATGAATTAACCTTTGATTTAGTACATTAATTAATTACCCCATACTTCATAAATGAAAAATCTTTTGGACTTATCAAGACCTTAATCAAAGATAAACCATTATCTATATTTATCATTTAAATCCTTATCTATTAATCCTTGGAAAATCGATTATCATTAACAGAAGAATTTTAACTTAAAGCCTTTAGGTTGATTAAGAATCAAAACAATATTTAAGACAACCCGTTTATCTTTAAAATCTCATTCGAAATAATCCTAAAATAAAATTTTATTTGTAAAATATGAATTAGCATAAAGATCTTAAGTTAATTTAAAGCCATCATTTTCCTTTTACTACTTAAATATACCATTTAAATTTTCATACTTAAGGATTCACTTTTAAATATACTTAAAATTTTAACTAAACATTTTCCTTTTGCTTTCAAAACTGAACAAGGTTCATTTTCTTAAAGCTTTAAAACCTGTACATATATTTACCCTCAAAATCTGCAGTGCTCCAACAACCCGAGCCCACACGAAATCCCCTCCCAATCAAACTAACATCTGCTTCGAGTCTCTTTCGTAACAACACGCAAAAGCCTCGGGAGAACCATGGCCAAAACTTTCTTCCCCAAACTGCTTCAACACAGATGCACAACCATGGACATGCACATGCACGCCACTCTCGGCGAACTCCATTTGACTTCGCCGTCACTAACATGTCGATGATCCCTCACTTGTACGCTCAGGCCACCCAATTTCACAATATCACCTAAAAATCGAATTTCGAGTTTATTGACAAAAACCTGGAACGAATTTGCATTACCATTACCAAACCTGGCAACCGCTTGTTCCCACAACCCTGACCATCGTATGGACTGAAACTCCGGCCAACGCCTCGTCCATCTCCCCTCTACCTTCTCGCAAAGCCGCGAGTTACTCGATCCTCCAGAGGAAATGCGGTGGACCATTTACCAACCACCGTCAAAACTAGGGTTAAAATATCTCTCGACCAGCCGCCTTCGCCACGTCGAACGATCGCCACCCCTTCCATTTTTACCAGCATCACTGATCACCCCCGCACCTCCAACCTCTGCCCTGACCTCTCCCATCATCACGATGACCCACGGCGACTCGAAACGTAAAAATCGCACGAACCCAAACTGCTCTTATACCACACCATTAAAAATCATCAAATTAGGTTTAAAAATCTTGTTCTTGTATGGGGAATCAGTTTAGATACTTGAATTCATAAATTAAGAGATTCAAATTTTTGATAAATTTGAGTTGTGCTCAGACATATTTCTTTCCAGAGGTTATACCAAGTTATTTTAACTTGAATTTATTTTTAAAATTCAGTTCAGGGTTAAACAAACATCTTTCATTTTGATTCTAAGTCCAAATATTGAATAGATCTTGAAGAAATGATTTTTGAATTTAAGATTTGCACTTAAAATCTAAGAACATGGATCATATTCTAACAACAACCTGTATAAACCACTTCAGTTTAAATGTATTCAAAGGATCTACAAACTTATTCACAGATATATGAATAAACAACAGATTCATACTTTTAATTTTAAGAAATAAGTTACTCACCATGTTATCCAGAAAAGAAGAACAGAGCTACTTCTTTTGAACAGAGACAGTGCTTTCTATGTTTTTAATATAAAAACTTTGAATCAATGCTTGATATTTTGATCTAGTTGCTTGCAAATTGAGTTGAAACTTTGCTTGAGTTTTAATCTTGTTTACTTCAGTTTTATTCTTAGCTTTGAAGGAACTGGAATCAAATGCATTGCATATGTATATATATAGAAGAAAATAGTTTGTAAAAGTGAAGGTATTATCTGGTGTAAGCATGTTCTTTCCTAGCCTACTTCTTTGACCAAAGATTTTTTTTATATTTTATTTTTATATAAACTGAAATGAAATTTACAGGTGATTATTAATTATTTTGTACAATACAAGAGATACTTTCTTGTTTTGGTGGCTAAGATATTGCATTAATTGTTTTGCTGTTCAAATGTTTTAGTTTGTATTTAGTCAAAGATTTTGTTGGCTGAAATCTTGATTTTTGGTATGCTAGTATTAATTGTATTGTACCATATACTTATAATTTGTTTTCATTTTATTTCGGCTGTACATACTTATGTATATTTCATGTTTGCTTCTTTTGCAAGCCTTTGTACTGTTTGTACATATTTTGTTCAATGTGTTAAACTTATATTTTATAGTTTATCTTGTATGGATTTATTTACATTGTATTTATATTTTAATTTATTTATTTGGTAAGTATATTTTGTTTGTTTATTTGTTAATACTTGAATATGCTTTTATCATTTCTTTTGTCTTTGCTTTGCAATACTTCCATATGTATGTTTCATATTTACTTTGCTTTATTTTATCTTTGTTTATGTTTAATAGACTTTGTTTTATATTCTTGCTTGCATACTCATGCTACTTGGCTAGGTTGCTTTTGATTATGTTATATAGATATAAAGTTGTTATTGTTATTTGTTAACATTTGAACGTATTTCTTTATTTTATTTAAAGCTTTACTTTGTTAGTTTGTACATATTTCTTTTGCTTTGTCTTCTTACTTTATACTATAAACAATTTCTATTTTAATTACATTGTTAAAATTTTAGCTAACGTGTTACTTTATATTCATAATTTATTAACATGTTGTTTGAATTTGTCTAATTTATTTCTAGCTTAAATATTTATTTTATTTAAAGACTCCATTTTGAATTTTTAAATCAATTTATCAATAAATTTCACCATTTTAAATCAAAAATGAATTTAATTATCAATTTAAAATAAATTAAAATTCGGGATCGTTACAGACTTCCCCCCTTAAAAAGAATTTCGTCCCCGAAATTTACAGGCACGAAAACAACAAAGATAGATAAAAGATAGAGAAATATCTTTACATATCAACTGGATATATTTATTCTGCATTTGGCTTACCAAATCAGAATATCAACAATATGAGAACAAACTCATGCAATACTACACAGGGTACTCGGTCATTAATTCTACGAAATATGCAAAGCACTGGTTAGTTCGAAGGATAACCAACCGTTTGTAGAATATATCCGAACTCAAATTGTATTCACCTATCTGTCTACTCTTGGGTATAATTTCAAAATTTTATAGTTTAAAAACCAATGTATATCTATCAATCATAGCAACCAAAGCAAGCAAAATAACCAATACATCCAAGCAAACAATTGTGGTCTATCCGAAGTTTGTGTCCCACACTAATATATCAAATCTTCTTCCTGTATTTACCTGGAATCATCGAAGAATTGACAAGAGATGTTGAACAAAAGAGATAGATTCAATCTTATACAATTTTCCAAATACAAGGAATGGATTCCAAATTCAAGTCGGAATAACTCAAAGTATATATAATTTGTCCCTCTTCGGACTTCGATCTACCCAAGAAATTACAATAGAATTTCGAATTTGGTTTTAAACGAAATAGTTTTATCGATTCAATTCAAATTTAGCTTCATATTCTATTAATCAATTTAACTCAACTTAAAATTTTCAATTTAAATTTTCAATTCCAAATTTCTAATTCATATTCATTAAGGTTTAAATTGAAAATCTGATAAGAAATTGATGAAGATACGAAGTAAAGATTTCGTACACGATTCGTAGGGCCACCATCACACCGAAACTTCTTCTTGGAACTGCCAGGAAGCAATCAAAAGAATTTGGAAACGAATCAAAGGAAATTGATAGAGAAAGATTGTTCCCACTGTTGTAGGGCATTGACCATTTATAGTCGTATTTCCCTGTCCCCTATCTCGTTCTCTTCTTGCACTCATACACACTATCACTGGATAGTAAAGGAATTTACTGAGGCATACGAACGGATATCTTAGGGATTACTCATTCTAGGGTTTACTTCACCCTATCTCTAATGAGCTACTTAACGTGTTATACTCCTGAGCTAAAGTTCAACCTTAGCTCTGATACCAAATGTAACGAAGCGGATTTTGCCCGTTCGAAAATCGACATCCATACTTTACATCGTACTCGAATGCCGTAGATCCGACCATTCAAATCCGAGTCGCCGGAGCTTATAACACCATTAAGTAAACAACACAGCGGAAGAAATAATGAATATCAATATACAACATCTGATACAACATCCTGATACAACAGATGATACAATAGATATCGATATACATCAGAGATATGATACAATAAAATAGCAGTGGAAAAGAAAATAGATAACACTAACAGCGGAACAAATAACTCCAATATAATCTTCAAGAGAGAACTCCAAAACTGCAACTCCATCTCCAAGATCTAATCCAGAAATAACTCGAACTCCCAATAACGATGCACCAAGCTAAGCAAGGTCAGTCATATCCAAAGACTGAACTAGCTCCAGATGATCAACTGAACCTAACTGTCTAAAAAAAAACCCAACTCTAGACTGCTCGTGTGGAAAATAGTGAGCACCCAGAGTTTAGGAAAGGAACAATAAACTCCGGATCAGTCATGGGACTGGTGTGAGCAACAAAAACAGTTTATCTTTAAAATAAAACAATGAGAGAATTTTAAAGTAAATTCGCAATGCTTTTAGAAAATGAAACTACCATAAGACCTCCCGCCACACACACAATGCAAACGCAGAATTGGAGGAGATTTCTTCTTATGATAGTCAAACATGCTTGATACGTAGGAAATTCCTTTGATATTATTATTATAAGTGTAAAGTGCAGAAAACATTTCGAAAGTAGAATATAAATCTTAGCCAGCATAGACATTCCGAACTATGCCTACTATAGCTACCATCCAAACAGTGGGGCGCCACCATAAGTGAATTGTAACGACCCAGGATTTTTATTAATTAAAATTTGAATATTTAATTAATTTTAAATATTAATAAGTGAAATTTATAAGTCGAATAAATTTTATTTCGAATAATTGGATTTAATTGGACAATTAAATCGATAATGTAATATGTTAAATTATGGAAATAATTGAAAATTTGGGTTAAATATGATTGTAAATGATTTGTAAAATTTTATTTTATCATATTAAAGTTAGAATGATATTTTAGAACTTTTAAAATCGAATTAAAAGTTAATTTGTGAAAATTGAATATTTTAATATTTAATTATCGACCTTAAAATAGCCAATTTTTGAACAGTCTCAGAATTGGACGAAACCAGTTCCATTGGATCCGTAATAGTTAGTTATTATCGGATTTCAATTTTTGTAGCAATCGGAGCTATTGTTTGATCGTGGCAGCTCGAAACGCATCGAATTGTTTTTAATATTAATTTGGCGAGTTAAAATAGCCATTTTTCAAACTGTCTCGGATTTCGACGAAACCAGTTTCATCAGATTCGTAATGTGATATTATTGTAAGGTTTCAAATTTCAAGTCAATTGGATTTACCGTTTGTCCGGTACAAATTAAAACGCCTAGAAAATCGTTTAAATCGGTTTAATTTAAATTGAACGTTTATATCCATAACTCGCACAGATGTTCGAATTAGCTTCCGAAACCTGTTTCATTGTGTCCGAAACGCGGGGTAAACCCTAGAAACGCTGGTTACGGCGCGTAAATCGGAGTTCGGAATTTCCGGATGAATAGTGTTCGATTTTTCCTATAAATACACCTTAAATTCACAAAAATAAATAAAAAAAAAGAAATCCTAATTCTCTAAAACCCTAGCCGCCTCCTCCAGAATTCAATGGCCGAAAATCACCAAATTTTTTCCCTCAATATTTCTCAATCCATAAAATATTAGTAAAAGCTTTCAACTACGAAGTTAAAGAGCTAGATGAGATCTTGAAATCTATATGGCTATGATCTTAAACGACGCAACATGGGCGAAGAAATTTGGCTGCGTTCGTGGCCGTGTACCCTCGAATTTTGTGTAAAATGGGGGGGTCGTTCGCGTGCGGTCGGTGGCCGATGGTGTGTGGTGGAAGGGGCTTCGAAGTGGAGCAATCTGATCGAGTTGCAAGTGAACGTGGAGGCGGCATTTACTAACCCTAGTATCGGCATGTGATGGGTTCAAGTGCGTTTTTTTGTTTCCTGTAGGGGAGAGTTGCGTGCGCGTGAAGAAGAGAGGGAGGGGGGTAGCGTGATGTGCGGCCTGGATTAATCTGGGTTGAGGAATGTAAAATAATGTTGTAACTTTCATATTTAAAAATTCGTGTAGCTTCTAAAATTTGTATCTCTTTGCTGCGAGGTCGAAAAAATTCAAAACGAAGTGCGTTGGAATCGTATTCGCGAAGGGTACGCTATGGAACTGGTTTGGAGACGATAGGAGTCAGTGAGAATTTCGGGTATAATTAAACGCGTGTTTAATTTTGTTCGAAATAAATCGCTAAAACGGAATTGAAATCAAGGTGAGAACTTCTCACTCAATCGAATCGGTTTCGATTTTATTTTAAATAGTTAGATTTAAAATATCTGAATGTATGTTTGAATGATGATTGTTATCTATTGATTGTTAAAATAGACATTATACGCCGTTATTAAGCGGATGTTATTTATTAAAAACATATACCGCGAATATTTCATAAACAGTGAAATTGGTATTATATATGATAGCAATATATATATATTGGCATATGTATATATCGCAGTTATTGATTTCCCGCACTTGTATAGCGGATGAGACCCTATTGCGCCGTTATTAAGTGGATAATATTATAAATCCCATATACCGCGATAATTCCGTACTGGAGCGGAATTGGTATTGTGCTAATGTTTGTGGATGCAGGAAACAGGTTGGAGGGATCCAACTGGATTCCTCAACTGTATTGATTTATTTACAGATATTTTGATATTTGTTGATTATCATATCGATATATGATATTTGAAGGTCGTGATTGACTATTTGGTGATGTTACATCATCGGATCCATTTTAAAGTTCAAAAATAATGGCTTTTGATTTTTAAAAGGGTTTTAAAGTAATTTTTCAAAGTATATGTTTTATTTAAAATTTTGAATTGATTTATTTTAAATAAATTAACGTTATAAGTTTAGTGTTATAAAAGTTATAATTTTTGTAAAATATAACCAAATTAAGATTTTTGAAATAAACAGTGATTAATTCATAAAATGGTTAAATTGGGAATTTTGAATTATCATAAACGATTCATATAAAAGATTTAAAATATTGATATTTATGGATTAAAAATATAAGAATTGTGAAACCCGTTTTATAAGTGTTAAAAAGAAATATAAATGGATTTTATAAGTGAATGAAGATTTATAGATTTATAAATCGTGAAGTTATAAATATAAATAGGTTTTGTAAAATAAAAGATTTATAAGAGATTAGCTTATAAATCGGATTTTGGCATTTATAATGAGATGTAAAAAGGGTTTTTATAAATAGAAGTTTATAAAAATATAAATGAAGTTTATAAACGTTGTTTATAAATCCGAAATCAATTGAATTTGATAAGTTGGATATAGGAATGCATGAAAGGAATTATATTCACGATTTTGGACAGTGAATATATTATTAAATGAAATGGATATGTTTTGGGGAAGGAACATTATGAAATGAAGTGAATGATGTTAAAGACGTTTTAAAATGCATTAAGTATCGAATACATAGATTTCAACATATATTGTTGAAATAGACATTTTCGAGAAATAGAAGGAAATGGTGGACTATAACACTGTTGTTATAGTAAATGGTTTCCGAAAGGAAATGTTTTGTATAGTATTGGGATTTATATATCTATTTAATCTTTGAATCCCTATACTAGTGATTTTTGGGTCGTCGTAACGATGTTTTACGCAACATTTGTTTTAGCCCAAATAAAATGTGTTAAGAGAATGATTTCCTTAAAGAATGAAATATATACTAAATTTTGATTTAAGTATATTGAATATTTTCACATGTTGAAAATAAATAGATTTGTGATGTACTTATTATTAAATAAGTATGGAAATGTTTTTCCAATGTGAAATGAATGTTTAGAATTTATCCTTGTAAGATAAATTGAAAGTGAATATTGAAAATCGATTGAAAATCGTATATCATAGATATTTTGGGATTATAAATTCACTATGGAATTTATAAAAGAAAGAGGAAATTAGTTTAAAAATAAACGTTGATTTATTTTTAAAGTGTGGGAATAAATTTACGAACTTGGAACGTAAATAAAAAGTAAATCGTAAGGATTTATTTAATTGGTTTAAATGAACCATGTTGAAATGAAAGAAATTTCCGAGTAAGGAAAAGTGATTTGAAGAATTGTTTTCAAATGGTTGCAGTGTGGAAATTATATATCTAGTAAAGATATTTTGGAAAGTAAATAATTTGGGAAATTATTTGGATTTGGTGATGTTGAGCATGCCTATTGATAGTTAAATAATCCGACTATCAATATTTACCTTTAAATAGGTATTTGTTGTGAATTGCTTGAATTTGAATGCCACACTTATTTTTGAATAAGCGCTCACTATTCGGGTTAACCGGGAAAGGACCATGGGGTCGTATAACCCATTCCGAATATGTGATACGTCGTTATGGATTGCATTTGATGACCGGTGTTGAAGACCGGATGTTTGTGAAAACGGAAGGATTACCGTCGAGTTACTCAACATCGGCTGATCTCCGATATAGAGGTTTTATCACCCTTAGTGACGGGAAGTCCGGTCGTGATTAGTGAATATCCGGATTGCAAGGACTTCTTTGTAAGTGCCTTCGGTTCTGTTCGATCCCGGAACAGACTTGTATGATTGTATGTCTGACATTACAAATTGAGATATAAAGCTGATTTCTTTCAAATATATTTCTGTTGGTGGCGGAGAATTTATTCTCTTAGCTTAACACCCTTCTCTGAGACGTACGAGCTCAGAGGTTATATAGTTGAAGGTTATTAGTGATCTACTCCCAATTTGGTAGTGTGGCATGCTGAGTGTTGCTGTGAAATAATCATTGTGTTGATCATTTGTGATAGGATCATTTATTTGATCGTTTATCTTGGTGATCATTTCTATGATCATTTGTTGACCCAAAGCACGGCTTTTGTATAAAGTGTGTTTTTGTGGACGAGACTTCGTCGGACCTCACACCCCGGAAATGGTCAAAACAGGAAGGATGTAGCAAGGTTATTAGGGGTAGCGCCCTTTAGTGTATGTCATTCCTTCTGGATAGAGGTGGTATCATGGTATGGAGCCCAGATATTTAACCTATGTTGTTACTGCATATTTTTTTGTGGTTGTTGGAAATCGAGGATCCTCGGATAGATCGGTTATGATCGGGGGATGACATATTCGTGTCAGTAGTTACCTAGTTAGGGGTAACCCGGCCTTGTGTTGGCAGAGATCCGGTTTGGTTCTCGGGACGTCATTCCAGAGGCGTTTCCATGTGGCAATGGGAAGTTCCTTGGCCTGACCATTTGTTGGAAATCCAAAGAAACAATACGAGACTTGTACGGTTTTAGTTGTAGAACCTGCCATTCACTTATGGTGGCGCCCCACTGTTTGGATGGTAGCTATAGCAGGCATACGATAATGGTCGTATGTTGGCTAAGATTTATATTCTATTTTCGAAATGAATTTTGCCTACACTATGCACTAGTAATAATATCAAATGTTATTTTTAATGCGTATCAAGCATCTTTGACTATCATAAGGATAAATCTCCTCCGATTCTGCGTTTGCATGTGTGTGTGTGCGGGAGGCCTTATGGTAGTCTCATTTTTAAAAGCATTGCGAATTGAATTAAAAATATTCCTCTATTTTGATTTTAAAGTAAATAAACTGTTTTGAGTTCTCACACCAGTCATATGACTGACTCGGAGTTTATTGTTTTCGTTCCTAAACTCTGGGTGCCCACCAATTTTCACACGGGCAGTCAGGAGTTAAGGTTTATTCAGGATATTCAGGAGTTGCTGGAGGCAAGCTGGATGGCATGGCGTATTACTAATTTATATAGTATTTCTTTTTCAGCTGCATTGTTTGTTGTTGTATGTTGTTGTACACTCTGATGATATGATGTAATGAAATGAAATGTAATTTAATGTAATAACTGATATAGTTCTTTGTTTAAAGATTATTCCTTTATCTATTATATGTTGTTCCGCTGCGAATTGTGAGATTCTGATGTTGTTCTGTTATTTCTTCTGTTCTGTTCTATCTTTTTCTATCTTCTTCTACCTCTTTCTTTTTCTTAAACCATAACATTTCGGGTTTCCGGCCTTCGGTTTCTCGGCAGTCGATAAAGTGAGTATCGATGTTGAATTTTCGAAAGTCGAAAATTTCCGGGGCGTTACATGAATGTCAGGTAATACAACTAAAACCGTACAAGGAGCGTATTGTTTTGATTGGATTTTCCAACAAATGGTCAGGCTAAGGAACTTCCTACTGCCACATGGGATCGCCTCTGGCGGGACGTCCCGAGAACCTAACCGGATCTCTGCCAACACAAGGCCGGGTTACCTCTGTAACTAGGTAACTACTACTCGAGCAAGCCACTCCCCGGTCCTTTGGGACCTTTATCCGAGGCGCCTCTAAGCGACAACCACACAGTAAATGAGATTGGAGCTACCACATAGGTAAATATCTGGGCTCCATACCATGATACCACCCTTTACCAGAAGGGAAATGACACACCCTAAAGGGCGCGACCCTCATAACCTTGCCGCATCTTTCCTGTTTTGACCATTTCCGGGGTGTGAGGTCCTGATGCAGTCTCGTCCACAAAGCTACGCTTTGGTACAAAGCCAGGCTTTGGGTCAATAAATGATCAAAGTAATGATCACAAAGATAAATGGTCAAACAATGATCATATCACAAATGATCAAACAATGATCATCAACACACAGCAGCACTCAGCATGCCACACTACCAAATTGGGAGTATATTGCTGATAACCTTCAACTACATAACCTCTGAGCTCGTACGTCTCAGAGAAGGGTGTTAAGCTAAGAGAATAAATTCTTCGCCACCAACAGAAATGTATTTGAAAGAAATCTGCTTTATATCTCAAAGTGTAGTGTCAGACATGTAACCATACAAGTCTGTTCCGGGTTCGAACAGAACCGAAGGCACTTCCGAAGAAGCCCTTGCAATCCGGGTATTCACAATCCCGATCGGACTTCCCATCACTTAGGGAATCTCTATACCGGAGCAACTCAGTGCAGAGACAATCGATAGGTTATCCTATCGTTTTCACAAATACCCGGTCTTCAACACCGGTCTTCAAATGCTATCCATAACGACGTATCACATATTCGGAATGGGTTATACGACACAAAGGTCCTCTCCCGGCTAAACCGAATAGTGAGCGCAATATTTAAAATATATGGATATGGGATTTCAATTAAGTCACAACTTAATAATTCGAAACTTTCTTCCAAATGGTTTAAATAAATTACCATTTTCAAATCTTTTAAACAAAAGATTTATTTCATTAAGTTCACCCATTTTCACAAAGATCCATTTACGGATTTCAAATCAATTCCCATTTCAATTGAATTAACTCGTTTAAAAATCTTTAAATTAAAGATTTAATTCATAGCTTTCAAAATTTGATTAACTCCTTGAATCTTTAAATCAAAGATTCAACTTAAGCTTTCAAACCATTTCCATACTTGGAAAATCATTTTCATTTTTTACTTAAAATCCTTTTAACACAAATTGGACGTTCACTTCTTATTTGAAAGCTTTTATTATTTGAAAACAAATAGTTTTCTTTGCAGAAAGAACCAATTTTATTTACACGAGTTAAAGCCTTTGAATTTAAATTCAAATTTCCAAATCGATACCTTTAAATTAGTTTAACCCATATAAACTCATTTATAAGTTGAATACCCTTTTTAAACGCTAGTTTCCAAATCATAGAATTCAATCTTGGATATTGAATTCAAATTTAAATCAAAATATTCAAATTCCAAAATTCAATCAAGTTATTCAAACTATATTTCATCTTTGAAATTCCATTTCAAAAATTTTTCACTTTAAACCCAATCCATTTCCAAAACATTTGAATTCAAATATTCAAATTTAAAACTATTCAAAAAACTGTGACTTAATCGGTTTCCTCGTGAAATCCATATTTGTGTGTGTATAAGTGTGGTCCAGGGGTTTAACACAATAGTGCAATAACATTCAATCATCACAGATTCAAATAGAGCAATATATTTGATAAACGATATAAATTATAACGCTTATCGTCGATTCACAGGTAATATACAATGAATAAATCATACACGGCACAACCCAGAACAAAATATCACAGATCAGATAGGACAATCAATTCAAGGTATCTCATACAATACATTCATTCATAAGTAAGGTCAAGCATTTAATAATCGTTTATAAACCGGATAAATTTAATTACTTAATCCAAAGTAATTCAATCCATTTCAAATTAAATAAACTACTTATGAATTAATTATTAAATTCAGATTTATTTATCACAAATCATTTGATATAAATTAATTTATCAAACCCTTTAAAAAAATTATTCTTAATTAATAATTTCAATAGATTAACCTTAAGTTAATTACATAATCATTTTATCTTAATTAATTCCATTAAATAATTAGCTTTAAGTAATTAATTACCCTTATAAACAAATCAACATTTAGTTATATTAAATGTAATTATAACTTAATCTCCTGATTAATTAACTTAAACCTTAATTAAGAAAGTTAAATTTACAATTACTAATTAAATTGATACAAAAACATTAATTATCCATTTTAATTATCTTAATGATAAATGTATTACAAAACATTTTGATTAATTACTCTATACTCCTTTATTAATTAACCATTGAATTATTAATTTATTAATCCTTTAATAGTTTAATTAATCTTAATTAATCACATAAATTAATTAATCCTAATTAATTAATTACATTAATTAATTACTTTTAATTCATTATAATAAGTGATTATTCTTAATCCCCTATATTTTATAATTACTAATTAATTATATTAAGAAATTATACTTTAATCACTTGATAAATCAATTTAAATCAATGAATTAACCTTTGATTTAGTACACTAATTAATTACCCCATACTTCATAAATGAAAAATCTTTTGAACTTATCAAGACCTTAATCAAAGATAAACCATTATCTATATTTATCATTTAAATCCTTATCTATTAATCCTTGGAAAATCGATTATCATTAACAGAAGAATTTTAACTTAAAGCCTTTAGGTTGATTAAGAATCAAAACAATATTTAAGACAACCCGTTTATCTTTAAAATCTCATTCGAAATAATCCTAAAATAAAATTTTATTTGTAAAATATGAATTAACATAAAGATCTTAAGTTAATTTAAAGCCATCATTTTCCTTTTACTACTTAAATATACCATTTAAATTTTCATACTTAAGGATTCACTTTTAAATATACTTAAAATTTTAAGTAAACATTTTCCTTTTGCTTTCAAAACTGAACAAGGTTCATTTTCTTAAAGCTTTAAAACCTGTACATATATTTACCCTCAAAATCTGCAGTGCTCCAACAACCCGAGCCCACACGAAATCCCCTCCCAATCAAACTAACATCTGCTTCGAGTCTCTTTCGTAACAACACGCAAAAGCCTCGGGAGAACCATGGCCAAAACTTTCTTCCCCAAACCGCTTCAACACAGATGCACAACCATGGACATGCACATGCACGCCACTCTCGGCGAACTCCAGTTGACTTCGCCGTCACTAACATGTCGATGATCCCTCACTTGTACGCTCAGGCCACCCAATTTCACAATATCACCTAAAAATCGAATTTCGAGTTTATTGACAACAACCTGGAACGAATTTGCATTACCATTACCAAACCTGGCAACCGCTTGTTCCCACAACCCTGACCATCGTATGGACTGAAACTCCGGCCAACGCCTCGTCCATCTCCCCTCTACCTTCTCGCAAAGCCGCGAGTTACTCGATCCTCCAGAGGAAATGCGGTGGACCATTTACCAACCACCATCAAAACTAGGGTTAAAATATCTCTCGACCAGCCGCCTTCGCCACGTCGAACGTTCGCCACCCCTTCCATTTTTACCAGCGTCACTGATCACCCCCGCACCTCCAACCTCTGCCCTGACCTCTCCCATCATCACGATCACCCACGGCGACTCGAAACGTAAAAATCGCACGAACCCAAACTGCTCTTATACCACACCATTAAAAATCATCAAATTAGGTTTAAAAATCTTGTTCTTGTATGGGGAATCAGTTTAGATACTTGAATTCATAAATTAAGAGATTCAAATTTTTGATAAATTTGAGTTGTGCTCAGACATATTTCTTTCCAGAGGTTATACCAAGTTATTTTAACTTGAATTTATTTTTAAAATTAAGTTCAGGGTTAAACAAACATCTTTCATTTTGATTCTAAGTCCAAATATTGAATAGATCTTGAAGAAATGATTTTTGAAATTAAGATTTGCACTTAAAATCTAAGAACATAGATCATATTCTAACAACAACCTGTATAAACCACTTCCAGTTTAAATGTATTCAAAGGATCTACAAACTTATTCACAGATATATGAATAAACAACAGATTCATACTTCTAATTTTAAGAAATAAGTTACTCACCATGTTATCCAGAAAAGAAGAACAGAGCTACTTCATTTGAACAGAGACAGTGCTTACTATGTTTTTAATATAAAAACTTTGAATCAATGCTTGATATTTTGATCTAGTTGCTTGTAAATTGAGTTGAAACTTTGCTTGAGTTTTAATCTTGTTTACTTCAGTTTTATTCTTAGCTTTGAAGGAGCTGGAATCCAATGCATTGCATATGTATATATATAGAAGAAAATAGTTTGTAAAAGTGAAGGTATTATCTGGTGTAAGCATGTTCTTTCCTAGCCTACTTCTTTGACCATAGATTTTTTTTATATTTTATTTTTATATAAACTGAAATGAAATTTACAGGTGATTATTAATTATTTTGTACAATACAAGAGATACTTTCTTGTTTCGGTGGCTAAGATATTGCATTAATTGTTTAGCTGTTCAAATGTTTTAGTTTGTATTTAGTCAAAGATTTTGTTGGCTGAAATCTTGATTTTTGGTATGCTAGTATTAATTGTATTGTACCATATACTTATAATTTGTTTTCATTTTATTTCGGCTGTACATACTTATGTATATTTCATGTTTGCTTCTTTTGCAAGCCTTTGTACTGTTTGTACATATTTTGTTCAATGTGTTAAACTTATATTTTATAGTTCATCTTGTATGGATTTATTTACATTGTATTTATATTTTACTTTATTTATTTGGTAAGTATATTTTGTTTGTTTATTTGTTAATACTTGAATATGCTTTTATCATTTCTTTTGTCTTTGCTTTGCAATACTTCCATATGTATGTTTCATATTTACTTTGCTTTATTTTATCTTTGTTTATGTTTAATAGACTTTGTTTTATATTCTTGCTTGCATACTCATGCTACTTGGCTAGGTTGCTTTTGATTATGTTATATAGATATAAAGTTGTTATTGTTATTTGTTAACATTTGAACGTATTTCTTTATTTTATTTAAAGCTTTACTTTGTTAGTTTGTACATATTTCTTTTGCTTTGTCTTCTTACTTTATACTATAAACAATTTCTATTTTAATTACATTGTTAAAATTTTAGCTAACGTGTTACTTTATATTCATAATTTATTAACATGTTGTTTGAATTTGTCTAATTTATTTCTAGCTTAAATATTTATTTTATTTAAAGACTCCATTTTGAATTGTTAAATCAATTTATCAATAAATTTCACCATTTTAAATCAAAAATGAATTTAGTTATCAATTTAAAATAAATTAAAATTCGGGATCGTTACAACGCGCCACCCCAAGACCCACATTAACAAAGAGCTTAACTGGGTAATACTGTCTGCTAATGCAGAGAATATGGCTGGATAGGAGCGACCATCTATAGCCTTGTCTTAAATATCTATTGAATACGTCGACAATGCCATTTTTTTTCATTATTCAAGTGGATTGACATATCCAATAAAAACTTAATACAAAGCCATAGGTGGCTATAGGATCTATCGGAACAAAATACAATAACTCAAATGTAAAACACATCACAGAACAGCAGATAATCCCATAGATACGCACATACACAGATACATCACAAAGTATACAAAATGATACATCACATAGGTGGTATGACGACCACAGTACAAACACGAGTCAAAAGAATATACATATCAGAGTAGTAAACCAAAAAGGACTACACAAAAAGATATAACAAAAAGAGCTAGCAGAATAGTCCATGCAGAAGCAGAATATGCTAACTCCAAAAGTACATAACCTGAAACACCTCGGTCTGACCCGAGTATAAAATACACGGGTCAGTCTAGCTAAACGAATCAGTAAAAGCTGATAGTAGAATAACAGAGCATAAGAGCAGAGTGATATTCTTCTTAAACAAGAAGAAACCATAAGAAATCAGACTATAGTTATATGGAGGATACAAAACATGTATGACATATATGGTTACACTAGGTGATAGAACACTATTGCTTCAATAAGCATAAAACACAAAATCTCATGAGTCGCTAAACTGTAGCATGCCTCATATAATCGGCAATAATAAATCAATAAGAATGGTTTAGGGAATAGCAAAATGTTAACTCCTAAAAGAGTAATTCCCAAACCCGCCAAATCGGCAACTGCACGAAAAACATAAGCAAAATCCATCTCGACATAAGCCATAAGGCAAACGTTGACAAAGAGATAAAAAAACTCATACAACACCAAAAGGCAAATCTCAAAAATAGCGCCAATAGGCAATCACAATATATATATATATATATATATATATATATATATATATATATATATATATACGCCAAAAGGCAAATCTCAACACGCCAGTGTAGGCAATGAAAATCTCAAAAGAACTCCCAAGAGTCCAAAAATCCCAAAGTAATCGCCACCGAATGGTTTAAAGGACCGATTCCAAAATGACGACACGCAAGGGTAAAAATCATCTCAAAAAGGTTTTGCACGTGCTATTTTTGCCGAGTACTATTTCACATAATAGGTACCTCGCGCAAAGGCAAACGTCAAAAGACAAATACGCCGCAATGGCAAATACGCCGCAATGGCAAACGTCCGAAGACAAATACGCCGCAATGGCAAATGTCCGAAGACAAATACGTCGCAATGGAAAACGTCCGAAGACAAATACGCCGCGATGGCAAATGACCCGAAGGTCCAGTACTGGCACGCCAACAGGTAAATGTGTCACAAACTCTCGGAAAGGAAGCCGAAAAGTGTTAATGTGTGTCCCATACCACCCGTTCGCACTAAACGGTTTACTAACCGCTAGTAAATTTCACACTCAAAGCAGTAAAAGGTTCACATCATATCATCGGTAAACTAGACCCGTAGGCCAAAATGATCAAACGGACAAGTTAGGAATTAACCGAAAGGATAAACGCACGTATCCCATAATACGTGTTTTACCCAAACGTTTAACTCTCCTTCTCATTCGCTCGACGGTGCAAAAACGTGTAATTTTTATAAAAAAAATAATTTACCTTGAAAATAAGCTTTTAAAACCGATTTCGAAAACCATTTGGAAACCATATTTGAAAATTTCCCTTATTATAAAGAATAAATAGGTTTTATACTTGAAAATACTTTAGAAATATTATATAGTAATTATTTTTAAATCCCCTAAATTTTTAAAATCATTTCAAAAAGAATTGGAGAAAACCGTGCTCGAAAACGACCTAAAACAAGCAAAATTCCACTTAAACCGAAATTCAAATTTAAATTCAAATAATTTAAAATTTGAATTTTGAATTCATCAAAACTGAGCTAACCTATTGATAGGCATCATAATCCACAAATAATTCAAAAATATCACAAAAACAAAAGTAAATGTCAAATATCGGATGGAAAAAGGAGAAAAACACTTAGCCCAAAATAGTACCCAGGTCTAAAATCTTCTCGAGGTTCAACTTTCAGACATAAAACTGGTGGCCGAACGATCTTTGATTCATATGAAAATTAGTGTGCATAAAGTAGAAAACTTCATCTTTCAGAAAAAAAAGAATCAATGAATTCCAAAAGAAAATGGAAAAGTTATGCTGTCACAAACATGGACTCAGACCAAGTTTGTAACAGTTCAACAAGGATGTGCCCAGGCTTAAAATCCACTCTGGGTTCAACTTCCAGGCATGAAACAGAGGATCAATAGACATCCTATTGGGCTCAAAATTGGTTTGCGCGTAGCAGAAAACTTCATCTCTCAAACAAAATAAGAATCATGTAATTTCGATACAACAGGAGAAAGTTATGATGTCTCATAGATGAACCCAGACAGTGTTTTCACTGTAAAATTCTGGGCAAAAACATGGTTCAGGTCAATGTTTAGCAGCATATTTCTATAATCTATCTAAGACAAAATGACCTGAAATTTGGTATGGATATTGTAGAAAACTCTATCTTTCAAACAAAAAAAGTGTCATACAATTTGGATAAAATATGGGTAATTTATGAGGTCTCAAAATTGAACCCAAACAGTGTTTGCAGCAGTTGAAAAATAAGAAAATGTACAGGCCTGAAACCCATCTCGGGTTCAACTTTCAGGCATGAAACAGAAGGCCAAACGAGCTCAGATTAAGTTGAAAATTGGCGTGCATATAGTATAACACTTTATCTCTCTACGGCAAAAAGAATCAACGAATTTCGATATGAAACGAAAGAGATACATTGTCTCAAACAGGGACTCAAACCATGTTTGCAGCAGCTCAGAAAATCAACGTTACAGCAAATGAATTTGCAATTTAAACAAACTAATTCATCTCTAAGAAACATGAAACAAGCTAGAATGTGTGAAGGAACCCTCACCTTGAATTAGCAGCAAAAATTAGCAATTTGCAACAAGCAATTTGAAGAAGACAACAACTTTTCCACTCAAGAAGCTTAGAAATCACTTGTAAATTAGTTTGCTGTAACATGCAAACAACAAGATGGGAATAACAAAAAAAACATCATTTTGGATGAAATAATTCCATGAATCTTGTAGAGATTACCTGTAGGTTTGAAAGCTATCAATTTCCTATCAATTTTGATTAGGTTTGCAAGGTTTTAGCTTAGGATTTTGGGGAGGAATTAAGGTTTTTCTTTTACTGTTAGTTTTTAGGAATGGAGAAGACAAAGTTTCTGAGCAAATGAACGTACAAAACATTTTTCTCCAGACCTTTCTTAGGTAATGCTTAGTTATGGGCTTAATTATGGTCCATTAAACTTAAGTGTGAAGAGGTGTTTGATTAATTAGGCTAAAAACAACACTTGGTACAAATTTGTCTACATATTACACTATTTTATCAACTTATGAACAAATTTTGAAATGTTTGAGCTTTGTAAAAACTACACATACTATTAAAAATTATTTTAATCATTTTTAACACCATTTTGACATATTTACATCGTAAATTTCCATTTTTACAAATATTGTTAAATTTGAATTTTATTTGTACAAAACTAACAAATTTCAACATTAAAATTATCCAAACTATTTTAGTTTATCACTGTTAGCGCCAAAATTGGTCACTAACACCCAAATCCAAGTGAAAGTACCAAACAACAATCACAGTTCACGGGTAGGATATATGTAGAGGATATTTAATATGAAGAATAACAGAAATTAAAATGAAAGCGGTAAAGACACGGAATTTATAGTGGTTCGGCTAACTCTGGCCTACGTCCACTCCAGTAATTTCTTTTTTATTGCTGTAACAATCGATTACAGTTACAAAGTGGTAGGCTAGCCTTAGCCTTAGAATATAGAAAGTCCGAAAGAAGAGGAGAAGAAGAAGAAGATCAAAATGAAGTCCTTTTTTCTGAAGCTCTACGTGCTCTATTTATAGACACGTCCAGGTAGATGTTGGGCTCTCTGAATGATTCCGTCCCACCAAGGCCATATGCCGAACCGTGCTTCCCATTGTAACCGAACTACTCGTGCCGAACAACAACCATGGTCGTACCATCCTTTGCTAAACCCTCAAGCCGACCTACCTCCTAATGCCGAGCCAACCACCTAATACCGAACCAGGACCTTATGCCGAGCGGCATCTGTCGTCCTCCTCCTTATGCCGAGCCACCATCGGATGCCGAACCATCCAAAGGCCGAGCCACTAATGAGTGCCGAACTACCCCGATGCCGAACGATGTCTGATGCCTAACGAGGTTGGATGTTGAATGATGCTTCCATGCTGAACACTCGTCCAATGCCTAACGATGCAATCATGCCGAATGCTAGTCTAATGCCGAACACTACTTCCATGCCGAACGCTGCTAGGATGCCGAGCGATACATCTAATGCCGATCGATCCCTGATGCCGAACGATCTATCCTGCCGAACGATCCCTGATGCCGAGCGACCTACCAATGCCGAACGATCCAACGTGCCGAGCGACCTCGTATGCCGAACGATCCATCGTGCCGGTCGACCTACCATGCCGAATGATTGCCAATGCCGAACCATATTTTCGAGACCCAAACTATAGTTGATCCATCTTTATCCAGTCATATTTCCATCTCCTAAGCACGTTGGGTCATCCATCCATCCAGTCGACTGAATCCATCGTACATCAGCCTTGACGAACGTGCAACCGATTAAGTTAAACCCGCATGTCCATGGCCTGGTAAAAAGGCGGGTTAACACTTGCCCCCCAAAACATGCCTTGCTATTGGAAGGTTTGTTTTGAATAGCCTCAAATCTGATATCCAAAGTCCACATCCTTTTTGTAACCGTATCATCAAATCCACGACCTCATCAAATCCACGACCTCTCCGGGCTTAATCTTGATTTTGTAGACCTCGCCGGGTCGTGTTATCCTGTTCCAGCCTTGACTTTTCCATCACGGGCTTGTATGTTCCCCGGCCTCGACTCTCCGGTCAAAGACTTTGATATTCACCGGCCTCGACTCTCCGGTCAAGGACTTTTTATATTCTCCGGCCTCGACTCTCCGGTCAAGGACTTTTTATATTCTCCGGCCTCGACTCTCTGGTCAAGGACTTTAAATATTCTCCGGCCTCGACTCTCCGATCAAGGTCTTTTTATATTCTCCGGCCTCGACTCTCCGGTCAAGGACTTTTTATATTCTCCGGCCTCGACTCTCTGGTCAAGGACTTTTTATATTCTCCGGCCTCGACTCTTCGGTCAAGGGCTTTTTATATTCTGCCCGAGTCCATTTCTTCGCTCTCCGGCGAAGGGACTCGTAACTTGTGACCATTGCCCCGTCTCTCCGGTTGGGGCAGTAATTATGAAACCCGAACTGTTTATTACATTGATCCAAAACCAAATATAAAACCAGAAATCCGTATCAAAGAATCAAACATCCAAACCAGAATGGGAAACGAAGAAAAAACCAACCAAATCGGAAGTTCAATGCAAACTCCAAAACCATACCAAAGAAAAGTAAATGTCCGAAATACGAAAGAGATAACCAAAGTTCGTAGAAAACTAGAAAGAAAGAAAAATTTCATAGACTCAAGTAGTACGGTTTTCAGTTATCTCAGAGCACGCCTAGGAACCGTCCTCAATCCTGTACGTGTGTAAGTGACCTAGCCGTATTACTTTGAGTTCTATTACTTATTCATAACCATGAACCTGTTTAGTTGATAGTAAACCGGCGTTGACCAGACCCAATGCCGCCATTGCTAGAGGTAGGTGGTGGTTGCTCTTGCTCCCCTGCCGTAGTTCGATTCCTGACATATTGCTGTAGGTGACCATTCCTTACATGCTCCTCAATGATATCCCTCAAATGCCTACAGTCGTTTGTGTTGTGCCCATCCAGCTCATGGAATAGGCAATGCTTTCCCGATGTCCGTTCGTATTCTGAAGGCTCTCTCTTTGCTGGCCTTCGGTATTGGAGCCGCCCTCGAGTGTCCAAGTAAATCCTTTCTAGAGTCTCAGTTAAATCTGTGTAAGAAGAAAACTTTGACTCCCTCCGAGATTTCTTCGAAGTGCCACAATTTCCATTCGTTTTCCTTTTCCTTTATCATCTTTACTTAGATCCTCCCTGTATGGACCTCCACCCCTCACTGCATAAGCTTCAGCCTCTCTCCCTACTCTCTCAGCCTACGCATCCTCCCGTCTCAAGAACCTTTCCGCCTCATGATAGAACTCCCCGAGATCCCTCGATGGGTCCCGTTCCAATGATATTTTGAAATCCGAGTTATCCGCGATTCTCGAGACGGCAGCCATCAAAACCATTGACGGATCGGGTCGATCCACTAAGGCTACCGCTGCGTTAAATCCGATTAAGAAGTCCCTGAGCGATTCCCCTAAGGCTACCGTAGCTTAAATTCGGGTGGGTTCCTAGCTTGCCCGATAGTAGGAGTAAAGGGACTCCTATTTACATCCTCCAAGTCTCTATTTACCAATCCACCCCTCATAGCCCGTCTGACCATCTCCGCTAATCTGTCGTTGCCCCCAAGATGTAATCCTTGTCCATCGCCTCTGGTCTGCCCCCCGAGTTTATGAGGGAATTCTGGCACATACTCCTCATCTTGCACTCCTGTTGGTGTCGGGTTGCACAACATCGTCTAGTATCCCTCCATGGGTTGGTCCAGCATTTCCTGGTGGTATGCCCCCAAATTGATAGTTGTTTGCTGATTGGGGGTTGCCCCCTGCCGAGCTATTCCCTCTACTTGCTGGTTGAGTGCTACTGATCCAGCTCCGCGGATCTGAGCTCCTGCATTTTCTGTTTGTGCAAATTGTCTGAGAAGAGTCTGCATCATCTCCTCTTGTCTTTTCATCATCGCCTCCATTTCCTCTCTAGTGATGTAAATGGATGCTCCACCTGCTCCATCTCCAGAGGAAGCCTCTTGACTTCCCTCCTGATTGCTCCTTTCCATTACCTGCTTCCTTGCTGATGGTCTAGCCATTGCTCTTTTAAATCCAAGTTTCTAACTCCAAAATTCCTGAGTTCAACTCTCAGTGAAAGCACCAAAATGTTAGCGCCAAAATTGGTCACTAACAACCAAATCCAAGTGAAAGTACCAAACAACAATCATAGTTCACGGGTAGGATGTATGTAGAGGATATTTAATATGAAGAATAACAGAAATTAAAATGAAAGCGGTAAAGACACAGAATTTATAGTGGTTCGGCTAACTCTGGCCTACGTCCACTCCAGTAATTTCTTTTTTATTGCTGTAACAATCGATTAGTGTTACAAAGTGGTAGGCTAGCCTTAGCCTTAGAAAATAGAAAGTCCGAAAGCAGAGGAGAAGAAGAAGAAGCTCAAAATGAAGTCCTTTTTTCTGAAGCTCTACGTGCTCTATTTGTAGACACGTCCAGGTAGATGTTGGGCTCTCTGAATGATTCCGGCCCACCAAGGCCATATGCCGAACTGTGCTTCCCATTGTTACCGAACTACTCGTGCCGAACAACAACCATGGCCGTACCATCCTTTGCTAAACCCTCGGGCCGACCTACCTCCTAATGCCGAGCCAACCTACTAATACCGGACCAGGACCTTATGCCGAGCGGCATCTGCCGTCCTCCTCCTTATGCGGAGCCACCATCGGATGCCGAACCATCCAAAGGCCGAGCCACTAATGAGTGCCGAACTACCCCGATGCCGAACGATGTCTGAGCCTAACGAGGTTGGATGTTGAATGATGCTTCCATGCTGAACACTCGTCCAATGCCTAACGATGCCATCATGCCGAACGCTAGTCTAATGCCCAACGATACTTCCATGCCGAACGCTGCTAGGATGCCGAGCGATACATCTAATGCCGATCGATCCCTGATGCCGAACGATCCATCCTGCCGAACGACCTACCATGCCGAACGATCCTTGATGCCGAGCGACCTACCAATGCCGAACGATCCAACGTGCCGAGCGACCTCGTATGCCGAGCGATCCATCGTGCCGGTCGACCTACCATGCCGAATGATTGCCAATGTCGAACCATATTTTCTAGACCCAAACTATAGTTGATCCATCTTTATCCAGTCATATTTCCATCTCCTAAGCACGTTGCGTCATCCATCAATCCAGTCGACTGAATCCATCGTACATCAGCCTTGACGAACGTGCAACCAATTAAGTTAAACCTGCATGTCCATGGCCTGGTAAAAAGGCGGGTTAACAATCAAAAATAAATGTAAAACCATAATAAAATTATATAGACACTCAAATAAATATTTTTCAAATAATATTTACATGTTTAACATTTATTTTTAACTCAATTATGTTTAGAAAAACACTATTTTGCTCCAAATTCACCGTTTTCACTTTTATTGCAATATAACCCATAGAAATTTGATTAATTTCTATTTTATCACAATTTTACACATTATCAAGTTTTCTATAAAAAAAAAATTATTTCCCATTTTAAAACTTTTATTCAAATTCAAATATTGAATTTGAAGCTCAATTTATCCCCAACCTTTCATTTAATTCAAATTTAACCTCAAACTCATCATTTAAATTTATTTCCTCAAGTTTACTCCTAACTAAATATATTTTTCTCCAAACTCTATATTTAATCATTTTCAAATGATTAAACAACCGTTTTTCTCAAATTTTCCCCAAGTAAATTCCAAAAAAACCCAAATTTTAGATTAAACTCAGACAATATATTTAAATTACCTTTCCCCAAATATATTATTTCTTGATTATTAAATTATAATCTCATTATAATTTATTATTATTGCTATTAACAGGTAATCGCAAAATCTGGGTTGTTACAGACTCTCCACCTTATAAAAATTGCGTCCTCGCAATTTCTAGGAAGAGCTGTAATCAACACGATTCATTTCATCAAGCAAAGGAAGATAGATGTGCTAGAGTTTCAATTTCTCACCCTCAACACAAGAAAAAAGAAAACTTGGAAAAGATAGCTCAATAAATTAAATGGTTTCCCAATTGTAGTTATTGTGATTAACGGACCATAGAATTTTTACGAGCAGAATATTCTTATTTCAAAGGCATTACACCTTCGAAGCAAGAACACGAATTGGAGGCTACACAATAGATAAATCGGGTGAGATCGATATCTCGAAAGCTTCGCGAATAGAGTTGGGATTTAGTCACAACATTATCCCGGACTCCAACCCATAAGATGATAATCGATACGACTTTCCATATAACACTATGAAGGAAATCGTGCCTATATTAGATCGACAATAATTACGGAAAGAAAATCCAATAAGAAGTAGGTGGTTTCTTCAAATATCATCTAACTTGTACGATTATAAAAATGCAAGTTAACATAAAGAATGGGTTTTTATACTCTCTTTTACTACTCAAAAAAAAATTTCTCCAAATAAGGAGTAATGAATTTAAATTAAATCCAAGCAAGAAGCTTTGGGAAATTTTCAAGTGTTGAAAATTGAGAATTTGATTTTGCTCAAAATATAGTCTAACTATCCTCTTTCACCTATACTAAGCTCAAATAGATGATATTAGTTCATATCCATAATAAGAAGCACTACAATTAATTATTACGCGGAAATAGATAATTATTCATTTCAGACCTGCTATAAAGAAAACAGGTTTTGACATAGCAAATAACAAAATCTGAAAACCTTTATAAAATGAAAGTTGTTCTAATCAGTCTATGCTTTCCGGTGATATAAAGATTATCAAAATTGGATTTACGATTTGAAAGTTATGCTAGTTTTACTTTCAACTTAAATCTTAAAAAATTTCTTAAGAGGATAGAAATGTCTATCCACTTTCAATCCCACTTTAGACTCAGTAAAAGGAAAAATCTTTTAAAGTGGTAAAAAGAAACTTTATAGCTTACTGAAAGCTCTTTCATTTACAAAATGAGTGAACTCATTTGGAGTATAAATCCTAAGTTATCGCTGTTTTAGTACAACACTTTTCCAAACAAAATTTCAGTTTTTAAATCAATTTAAAATTTGAAATTTTCCCAAACCATTTTAATCTCAAACTACATTTTCAAACAAGCTTTTAGCTATATCATTTATTAAATGATCTTTTGTTTCCCCAAAAATCTAAGACATCTAAAATTATGATTAACTTTATGTAATCACAAAACAAGAATTCACTAAGTGGAAATACTTTCATTACTTTTCAAAATCTAGCTTTAAAGCTATTAACTATGAAAACTCATTTTGGAAGAGATAACTAATCTATTCCATTATCATGAGATTATTATTGATTATCCGCCAAATAAATTTTTGGGATATATATATATATAAAGTTGAAATTATTCTCAAATATAAAATGGTTATACTACATAAATTGTTCGTTTATCAAAACAATCCAAATTCACATTTCCATTTGTCACAAAAATTAAATTCACATCTAATTATCAACGTAAAACTAATTAAAATTGATAATTAATTCAAACTTGTTTTTTAAAAGAATTTTGCAATTTCAGACCAACAAGTTTTTAATACCATTTAAATTTAAAACAAAAACTAGCTCACAAATTTATACTAAATGTTCTAAACTAACACTTCTTTATTTTCTCTTAAGATAGAGTTTTAAATCGTACTATCAATATATATATATTTTTTCGAACAACCAATTACCAAAACACATTTTAAAGTCATCAAATTTAGCTTTGAACAAAAATATTTAATTGCTATTCCAATATTCTCTAACCAATGTATTATTTTATCTCGAATACATCATGTTATTAATCAAAGCATCATATGATTTCTAATTAAGACATATACCTAATTAGAATTAATTTACTTTACTTAATCAAATCATCATAAGATGTCATTATTTAAATTCCAATAGGTTGTACTTATACAACCAATTAAAACATAATCATATTTAATTTGATTTCAATTTTTACTTATTACAACTAAATTTACCATGTCTGACTGTCTCATCATAACGTTTAGGAAATTCCTATCGATAACATTGGCCAAATGCATCGACCGGAATTCTTAAAGCACTAGACGGACAACCCAACACAAAAATTCATTTTCTTTAAAAAGAGATACCCCATATATATTACTCAAAATATTCTTTGTTTTTCCCAAAAACAAAGACCAACTTCTCTTAGAAACATATCTTCAATTTTTGAAATTTTGAAAACACAATTTAGTACTTGTTCTCAAAATCAAGGAATACAAATAAAGCTCATCGAGATATTCCTAGAATACTCGATCCTCAAGATTGATGGACTAGACTGGAGTGTTCATTATTCCGAATGGTATAATGAACCACTCAAAAGACTCATAACGAGTGTGGAATGCGGTAAGAGTAACACTATCCTCCGTGACTCGTAGCTCTTGAAAAATCGTTGTAAGGTCAAACTGAGGAATGACTTTAGCACCACATAATAGATAAAAAAAAAAGAGAAATGAGGTATAAGAGCAGGGTTAACTATCTTCTCGAATGACAAGAAGATCACTAACAACATATCATTACTTTGAGTGAAGAAATTTACAAAGTATCAACAATTGAGTATCCAAAGATGATATCTCAAAAGGAGGCAAGAACGACAACATCAGTTAAATTCAGTGAATCACCTCAATTCCCTAGTGGACATCCTCATGGGAGGATGACCGAGAAGCTAAAATCCAGGAATGAAGTCAACACAACATTCGATTGCCCGATTGAGTGTCATACCTGAAACGGACTCACAGAAATCAAGAGAGTCACAATGACTGAAATTCGAGATATATCATCAACATCTTGAATCTCAAGAGTGAATACAGAAACTTCGAAATCATCATTAACATTCCGAAGGACAAGAAGCAACAATCATCCCAAATAAGATACTTCATATAGGAATTTTAGAATCACAGAACATGGCTTGACAATAGGAAAGCCACTTCATCTCAAAAACCCCAAACTCCAAACAGAAAATGGCATGCTAATTCGCACGAAAAGATAAGCTATAAGCAAAAATTCTAAATCCTCATACATCATGCCAAATATTGCGGATCCCCTTAATAGGACTCACAATCCTTACAAAAGAATAAGACAAGAACATCCAAAAACATCAACAAACTCCTCCGATACGGTAGGTGTCAAGCACCCGTATTGAAGAGGACTCGAATAAAACAATCACAACTAGGATTACTCCTAAGATAAGATATTATAAATTATATTATGGAATACTACGGAATAAAATATATTCCTAGACATATCCAAAACTTCAATCTCAAAGGACACGAAAATGTATAGGAACGATGATAAAGGGATTTGTAACACTTGTATAACACTTAGATGTACCGTAATATGTGTTTATGTTCTGTGTTTATCATATTTTGTTCTGAATTTAGTTTTGATACCAAGCTGTAACGCCCCACCCCGAGACCCACGTTAACAAAGAGCTTTACTGGGTAATACTGTCTGCTAATGCAGAGAATAGGGCTGGATGGGAGCGACCATCTATAGCCTTGTCTTAAACATCTATTGAATACGTCGACAATGCCATTTTTTTTCTTAATTCAAGTGGATTGACACATCCAATAAAAACTTAATACAAAGCCATAGGTGGCTATAGGATATATCAGAACAAAATACAATAACTCAAATGTAAAACACATCACAGAACATCATAAAATCCCATAGATACACACATACACAGATACATCACAAAGTATACAAAATGATACATCACATAGGTGGTATGATGACCACAGTACAAACACGAGTCAAAAGAATATACATATCAGAGTAGTAAACCAAAAAGGACTACACAAAAAGATATAACAAAAAGAGCTAGCAGAATAGTCCATGCAGAAGCAGAATATGCTAAGTCCAAAAGTACCTAACCTGAAACACCTCGGTCTGACCCGAGTATAAAATACACGGGTCAGTCTAGCTAAACGAATCAGTAAAAGGTGATAGTAGAATAACAGAGCGTAAGAGCATAGTGATATTCTTCTTAAACAAGAAGAAACCATAAGAAAGCAGACTATAGTCATATGGAGGATACAAAACATGTATGACATATATGGTTACACTAGGTGATAGAACACTATTGCTTCAATAAGCATAAACACGAAATCTCATGAGTCGCTAAAATGTAGCATGCCTCATATAATCGGCAATAATAAATCAATAAGAATGGTTTAGGGAATAGCAAAATGTTAACTCCTAAAAGAGTAATACCCAAACCCGCCATATCGGCAACTACAAGGAAAACATAAGCAAAATCCATCTCGACATAAGCTATAAGGCAAACGTTGACAACGAGATAAAAATCTCATACAACGCCAAAAGGCAAATCTCAAAAATAGCGCCAATAGGCAATCACAATATATATATATATATATATATATATATATATATATATATATATATACGCCAAAAGGCAAATCTCAACACGCCAGTGTAGGCAATGAAAATCTCAATAGAACTCCCAAGAGTCCAAAAATCTCAAAGTAATCGCCACCGAATGGTTTAAAGGACCGATTTCAAAATGACGACACGCAAGGGTAAAACTCATCTCAAAAAGGTTTTGCACGTGCTATTTTTGCCGAGTACTTTTTCACATAATAGGTACCTCGCCCAAAGGCAAACGTCAAAAGACAAATACGCCGCAATGGCAAATACGCCGCAATGGCGAATACGCCGCAATGGCAAACGTCCGAAGAAAAATACGCCACAATGGCAAACGTCCGAAGACAAATACGCCGCAATGGCAAACGCCCGAAGACAAATACGCCGCAATGGCAAATGACCCGAAGGTCCAATACTGGCACGCCAACAGGCAAATGTGTCACAAACTCTCGGAAAGGAAGCCGAAAAGTGTTAACGTGTGTCCCATACCACCCGTTCGCACTAAACAGTTTACTAACCGCTAGTAAATTTCACACTCAAAGCAGTAAAAGGTTCACCTCATATCATCGGTAAACTAGACCCGTAGGCCAAAACGATCAAACGGACAAGTTAGGAATTAACCGAAAGGATAAACGCACGTATCCCATAAAACGTGTTTTACCCAAACGTTTAACTCTCCTTCTCATTCGCTCGACGGTGCAAAAACGTGTAATTTTTATAAAAAAAATAATTTACCTTGAAAATAAGCTTTTAAAACCGATTTCGAAAACCATTTGGAAACCATATTTGAAAATTTCCCTTATTATAAAGAATAAATAGGTTTTATACTTGAAAATACTTTATAAATATTATATAGTAATTATTTTTAAATCCCCTAAATTTTTAAAATCATTTCAAAAAGAATTGGAGAAAACAGTGCTCGAAAACGACCTAAAACAAGCAAAATTCCACTTAAACTGAAATTCAAATTTAAATTCAAATAATTTAAAATTTGAATTTTGAATTCATCAAAACTGAGCTAACCTATTGATAGGCATCATAATCCTCAAATAATTCAAAAATATCACAAAAACAAAAGTAAATGTCAAAAATCGGACGGAAAAAGGAGAAAAACACTTAGCCCAAAATAGTACCCAGGTCTAAAATCTTCTCTAGGTTCAAATTTCAGACATAAAACAGGTGGCCGAACGATCTTTGATTCATATGAAAATTAGTGTGCAAAAAGTAGAAAACTTCATCTTTCAGACAAAAAAAGAATCAATGAATTCCAAAAGAAAATGGAAAAGTTATGCTGTCACAAACATGGACTCAGACCATGTTTGTAACAGTTCAACAAGGATGTGCCCAGGCTTAAAATCCACTCTGGATTCAACTTCCAGGCATGAAACAGAGGATCAATAAACATCCTATTGGGCTCAAAATTGGTTTGCTTGTAGAAGAAAACTTCATCTCTCAAAAAAAAAAGAATCATGTAATTTGGATACAACAGGAGAAAGTTATGATGTCTCAAAGATGAACCCAGACAGTGTTTTCACTGTAAAATTCTGGGCAAAAACATGGTCCAGGTCAATGTTTAGCAGCATATTTCTATAATCTATCTAAGACAAAATGACCTGAAATTTGGTATGGATATTGTAGAAACCTCTGTCTTTCAAACAAAAAAAGTTTCATACAATTTGGATAAAATATGAGTAATTTATGAGGTCTCAAAATTGAACCTAGACAGTGTTTGCAGCAGTTGAAAAATAAGAAAATGTGCAGGCCTGAAACCCATCTCGGGTTCAACTTTCAGGCATGAAACAAAAGGCCAAACGAGCTCAGATTAAGTTGAAAATTGGCATGCATATACTATAACACTTTATCTTTCTACTGCAAAAGGAATCAACGAATTTCGATATGAAACGAAAGAGATACATTGTCTCAAACAGGGACTCAAACCATGTTTGCAGCAGCTCAGAAAATCAACGTTACAGCGAATGAATTTGCAATTTAAACAAACTAATTTATCTCTAAGAAACATGAAACAAGCTAGAATGTGTGAGGGAACCCTCACCTTGAATTATCAGCAAAAATTAGCGATTTGCAGCAAGCAATTTGAAGAAGACAACAACTTTTCCACTCAATAAGCTTAGAAATCACCTGTAAATTAGTTTGCTGTAACATGCAAACAACAAGATGGGAATAACAAAAAAAAACATGATTTTGGATGAAATAATTCCATGAATCTTGTAGAGATTACCTGTAGGTTTGAAATCTATCAATTTCCTATCAATTTTGATTAGGTTTGCAAGGTTTTAGCTTAGCATTTTGGGGAGGAATTAGGGTTTTTCTTTTACTGTTAGTTTTAAGGAATGGAGAAGACAAAGTTTCTGAGCAAATGAACGTACAAAACATTTTTCTCCAGACCTTTCTTAGCTAATGCTTAGTTATGGGCTTAATTATGGTCCATTAAGCTTAAGTGTGAAGAGGTGTTTGATTAATTAGGCTAAAAACAACACTTGGTACAAATTTGTCTACATATTACACTATTTTATCAACTTATGAACAAATTTTGAAATGTTTGAGCTTTGTAAAAACTACACAATCATATTAAAAATTATTTTAATCATTTTAACACCATTTTGACATATTTACATCGTAAATTTCCATTTTTACAAATACTGTTAAATTTGAATTTTATTTGTTCAAAACTAACAAATTTCAACATTAAAATTATCCAAACTATTTTAGTATATCACAAATAAATGTAAAACCATAATGAAATTATATAGACACTCAAATAAATATTTTTCAAACAATATTTACATGTTTAACATTTATTTTTAACTCAATTATGTTTAGAAAAACATTTTTTTGCTCCAAACTCTATATTTAATCATTTTCAAATGATTAAACAACCCTTTTTGTCAAATTTTCCCCAAGTAAATTCAAAAAAAACCCAAATTTTAGATTAAACTCAGACAATATATTTAAATTACCTTTCCCCAAATATATTTATTTCTTGATTATTAAATTATAATCTCATTATAATTTATTATTATTGCTATTAACAGGTAATCGCAAAATCCGGGTTGTTACATTGCACCTCTGGGAAGAGGCTTTTTGTTTGATTGTGCCCCTGGGAAGGGGTCTTTTAGTTTGATTGTGCCTCTGGGAAGAGGTCTTTTGTTTCTTCCCCTTAGGAGAGGCTTTTGTTTTTCCCTGTTCGTTGGGAAGCGGGCCTCCGAAGAGGGCTTTTCACATTTCGTCTCACGGGAGTGTATCACCGATCACGGTGAAATGTGTGCCTCTGAGTAGGGTTTTTGCCTGGAAGTTTGGAGTTTCTTTCTCTCAGTTGGACGGATTCACGGGAGTGTATCAACCGATCAATCCGCAACTTTGTATCGAGAAAGATCTCTGTTTTTCTGGTTGAACCCGCTCGAGGTCTTTTAGCATTTCAACTGTGGTGAAATGGGCCTCCGAAGAGGGCTTTTCACGTTTCGACACTTGGAAGTTTTATTTCAATCTCGGTGAAACGTGTGCCTCTGAGTAGGGCTTTTGCCTGGAAGTTTGGAGTTTCTTTCTCTCGGTTGGACGGATTCACGGGAGTGTATCGACCGATCAGTCCGCAACTTTGTATCGAGAAAGATCTCTCTTTTCCTGGTTAAGCTCGCTCGAGGACTTTATCCTCTGAAGAGTTGTGCCTCTGAAGAGGGCTTGTGCCTCGGAAGAGGTCTTTTGCTGTTTAATGCTTGCTCGCCCATGTCTCTTTGCCATCTATTCATGTTGGCGATCCTCGTTATCTTTTGCAAGTGTCATCCTTTTTTAGTTGCCAATAATTTTCCTTACCCAAAGAAATATACTTCGTAGTTAAGCGAGTTGGTGGTGGTAGACACGGGCTATTTAAATGGTTGTTTGTTTGTTCAAACATTTGCAGTTAGTTAGATATGGCCCACTTCCATCCACATCGCTAACTTTTGTTCGAAGCACTTCTTTTGTAGGATTTGAGTACGGAAATTTTGAATGGTGTAGCGTTTGCTTGCTAGGTGATGTCGGAGATCGCTTGGTCTTGTGACGGGTAAGCTTTGTTTTTATGGCCTGCATTATTAAATCAACATTTTAGTAACATAGTTAACGTATTTTATATGTCGAAATAAAACAAAGCAGTTTATAATAGTGGAGAACACAAGATTTATAGTGGTTCGGCCAAAAACTGGGCCTACATACACTTTATAGCTTTTCATTATTCACTTGCTTTACAATTGCTTTCAATACAAGAATCATATATTTGTAATTCTTTTACAACATTTCAGCAAAGCTCTCATGTAAAATAGGGACGCAAATGATTTTTGTTCCAAGCTCTTGGGATTGGTTCTCCTTCCACAGTTGTGAGTTTGTATGTGCCATCGAGGAGTTTCATGCCAACAACATATGGCCCTTCCCAGTTTGGCCCAAACACACCTGTGGCTGTCATAATTCTTTTCAGGACTAAGTCTCCAACTTCAAAGCTGCGCTGACGAACTTTGGAATTGAAGTGCCTGGCTTTTCTTTGCTGATGAGCTGCAATTCTAAGCCTAGCCTCTTCTCTTCTTCCATCAAGGAGGTCAAGTGCTTCCAATTGCAATTTTTCATTCTCATCTTGATCAAAATGGATCCTTATGTGTGAGGGGACTTCAGTTTCCGCTGGAATCATCGCTTCTGATCCGTATGCCAACGAAAATGGAGTATGCCCAGTCGCAGTTTTGTAGGTGGTTCTGTATTCCCATAGTGCAAGCGGTAGCTTGTCGACCCAACCACCTTTTGCTTTTTCCAGCTGCTTTTTGTTGGTTGATTTGATGATTTTATTTACTGCTTCCACTTGCCCGTTTGCCTGCGGATGAGCCATTGCTGAGAAGCTTTTTCGGATCTTCAATCGTTTGCAGAAATCTTGGAATTCCTCACTTTCAAACTGGTTACCATTGTCTGTGACTATCTTCTGAGGCACACCATACCTGCAAATGATATTCTTAGTCATAAAATTTATCATTTTCTTAGAGGTAATAGTAGCCAATGGTTCGGCCTCAGCCCACTAAAATAATCAACAGCAACGATAGCATATTTAATCCCCGATTTGGCAGTCGGCAAAGGCCCAATGAGATCTATTCCCCAGATGGCAAAAAGCCATGGACTGACCTTTTGTGTTAGCTCGGTGGAAGGAGCTCTAGGAATTTTGGCGAATCTCTGGCATTTATCACACTTTCGGGAATAGTCTGTAGCATCCTGATTAATTTCTGGCCAAAAGTATCCATAACGGAGGATTTTCTTTGCTAAAGTTTGACCACCTATATGATCCCCACATTCCCCTCAGTGTACTTCAGTCAGAATTGTCTTAGCTTCTTCCTTTGTCACGCATCGGAGTAATGGCATTGAACTCGTCTGTACAAAGGACCGTCTTGAACTATATATCTGGAGGCTTTCCTCATCAGCTTTTGCCGTCCTTTTGAACTTTCTGGCAAAGAACCATCGAGTAAATATTCAAGTATCGGAGTCATCCATGATTCTTGCCCTTGGGATACATTCATAATCCAATCAACATCCATTTCATCTGTGCTTGGAGCGGACAAGACTTCGACGGGAACTAGTCCCAGTAATTGAGCTTCACCAGTACTTGAATACTTTGCGAGAGAATCCGCCTTCATGTTCTCCTCTCGGGGTATATGGTTTATTGAATAACGGTCAAAATCTTGAAGGAGCTCCCAGGCTTTTGATAAATAGGCGGGTAGATTCCCTCCTTTAGCTTGAAATTCCTTCCTGACTTGGCAGACAATAAGTTGAGAATCACTGAAGATCTGCAATGCCTTGATGTTTAGTTCTTTAGCGATCCTTAAACCAGCAATAAGAGCTTCATATTCAGCTTCATTATTGTTAACTTTGCTTTTTCAGCAAGGCCGTGATATCAAAAATCGACCGAGAAGCCAATGATAGTTCATCTCGAAGGATGGTCGACTTAACCTCCCAATAAAGCAAGTTCTGTTGATTGAATTTTCAGATAAGATCCCCTACGGAGGGGGGGTCCAGGGGGGGTGCCAACCCCCCAAGGTGGGGTGCGGGGGCAACGCCACCGCCTACGGTGTTCGACCTGACCGGTCAGGTCGCAGGGGTCCAGGGGGCAGCGCCCCCGGCGGGGTGCGGGGCAGCGCCCCGACCAAAACGGTATACGACTTAAAGAGTGAAGAAAGCCAGCGACTCAACTTATCGGGTTAACGACTCATGGAGTTAGCGACTCATGGGGCAGGCCGACTCAACGGGTTAACGACTCATGGAGTTAGCGACTCATGGGGCAGGCCGACTCAACGGGTTAACGACTCATGGAGTTAGCGACTCATGGGGCAGACTGACCTAAGGATTTCAACGACTCAGGATGACTAACGACCTATCATAAGTCGCTGGCGACTCAAGCGAACAAGGAACAAGCTTAATACCGATACATCTATGCCGCTGCCTGCTGACTCGTGGTATGTGAGTCGGTCACGGCTCATCTTGAGTCGGTCACGGTTCATCCTGAGTCGGTCACGACTTATGACTTGATCAACAATTCCAGCCCAGAAATTTGCCTATAAATACATGGCCACCTCTAACATTCAAGGGACTTTTTTTTGGGCTGACTTCCTGGACGCCATTACTCTGCCATTGTCTCGACTTCAAGCAACGTTCAAGCAACACTTCTATCACTCCAATCGCCAAAGACATTTCAACAAATCTCAAGAGGAAATCTAACTCATTCGCCATGCATTCGAAGGATTCTTCTACATCGGGGTTTGAGCTATTTGTCTAAGTGTGTTGTAATCGGAGTTAATTGTAAAGAATTGTAACCAAATCAGCAATAAAGAGCTTTAAAGTGGACGTAGGCTAGATCTTAAGCCGAACCACTATAAATATTGTGTCTTTTATAGCTTCTCTGTGATTTCTCTGTTTATACTTTGTTCCCGTACCAACGGGTGGTGCTTTCACAATTACCTTCTACACACCGGGGTGTTAGCGTTCAATTTTTAGCATTAACATTTTTGGTGCTTTCACTGAGAACCCAACTCAGGAATACTTTCACCATCGCTTCACGAAAGTTTGTCGAAAGAATCTCTCTAAAGACCAGAAGTTTATCCGAGATAATGGCTACTGGAAGACAGCTCAGATCTGATAGATCCGGTGATGCTCATGAGAATACTACCACTTCTCTTGCTCCAAATGAAGCAGCTCCGAGTGTTGGAATTACACAAGAGGTGTTTGATGCTGCAGTTTCTGGGTTATATCAGCAAATGGAAGCCCAGAACGCTCTAATGCTGGAAAGAATGAATGCTTTACTTGGGGGCAACCGTCAAACAGAAAATAATGAAGAGACCTTTGCAGATGATGCCCATGATTCCCAAGAGAAAGGTATCCCTCAAAGAGCAGTTGGCACCGCCGCAGGGGCACCTTCTCAAGCTGAAGGTTCAAGGCCGCAGCCAATTTTTCGCGAACATTTGCCCAGGCAAACTTCTGAAAGAGCAGCTGACTTCTGCCCGGCAAAGCCTCTGAACGATAAGGAGTACCTATCAGGGATGATTCGCTCAATTATGAAAGAGAGCATGCAGAGGCAAGAGGATGAAAATGATTGGGGGTTTGCTCCAAGTAAGACACCGTTCACCGAAAAGATCTTGAAGGCAGAGTTTCCAAGGAAATTTGTACCTCCTACTATCCCGGCCTATCGAGGCACAAGTGACCCTAATCAGTTCTTGTACAAGTACGATTGGCATATGACCGGGGCAAGAGCAACCGATGAAATAAAGTGCCGATACTTTCTGATATACTTAGAGGGAGTGGCCTTACTTTGGTTCACAAAGCTACCAGTTAGATCCGTGGATCAATTTTCCGACTTAACACGAAAGTTCAAAGATCAGTTCAGGCTATATGCTACAAAGGCCAAGGATATAATGTCACTCTCTAGTCTAGAACAAAATCCCGGGGAGTCTATCAGATCGTTCTTAAACCGCTTCAATATAGCCTTGTCCGAGGTTGATAACGCAGAGCCACGGATGGTTTTGACTTACCTAATGCGGGCTATCGATAAATCGAGTGAATTTGGCAAATGGCTAAAAATGAAGGAGCCAAACTCACTTGAGAAATTCTATAAGAAGGCCGACGAGTTTATGCGCTTGGAAAGCTTTCCTGTGCCAACAAAAGCAGTCGTGACCGAAATTCAGAATGTCAATGTTACTTCTAATAAAGGAGAATCTGGAGGACAGAAAAGGAAGAATGATGATGGGAAAAAGCAGGGAAATCCAAAGAAAAACCGCCACTTTGAACCGTCGGATTATACTCCCTTAACTGATACTCCAGAGAACATTTTCTTAGCAACAAAGGATATTGTTGAATATCCTAAACCAAAAAAGTTGAGACTTAGGAAAAATGCCACGCAAAGTGAAAGATTCTGTAAATTCCACAATCAACCTGGCCATGACACTGACGAGTGTCGCCATTTGAAGGATCTGATTGAGAAGCTATTGAAAGAGAATAAACTTCAGCAATATGTCCGGAGAAACAGGAATGATCCATCCTCATCCACTCAGGGGCAAATACTTCTCACTCATCATTACGGCCCAAACGAAAGAACTGCAACGCAGGGATCTGAGAGGCTTATCATTAATGCTATCATAGGGGGCCCTCACCCAGCGGACAGAAGTGGGGACGAGATGGAAAGATATGCTCGTGCTTTGAGACAAGCCCCGGAGGGAGAGAATATCCTTGTTCTGGAAGATGATGCCTAATGGCCATATTTCACTTGATGGCTTTTGCTTAAAATTCATAGAATAATATTGGATTTATGATTCCTGTATAAAATGCCATTGTAAAAACAGTGCAAATAAATAATAGAAACTATAAATCTTGTGTTCCTTATTATTATTACATGCTTGCTTTATTTTCGATATGAAAAGTACATTAAATGTATTAATGAAATGTCGATTTAAATTTTTGCAGGCAACGAAAACAAAACTTGCACATTACAAGACCAAGTGATCCTTGTTATCATTCAACGAACAAATTCCAAGTCGCAAAATTCTCGAGCTTAAATCCTAGATAAGAAGTGCTTCAATTGAACGGTCAATGATTTCACCGAAAACGGGCTTTAGCTAATAAATTGAGAAGTTTGAACAAACAAACATCCAATTAAGAAGCTTATGTCCGTTCTCGTGAACTAGCCTAGCAATGAAGTACACTTCTTTGGATTAAACAGGCTACTTGTAAGAGAAGGGAGTGCAAGCTTAAAAAAAAAAATATAGGATCACTGACAAGGCATAAGCAAGTGGACAAGGAACAACTAAAGTCCTCTTCGGAGGCACAACTCTTCGGAGGCCCACTTCTCCAGAGCTGAAATTCCAAATAAAGACCTCTTCGGGGGCTCATTTCACCAGAGCTGAAGTGCAAACTCTTCGGAGGCCCACTTCTCCAGAGATGAAATGCCAAATAAAGACCTCTTCGGGGGCACATTTCACCAGAGATGAAGTGCAAACTCTTCGGAGGCCCACTTCTCCAGAGCTGAAATGCCAAATAAAGACCTCTTCGGGGGCACATTTCACCAGAGTTGAAGTGCAAACTCTTCGGAGGCCCACTTCTCCAGAGCTGAAATGTCAAATAAAGACCTCTTCGGGGGCACATTTCACCAGAGATGAAGTGCAAACTCTTCGGAGGCCCACTTCTCCAGAGCTGAAATGCCAAATAAAGACCTCTTCGGGGGCACATTTCACCAGAGCTGAAGTGCAAACTCTTCGGAGGCCCACTTCTCCAGAGCTGAAATGCCAAATAAAGACCTCTTCGGGGGCACATTTCACCAGGGCTGAAGTGCAAACTCTTCGGAGGCCCACTTCTCCAGAGCTGAAATGCCAAATAAAGACCTCTTCGGGGGCACATTTCACCAGAGCTGAAGTGCAAACTCTTCGGAGGCCCACTTCTCCAGAGCTGAAATGCCAAATAAAGACCTCTTCGGGGGCACATTTCACCAGAGCTGCGGAGGCCCACTTCTCCAGAGCTGAAATGCCAAATAAAAACCTCTTCAGGGGGCTCATTTCACCAGAGCTGAAGTGCAAACTCTTCGGAGGCCCACTTCTCCAGAGATGAAATGCCAAATAAAGACCTCTTCGGGGGCACATTTCACCAGAGATGAAGTGCAAACTCTTCGGAGGCCCACTTCTCCAGAGCTGAAATGCCAAATAAAGACCTCTTCGGGGGCACATTTCACCAGAGCTGAAGTGCAAACTCTTCGGAGGCCCACTTCTCCAGAGCTGAAATGCCAAATAAAAACCTCTTCGGGGGGCACATTTCACCAGGGCTGAAGTGAAAACTCTTCGGAGGCCCACTTCTCCAGAGCTGAAATGTCAAATAAAGACCTCTTCGGGGGCACATTTCACCGGAGCTGAAGTGCAAACTCTTCGGAGGCCCACTTCTCCAGAACTGAAATGCCAAATAAAGACCTCTTCGGGGGAACATTTCACCGGAGCTGAAGTGCAATCTCTGTGGAGGCCCACTTCTCCAGAGTTGAAATGTCAAATCAAAGCCCTCCAGCGAGGCGCAACAAAAAAAAAAAAAAGAAAGGCTTCTCCAACACAAGGCACACTCTACTAAAGCAAGAATAATATTTCCTCAAAAATGGAAAATTATTCTCTAAAGAAAGAGTGCATGCCTTCTCAAAATGGAAGAGTTATTCTCTAAAGAAAGAGTGCATGCCTTCTCAAAATGGAAGAGTTATTCTCTAAAGTAAGAGTACAAGTCTTCTAAAAACAGAAGAATTGTTCTCCAAAATCTCCTCAAAATGGAGAATATTACAATGAGTTGTGGTATGGGGGCAATATAATATTGCTACATTAATAAAAGCAGTACCCAAGCAACGTACCACAAGCTCACTGCAATATCATGCAAAGAGAATAAAGAAACTTGTATGAAAATGAGGAAAAAATACATTCTCAAATATAGACAAAAGTTTCTATAAAATTTGTTATGCACGTGCGGGTTTGAAAAGGCAAAACAAGAAGGATGACCCCACACCATCAAATGGAGTAAAACATTACACCAATAAGGCTTCCGCAATAGGTTCCATTGATGCAAGTTCCTTTGCGAAAGCTGGGGCATCTGAAGTTTCTTCTTGAAAACCAGGGGCATCGTGAAGCTAAGTCAACCAAAAAGAGTGCAAAAGTCCGAATTAGTGCGAAAATCCATCTTTCAGCAAAAAATTTAACGCTCCTTAACCGTCACAGCACTTAGTCTTTTAAAAATTGACTTCAGACTGGAATATTCGGAAAGAGGAAGGAAGTACTGCAAAAGTAAAGAATGAAATTAGTACCGGACAACTCAGATTTTGAAAATCCCAGAAATGGGAAGATCCAGTTTGCCCCACTACTCTTCTTATCGAAAAGACATTCTATATGAAGAACTGAATATTCAAAAGTAAAGGTGCACGTTTTCTAAAAGCGTGTGAAGTGTTGTGCAAAGCTACTAAAATAACAAGTAAATAAAGCAATACTTGAAATAATACTGGTTGGCATATGTCAATTCAGAAGAATTCAAGGCTTGTTATTTGAAAATAAGTGCGGTGTCAATGCAGATAGCAGTTATAACTGTGTAAACTTTGTGTTGATACTTCATCCAAGATAATTGATTCGCAACACTTCATCAAGACCATACTAATTTGCTTACAGTAAAATACCAGTTCTTTGATCTAATCCATCACTCGATATAGGCAATCGGTGATGAGTATATTCGCCCTATTTTTCTGCAAACGGTGCGCTTAACAGGTTGTTAAAATAATTTGTAAAGAGATGCAACAAGTTCAGGTCAAAGTTCCATTGAATCGCATTGGTCAAGTTTAAAAGGCTTCAGGTCAAAACGAAGCAAAGTTGCCTAAGTACAAGCTCAGCAGCTCAATAAAGCACGAGTTAAGAAGAATCGAAGCACACGACCTAGTCCCTAGGCGTATACTTCGAGGGGCAAGTGTTAACTCTACTTTTTCAGCAAGGCCGTGATATCAAAAATCGACCGAGAAGCCAATGATAGTTCATCTCGAAGGATGGTCGACTTAACCTCCCAATAAAGCAAGTTCTGTTGATTGAATTTTCAGATAAGATCCCCTACGGAGGGGGGGTCCAGGGGGGTGCCAACCCCCCAAGGTGGGGTGCGGGGGCAACGCCACCGCCTATGGTGTTCGACCTGACCGGTCAGGTCGCAGGGGTCCAGGGGGCAGCGCCCCCGGCGGGGTGCGGGGCAGCGCCCCGACCAAAACGGTATACGACTTAAAGAGTGAAGAAAGCCAGCGACTCAACTTATCGGGTTAACGACTCATGGAGTTAGCGACTCATGGGGCAGGCCGACTCAACGGGTTAACGACTCATGGAGTTAGCGACTCATGGGGCAGACCGACTCAACGGGTTAACGACTCATGGAGTTAGCGACTCATGGGGCAGACCGACTCAACGGGTTAACGACTCATGGAGTTAGCGACTCATGGGGCAGACTGACCTAAGGATTTCAACGACTCAGGATGACTAACGACCTATCATAAGTCGCTGGCGACTCAAGCGAACAAGGAACAAGCTTAATACCGATACATCTATGCCGCTGCCTGCTGACTCGTGGTATGTGAGTCGGTCACGGCTCATCTTGAGTCGGTCACGGTTCATCCTGAGTCGGTCACGACTTATGACTTGATCAACAATTCCAGCCCAGAAATTTGCCTATAAATACATGGCCACCTCTAACATTCAAGGGACTTTTTTTTGGGCTGACTTCCTGGACGCCATTACTCTGCCATTGTCTCGACTTCAAGCAACGTTCAAGCAACACTTCTATCACTCCAATCGCCAAAGACATTTCAACAAATCTCAAGAGGAAATCTAACTCATTCGCCATGCATTCGAAGGATTCTACTACATCGGGGTTTGAGCTATTTGTCTAAGTGTGTTGTAATCGGAGTTGATTGTAAAGAATTGTAACCAAATCAGCAATAAAGAGCTTTAAAGTGGACGTAGGCTAGATCTTAAGCCGAACCACTATAAATATTGTGTCTTTTATAGCTTCTCTGTGATTTCTCTGTTTATACTTTGTTCCCGTACCAACGGGTGGTGCTTTCACAATTACCTTCTACACACCGGGGTGTTAGCGTTCAATTTTTAGCGTTAACAATTATTTGTCGAAGGGAATTCTAGTCTTAGTGCATAACATAGCGATCGCCCTTCTGGGGTTTCAAGGACAACCCCTGCTCCGGAACAGTAATCATTCCTTGCTCCATCGACATACAATTTCCATTGGATTGGGACGCTATCAGTGACTTCTTCCTCACTATCACCTTTATCCGTACATTCTGCGATGAAATCTGCTAAAGCTTGTCCATTGATTGCTTTTCGGGGATGGTAAGTGATGTCATATTGGCTGAGTTCAATATTCCATTTCAAAAGACGGCCCGATGTCTCGGGACGGAATAGGACTTGTTTCAGAGGTTGATCAGTGAAGAATTTGATGGGATGAGCTTGGAAATACGGCCTCAATTTTCTTGATGCGATCAACAAACAATAGGAGAGCTTTTCCAACCTTGAATAGTTCATCTCTTCCCCAGTGAATCTTTTTCTGATATAATAGACTGGGCGTTGAATCCTTGCATCTTCCCGTACCAATACTGCACCGAGAGCATGAGACGAAATTGCCAAACATATGAAGAGATCTTCACCACTGTCAGGCTTTGAAAGTATCGGAGGCACTTCCATATGACGAACCAACTCATCAAATGCTTTCTGACATTCAGGAGTCCACTCAAAGTTTTTTCTTCCTTTCTTCGGAGCATCAAAGAATGGAATGCATTTTTCAGTAGCTTTGGAAATGACCGACTCAAGGCAGCAACCTTTCCATTGAGACTTTGCAATTCCTTCTTCGTTCTAGGAGCCTTGACCTCTCTCAGGGCAGTGATCTGAGCTGGATTAGCTTCAATGCCCCTAGCGCTCACAATGAAACCCAAAAACTTTCCGGACTCCACACCAAATGAACATTTCAGGGGATTAAGCTTCATTCTGTACTTACGAAGTACTGCAAACATCTCTGCCAAGTGATCCATGTGGTCCACTGCTTTCGTAGACTTTACTAGCATATCATCAACATAAACTTCCATTGTCTTGCCAATCTGTGGTTTAAACATGGCATTAACAAGCCTTTGGTAAGTTGCCCCTGCATTCTTGAGTCCGAAAGGCATGACCTTGTAGCAGTAGAGTCCAACATCTGTGATGAAGCTTGTATCCTCTTGATCTGGCTCATGCATCATAATCTGGTTATATCCGGAGTATGCATCCATAAAAGATAACAATTCATGCCCTGCCGTCCCATCCACCAACTGATCGATCCTGGGCAGCGGGAAACAGTCTTTGGGGCAGGCTTTGTTCAAATCTGAAAAGTCAATGCATACACTCCACTTTCCGTTAGCCTTTTTCACCGGCACTGGATTTGATACCCAAATTGGATAAGTAGATTCTCTGATAAAACCGTTCTCCATGAGCCAATCCACTTCTTCCTCTAACGCTGCCGTTCTTTCAGGCCCCTGGGTTTTCTCTTCTGCTTCACAGGTGTAAACTTTGGATCAATGTTCAGAGTGTGTACTGCAATTTATGGGGATATTCCACACATGTCAGCATGAGTCCAAGCGAATACATCCAAATTAGCCTTCAAAAATGAAATCAGAACATTCTGAACCGTTGTGTTGAGTTGTGAACCCACATTAAGCACATTGTTTGGGTCCTTTGGGTCAACAGGCATCCGACACTGTTACCTCTACCGATAATACCATATTCTCCCCTGCACTAGCTTTCCTTGGATCCATCTCTCTTCGTGCGCCACTACATTCGCCAGTGCAGGGTCCACCCTGTAATTGCTACAAGGTTGGTTCTTTGATGCGGACTGGAGCCGCCGCACCTTTTCCCATTTCTCTTTTCCTTGATTCTCGCAACACTGCAAAGTAACATTCTCGTCCCGCATCTTGGTCTCCCTTAATCACAACAACTCCATTATCTGTGGGGAATTTTAGAGTCAGACACCATAGGGCAAGAACAGCTTTGAACGCAGCAAGAGTTGGTCGGCCTAAAATGGCATTGTAGGCAGAGAGTTCTTCAACAATTATAAAGGTTTTCTTTCGAGCCACACTCCTCAATCCCTTTCCAAGTTCTACAAACAAATCTATGGTCCCAATCGGCTGTTTGGGTTCTTTAGCAAACCCAACAATCTTAAGTGATGAAGCTTGAACATCAGCCATTGGAATTTTCATTTGATCAAAGGTCTTCTTGAAGAGGATGTTGCATGAAGCTCCACAATCAACTAGAACTCTTCTCACAGTTGCCGGCCCAATACCAACGGATATGACAAAGGATCTATGGTCGGAGCCTCGATACCCAAAGAATCCCTGGCACTGAATGCAATATCATCTGTGGAAGTCTTTTGTTGCTTTAAAGGCGCATCATTTTCTAAAAAAAAAACTTTCTCTTCAGCTGGTACATGCCTCAAGGCCCGGGCATACCTTTCCATCTCACCCCAGCTTTTGCCTGCTGGGTGAGGTCCTCCAGTAATTATGTTGATAACAGGTCTTTCTGATTCTTGTTCTACGGCCTTCTCACTTGAGCCAGGACGTTGAGCGGGAACTTGTGGTCCTGGAGTTGACGAGGTCGGGGCATTTCTATTTCTTTTCACATACTGCTGGAGTTTGTTTTCCTTCAAGAGTTGTTCAATTACCTCTTTCAACTGACGACATTCATTGGTGTCATGGCCGGGTTGGTTGTGGAACCGGCAGAACCTTCCACTTTTTTCCATCTTAATCCCAACTCTCATTTTAGGTGGTGTCGGATAATTGACATCATCCTTGGTCGCAAAAAAGATGTTCTCAGGGGTATCAGTCAAGGGTGTGAAATTGAAAGAACGGCCTTTCTTAGCATCTCCTTGTTTATTTCCATTATCATTTCCCCTTTTCTGAGTGTTAGGTTCTTTCTTGTTCGAAGCAGCACCATTGTTCCCGGCTTCCACTGATACCACCTTAGCCGGTGTTTGGAGGCTCTCCAAGCGCATGAACTCATCCGCTTTCTTGTAGAATTTGTCGAGTGAGTTTGGTTCTTTCATTTTCAACCATTTTTCAAATTCGCTTGACTTGTCAATCGCCCTCATCAAGTATGTTAGGACCAGCGTGGCTCAGCATTATCTACCTCGGCCAATGCTATGTTAAAGCGATTCAAAAATGATCTAATGGATTCTCCCGGATTTTTCTCTAAACTTGACAACGACATTATATCCTTTTCTTTAGACGCATACAATCGAAATTGCTCCTTGAATTTCCTCGTTAAATCGGAGAATTGATCAATGGACCTGACTGGCAGCTTTGTAAACCACAATAGAGCCACACCTTCAAGATATACCGGGAAATATCGACATTTTATTTCATCAGACGCCCTGGCACCCGTCATATGCTAGTCGTATTTATACAGAAACTCGTTAGGATCACTCGTCTCCTTGTAGGCCAGAATAGTAGGGGGAACGAATTTCCTTGGGAACTCTGCCTTCAAGATCCTCTCTGTAAATGGAGTTTTGCTTGGAGCAAAACCCCGCTCTTTCTCATCCTCATCTCTTCGCATACTTTCCTTCATGATTTGACGAACCATACCCAAAAAATATTCTTCATCATTTAGAGGCTCTGGAGGGCAAACATCAGCCACTCTCTATGAATTATGCCTTGACAATCGTTCACGGAGGGTCGGCTGCGGCCCTGATCCTCCAGCTTGAGGAGGAGTCCTTTCTACAGGGTCTGCGGCTCTTTGAGAAATGTTCCCTTCAACATCCTGGACCCCCACAGTAGGGTTCCCATCATTATTAACCGGTTGACGATTTGCCCCTAGAAGATCATTCAACTTACTCAAGATCAGGGCATTCTGGGCTTCCAACTGCACATTCTGAGCATTCAATTGTTGATTCAGTCCCAAAACTACGGCGTCCAATTCTGCTCGCGTAACTCCAACAGTTGGAGCTGCTTGACTTGAAGGAGGAGAGGTAGCAGTATTCTCTTGAACATTGTCGGATCTTACAGAACTTCGTTTTCTCCCAGGAGCCATTATTTCCAATAAACTTCTGGTTTCATAAGAAATCCTTTCAACAATCCTTCGCGGAGCAATAGTGGAAGTTTCCTGAGTTGGGTTCTCAGTGAAAGCACCAAAAATGTTAACGTAAAAATCAGACGCTAACACCCCGGTGTAGATTGAAGTTGAGCGAAAGCACCACCCGTGAACATGGGAACTAAAAACAAGTAGAACGGTCACAGAGAAAGCAGAAAAGACAACAGTTTCTATAGTGGTTCGGCTTAGGGTAAGCCTACGTCCACTTTAATTCTCTTTATTGCTGAATCAATTACAACTTTACAATAATCTTCAATTACAACTCTGATGAGACAAACAACTAGAACTTTGGTGCAAAAGAATTCTTTGAATCCATGTAGATAGCGTTAGATTTCCTCTCGAAGTTAGTTGGGATGTCTTTCGAACTTGAAGTGTCGAGTGAGTCGAGAATTCAGCAGAGTATCGGCGCTTAAAGAGATCGGCCAAAAAGTCCACTTCATGTTTGAGGTATGTTGGTATTTATAGGAAAATTTCCCCCTTGGGTCGTAAGTCGTGACCAACCTATGGAAGGTCGTAGCCGACTTATCTAGTAAAACCCCATGATTTCACAAAAGTTCACTTGCATAAGTCCAAGGTCGGCCCCGAGTCAACACAACCTTCTTTAAGTAATATGGCATCGGGTTTACATTTAGCAGCTTTAGGTCGTGGACGACTCAAGCTAGGTCGTGAGTCGTGTACGAGTTAACTGGCAAGTCGCAAGTCACGGCTTAACTGGTAAGTCCTGGATCGTGTACGAGTTAAGAGGCCACTGTGCCAAGTAGCTGCATTGAACTTGTCTTCCTTTGCTTGGGTCGTGAACGAATTAACATAGGTCATAGATCGGTTGCGACTTAGGTATAGTTCATGATCTTGTCCCTGTCCTGAGCAATTAAAGCGGCAAACTCTCTGGATAGTTAGGTCGGCTTCTATCTTAGGTCGGTAGCTATCTTAGGTCGGTAGCTATCTTAGGTCGGCATCCTGTTTTAGGCAGTTGGGTCGGCGTTCTTGTTAAGCCTTAGGTCGGTAACTATCTTAGGCCTTAGGTCGGCATCCTTGTAAAGCATTAGGTCGGCAACTGTTCAGCCTTAGGTTGGTATCTCCCTTAGGCCTTTGGTCGGCATCCCTCTCAAGCTTGTTAGGTCGGTATCCTTTTGGGTCGGTAATCTTTCAAGTCATTGAGTCATGGCCGGGGCGGAGTTAACATTATATTTTCTCCCGAGCCTTCCCGTACAAAGGAGACTCTGCCAAAAATTTTCCGTAAATTTTGGACTTAGAAAATATTTTGAAAATGTTTTCCAAACTTTATTAGTTTGAGTATAAAAAAAGAATTTTTTTTAATGATTATAAATTAGTATATTTTATCTAAATTAATTTTGTAATTTTATTTGTTTATAAATTTAATATTTAATATGATATTGATTTCTTCATTCTTCTTTTCCCTTCTTTTTCCTTTTCGGGTACGAAAAGTTTTGAGTGGGGGAGAGTGTAACGACCCGTAATTTTCGTTAATTACATTTGTCATTTTAATAAGATTTACGTAAATTTAATTTAAAAGAAACAGGTAAATAGGCACAAGGAAGAAGTTGCAAAAAAATTTAGCCTCAAGGACAACAAGTTTGCTTTTTAGGATGAAGGACGTTTTTAGTGTAAACTGAAAATGATAGTTACAACTATCACTCCGTAAATTACACTAAAAAGTGTCCTTCGGCCTAAAAAACAAACTTCTTGTCCCTTAAACCAAATTTTTCACTAAATTTTTCCTTAAGCCTAAAAACCCCTAAAAGAAATAAAGATTTTATAATTAATAATGAAGCAAATGCTGAGAATGAAATAAAACCATGGGAATATAAGGCTAAGTATTTACAGTTGAAACAAAATGACGAATAAATTGAAGTGGTGTAAATTGTTATACTAGGCTAAGAGTTGCATATAAAAGAACAAAGGTAAGTAGTGAATTTAGTTAATGAATTAATAACATTAAATAGTAAATTGAATTAAATCAATGTCGGTAGAAATTGAAATATTGTTTGGAATGAAAGCTTATAAATTGTAAGCATTTAATTTACAAATGAAATTATGTAATAATTGATAAAAGATGGAATTCATGAATGAAATAAGATTTGTAAGTAATAAAGGAATAATTGAAATAAACATTTACCAATGAAATAGTATATTGATTTATATAGACTTAATAAAAGAGTTGAATTGAATCAATCTCTTTAGTTGAAACTAATTAATTGGTATGCAAATTATAAATGGGTTTATAGTAAGAAATTATACTACCGTGAATTGGAATTAAGATGAAATTGAAAAATTCAAGTATGCGATGCAAATATATCATATATAGCAGTGGAATAAAAAAATTAGTGTTATTATAACCTTGTTGGTAAGTAACAAACTTATAACTGAATTTAAAAGAAAATAGGTGACAATGAATATAGATTGTTCATTTATTTGATGTGTTAAAAAAATTTTGGTATTCAATCACAATAAATATAAATAATTAATTGAAACTGTTGTAAGGTCAAAATTTATTGCATATAATAAATTGGGGGATAGGTTTCATTAAAGGTAATTTATTTATTATGTTAATGTAAATTAAAATAATTAGAGGTACGTAAATGATGATTAATACCATATTTGGAAGTTGTAATTCAGAGGATATTAAGAATTAGGAATTGAATTTTGAATTATTTGCAATACAAATAAAGAAAATGTTACGTTATTTCTAACCGAGGGAATCATTAATTAATTGAATAAAAGTTAAATTAATGGAATAAATGGAAATTAATTTACATTAGTTATTTATGGTAGCGACTAAATTTGGTAATCCATTTGCAATTAATGACAATAGTGTTGATATAAGCTAATAAGTTAAATGTCAATGTAATACTAGTTAATGGATTGAATGTGGTTACGAAATTGGAATTAGATAAATGCGGTAACTAATTCAGGGAAAATAAAATTTATGGAACAAATGTTAAGATCTAAACTGATAATAATTAACAATTGAAGGTAATGTAAATTCCATTTATAATATGACTATTGGTAAATGAAAAGATTGCAAATCAAGATTTGTTTATTTATTTGAATTTTATGAAATTGAAGATTTATATTGATTAATCTTTAATAAATTTACATTTATAAATTGTTAAATGGTTGTAAATGTTTGAGAATTATAAAGTGATAAAGATTTCAAATTTCAGAATTTTAACGCGAAATTTGATTTAATTAATTTATTTTAAATTTATGTAATTAATGAAAAAATAACCATTTTGGCCACTGACTCGGATTTCGACGAAACAAGTTTCATCGGATCCGTAATGGTGAATTATAATAGTGTTTCAATTTTGTAGCAATCGGACTTATCGTTTGATCGTACGGACTCGAAACGCCTTGAAATTTATGCAATTGAAATCAATTGAAATCAATTTGGAAAATAATTTTTTCAGCATAACTTCTGCATACGATGGAATTTGGACATGAAACCTGTTCCATTGCGTTTAAAATATTTTAAAACATCTGTTTTGATATATGGGTTGACCCAATTTCATTCCGGAGTAGAAACGGGCTTTTCGGGCCATTTAGCGTTCAGCGCGTATACCAATCCGATCCATCTATTATTTTTCAGCCTTGTCTATATATAACCCATTATAAACCCTAGCCACTCCTTATTTTCATTCGTATATACATATATATCCTTCGCAACTCCTCATTCCAATGGTAAAAAAAACCTAATTCCAAAATTCCAAAAATTTATTTCAATAAAAAAAAAAATCGGATCTGCAGCCACTTCGAGTCATGCTTCGAGTTTCTGAGGCAAAAACACTGTATCTACTTCGGGTTAGGAAGAAAATGACTCGGGTCGCTCTGGGTCGTTTTGGCAAAAACTCCAAGCAAGCACCGGGGATTTGAGGCAGCACACCGAAGTCGAACCCAAGTCGACACAGGGCCAGAATTTTCCAATTTTCAAATTTTCATAAGTTTTGCGTACGGGCTCGGATTCACGCGCGGTTTTTTTTTGTTGGGATTGTATCGGAATTCCAGACATTTTGGCGTTGGTTTGCGCAGATTTGAAGACTGTCAAATTTTTGGGTTTTAATTGAATTTAGATTCAATTTAAATTCAAAAGGTGAGTGTTTTAACCCACTCACGATTTCTAAAATTTCTTATGTTTGTTAAATTGATTTTTGATGTGTTTCAAATTTTTATTTATAGCTGTTTGGTGTATATTTCATCAATTTCTCAGTTAAATTGCATTCATTTAATTTACGCGTTATTTAATTCATTATTGCATATTAGCTACCAGTTAAATTATATTTATTTTGCATATAAACTGCCAATTAACAGTTATTAAATTTATTTGAGTATAAACTGAAATTGATACCAGTTATTCATCACCTGTTATATATTGGTGTTTGTTTAAATTGGATGATGATTATAATTAATGATTGACGATTGATGTTTGGTGAATGGATGATGTGTACTATATTTTAACTCGAAGTTATCATGTATTTCATTCATTCGGGATTGCGGTTTGAAATGATATTCAACCGCATTTTTTTTATTTTTTTAAATTGCGGATTGAAATGATAAATATCCGTATCACTTGACCATAGGATAGAAAATTACATACAGGCACCGCGGTATATATATAAAAATTATTTTTGAAAAGATATTTCTATGATTTGGATAGGATACGGTTAATAAATATAGATTTTGATATTATATAAAATCTTATTTTATATATACATCTATAGTTAAAGTATTGAAGATAAGCTATGCATTGATTTGTTAAATAAATAAATAAGTTGAATGACGGAGTTTGATTATTTTATATTATATGGTTAAGTACATGTTAAGATATTGAAATTACATATAATTTTAAAGGATTTAAATTAATTAAGATTGGGAGTTAAATTAGAAAATTTATTTGGAATTGAGGTTAATTAAGAAGTTAACTTCATAAGTTGATGTAAAATTTATTAACTTGAAATTTTAAAAAAGGTATGATATTTATAACTGAACTCTATTCAAGGTGAATTAAACGAATATTTCTAGTATAAAAATTGAAGGAAATTTTCTTTTATAAGTAATTTGAGTTTTACTTAAATGATTACGGGTTTATTATGCAATTATTATTTCAAACTAAATAATAGGACTTTAAATTGGTGAAATAGAAATTTCCAATCTTAGTTCCAACTGTTTAATATTCAAAGTTTGAAATATATTTAAACTGAAGTGGTTTATTTAAACTGAAAGCGGTTTTAAATTTATGGATTTTGACTTAATCTTAAATGAAATAAATTGTAAGTCGAGGAAATTATTTTATTTTATAAAGAAATTTTGAATCCAAACTATTGATGCTATATACTGTTTGAATATCCAAACCATTTAAGTTTTAGAAATTATGGTTTAAAGCTATGAATTTTCGAAGTATTATAGTTTGAAAGTTATAATTCAATTTTTGGTTTCCGATTATTATAAGTTTGAAAACAATATGATTTTGGAAAAGAAATATATATTTGAAATAAAATGATATTATATTAATTTGGGTTTTTATAAAAATAATATCAAATGAGTTTGTTTTGGAAAGGAAATGATATCGTATTTATGGGTTTTGAAATGAATAATTATATTCTGGTTTTTGAAAGTATAATTAATTTTTAAATGACCGCGGTGTTATAATAACGTTTGGTTGTTGAAGAGACCGGGATCGGAAGTTTTCATACTCTCTGCCAACTTCGAAAACCACTTTAACAACCGTGTACGCGGTGGAGATTCCAGAATGAAGTAGTATGGTGGCGGCGTTTCATGTAAGGTAAATACGTGGACCCAACTCCCATGAGTTGGCATAAGGTGGCTAAAACAGGAGCGATTGACGGGTTAATAAGGTAGCACCTTTGATCGGACACATCCCTTCTATATTATACTTTGACTTTTGGATTGATTCGGTGGCCACTTTTGATTTTTATTTGGAGGTGTGGCTCGAGGTGGGCGGTAGCAGTGCGCTACGCGTTACCACCGACCCAGAAGCGTAATTGGTATGTCTACCCTGGCATTGCCTAGTTGTGCCGTGTCACCTACCCTATCGCGCCTTGTACGAGTTTGGATTTCTCCCGTAGCCCATGTGGTATCCTCTGGTGGCTTCCCGATCAGGAGGGACTATGATATTAGATGGACTACTGGGACTATTACGTGTTAAGGTGGAAAATATAAAGCCTTAATGCTATTTAAAAGTAAGTTTATTTTACAATTAGACTGTGACATCCCAGAAATTTGGGCAATATCAATTTAATAATCTACAGTAAAAAATAAATTGATTTGATAATATTTGTTAATAATAATTTGAATTGATTTAATAATCTTCTTTTAAATAAATAATTAACTGATAATTTATCTTTTAAAAGCTAATTAAATTGTTTTCTATTTATAATATATATATATATATATATGTATATATTGTAAATAGATAATCTTTGTTTTAAGTTTAATAAAATAAAGGCATGATTTATAATTCTAATATTTTTTGTAAATTAGGAATTTGATTTTATTTAATATTGAATAAATAATCATATGACTTTAAAATACTCAAGATAAAAAAAAAGATTTAATTAAATTGTTTAAAATTGATTATAGCTTAAGTTTAAATTTGAGCAAAAATTGTTTTGTTTTATAGCTTGATAAAATAAGTGACTTATATTATAAAGAACAGTTCTTTTATAAATTATTTTAATTTAATAATAAGTTATATTTAAACTATATCAACATTGTAATATCTTGAAAATGGGTTTTTTTTATATAAATAGAAGTTGTTATTTTAATATATGTATATTTTTGAAAGAAGCTATGATTTGTAGATTTAAAAACAAGTCTTTCAAAAATGTTAAATAAAATAATACTTTATAAATCTTAACAGAAGTATTTAATTATTTAAGTTTAAAATAAAAGTAACCCATAAGTAAATAAATATATAAGTTAAAATTTATAACAATGACTGAAAACACTTCACATAAAAAATAAATAATGCAAATCAGGCTTTGTTTGTAATATGCCTGTAAAATAAGAACAAGTGTAAAGAAAAGAAAAAGTATATGTACATAGGTAATAAAAGCAAGCTAGGCAAGTAAAAGGCAAGGGAAACATTTATAAACAAAGTAAAATAATAAAACAAAAATCTTTGTACAACCAGAAAAATAAAACAAGGTGATTGATATGAAACAAACATGAGTACTTAAGCTGTAGGCAAGGAAAAATCTTGAAGCAAAGTAAGAAAAAGCAAAATATCTAAATACAAAATAGGTCTGTAGCTTGTAGATTAAGGATCAGACAAGCATAAACATAAAGTATAAAAACAAATATGGTATGCAAGTTAGAGAAGAGAAGTGGAAAGCTAACTAAAATATCTATACATAAGAAATGATTAAATTAGCTAAATAGGGAACATAGAGTACATTAACATTAAATGTTTCAAATTCTCAGCAAACAATTCAGTCAATTCGAACTGGTTTAAAAATCTCTCAGCCTCCTAATGCAAAGATCTGGCCTGATACAAACAAAAGCAATATTTGTACTTGCATGTGTTTAACCCAGATAACACCTACCCTATACAAATTTATCTTTCTATATATACTTATCTTCCAATTCATTTTAAACATATCAAACCAGAGGAAGATTTTATTGCAAGCCTATTCATTTCTATGCGAACTCAAATATAAACTGAAACCATTATTCAATAATAAGCAAGCAAGATGATCAAGGTAGCAGTTTTCTAACAGGAGTGCTCTGTCTATCTCCTCTAAAGTGGTGAGTAACTCATCAAATTTAAAATAAAAAAAAAATAAGTTTGTTGTTTATTTATATCTCTGTGAATAGGTTATATATGTATATATGATACTCTGAATATTGAAACTGGAAGTGTTACTTAAGTTTATTGATTGCTCAAGACCTCTGTTTGAGTTCCTCAATACAAATGTTTGATTTCAAAATAGATTCCTCAAGATATAATTAATTATGTGAGCTTAGTGTTAAGCCAATATAAGTTGTATATTCTAAACTAAAGATTTAAACATATTTTAAGTTAAAACAGTTAGATCATAATCTCTGAAAGAACTCCAAGAAACTGATTTAATTTATATATATTTTTTTAGGCACAGGTTGACCTGAGTTTTATAAAAAAAAAATTAAAAAATAAATACAGGTCACTGTAAAACTTAAGCTACTATTCCACTGATCCAATTCTTAGTGAAATCTGATCAGTGTGGTTGGTAAGATTGTTCAACCTGGTTTTTTCATTGTTTTGCATCATTGATTGTACCTACTGTTCCATTTAACCAAAGCATTGCTTTCATGTATTGTCTGTGCACTGTGTAGCCACTGATCGTATATGTGTGACTGGGTATACTTGCGTGTGGTCTTCATTTACATTGTGCGGTAGTTTAAGCATTGATCTTGTTGTATTGGTTATCTCACATGATTGGTTGAGTTGTCCCTGTTGCCACTCTAATCTGGTATGCCCATTTGAAGTGCTCACTGACCTGAGATGTATATGGGTTAGACCACTTAACTTGTTTAGCATGTCTCTGTTGTTCCCCTGATCTAGTGTCCGCAGTGATTCTACCATTGACTGAGTTTGATTTGTATTTCATGTTAGCATTTTCTTTCCTCTGCCTGTACTCAGTGTGGGACTGAATTCCATGCTTGTTGTGATGCTATGGCCTCTGTCTTCACAAATGTATGAGCCTGTTACACTGCTGTTTCCATGTATTGTTTAATTGAGATGTTGGCATGTTAGTCTCGGGCAAACTCGAGATTTTACTCATGGATTTGAAGTGTTTGGCCCGAGTGTTTTTTTGTTGCCATCTCGGGGATGTGTGTGGTTCAAACTTGAATTGTTCCCTGGAAAAATCTGAAGTTGATATGTAAACTCCAGATCAAGATTTAACTGAGTTTAACTAAAGTATTAGAGTGAATTCAATTTAGCTTTGGGATAACCTGGTTTTGGGATAAACGTGTTTAAATTGCATTGTTTTAAACAACTTAGAGTTGATAGGTAAATTACGTGGTTTATGGATTGAATTTAAATCAAACTGTACCTGCTTCAGATTTTTTTTAATTACAATGTAAAAGTTGAAGCAAGTCTTAAACAGGTGTTTAAATCACAGATTTAAGTTGAATTCAAATAAACCTTTGAAGCCTAAATTTTAAAATGAAATTTAAAGCAAGATTTAAACTAAGTTTAAATCAAGGAATTATAAAATCAAGTTTTATGTGAATGTTGAATTTGAATAAATTTCTTTGTTTCAAAATTTAAACGATTAAAATAAGTTTGAATAAAGTATGTTAAAAATGATTTGGTTTCAAGTAAGGTTTAAACTTACTTTATATGAATTCTTTTATAAAAAGGATTTCTTTAACATTGAATGGAAAGTTAATAAATTAGTATAACTTAAAATTGTAAGTTAAATAATCAAATTATTTTTTTTAGCTTCAATTTAAAATACTTAAGTGGTTTAGTAAATCTTTCCTTATATCGGTTTCTTATGTAAGAATGAATGTTCTTTACATTTAATTCAAGACTTATAAAGTAATTTTGTTTAAGGTTAATCATTTTGAATCTTAAAATGAAACTTAAATGTAAGTTCAAAGTGAATTGTTTTCAAATACATATGTTAATATTAATTTGGTCATTAATAAAGAAATAAATTATCTTAGAGATAATTAAGGTATTAAATGATTTAATTAATAAGATGATAAAGGAATGATTATTTATTAAATTTATAAATTAATGATTTAGATTAATTTATAATTAGAAATTAATTAAGAAAGTAATTTAAGAAATGTTATTAGAAAATGAGAATAATTAACTAAGTATTACTAATAATTAATTAGTATGATAAATATTATTAATTAATTAGTTTAATTGATTAAGATAATCATTTGTAAATTGGTTAAGTGTAATTACTTGATGAAAGTAATTAAGAGATTAATTACTTATTGTAATTAATTATGATAATATGATTAGTTAAGTTAATTAATTTAGTTTAATTAATTTAAGAAATCATTTGATGATTTGATTTGTATAATTACTTAGTGTATTCAATAGAGCATAATTACTTGAGGAAGTAATTAATGTAATTACTGAATGTAATTAGTGAAAGATGATGTGTTAGTAAAGTAATTTGGATAATTACTTTTGTAATTAATCAAGGGATTAATTAATGGATATAATTAATTATGGGATAATTAATTTATTAATATGAGTAATCAAGGGTACTTAATTACTGGTTGATATTAATCAAGGTGGTTGATAATTGATTAATCACTTAATGTGATTAAATTAAATAAAGTAATTTAATTTAAATCTGAATTAGAGATCATTAATTAATGTAATTAATAATGAAATTAAGAATAGTTTAATTAAGAAATAATTAATAATGCGGTGATTAATTAAGGGTAATGTAATTAATTGTATTTAATTATAAATAAAGCAATAAAATGTTAATTACTATAAATGATTTAGGATAATTAATTTGTAGAATTAATTAAAGACTAATTACTTACTGTAATTAGAAGGTGATTAATCGAAGAAGTTAATCAAGATAAATATCTAGAGATTAATTAATTAATTTGATTTAAAATTAATTTATGATTGTATAAGCAGGATTTATAGATGAAGTAATCAATTTTATTTACTTTAAAATTAATTAGAAATAGAAGTAGTTAATTTAATTAATTTTAAATTAATTACAAGTAGTATAATTATAAATCATTGCTTATGGATGAATGATATTAACATTTCATTGATTGATTCTTATCTCAGATATGATATGAGTAATATCTATGTGATATGGATGCTTGGTTTAAGTATGATAATATTTAATTATCTGTTTTGATGATAATATGAATTATCTGTTTATGATGATGTGATTATCTATTGTGATATTGTGAATTATCTATCTGTGTGTATATTGATGATATTGAATTAAACTATAAGACTAAATAGACAACTTGGCCTTAAAAGACACGTTTTGGATTTCGATGAGACCGGGATCGGATTTGCTACATTACAGCGTGATAGGTGGTTCTCGCATTGCGTTAGGTGGCGAACGGGAGACTCTTACCCCTACATGCCCTCGTGGATAGTATAAGGTCTTGCGGGGTTGGTTGCGACTCGAGAGGGTGGCCGTAAAAGCAAACCCGAGGTATCACTGTGAGCCACGGCAGAGAGTGGCCGCTGCCTGACGGTTGAAAAGCCTAGGGCTATCGCAGTTGGTATCAGAGCACTAGGTTGAGTGAATACCTAGGCTCTTGAGTGATTTCTTTCCTGAGAGAGCGTATTTGTATAATATATATTTTTATTTCTACCTATTTGTTGGGTTACCTGTTCGGGTTTTCCAATGAGTTATAAAGGTAGATAAGGTATTGGTGTGTGTAACACGACTAGTAGTGGTTGGATTTTGAATGTTTGAGGTTGGAAGTGTAATTACCGAGACTGTAGATCTAATCCCATCTCGAGTAAGCTTTGGGTGGTGTAAGGATTTCATTAATCTTTGAAGGAAATCTGTTAAGATTCCGAGTTCAATTTCGGAACATAAGTTTGGATCTGTCGGGTGAACAGAAGTAAGTCATGATATTTTGATATATCAAGGTGTAGTAGCTGTGTGATGAGACACAGTGGCTATGGATGTCTCCGAAGATGTTTTCTTTGGAACAAGTCAAGGAAGTGTGTCTGCTCGGTGTTGTGGCTGTGCTCAGCTAGATGTTTCTGTTTGCTTTGAGGTCAGAGTTTCTCGAAGAGCTCTGGATTAGGAATTTCTTGGCATTGGTGTATTGGCAAGGGAGTTTTATAACTTTAGCGTCAGCAATGGAGTTCAGAAGCAGTAGAAGGATTCCATTTCTTCGATGGATTGGCCACATAAGTGTAAGCTATTCTGATTGGTAAAGAGAGAGCAGTATTTTTGGAATTAGGGTGGATCGATCACAAAGTGACTTGCGATAATTTGAGTGTTCTCTTGTGTTTCAGAGATATTTTTCTGAATGTCTTCGATAAGTCAGAGTTTGGTCGGCATCTGAAGATTGAGTTGGTATCGACTGGATTCCAGAAGTGATACCGATGGTTCAACTCAGTAATAGGATGATTTTTGAGTTGGTGAAGTAACTCGGATTTTGGAGGAACTTTCGAATTTTCTTTTTGATATGTGAACTTTATTGTTGGGGTGTGTTGTCCAGTCTGTGCTTGAGTTCATCATCAGCATTTTCATCTATTCAGTCAGAGTGGCACAGTGGAAGCATGGTGGCAGTTGTTTTAGTTTGGAAGCAATTGGATGTTGCAGTGTTTGGATTGGAGAGTTCTACATGAAATTTTTTAGGATCTGAGGCCAGATTGGAGTGTACCTGTTTTATCTCTTCGGGATAAGAAAAGTGAGTTCTGTTTTCTGATTTGGAATAGAGTTTGTGTTTTGAGTTTTTGTTGATCTTGAAAATTATTTGTTGGATTATTTTTTTGGACCAGTTTATTTCTAGGGCATCAGCAAGTGTTGAGCTGATCAGTAAGGATGAGGGAAGCCCAGAATTGTCCGAAGAGTTTAGTGGATAAGAGACGAAGGAATTTGGATTCCGAAATCGGAGATTTGATTTTGGATAAGTGTGTGGTCTTCAGGATTGAATTGTCAGTTTGGATAACTGGAATTCAGAGTGTTTCACGTATCTCTGAGGGAGTACGTGTAAGATCTATCTTTGATTTTAGAGTCAGCAGTTTAGGGAATTTCGGTTGTTGGGTCAGACTTGAGTTTGGTCTGATATTTTGATTTGTTTTGCAGATCTAAATGAGTGGGAACTCTGTAGTTTAGTAATAGTATTGGTTGTTTGGATTCTGTAGAGCGAGTATCTCGGTATTTATACTTGGGTAAACTCGAGAAAATTCTATCTAGAATTCTGTCTAGATAGTTAAATTTGTTTGATTGGATGAATTGGTTGCTATGGTTATTAGCTTATGATTGATATATGCTTGTGTTTAAGATTTAAATCTTTAACTAGATTATTAAATTACCCTTGTTTTAAATTTCGGGGACGAAATTCTTTTAAGGGGGAAGGAATGTGACATCCCGGAAATTTGGGCAATATCAATTTAATAATCTACAGTAAAAAATAAATTGATTTGATAATATTTATTAATAATATTTTGAATTGATTTAATAATCTTCTTTTAAATAAATAATTAACTGATAATTTATCTTTTAAAAGCTAATTAAATTATTTTCTATTTATAATATATATATATATATATATGTGTGTATATTGTAAATAGATAATCTTTGTGTTAAGTTTAATAAAATAAAGGCATGATTTCTAATTCTAATATTTTTGGTAAATTAGGAATTTGATTTTATTTAATATTTAATAAATAATCATATGACTTTAAAATACTCAAGATAAAAAGAAAGATTTAATTTAATTGTTTAAAATTGATTATAGCTTAAGTTTAAATTTGGACAAAAATTGTTTTGTTTTATAGCTTGATAAAATAAGTGACTTATATTATAAAGAACAGTTCTTTTATAAATTATTTTAATTTAATAATAAGTTATATTTGAACTCTATCAATATTGTAATATCTTGAAAATGGGTTTTTTTATATAAATAGAAGTTGTTATTTTAATATATGTATATTTTTGAAAGAAGCTATGATTTGTAGATTTAAAAACAAGTCTTTCAAAAATGTTAAATAAAATAAAACTTTATAAATCTTAACATAAGTATTTAATTATTTAAGTTTAAAATGAAAGTAACCCATAAGTAAATAAATATATAAGTTAAAATTTATAACAATGACTGAAACAACTTCATATAAAAAATAAATAATGCAAATCAGGCTTTGTTTGTATTATGCCTGTAAAATAAGAACAAGTATAAAGAAAAGAAAATGTATATGTACATAGGTAATAAAAGCAAGCTAGGCAAGTAAAAGGCAAGGGAAACATTTATAAACAAAGTAAAATAATAAAACAAAAATCTTTGTACAACCAGACAAGTAAAACAAGGTGATTGATATGAAACAAACATGAGTACTTAAGCAAGGAAAAATCTTGAAACAAAGTAAGAAAAAGCAAAATATCTAAATACAAAATAGGTCTGTAGCTTGTAGATTAAGGATTAGACAAGCATAAACATAAAGTATAAAAACAAATATGGTATGTAGGTTAGTGAAGAGAAGTGGAAAGTAACTAAAATATCTATACATAAGAAATGATTAAATTAGCTAAATAGGGAACATAGAGTACATTAACATTAAATGTTTCAAATTCTCAGCAAACAATTCTGAAAGTCGCTATGCTCTGATACCAAATGAAAGTGCGGTGTGTATACAATTATAAGAGATAATATAGTATACACGGATCGTGTAATATGGACTACAATATAAATGCAAAAATAGATGATAATAGCATAGTAAATAAAAAAATAGAAAAAAAATCACACCAGAGATTTTTATACTGGTTCGGAGCACCGTCCTACGTCCAGTCCCAGACTCCTATCTGGATTTTCACTATTAACTACCTCGCTTTACCCGGAGGAACAGGTTTACAATACCCGAACAGCCGAACGGGATTTCACGCCTCTAATACACTAAGGACTTCAACACTTGCCTCTTACAACACCGAGGACTTCAACACCTGCCTCTTACAACACGAGGACTTCAACAAAAACAAATACAATTGTTGTTGACAACTTGTGTTCTTGAAAACACGGATTTGTCACTAGTAGTACACCCTTCCTATAATCTTATCCTCAAAGAATATGAATGATGTTTTGTAAAGATTAAAGAAGGTATTTACTTATTGAATCAAAAGATATGAAATAATTTCAATGATTCAATAAGCTAAATTAATTTTTAGAATGCAGGAGTGTTAGAGATTAGATTAGAGAGCATATATGATCGTGTAAAAACTTGTGTTTGAATCAATGATTTAGATGAGTATATATAGAGAAAAATAGTTGTAACTCTTTGTGAACAGTTGCCATTAAGAGTTATGATCATTGATGAAAGATAGGAGATGCAACCTTTGGAGAAGAGAAGTGTCTTTTGGAAAAGTTGCTTTCTGTTTAAAAACGGTCGACAGGAATTCAAATATATATACGTTATGTGCATGTGTGCATGTTATCTGTGCATTCTGGGCAAAAACGGTCGACCACCTTATTTTCAACCGGTCGACCGGTTTAGTCCAATTTGCACAGTTAATGTGCATATGTATATATATTGAAAGATTGAAGTTATATGATTATTTGAGGATAGATTTTTAACATAAATTACTAACATACCAAATAATCAACCTCTAATATATGGAGCTCTTTGTGTTTCTTCAATGAATAACTTCTTTTTGTCGATCACGGCTTATTCCTTTGTCAGAAATCAAAACTCTATAAAAATCTTGACTCAACATTCTCCCCCTTTTTGATTGATGACAACATATATCTGAAGTTCTGAATCTCCCCCTGAAAATGTGATCTCCCCCTGAGATTTTGTTTGTATTCTATATATATATATATTCCATATATATATATTCCTGCAAATAATTGTTAGCACTTTCTCCCCCTTTGTCATCGACAAAAAGGAGTTGTTAAATGGAAGATGTAAAACAGATTATAGGCAACATAAAACCACTATCACAGATCAAGAGTAACATTCACACAAGTGCCAGATAATGTCTTCAAAGCTCCACCTAAGTATAACATCTCCTCCTAAGTATAATATCTCCCTCTATTTATATGCATATGAATTTCTCCCCCTTTGTCATTATCAAAAAGAATGAGGAAGTATATATAAAATTATAAAATATCTTGTATATAACGAGATAAACTCATTATTAATTATGAAGGAAAAGTAAAATAAATTTTACCATATTTACCGAAGTCCATATTTTATTGTAAGCACGTAATTCTATTAAACATATGGAACATTCTTTGAAATTCCAAAATCTATCCTTTTCCTTTTGTTTCTCTGAGTACCTGCAAAAAATAATAATAATTTTCGGTACCCACTTACTATGTTAGGGTCCGGGGGGTTAGGTCTTTGGAAACCATACCCATTTGGGTGTGGTTGAACCTTTATAAATATAATTTTCATTACAAATTACATTCTTATAATAGTTGCTAATATAAAGTTGTTTATCATGATCAATCATATTAGCTGGAATCCATATCTTAATACTATTAGTCATTAGCTTTGTACTTGAAGAATAATTTCTATCATTTCTAAACAAAGTACTATTATGACTATAACTGGTTTTAAAACTATCTTGATTACAGCACTAAAGTTAGTATACATGAATGCATATCTAGTACTATTTTTACTTTTAGCTTGTTTATAGCCTACACCACTTCTATCATTGTGAGCTTTTGAATTCTTAACATAACCTAATCCCTTCTTATTTGAAGCAGGTTGAGAATTTTCAATAATCCTGCATAAATTTTCTCTCCCTTTATTAAAATTGGAAATATTTTTAGTAATGTCATCAAGCTTAGTTTTGAGACTAGTGTTATCTAACTCAACAATTTTAATTTTTGTTTTTAACTCATGATTTTCAGAAGCTAGAGCATTATTCTTTTCTTTTTGAGCTTCTATTTCTTGACTTAATAGAGCGAGTTGAGAATTGTCTGAATCTTGAATTTTCTCAAGTTCTTCTTCTAATATTCTCTTTTCGTCTTTAAGCATATCTCTTTCGAATTCTGCTTTCTTCTGATTTTCCAGAGCTTCCTTATATTTTCTTTTGAGACTTTTTAAAGTGTCTAGAAGTTCTGAATTTATTTCTATCATATCATCAAAAGTTAGATCACTAACCTCGTTATCTTTTGCCATGAAGCATTTATTTGTTTGCTCCTTTGATTGTTCTTTATTGCTCTTCCTCTTCTTATTGCCTTGACTAGATCTCTTTGTAGCCATTTATTCTAGGATGTTGTTACGATCTCTAGAAAACCAGGCTCTGATACCAATTGAAAGTCGCTATGCTCTGATACCAAATGAAAGTGCGGTGTGTATACAATTATAAGTGCTAATATAGTATACACGGATCGTGTAATATGGCCTACAATATAAATGCAAAAATAGATGATAATAGCATAGTAAATAAAAAAATAGAAAAAAAATCACACCAGAGATTTTTATACTGGTTCGGAGCACCGTCCTACGTCCAGTCCCAGACTCCTATCTGGATTTTCACTATTAACTACCTCGCTTTACCCGGAGGAACAGGTTTACAATACCCGAACAGCCGAACGGGATTTCACGCCTCTAATACACTGAGGACTTCAACACTTGCCTCTTACAACACCGAGGACTTCAACACTTGCCTCTTACAACACGAGGACTTCAACAAAAACAAATACAATTGTTGTTGACAACTTGTGTTCTTGAAAACACGGATTTGTCACTAGTAGTACACCCTTCCTATAATCTTATCCTCAAAGAATATGAATGATGTTTTGTAAAGATTAAAGAAGGTATTTACTTATTGAATCAAAAGATATGAAATAATTTCAATGATTCAATAAGCTAAATTAATTTTTAGAATGCAGGAGTGTTAGAGATTAGATTAGAGAGCATATATGATCGTGTAAAAACTTGTGTTTGAATCAATGATTTAGATGAGTATATATAGAGAAAAATAGTTGTAACTCTTTGTGAACAGTTGCCATTAAGAGTTATGATCATTGATGAAAGATAGGAGATGCAACCTTTGGAGAAGAGAAGTGTCTTTTGGAAAAGTTGCTTTCTGTTTAAAAACGGTCGACAGGTCAAAAATGGACCGGTAGACAGGAATTCAAATATATATACGCTATGTGCATGTGTGCATGTTATCTGTGCATTCTGGGCAAAAACGGTCGACCACCTTATTTTCAACCGGTCGACCGGTTTAGTCCAATTTGCACAGTTAATGTGCATATGTATATATATTGAAAGATTGAAGTTATATGATTATTTGAGGATAGATTTTTAACATAAATTACTAACATACCAAATAATCAACCTCTAATATATGGAGCTCTTTGTGTTTCTTCAATGAATAACTTCTTTTTGTCGATCACGGCTTATTCCTTTGTCAGAAATCAAAACTCTATAAAAATCTTGACTCAACAATTTCAGTCAATTCGAACTGTTTTAAAAATCTCTCAGCCTCCTAATGCAAAGATCTGGCCTGATACAAACAAAAGCAATATTTGTACTTGCATGTGTTTAACCCAGATAACACCTACCCTATACAAATTTATCTTTCTATATATACTTATCTTCCAATTCATTTTAAACATATCAAACCAGAGGAAGATTTTATTGCAAGCCTATTCATTTCTATGCGAACTCAAATATAAACTGAAACCATTATTCTATAATAAGCAAGCAAGATGATCAAGGTAGCAGTTTTCTAACAGGAGTGCTCTGTCTATCTCCTCTAAAGTGGTGAGTAACTCATCAAATTTAAAAAAAAAAATAAGTTTGTTGTTTATTTATATCTCTGTGAATAGGTTATATATGTATATATGATACTCTGAATATTGAAACTGGAAGTGTTACTTCAGTTTATTGATTGCTCAAGACCTCTGTCTGAGTTCCTCAATGCAAATGTTTGATTTCAAAATAGATTCCTCAAGATATAGTTAATTATGTGAGCTTAGTGTTAAGCCAATATAAGTTGTATATTCTAAACTAAAGATTTAAACATGTTTTAAGTTAAAACAGTTAGATCATAATCTCTGAAAGAACTCCAAGAAACTGATTTAATTTATATATTTTTTTTAGGCACAGGTTGACCTGAGTTTTCTAAAACAAATTTTTTTAAAAATAAATACAGGTCACTGTAAAACTTAGGTTACTATTCCACTGATCCAATTCTTAGTGAAATCTGATCAGTGTGGTTGGGAAGATTGTTCAACCTGGTTTGTTCATTGTTTTGCATCATTGATTGTACCTACTGTTCCATTTAACCAAAGCATTGCTTTCATGTATTGTCTGTGCACTGTTGTAGCGACCCTGACTCGACCTTCGAAAATCGGCACCGAATACGACACTAGTATTCAAATGCCGCAGATCCAAACGTCGAACCTGGTTCGCCGGAGCTTATAACACAATAGGTACAACACAACGGAAGAAATAAGCATGATACATTTGATATACAACTATTAATACAATATCTGATACAACAGAATACAATAGAATGGTACAATGGATAACAATACTATCAGAGGTACAAGAAAATAGCAGCGGAAAGATAGTGTCTTCAATGCCAAACTCCAAGAACTCCATCTTCAATCCAAAGCTAGCTCGAACCCTCATCACATTCACTAAGAGAGCAAGACTGGTGTGATGCTGAAGTGCAGCAAATGCGATCCACAAATCCAAAGAGCTTCGAAGGCTAACGAATCTATACCTATTACAGGATTATCTGAAAACCCAACTCTAGACTGCCCGTGTGGAAAATAGTGGGCAACCAGAGTTTAGGAAAGGAACAATAAACTCCAGGTCAGTCATGGGACTGGTGTGAGCAAACAAAACAATTTGGTCTTTTAAAACAAACAACAAAGCTTTTGATGTTTAAATCCGCAATGCTTTTTAGAAAATGAAACTACCATAAGGCCTCCCGCCACACACACAATGCAAACGCAGAATTGGAGGAGATTTCTCCTTATGATAGTCAAATATGATTGATACGAGAAAATTTCTTTGATATTATTACTATAAGTGCACAGTGTGGAAAAACCATTTTGAAAGTATAATATTAAATCCTAGCCAGCATAGACATTTCGAACTATGCCTACTATAGCTACCATCCAAACAGTGGGGCGCCACCATAAGTAGATGGTAGGTAATACAACTAAAACCGTACAAGGCGCGTATTGGATGAATGGATTTTCCAACAAATGGTCAGGCTAAGGAACTTCCTATTGCCACATGGGAACGCCTCTGGCGGGACGTCCCGAGAACCTACCCGGATCTTTGCTAAACAAGGCCGGCTACCGCCTTCCCGGGGAATAAAACCTAAGATATGCCACCACCGGTACTTTGGGACCTTTATCCGAGGGCCCTCCAACAACAACATCACACAGTAATAAATATAGTGTGTCCACATGAGTAAGTATCTGGACTCCATACCATGATACCACCCTTTTCCAGAAGGAATGGTCATACCATAGGGGAGCTACCCCTAAAACCTTGCCGCATCTTTCCTGTTTTGACCATTACCGGTTTGTGAGGCTCGATGAGGTCTCGACCACAAAGCTACGCTTTTCACAAGCCATGCTTTGATCAACAAATGATCATCAACATACAGCAGCACTTAGCGTGCCACACTACCAAATTGGGAGTATATCGCTGATAACCTCCAACTACATAACCTCTGAGCTCGTACGTCTCAGAGAAGGGTGTTAAGCTAAGAGAATAAATTCTCCGCCACCAACAGATATGTATTTGAAAGAAATCGGCTTTACATCTCAAAGTGTAGTGTCAGACACACAACCATACAAGTCTGTTCCGGGCTCGAACAGAACCGAAGGCACTTCCGAAGAAGCCCTTGCAAATCCGGGTATTCACAATCCCGATCGGACTTCCCATCACTTAGGAAATCTGTATACCGTAGCTACTTAGTGCAGAGACAATCGATAGGCCATCCTATCATTCTCGCAAATACCCTGTCTTCACCGCCGGTCTTCAAATGCTATCCATAACGACGTATCATTATTCAGAATGGGTTATATGACACAAGGTCCTCTCCCGACTAAACCGAATAACGAGCGCAATATTTAAAAACATATGGACATGGGATTTTCAGTTAAGTCACAACTTATTATCAAAAACTTTCATTTAAATGGTTTAAACCAAATTACCATTTCAAATCTTTAAACAAAAGATTTATTTCACAAAGTTTAACTAGTTTCACAAAGATCCATTTACGGTTTCCAAAACAATATCCATTTTAATTGGATTAATTCATTTAATCTTTAAATCAAAGATTTAACTCATAGCTTTCAAAAACCGTTTCCAAAGATTCATTCATCACTTGGAAAACCATTTCAATTCAAACTTGAAATTCCTTTTATACAAATTGGAAATTCATTTCTTATATGAAAGCCTTTATCATTTGAAAACAAACAGTTTTCATTTTGGATAAATCCGATTTCAATTATACAAGTTAAAATCTTTGGGTTAGATTTAATTCCCAAAAACAACACTTAAAAAAAATGGTTTAAAAGCCCATATAAGTTGTATGACTTTTACTTCATAAATTCTCAAAATAGAATTTAATTTCAAACCTTGAATTCAATTTTAAATTGAATTATTAAGTTTCCAAACTTTATTAAGTTATTCAAAACAACTTTTATTTTAGAAATCCTTTTCCAAAATCTTTTCACTTTAAATCCGATTCATTTCCAAAACCATTTTAGATTTAAAAATTTAGATCTTAAAAATTATTTTAGAAATCTGTGACTTAACCGATCTCTACGTGCAATCCATATTTGTGTGTGTATAGTGTAGTCCAGGGGTATTACACGATAGTGCACAACATCAATCATCACAGATATATCGATAAGCAGTATAACCCATAACGCTTATCTTCATCAACAGATTCATAGATAAAGTAAATTTATCAATCACAAAGATTCACTAATATGATTCGATGTGGGTTTCGGATAACTAACTGGAATCCGACTCCCTGTCGCATCGAAGTTCAAATGCCGTTTCATGGGCAAAAGGGGTTTCACACACATATAGGAACAAACCACAAATCACAGTCAATCACAAAGCAATCATAACATCACAACGAAAATGTCAATCCAGTATAGAGTATTTGATGATGGTCAATCATCTCTAATTAGGGTGAATATGATTAAGTGTGTTAACCACACAATTTGTTTTATAATTTTTTAAATCAACGATTAATTATTCTTAACTATAAATTGGTTCAATTCTAATTAACTTTATCAACTAGCTTTTCTTAATTTAATTATCTTAATTCATAAAATCTTTAATTTATAATTAAGTAAATCTTAATTACTTTCACCCTTTAATTAAATCAACTTTTAATTATAAAGTAATTACAAATTTTAATTGTTTAAAATCTTTACTTAATCATTATAAAGAATTTTGTCTTTAAGTTAAAAATTAAGTATTTGATTTGCTCCTAAGTATTTTATCAAGTTAAATTTTTTTTTAAACCATACTTATTAATCATTCTTGATTAATCACATTAATTAATTATTATTAACCCATCCATTGATTTAATTAATTAAACTTAATTAATTAACTCAACAAATCACATTAACTCAATTAATGACATTTAGTAATTGATTTCTTAATTATTTCCCTTAAATAATTGCACTTAAATAATTTCACAAATGATTTTCATTAATTATTTAATCTAATTAATTATTAAAATTAATCACATTAATTGATTACCCTTTAAATAAATTAACCTTTAACACTTGATTAATCAAGTTTTAAATCATTAATTATTTGTCCTTAATGACTTCAAATTAAAAAATTATCATTAATTTAACTTAATTAATTTACTTTTAATTGCCTAAAACTTTAATTAACATAAAGTATCCCACTTGTCTTAATTGCTTAACATTATTAAATTCTTGAAAAAAAATTAGAGTTAATTACCATTGACCAATTCCTTAATCCGCTCCTTAATCATCTTTATTTAGTATTTAAAATAAACCCTTAAATTAAAGGTTGTGCTTATTAATATATCTTTAAATTCAAAAATACTTTCACTTTCAAACCTTTAATAAATTACAACTTAAATTAGCTTTGATTGTTTAAAGGTAGTAGTTAATAAATTAGCTATGCTTGATTAACACTCAACTTAATGCCTGGTAGAAGCTTAAAACCTGGAAACTCATTTCGATTTGAAAAATAGAAGACTGTAGTTATTAAATTTACCTAGGCAAATCGTTTACTTCGAGTCCAAACATATTTTACTCCGAGCAATCCATCTACCTGCTTCGAGTTTCTTGAAAAATCAACCCGAGTGCTGTATACTTTTTTCTTTCTCTTTTCAAAATTTTTTTTCTAAGTATTTAACTCTACGCACTAATAAATCCACTCGACTAAAACTCACGCCAGCACGCGTTCGTCCCGATAGTTTCTTCGAGTTGAATGTCCTTCTTCTTCCCCAAACGCAACTCGCTGATACACGTTGATGCACATATACCTGCACCATCCCACGCTGGAGCTCCGGCCACTACCACTAGCGTCGACAAGTCAACAACCATCCCAGCACTCCATTCCGGCCACCGAATCATCGATTCAATCGTGAAATCGAAATCGAGCTCTTCACCCCAAATCTGGAACAGGCGGATCTCCATCATCCAAAACCTGTCAATGCCTTGCGTTCGTCCCTCCGACCACCATGACCCCTAGGAATCCAGCATTGATTTCAACTACGGCCGACCTTCCACTTCCCAAATTTCCATGCAACTCGATCAATCAGGCGAGGAGAACGAATCAGAATACTCAACTCAATAAAAACTAGGGTTACAGACCCAAATCCACTTCGCACCCCTCCAAAATGATTTGATAAATTTTCTTGGCATTTTTCCCTTAATCTATGATCATTCAACTATCTCCAGTGATGATCGCGTCCACCATAGCCACTTAGATTACCAGAAAATTCAATTTTTCCCCTTTCCAGTTCAACAAGAACTGCACTTAACTCCTAATTCTAAAAACCTTAATTTTAGTTTCAAAAATCTTCATTTTCAAAATAGATTCACGTTATAAGATTAAATTATTAAATTATAACATTTGATTTATCATGCATTTTAGAATTTGCCACTGCATTTCTTTTTCTTGTTAAATGTTCTTCAGATTCATTCCTTAAAAATATTTTTAAACCCAATATCTTGTTATTACCAGTATATTTTGTTTTTAACATACATCATATAGGAGATCAGGTGAAGTGTAATTGATTTTTGAATTCATTTCTTAAAATCTGTTACCAAGACAGAACCTTGTGAATGCATAAGTACAGGCCTGCATGTTTAAACATCTACCTATCTATCTATACAACAACAACATTTACATCCATGCAACCAATTTTCACTACTTTACAGAAACAAGCATAACACATCACATAAATTTAAAGATTGGGTCAAAGAAGTTTGCTCACATTTTTTTTTCTTCAGAAGACAGAAGAGTTTCCTGGCAAAATTAAAAGAAGATGAAGCCTGCAACTCCCTACTTTTCTTATTTTTGATTTGGAGTTTAGATCTGCAAATGATGGTTACAGATTTTTTTTACTTCTTATTGGACTTATGCATTTAATTGATCAATAACAACAAATTAAATTTCCTTACAGTTAGGATCTTTAATAGAACAGAGAGCTTTTCCTTCTTTTTTCTGCAGTTTTGAAACCAGAAACCAAGTTTTAGCCTTGAACTTGATATTCCCTGCAATTGATTGATTTTTATTGTACTTAATTCTTGTTTTATTACAGATTGTAACTTCAAATTCAAAATTAAAAAGGTTACTTTCCCTTTAAAAATCCTTTTCTAGAAACTTGCACTAGCCAGAAACTTGAAACACTTGTGTTAAAGAAAATCTGCAGTTGAAAATTTCTGTTTGTGTTAAAAATTGGGTTTTAAAAATCATAATTTTTATTAACTATAAAAATTTACAAACTTACCTGAATGTATCACACTACACTTGATACTTAAAAAACATTTCAGGTTTACTTTGAATTTGAAGGAGACATTGGCAGTTTTCTTTCTTCTTTTTTTTCCTGAAATTTTTTCTTGTTGTTGAAATAAAGATTGCAAAATACTTTTTTTTTTGTTACTGAACTTCAGATGTTAGGAGATTTAAAATTCGAATGGGAAGGTGAAAAGTTTTCTGAAATTTTTTTATTTGACTAATTTATTTAGGAAATGATGCCTTCATGCCATTTGTAAAAAAAGAAAATCTTGAGCTTTTGATTTTGTTCACTATTTCACTCCATTCTTCCATGTGCTAGGTATGTTCAGGCTTTTGATGTTTACAAAGCAATTGAATTTTATAAGTTTTATATTTATAACTTATACACTTTGAAAATAAATGTATATCTTAAACACTTGTAAATCTTATACTAACATATGTATGTTTATGTTTACACTCCATCCCTTTTGATGTATGTTTAAATTTGTTTGTGTATATATATATATATATATATATATATATATATATACATAGGTACAATGTGTTTTAAGTCCTTCTTATTTTATCAAATCTAATTATTAAGTATACAAGATGATTTAGCTTTTGTAAACTTTTGTTTATATCAATTTTGCAATATCACTTTTTAAACCAATATATTTAAGCTTAGTTCATTATATTTTTTTTCTTTTGAATTAAGACTATTATATCCTTTAATTAAACACTTATCTATATATACTATTAAACTTTTATTGCTCATTTTATACACATTTTGTCTTATTAATTTTAAAGAAAGAAATGATTTTTAATGCTACTTAATTTTTTTTAAAACATTTATTTCCAATTTAAATTCAATTTTCAATCTCTAACTTGAAATATAAACTTTCATGTCCATTTGTTATATCCACACTCACCCTGAACAAATTTAAATTAAATTTTAAATATGCATTCAATTTACTCATATTTGTAATATACACATATATATAAGATTTTAAATCTATATGACTTTTTACAATATTTCTTATTTCAATATTTTAATCTCAAATAAAATTGGGATTTAATTATATACTATCACTCATTTTAATTTGTTTTGGATTTTTCTTCCAATTTAATTTGAAATTAAATTCCAAAAGTTTAAAACATATTATTTATTTAAATTGTTAACTTTGGGATGTTACTTTTTCTTTATAAAATTTTAAATATAGAAATTTCAAAACCTCAATTAAATTTTAAAATAAATACTCAAATAAACAAATATCCTATTTAATTTGAAAAATCCAAATTAATTTACAATTTTATCGAAAAATTTATTTACACTATCAATTTAATTTTAATTTAAAATTGGGATCGTTACAACTGTGTAGCCACTGATCATATATGTGTGATTGGGTATACTTGCGTGTGGTCTTCATTTACATTGTGCAGTAGTTTGAGCATTGATCTTGTTGTATTGGTTATCTCACATTATTGGTTGAGCTGTCCTTGTTGCCACTCTAATCTGGTATGCCCATTTGAAGTGCTCACTGACCTGAGATGTATATGGGTTAGACCACTTAACTTGTTTAGCATGTCTCTGTTGTTCCCCTAATCTGGTGTCTGCAGTGATTCTACCATTAACTGAGTTTAATTTGTATTTCATGTTAGCATTTTCTTCCCTCTGCCTGTACTCAGTGTGGGACTGAATTCCAAGCTTGTTGTGATGTTATGGCCTCTGTCTTGACAAATGTATGAGCCTGTTACACTTCTGTTTCCATGTTTTGTTTAATTGAGATGTTGGCATGTTAGTCTCGGGGAAACTCGATATTTTACTCAGGGATTTGAAGTGTTTGGCCCGAGTGTTTTTTTGTTGCCATCTCGGGGATGTGTGTGGTTCAAACTTGAACTGTTCCCTGGAAAAATCTGAAGTTGACATGTAAACTCCAGATCAAGATTTAACTGAGTTTAACTAAAGTATTAGAGTGAATTCAAGTTAGCTTTGGGATAACCTGGTTTTGGGATAAACATGTTTAAACTGCATTGTTTTAAACAACTTAGAGTTGATAAGTAAATTACGTGGTTTATGGATTGAATTTAAATCAACTGTACCTGCTTTAGATTTTTTTTAATTACAATGTAAAAGTTGAAGCAAGTCTTAAAAAGTTGTTTAAATCACAGATTTAAGTTGAATTCAAATAAACCTTTGAAGCCTAAATTTTAAAATGAAATTTAAAGCAAGATTTAAACTAAGTTTAAATCAAGGAATTATAAAATCAAGTTTTATGTGAATGTTGAATTTGAATAAATTTCTTTGTTCCAAAATTTAAATGATTAAACTAAGTTTGAATAAAGTATGTTAAAAATGATTTGGTTTCAAGTAAGGTTTAAACTTACTTTATATGAATTCTTTTATAAAAAGGATTTCTTTAACATTGGATGGAAAGTTAATAAATTAGTATAACTTAAAATTGTAAGTTAAATAATCAAATTATTTTTTTAGCTTCAATTTAAAATAATTAAGCGGTTTAGTAAATTTTCCTTATATAGGTTTCTTATGTAAGAATAAATGTTCTTTACATTTAATTCAAGACTTATAAAGTAATTTTGTTTAAGGTTAATCATTTTGAATCTTAAAATGAAACTTAAATGTAAGTTCAAAGTGAAATGTTTTCAAATACATATGTTAATATTAATTTGGTCATTAATAAAGAAATAAATTATCTTAGAGATAATTAAGGTATTAAATGATTTAATTAATAAGATGATAAAGGAATGATTATTTATTAAATTTATAAATTAATGATTTAGATTAATTTATAATTAGAAATTAATTAAGAAAGTAATTTAAGAAATGTTATTAGAAAATGAGAATAATTAACTAAGTATTACTAATAATTAATTAGTATGATAAATATTATTAATTAATTAGTTTAATTAATTAAGATAATCATTTGTAAATTGGTTAAGTGTAATTACTTGATGAAAGTAATTAAGAGATTAATTACTTATTGTAATTAATTATGATAATATGATTAGTTAAGTTAATTAATTTAGTTTAATTAATTTAAGAAATCATTTGATGATTTGATTTGTATAATTACTTAGTGTATTCAATGGAGCATAATTACTTGAGGAAGTAATTAATGTAATTACTGAATGTAATTAGTGAAAGATGATGTGTTAGTAAAGTAATTTGGATAATTACTTTTGTAATTAATCAAGGGATTAATTAATGGATATAATTAATTATGGGATAATTAATTTATTAATATGAGTAATCAAGGGTACTTAATTACTGGTTGATATTAATCAAGGTGGTTGATAATTGATTAATCACTTAATGTGATTAAATTAAATAAAGTAATTTAATTTAAATCTGAATTAGAGATCATTAATTAATGTAATTAATAATGAAATTAAGAATAGTTTAATTAAGAAATAATTAATAATGCGGTGATTAATTAAGGATAATGTAATTAATTGTATTTAATTATAAATAAAGCAATAAAATGTTAATTACTATAAATGATTTAGGATAATTAATTTGTAGAATTAATTAAAGACTAATTACTTACTGTAATTAGAAGGTGATTAATCGAAGAAGTTGAACAAGATAAATATCTAGAGATTAATTAATTAATTTGATTTAAAATTAATTTATGATTGTATAAGCAGGATTTATAGATGAAGTAATTAATTTAATTTACTTTAAAATTAATTAGAAATAGAAGTAGTTAATTTAATTCATTTTATATTAATTACAAGTAGTATAATTATAAATCATTGCTTATGGATGAATGATATTAACATTTCATTGATTGATTCTGATCTCAGATATGATATGAGTAATATCTATGTGATATGGATGCTTGGTTTGAGTATGATAATATTTAATTATCTGTTTTGATGATAATATGAATTATCTGTTTATGATGATGTGATTATCTATTATGATATTGTGAATTATCTATCTGTGTGTATATTGATGATATTAAATTAAAGTGTAAGACTAAATAGACCACTTGGCCTTAAAAGACACATTTTGGATTTTGATGAGACCGGGATCGGATTTCCACATTTCGAACATCCGAAAACCACATCGTTTCCAATTTAACGATAGGTCGTGAATCTGAAGTGAAGATGAAGATTCAGAATGAAAGGGTTATCGTCATTAACTCTGAGGGTGATACCAAAATGAGTGTAATGAGATAATGCCTTCGGTTTCTTTCGAACCCGGAACGAACTTGTATGGATTGAATGCTTTCAACACATCGTCAGGTGGGCGATAAGCATTCTAAGAAATGTATTCTATAAAGGTAATCGTAGCCTCAAGCCTCATCAACCGGGAATGGCTAAACCAGGGGAGGTGCAGCAAGGTTAGGTGGGTCATGCCCAAGCAGGACAAGGATATTCCCCTGTCTAGATGTCACTTTATTTTGGCTTAGTGGGCAGTAGCGACGGCTATCTGCGGTGTTATCTTGTTCAGGACTGCTCAGTAAGGAATGGTTCCGGCCTTGTGTTGAAGGGGGTCGGGAGTGATCCTCGGTACGTTGATCTAGGCCACGTACTGTGACGGGCGGTACCCTAGTAGCCCTGCCATTGTATGGAATCCACAATCCAATAAGTGCCAATGGTTTTGATTGTATTACCCACTTTTGTGGCTAGTAGCTGGAATTTAATAATGTAACAATTTCGGCTACTGTGACGTTTCGAATTTTGTCCGCTCAAAAATCGACATCCATACTTCAAATCGTATTCGAATGCCATAGATTCGACCGTTCAAATCCGATTCGTCGGAGCTTATAACAACATTAAGTAAATAACACAGCGGAATAAAAGAATAATACATTGATATACAGCTTTGATACAATATCTGATACAACAGATGATCCAATAGATATCAATATACATCAGAGATATGATACAATAAAATAGCAGCGGAAAAGAAAATAGATGACATCTAGTTGAATTTATTTGAGTTGTTGTTGAATTTTTTTTATTTTTATTTTTTGAAATGAATGAATTTGAAATGGGAGATTGATGTATATAAATGAGTTACAGGTGATGTATGGTTTGAAAAATACAAAGCATGGCTGAAGATGCTTGCACAGGTGATATAAAATTAGTGCAAAAGGATAATATATTGTCTAGTACTAAGCATGGCTGAAGTATGTACAATAGGTAGAGACATTTTTTTATGTTTTCACCACTGGTCTTGCACTGCTGGTCTCGGCTGGGATGATAGGGGTAGGTATTTTTGCTTCTTATTTTATTTACATACTTATATACAAAACTTTGTTTTGTCATTGCTTTGTATTTCTTCATTTTACAAGTATACATACTTGTACATATAAAATGCTGTCTTCTTTTGTTCAACTTGACTATGTTTGCTTAGTCTTCATATATATTTATTGTTTTTATTACGTACAATTTTGTTTGTGTTTTATTTTTCTTTGTATATTTTTGTTTCTTTCATTACTTGGTATTATTTTATATTGATTTACTAAGATATATATTTACTTTATATCGAATAAAATAATAAAATTTATTTATTTCGTAATATAGCGGAATTTCTAGAGTTCTAATTTGTTGTTTAGATTTTAGCAATTATTTATTTCTTTATATATATATTTTCCAAAATTTTATCTTTTAAATTATTTATTTATTTTTAAAACCATTTATTTAAGATTATATTTCAAATCCAATATATACATATATATTCACATATATACAAATTTTCAAATCCATATGACTTTACATATTTTCTATTTGAATCGAGGAAACTCGCTTCCATTTATAATTAATTCTACAAATTTTTATTCAAAAAAATCATTTAATTATTAATTTAAATTAAATAAAAATCTAGGGTCGTTACAAACTTCCCCCCTTAAAAGAATTTCGTCCTCGAAATTCGCAGGCACGAAAACAACACGGAGATAGATTCAAAGATAGAGAAATATCCCTTCAGATCAAACTGGATATCAGTTCTGCATTTGACTCACCAAATTAGAATATCAACAACAGATACAAGAAATTACAATAGAATTCCAAATTCGGTTTTTGAACGAAATCATTTTATCGATACAATTCGATTTAGCTTCATCTTTTATTAATCAATTTTAACTCAATTTAAAATTTCTAATTTATTCAAAATTTCTAATTTATTCAAAATTTCTAATTTCTAATTCATTTATTAGATTTTAAATCGAAAAGCCGATAAGAAATCGATGAAGTACAAAGTAAAATTTCCTACAACGACTTGTAGGCCACAATCATATCGAAACTTCTTTCTGGATCTGCCACGAAGCAAATCAAAAGAAATTTGAAGACGAATCAAAGGAGATTGATAGAGAAAGTTATTTCAACTGTTGTTACAGAGTATTGACCAATTATAGTCGTATTTCTCTGTCCCCTATCGCGTCCTCTTCTTGCACTCATACTTGCTATCACTGAATAGCAAGAGAATTTACTAAGGCGTTCGAACAGATATCTTAGGGATTACTCATTCTAGGGATACTTCACCCTATCTCTAATGAGCTACTTAATGTGTTATACTCCTGAGCTAAAGTTCAACCTTAGCTCTGATACCAAATGCGACGTTTCGAATTTTGTCCGCTCAAAAATCGACATCCATACTTCAAATCGTAATCGAATGCCATAGATTCGACCATTCAAATCCGATTCGTCGGAGCTTATAACAACATTAAGTAAATAACACAGCGGAATAAAAGAATAATACATTGATATACAGCTTTGATACAATATCTGATACAACAGATGATCCAATAGATATCAATATACATCAGAGATATGATACAATAAAATAGCAGCGGAAAAGAAAATAGATGACATCTAGTTGAATTTATTTGAGTTGTTGTTGAATTTTTTTTATTTTTATTTTTTGAAATGAATGAATTTGAAATGGGAGATTGATGTATATAAATGAGTTACAGGTGATGTATGGTTTGAAAAATACAAAGCATGGCTGAAGATGCTTGCACAGGTGATATAAAATTAGTGCAAAAGGATAATATATTGTCTAGTACTAAGCATGGCTGAAGTATGTACAATAGGTAGAGACATTTTTTTATGTTTTCACCACTGGTCTTGCACTGCTGGTCTCGGCTGGGATGATAGGGGTAGGTATTTTTGCTTCTTATTTTATTTACATACTTATATACAAAACTTTGTTTTGTCATTGCTTTGTATTTCTTCATTTTACAAGTATACATACTTGTACATATAAAATGCTGTCTTCTTTTGTTCAACTTGACTATGTTTGCTTAGTCTTCATATATATTTATTGTTTTTATTACGTACAATTTTGTTTGTGTTTTATTTTTCTTTGTATATTTTTGTTTCTTTCATTACTTGGTATTATTTTATATTGATTTACTAAGATATATATTTACTTTATATCGAATAAAATAATAAAATTTATTTATTTCGTAATATAGGGGAATTTCTAGAGTTCTAATTTGTTGTTTAGATTTTAGCAATTATTTATTTCTTTATATATATATTTTCCAAAATTTTATCTTTTAAATTATTTATTTATTTTTAAAACCATTTATTTAAGATTATATTTCAAATCCAATATATACATATATATTCACATATATACAAATTTTCAAATCCATATGACTTTACATATTTTCTATTTGAATCGAGGAAACTCGCTTCCATTTATAATTAATTCTACAAATTTTTATTCAAAAAAATCATTTAATTATTAATTTAAATTAAATAAAAATCTAGGGTCGTTACAAACTTCCCCCCTTAAAGGAATTTCGTCCTCGAAATTCGCAGGCACGAGAACAACACGGAGATAGATTCAAAGATAGAGAAATATCCTTTCAGATCAAACTGGATATCAGTTCTGCGTTTGACTCACCAGATTAGAATATCAACAACGGATACAAGAAATTACAATAGAATTCCAAATTCGGTTTTTAAACGAAATCATTTTATCGATACAATTCGATTTAGCTTCATCTTTTATTAATCAATTTTAACTCAATTTAAAATTTCTAATTTATTCAAAATTTCTAATTTATTCAAAATTTCTAATTTCTAATTCATTTATTACATTTTAAATCGAAAAGCTGATAAGAAATCGATGAAGTACAAAGTAAAATTTCCTACAACGACTTGTTGGCCACAATCATATCGAAACTTCTTTCTGGAGCTGCCACGAAGCAAATCAAAAGAAATTTGAAGACGAATCAAAGGAGATTGATAGAGAAAGTTATTTCCACTGTTGTTACATAGTATTGACCAATTATAGTCGTATTTCTCTGTCCCCTATCGCGTCCTCTTCTTGCACTCATACTAGCTATCATTGGATAGCAAGAGAATTTATTAAGGCGTTCGAACAGATATCTTAGGGATTACTCATTCTAGGGATACTTCACCCTATCTTTAATGAGCTACTTAATGTGTTATACTCCTGAGCTAAAGTTCAACCTTAGCTCTGATACCAAATGCGACGTTTCGAATTTTGTCCCCTCAAAAATCGACATCCATACTTCAAATCGTATTCGAATGCCATAGATTCGACCGTTCAAATCCGATTCGTCGGAGCTTATAACAACATTAAGTAAATAACACAGCGGAATAAAAGAATAATACATTGATATACAGCTTTGATACAATATCTGATACAACAGATGATCCAATAGATATCAATATACATCAGAGATATGATACAATAAAATAGCAGCGGAAAAGAAAATAGATGACATCTAGTTGAATTTATTTGAGTTGTTGTTGAAATTTTATTTTATTTTTTTATTATTTTTGAAATGAACGAATTTGAAATGGGAGATTGATGTATATAAATGAGTTACAGGTGATGTATGGTTTGAACAATACAAAGCATGGCTGAAGATGCTTGCACAGGTGATATAAAATTAGTGCAAAAGGATAATATATTGTCTAGTACTAAGCATGGCTGAAGTATGTACAATAGGTAGAGACATTTTTTTATGTTTTCACCACTGGTCTTGCACTGCTGGTCTCGGCTGGGATGATAGGGGTAGGTATTTTTGCTTCTTATTTTATTTACATACTTATATACAAAACTTTGTTTTGTCATTGCTTTGTATTTCTTCATTTTACAAGTATACATACTTGTACATATAAAATGCTGTCTTCTTTTGTTCAACTTGACTATGTTTGCTTAGTCTTCATATATATTTATTGTTTTTATTACGTACAATTTTGTTTGTGTTTTATTTTTCTTTGTATATTTTTGTTTGTTTCATTACTTGGTATTATTTTATATTAATTTACTAAGATATATATTTACTTTATATCGAATAAAATAATAAAATTTATTTTCTAATTTGTTGTTTAGAGTTTAGCAATTATTTATTTCTTTATATATATATTTTCCAAAATTTTATCTTTTAAATTATTTATTTATTTTTAAAACCATTTATTTAAGATTATATTTCAAATCCAATATATACATATATATTCACATATATACAAATTTTCAAATCCATATGACTTTACATATTTTCTATTTGAATCGAGGAAACTCGCTTCCATTTATAATTAATTCTACAAATTTTTATTCAAAAAAAATCATTTAATTATTAATTTAAATTAAATAAAAATCTAGGGTTGTTACAGCTATTTTCTATTTACTTGAAAACCCTAGACCTATTATAATATCACAGAATTTCCTATCAAATGTTTTGTTTAGCGTAAGGTAAAAACTTTTCCATGTTTATGTGTGGGGAGTCTTATGTGATACCTTTTATTTTCACAAGGATTTTCAAAATTAAGCGACTTTAACCTGTTACTCATACCAGACCCATGTCTGATCCGGAGTTTATTTCTGTTTTTCATAAACTCTCGGGTACCCAAATTTTTACGGGTAGCCAAGGGATTCAGGTTAGCTTTGACGAATTCTAGAGGAGCAACGGAGCAGGAGGCTTCAGCGTTGTAGATATACATGTAGTTCCGCTGTGTTGGTATCTCTGAGTTATTCGCTTGTGTTGTATTGTATTGATTAACTAGACAAGTGTTTATAACTGTCTAGTATGCGATGTATTATCTATATAACTTTGATTGATGTTGTATATTATGCAAATACTTATGTGATTATTATAATTTATTCGTTCCGCTGAGAGATTCTGATGTTGTTGTTCTTTCTTCTCTATCTTTTCTATTTTCTCACCCCTTTCTTTCTTCAAGACGAAGCGGTTTTCTGGGCATAGAAAATAGTTTAACGGATCCTTATGAGATGTAAATCCCGAGCATCTCTTGAGTTACTGCACTTATATTTATTTCTGTTAATTTAACTTACATAAGATCTTTTAGTTCTGACTCGAGTGTTTTGTCTTTTCAATTCGCTCGGGTCAGTCCGAGCGTTTCAGGATCAAAGACTTCTGTTCTGGAGGATGAAGACGAAGATTGTAGTATTGCTATCTACTATATTATTCCACTACACTATTAAATTCCACTGCATTGATATTTATAGGTATGTGAACTCTGATATTTATTGTATAAAAAAGAATCAAATTTTTGTAAACAGTTTTATGAACTGTATATTTATTATTATACTTATCCTTCCGCTGTGAGATTCTGTTTAGTTTTTTCTCTTCTCTATTTTTCTTATTTACCCCTTAACAATCCGCCCTTTTGTATGTTTTAAGTCTGATGTGAGTGGTTTATCGTCGATTTAAAGCATGCGAAAAGGCGGGATGTTACACTCTTTCTTTCTCCATCTTCCATGAGAAATAAAATAGTATGTAAATTAGCATTCTTCATCTCTCTTTCACCAAATTCATTCAAAATAAAATCATCTTCCAAACTTGTCAAAATATTTTAGGCAGTGAACTCTGCAAGTCACCAAATTCTTCAATTTTGAGTGCACAAATTTGAAAGATCATTGTATTAATGCTTCAGAGAAAACTACAATTATCGACAAGAGCATAGTCGCATTGAATTTCACTTTCAAGGCGGTGGCACGTCCATGACGCACCAATACCTATTACTTGCTCTTTACACCATGACATTTTAAGAATTTGAAAGCAAAATTAATCTCTTTTCTCACATGGGCTCGGATACTTGGATTTCAAGCAAAGATTAAATTTCCATGGTGTTGCGGTGGCAGTTGAGGAATCTGGAAAATGAAATTTAGAATTTTGATTGTGTTGATGCGTACTCATAATAAAACGATATTAGAATTCTTTTAGGTTACATTTGTTAGTAAATTGCAGTATATATAAATTGTTAAACATATTGGTTTACTTCAGTGCTCCGGTTTGTTGTTATATAGTAGTAAAAGCCAGATTTTAGAATTCATATATTGTTAAGGTAAGCATGCAACTCAGTCCCTTTGTGAAACCCCTTACCATAAATAAAATAGAGTAGAATGTCATAATTTTTTGCTTATTAATATTATATTATTTGCAGACTATTAGAATTTTGTAACAACCTTGCAAAGGTAAATTTTGTAAATGAAAAGGACACTTGGACCAAAGATATCGTAGTGTTGCTTATTTTCAGTTGACTCTTTGGGTAATGATTTCTATTCAGCTTATGTTTGCAATGCAAAGTTTGTTAAAGCTAAGATTTTATACCATATGTGTAGGTGTATGTAAATATATGTGTATATGTATATATATGTGTGTGTATACATAAGTGTGTGTGTGTATATGTACACACACAACTTTCGAGTATACGTGATTGTATAGGATACAAATCATAATATTTTACTAGCACCTGGTGTAGGTTTTAAAAACTTTAAGTATAGAAAAACTAAGATTCGTTTACATATTACATATACATTTATTTTAGTTTTTTATTCTTAGCACTCTAATGCGAAATATTTGCAATTTATCAATCCACAAAGTATTAAAAGTTAAATTATTATACTTTAACTAGCGGGATTGTATGCTACGCCCAAGGTGTACTTTAGAAAATTATCAGTTTAGAATATAATATTTCATCGATATTATTATTCCAAATGTTACAAAGCAACTAATTATAACATAAATTTTTCTCAAGTAAGATTTACCTTTTAAAATGCATTTGTAGGATCAATATAATAGAGAACAACGTTGATGTCCATTATATATTGAAAATGAAACGACCATCCAACTAAATCAATGCACAATAGCACGAGCCTTGTAATGCTTGCTATAAATGTTAATGATCCGGCTAACATTTCTTAACAGAAACAAATTTGCATACCAAAAATCATATCTACTTTATCTGTGAAAATTCATTTTGTACGCACTTCTTGTTCAAATGGTAATAAATACAATTGATATCCTACGATTATAATTCATTATGACACATAATACATATTAGTTTTACATATATCTGAAATGGAGAACATTCAATGATTGTTTTTAACAAACTAGAATAGTAATCCCAAGCATTTAGGACAAAACTTAATAAAACACAACAAATATGCCTTATTAAAGATAAAAAAATTGTTGTTATATGAGTTTCGCAACATTTTTGCAAACATGGTACTAGGGTAAGTTGTCATAGGGTTGGCATCCTCTACAATATTTTTCTGGCTAAATAGGTTGTAATAATTACAATAAAAACAATTTTTAGATATTGCAAAATATGTTTTACAAAGTTTTAAAACTGTTTCAAAATATATTTTTCAACATTTTTAAATGTTGTTAAATATATATAGCTTTTTGGGAAAATACTTGCATGGTTCTTTCATCAATTTTTTAACTTGTAGCTTTGTCCTAAATACTACTATTATAGAGTTAAAATTTTAGAAATTCACATACATAAAATTCGCCGATCAAAATAGTTAAAATTCATATATTCAACAATGACCCTTTACATACAACACAACATTCACTTTATGTATAATGTTCAAACAATGATGCAATGACATTTACACTACATCACATCCACCACCAACAAAATATCTTTATTAAACCATACAAACAACCTCATCCAAAAAAATATTGCTTCGAAATGAACACGTTTTATAAAAATGACCCAACCAAGGTCTTCATATCGCAGGTAAAATTGTACGCACTACTGAAACATGACAACATGAACATGACCCTCACATGAAAGCTTTTAAGTTGATCCAATGGAAGAGGATCACATATAGCAGCATATCTGAAATAAAAATTACCAAAACTATGTTTATAATATTTTGGTCCATATAAAGTTTAGTGCACAATATGGGGAAAAGAGAAAAGGGAAAAATAACTAATGCGATAAGAGTATCTTCCACAGTTGTTGCCAAAATCCCGGTCATTCCAACTGTACAATTTAGTGGAAGAACTATGAACATTGAAAAATTTCATATTCATCCTTAATAAGCTTGTGGTTAATGAATAATGTGACTGAAGAATATAGTCTACACCTTGAATGAGATAAGCATGTAGTATTTGGCCTAGAAGCTACAACATCGCGTAAACGAGTAGGCATTCAAACTAAACTTACGCGTGCACATAAAGATTGTGGAAATTATACCCTTCTATATAAGTTACATCAAGTAGGTCATATATTATCTTAGTATTAAATCTAGAGTAAACATATATAATCTAATACCAAAATTTGAGTATGCTGATATACGTCAAAAAAGAACGCTAAAAATAAAATTTGATTTGGGACTGGATTTACATGACGAGAAGCACAAAAAATTTAGGCATTCGAACTAAATATGCATTGCAGTTTTTAACAACCTGCCATTTCGAACCTCAGAAGTCAGTAGTAATACATTTATGATATTCGCATGCCAAACAACTAAGTGTCGAAAAGACCTATTGTTAGGGGAAAGAAAGGAGATAGAAGATAAAAAGAAGATAAGCAATCATAGAATCTCACAACGCAATGGAATAGCATATATTAATCCACATAATACCTTATGAAGTCATTTCTAAAACGATACATCAGTGTCATACTAATACAATTCTACCGTTGAATGGTTATAACAGTCTATCCCTACCTAACCGATACAAGATACATAAAATACCGTGGAAACAAGATAATAACTAGCTACTGATGAAGCCTCCTGCTCCATGATCCTCCAAAATGCATCCGTGGGAAAACCTAAACTACTTGGTTGCACAAAACAATTTGAGCACCCAAGAGTTTTAGGTAAAACATGGGTCAGTTGTAAGTAAATTCAAACAACTTAATTATTACGTTTAAAATCCTTTTAAAATAAAGGGATCTCATAATACTACGCCGCATATAAAAAGGGACGGGTTTTTACCTTAATATAACCAAAATACCTTTTACATCCAACGATATTATGATAATGTCCAAAGGATTATAGTAAATATATAATATAGCTAAAATGCTTGCATCTCACCATCCAACGTATTTGGGAACAACTAAAAATATATGGTACTTATTGAAGAATGGATTCCATACCATGATTGCGCTAGTGGGGTACCGTCCGCTACAGTGCATCTGTAGATAAACACAGTGAGAACCTCACTTGGATTCCCTTCCAAGATAGGACTGGCCTACACCTTGCTGGATAGTACCCAGTACATCACCACCATGGTAGGGATCAGCAACCGCACCGAGGCATACAAGGGTTTCAAATATCGATTCTACATTTAGTGATGATACCTAATGGGTGCGACCAATATGGCCCTACTTCATCTCCCATGTTTTATTCATTCCAGGTTGATGAGGCATGAGGCAACGATTACCTTTTTATATAGCAACCTTATTGGAATGCTAACACTTCCCTCCAAGCAGCAGTGCAAACAGTCATCCTTATAAGTTCTTTCTTGGGTTTGAACGAAACTGAAGGTACTACCTCTGGCACACCCATTTTGAATCACACCCAGGGTTAATAGAAAATAACCCATGCACTTTAATCTCCATCTCCAATTCCATACTCTTTACTATGTCTTTAGTTCGAAATGCTCGAGTAAGATTGAAGTTGTTTTCGAATAGCACATCCGATTCCGGTCTCTCCGAAACAACTTTCGATAATTTGCAACAAACCCGGCCTCCATTCTTTAGGAAATAAATAGACAAAGATAAGAACGAAGATCATCCCTAACCGTTAACAGATGGATTTCCTTATCATTTATCCTAGAAGAACAAAAGAATTTACACGTATAGTATAACACCATCGATGGTAACCGTACCATATAATTTCTATGTTTCTCCTACATATTTCCAAAGTTGCGTTTTGGTACAAATTTTTTTAGTCAAATATTAGATTATCAAATAAATAAACATTCAACACTGATTTGATTCAATATGGGATCCACTAAATATTTTTTAATTAATCTTTAATTGATAAAATTACTTTCTAAAATTTGATCAAAATATCTTTACACGGTAATATTATCCGTTTAAAACAAGCTACGACTCAATATTCGACAGCAGGTTTGAACAAGTTAGCCGTGGCAAAATGGCTTGAAATTCTGCAAGAATGTAGATCAACATTCCCAATTCAATTTGCAAAAATAATTATTCAAATCCTATTTGAAATGATGAATCTGCCTCGTTTCAAAGTTGGACTAAAAACAAGGTTAAATCGCTGAATTCCGGCATGTTGTGGGTTCGAGTTCGACCATAGTTTCAAAATAGCAAAAAAACCTATATTGTCATTAAAATTTTCAGCAATGCAACTCAACACTCCTACTTCAATCTAAAAAAAGAATCACTCAAATCCAATTTGAAACGAAGAATCAGCATCGTTTCAAATTTGCACTAAAACAAGGTTAAATCGCTAAATTCTTGCATGCTGTGGGTTCAAGTTTGACCGCAGTTTCAAAATAGGAAAAAACCCAGATTGTCATGAAAATTTACAGGAATGTAAATCAACACTCCTGCTTCAATCTGCAAAAAGAATCCTCAGATCAAATTTGAAACAAACAATATGTGTCATTTCAAAGTTGGACTAAAACAAGGTTAAATCGTTGAATTCCAACATGCTACAGGTTCAAGTTCAACCGCAATTTCAAAATAGAAAAAGAACACAAATTGCCATGAAAATTTGCAAGATTCATGTAACGACCCGTAAATTTCGACGATTAAATTTTAGTTAAAAAGGGATTTTGTAATAAAAAAATTTTGTAAAGAAAAATAAAGATATATATAAAAGAGATAGAATTTATGCTGGAATGAACGCTAAATGAAAATCCAATGATTGAGATAGTGTAAGATGTATACCTGTGTGTAAGTTGAATAAATAAAGGAGATTTAAATTTATAACTAATAATGAATTGTAGAAACGAGTATTTAACTTAATTGTTGAAAGTTAGGTGAAATATCAATAAAGAAATAGCGTAAATTGTCGCACTTGAATAAAATGTAAATTAAAGAAATAAAGACAAAATTTAAATTACCTATGTATTAATATATTAAAAAGGACTGTAATTGTATGTGAATTAAGGTGGTAATATAGATGGCAGTTGATGGATAACCAATTTAATGCAAATCCAAATGCAATTGAAACGGCTGTTTGAGTTTTGGAGTGAAAATGGGAATAGTGAATACAACATTATAACCTCTTAATTAAATATGATTGTTTAATTAATACTAAAAGTAATAAAAGTTGGTAATAGTATTAATGAAATAATAATAAGAAGAATTGAAATTGTATAATGGAAAATTTGTTAATAAATGGATGAAAATATTGGATGAACTAATTGATGGAAGTAAAATCTAAAAGAATGTTGGATAGAACATAAGTGATTGAAATTTGGTAGTGTGTATTGGAAATAAAGTTCATCTAAGTATTGAGAAATTTTAATGTTGTTATTATGAAAATGTTACTTTAGTAATTATTAAAATAGTAACGGGAAGTGTGAAGGTAAATTTATAAAAACGTAAAACTTATTTTAAGGAATTAATTGAGTGTAGACTTATGAAATAGATTTAATGACAATAATTATTGTACGTATTTATCTATTTGTTGGTTAAGTTTTATTTTTGATCAATTTCAATTAATGCACTAAATTATTGTAGTTAGTGTGGAATATTTGAAGAGAATAAATAAGATGTAACCAAGGGAAAGGTCCATTTTATAATATAAAAATTAGTGTGATCTTAGGAATGAATTAATTGAGGTTTAAGCTTTTATTTATGTGCAAAGTTAACAAAATTTCAATTAAATTGAAATCCAGTAATTTATGAAAATAAAGATGAGAATTGGGAAATATTACTGTAATGAATCATAAAAGAAATGTTAACTGTGTGGTTGAGTAATAATTGATTTATTTTGAGTTGTAATCCAATAAAATCAAATTTATTAGAATTTATTGCAATTAATTGGATTAATTGCAGTAACCTTTGGAAATTGGAACTTAGTAAAAATAATCTGGATTGGATTTCAAATAAATAGGTTAGGGTGAGTAACTGAATTACATACTATGAATAAGTAAACCAGGAAGATTAAATTTAATTAATATAAAATAGTTGATTTATTGCAAATAAAAGATTATGTAAATATTTAGTTAGGTGGAATTAAAGTTAATTACATAATAAGGTATGAATCCACTGCTAATTTTATTTATGGAAATGAAAAGAGTACCAAAAACAAGCTTTGTCAGTATATTTAAGTTTAATGTATAATAATAAGTTAATGGTAATAAAAGAAGTTTAAACATCTAAATATTCTGTTAATAGAGAGTTGAGTTTAAATCTAAGAATATTAAGAAGTAGATTTTTGAATACAACATTTGATCCATCCACTTAAAATGTATAGATAGGATAATCGCTGATTTTTGATTTAAGTAGTGCAAACGGAGATTTATCTATTTATTTGGAATTGGAATTTATAAGTGTATAAATAGGAAATAAGTGAAATTTATTTTTAAATATTCATAAATGAAGATTTAGATGAAGGTGAGAATGGTAATGCTTTAAATAGTAGAGACGTACACAAATCAATGTAGGTAATTAGAAATAAAATGTTGTCGAAACGATAAAACGTTCTTGTGAAAAATGGATGACATAACGAAAAAGGGTAATGTATTCACTTGAATATAAATTGAAACTTATTTAAGGTATTAATTACAATGGATAGAGATTTTGGGTAACATTGTAAATGATATGTAAGTAATGCAAATGTATGTCAATAGTAAGGGATTAGGATGAATTAAAAATTTGTAACATAGGAATTACCTGCCTATTTGTTAATAAAAATTTGAATGGTTAGTAAGTGATAATAGAATAAGTGTACATTAGTGGAATTGAGGTAACGTTGGTTTTAATGTTGAGAAAGTAAATGTAACGACCCAGAATTTTTAATAATTTAAATTTGAATATTTAATTAATTTTAAATATTTATAAGTGAATTTATAAGTCAAATAAATTTTTGTTTGAATTATTGGATTTAATTGAATTATTAAATCGATAATTTAATATGTTAAATTATGGAAATAATTGCAAATGAGGTTAAATATGATTGAAAATGATTTGTAAAATTTTATTTTATCATGTTGAAGTTAGAATGATATTTTAGAACTTTTAAAATCGAATTTAAAGTTAATTTGTGAAAATTGAATATTTTAATATTTAATAATCGACTGTAAAATAGTCAATTTTTGAACAGTCTCAGAATTGAACGAAACCAGTTCCATTGGATCCGTAATAGTTAGTTATTACCGGATTTCAATTTTCGTGTCAATCGGAGCTATCGTTTGATCGTGGCAGCTCGAAACGCATCGAATCGTTTTTAATTTAAATTTGGCGAGTCAAAATAGCCATTTTTCAAAAAGTCTCGGAATTCGACGAAACCAGTTTCATCGGATCCGTAATGTGATATTATTGTAAGGTTTCAAATTTCAAGTCAATTGGATTTACCGTTTGTCCGGTACAAATTAAAACGCCTAGAAATCGGTTTAAATCGGTTTAATTTAAATTGAGCGTTTGTAGCCATAACTCGCACATACTTCCGAATTAGCTTCCGAAACTTGTTCCATTGTGTCCGGAACGTGGGATAAACCCTAGGTACGCTGGTTACGGTGTCTAAATCGGAGTTCGGAAAATCCGGGATGAATAGTGTCGCTCGTTCCTTATAAATAGCCCTACCCCTTCACATAATTTGATAAAAATTATCACTAAAACCCTAATTCCTTCATGTAGCCGCCACCCCCCTGTGAATGGCCAGAAATGCTCCCATCTTTTCCCCTTTGATCTCTCAATCCATCAAGTTTTGGCTAAATCTTTCAACTAGAAAGATGTAGAGCACATCAAGATCTACAATATCAACGGCTATGATCGTGTTTGGAGTTTCGGATTGGCGACAAATCTCGCCCAAAGGGCTGGAGTTCATTCTCGAACTGCGTGCTACAGGGATGGCCGAGTTCTATGGGGTTGGGGCCGAACCTAGCTTGTCTCGAGAGCTTCGTCATGGCGTTGGAGTGATCGAATTTCGTTGAGCGAGGAGACGGTGAAGTTAAAACCTAATTTTTGATATATGGGTTTGTGCGTGTTTCCCTTGAGCTATAGCGTGCGTGAAACATGAGAGGGGGAGGGAGAAGCAAATTCACGGCCAGATGTGTTTGGGAATGTTTTTGGATGGCCTTGATTAAGTTGAGTTTGTTAATAAAGGTTATGTTGTAATTAAGTTATAAAATCGTGTACGATCTTATAAAATGCATAACTTTTTCATACGAGGTCGAAAAAATGCAAACTCAGTTGCGTTGGAATCGTATGGACGAGCACTACGCGATGGAGTTGGTTTGGAGTCATTTGGAGTTAGTGAGAATTTCGGGTAAAATTAAACGCGCGTTTAATTTTATTCGAAATAAATCGCTAAAACGGAAATTAAAACCAAGGTGAGAACTTCTCACTCAATCGAATAGATTTCGATTTTATTTTAAATAGTTAGATTTAAAATATTTGAATGCATGTTTGAATGATGACTGTAAATTATTGATTGTTAAAATAGACATTATGCGCCGTTATTAAGCGGATGTTATTTAATATAAACATATACCGCGAATATTTCATAAACAGTGAAATTGGTATTATATATAATATCAATATATATATATTGGCATATGTATATATTGCAGTTATTGATTTCCCACATTTTTTGTTTAGCGGATGAGACCCTATTACGCCGTTAGTAAGCGGATAATATTTAATAAGAACATATACCGCGATAATTTCGTACTGGAGCGAAATTGGTATTGTGCTAATGTTTTTGGATGCAGGAAACAGGTTGGAGGGATCCAACTGGATTCCTCAACAGTATTTATTTTATTTCAGATATTTTGATATTTGATGGATTATCATATCGATATATGATATCGTTGTAGTCGTGATTGACTATTTGGCGTGTAGCATCATTGGACCCAGATTTTGGGATTTTAAAATGATTTTAAAAGTGGTTTTGAAAATATACTATATTTTTGGAATTGATCCATTATTAAGTAAATAAACGTTATAATTTTTAAAGTTATAAAAATTATGATTTTTGTGAAATATTGTTAAAAGCTGATTTTTGAGAAATATGAATTAATGACTTTATAAAATAATTTTAATGGGGATTTTTGAATTTATTGTGAAAAGTTTAAATATAGGATTTATAAAATTTAATTATTTTATAAATCAGAATGATGAAATTATAAAGGAATTTAAAGATGTTTTTAAAGAATAATATAAATTGATTTATATTAAGAGATTTATAAATGGATATTTATAAATTGAATTATGGACATTATAAAACGAGTTTTATAAGTGTTTGAATTAAGTGAAAATGAATTTCATTAAAGAATGAAATTTATAGATTTATAAACTGTGAAGTTATAAATGAAATTTATAAATAGTAAGATTTATAAATTTGGTGAAATTATTTGAAGAATAGATTGATTAAATAAATAAATCTTATAAGTTATAGGGTTTATAAATTGAAAAGTCTTTAAAAGAACGATTTTGTAAAATAATCGTTTTATAAGTATTTAACTTATAATATGAACGTTTAGTTTATAATTTAGTTATAAACTGGAATAGGTTAATAAAGGAATTTATAAAAAGGAAGTTTTTATAAATAAATAGAAATGGAATTTATAAACGTTGTTTTATAAATTCGCAAACGACTTATTTTGATAAGTTAATTGTTGAAACCTATTAATGGAGTTATATTCACATTTTTGAATAGTGAATAATCCTTTGAATTAAAATGAATAAAAGGATGATGTTCATTAACGTAGTATATTCACGTTTTTGAATAGTGAATAATACGTTAAAGGAAATGTTTTTGAATGTGATATTTTAAATAGAATTAAAACGATCTAACGATGTTTTTAATGTGTTGAGATTCGAAACCATAGATTTCAACATTTATTGCTGAAATAGACGTTTTCGAGAAATAAAAGGAAATGGTGGACTATAACACTGTTGTTATAGTAAATGATTTCCGAAAGGAAATGTTTTGAATAGTATTGGGATTTATATATCTATTTTAAATTCGAATCCCTATACTAGTGATTTTGGGTTGTCGTAACGATGTTTTACGCAACATTCGTTTTGGCCCAAGTAAATATGTTTAAGAAAGGATTTTCTTAATAGAATGAAATATATACTTAATTCGGTTTAAGTATATGGAATATTTTCTAAGTGTTGAAAATAAAAGATTGTGAATTACTTATTTATGAATAAGTATGGAAATGTTTTCCAATATGAAGTGAATTTATAGAATTTATCTTCTTGAAGATAAATTGAAAATGAATAATTGAAGTCGAATATTCATTGATATTTTGGAATTATAAATTCACTAAGGAATTTATAAAGGAAGTGGAATTTGTCTAAAAAAGAAAATAAATACTGATTTATTTTTGAAGTATTGAAATTATTTATATCTTGTAAAGATATTTTGGAAAATAAATAATTTGGAAAATTATTTGGAATCTGGTGATGTGTGCATATCCAGTGATAGTTCAATAACCGACTATCAGTATTTCCCTTTGAATGGGTATTTGATGTGAATTGATTGAATTTGAATGCACACTTATTTTTGAATAAGCGCTCACTATTCGGGTTAACCGGGAAAGGACCATGGGGTCGTATAACCCATTCCGAATATGTGATACGTCGTTGTGAATTGCATTTGAAGATCGGTGTTGAAGACCGGATATTTGCAAGAGCGATAGGATGACCTATCGATTGTTTCTGCACCGAGTCGCGCCGGTATAGAAACTCCATATGTGATGGTGAATCCGATCAGGATTGTGAATATCCGAGTTGCAAGGACTTCTTTGTAAGTGCCTTCGGTTCTGTTCGATCCCGGAACAGACTTGTATGGATTGTATGCCTGACATTACAATTTGAGATATAAAGCCGATTTCTTTCAAATATATTTCTGTTGGTGGCGGAGAATTTATTCTTTGCTTAACACCCTTCTTTGAGACGTACGAGCTCAAAGGTTATATAGTTGAAGTTATCAGCGATATATCCCATTTTGGTAATGTGACATGCTGAGTGATGCTGAAATGATCATTGTGTTGATTATTGTGATAGGATCATTTATTTGATCGTCTATCTTAGTGATCATTGTGTTGATCATTTATTGACCCAAAGCATGGCTTTTGTATAAAGTATGTTTTTGTGGACGTGAATTCGTCGAGCCTCACATCCCGGAAATGGTCAAAACAGGAAAGATGCGGCAAGGTTATTAGGGGTTGCTGTAGCTCCCCTTAGGGTATGTTCATTTCCTTCTGGAAAGGGGTGGTATCATGGTATGGAGCCCAGATACTTACTCATGTTGAAAACACTCTATTTATTATGGTGTGATGTTGGATATCGAGCGCTCGGTTGAAAAGGTCCTAAAGGACCGGGGAATGGCGTGCTCGTGTCAGTAGTTACCCAGTTAGGGGTAACCCGGCCTTGTGTTGGCAGAGATCCGGTTTGGTTCTCGGGGATGTCTTTCCAGAGGCATTCTCAGTGGCAATGGGAAGTTCCTTGGCCTGACCATTTGTTGGAAATCCAATTCCCAATACGAAACCCTGTACGGTATTAGTTGTAGAACCTGCTATTCACTTATGGTGGTCACCACTGTTTGGATAGTAGCTATAGTAGGCATAGTTCGAAATGTCTATGTCGGCTAAGATTTATATCTTTATTTTCGAAATGATTTTTCTCTATACTATGCACTAGTAATAATATCAAATATTATTTTAAATGCGTATCAAGCATCTTTGACTATCATAAGGAGAAATCTCCTCCGATTCTGCGTTTGCATGTGTGTGTGTGCGGGAGGCCTTATGGTAGTCTCATTTTTAAAAAGCATTGCGAATTAAATTTAAAAATATTCCTCTATTTTGATTTTAAAGTTAAATAAACTGTTTTGAGTTCTCACACCAGTCACATGACTGACTTGGAGTTTATTGTTTTCCTTCCTAAACTCTGGGTGCCCACCAATTTCCACACGGGCAGTTAAGAGTTAGGTTTATCAGGATATTCTGGATATTCTGGAGTTGCTGGAGGCAAGCTGAATGGCATGGCGTATTACTAGTTTATATAGTATTTCTTTTCCGCTGCACTGTTTGATGTTGTATGTTGTTGTACACTCTGATGATACGATGTAATGAAATATGATGAAATGTAATAACTGTAGTTCTTTGTTTAAAGATTATTCATTTATTATTATATGTTGTTCCGCTGCGAATTTTGAGATTCTGATGTTGTTCTGTTGTTTTCTTTCTGTCCCGTTCTATTTTCTAAATTCTTCTATCTTCTATTTTTCAAATTCTCTGTTTTCTTTCTCTGTTTTCTAAAAATCGTCTATCTTCTTTCCTCTCTATTTTCTATCTTCTCTCTTCTTCTTTCTTTTTCTTTTCTTAAATTCTTTTTAAAAACCCATAACATTCCGTGTTTTCGGCCTTCGATTTCTCGGCAGTCGATAAAGTGAGTGTCGATGTCGGATTATCGAAGAACGAAAATCCGAAGCGTTACATTTGGTATCAGAGCTCTGATGGTTAAGCGACAACCATGGTTCTGCAGGGTATTACTCATTAGAGATAGAGTCAGTAGTACTCTAGAATGAGTTTGAGTGTAATAATAGCTATGAGAGCATATTTGTTAGTGAATATAAAATTGTTTTATATTGTGATGATTGGTTTATTGAGTGGCATATGAACTTTCGTCAGCACAGCCTCGAAACTGAGCCGAAGGGGTTTCTAAACACTTGAATAGAACAATTCGGCACGATATTGATTTTAAATTGGGTAAATGGAATAATTTTGCCTTGATTATATTTTTATATGTAAAGGAATAATTTTTCAGAATTATTTAAGTGTATGTAAGTTGATTGTTTGGCTGTTTGAATAATCTAAATAAAAGAATAATTGTATAAGTAAAAGAATTATAAGAATTGAAGTATAATTAAAGTGATTTACAATTGTGAAATAAACTTATATATATATAAGAAGTGAAATTATATTTATGAATATGAGTTGTAAATAAAAATGAATTTAAAGTTAAATGAAAATTTACTTTAGAGTTGGAATCTGAATTTATTTACAAGTGGGAATTTAAGTTATGTAAAACTAAGTGATGTTTAAATGTAAATATAACTTAAGAGTTGTTGTATGGAATTGATTTTGGTATCGAAGTAAATAATCAAGTGGATTAAATGAATATGAACTTGAGTTATGTAATAGAATTCAACTTTGTAATTGAATGAATGGATTGAATGTTAATCAATTGAATGTAATTAAAATTGATATGGAATAATGAATGTAAGTGATAATTCATTAAAATCTAATGTTATTAGAAGTTGAATAAAAAAATGAATGAATATAAGCAAAGGAATTTGGTTGAAATTAATATACTTTGGTTGTTATATGATTGTTGATTGGTTGTATAAAATTCATTAAGAGTTAATGAAATGGAAAGCTATGTAATTGAATTCAAATTAAAAGCAAATAAATTTGAATGGAATTGAATGTGAATTGGATTTAAATTAGTAAATGTTAACTAATTGAATTGAGAATGAATGTTGATAAAATCCAATGTTGATAAATCAAATATGATTTAGAGTGAAAACCAATTCATTGTATATTAATGAAAATATGAATGAATATTATTGATTATGAATGTTAGTTGGTTGATGGTTGAATATATATTGCTATTGTTGCATTTGCTATGTGACATATATAGTTATTATGTTGCTATATGTTGTATATTGAGATTATTTACATATATGCATATTCTCATGTTGTTTGTTGAGTTTAGTAGGTGCGGATCGCGTTTGCTTCGCATTTGGAGCTCGCTTTTGCGCTATATTAGCCGTATATGCTTGCTAATAAAATATAAGGTACATATCTCGGATTAAATATCGTACTTTTACACTTTTTTCCCTTCGGGATGCCTCATTACTTGATGAGATGTATATTTGTGATATATATACTGTCATTTTTTTTCGGATCGAGCCGCGCAAAGGAGACTATGGCGAATTTTTCCGGAAATTTAACGCGTTAGAAAAATTTGAGAAAATTGGAAAATTTTGAAAACTTTAACTTTGTTTTGGAATTGAAAGTTAAACAATAGGTAGTTGTTTTTGAAAGGATAACTAAGTATGATTTGAAAACTTAGTAAAGTTTTGTAAGAAGTTTAATTATGAATTTTGGAAAAGTAATAGATTCTGTAACTTTTCTTACTTGTAATTTCGAGGACGAAATTCTTTTAAGTGGGGAAGATTGTAACGACCCAGAATTTTTAATAATTTAAATTTGAATATTTAATTAATTTTAAATATTTATAAGTGAATTTATAAGTCAAATAAATTTTTGTTTGAATTATTGGATTTAATTGAATTATTAAATCGATAATTTAATATGTTAAATTATGGAAATAATTGCAAATGAGGTTAAATATGATTGAAAATGATTTGTTAAATTTTATTTTATCATGTTGAAGTTAGAATGATATTTTAGAACTTTTAAAATCGAATTTAAAGTTAATTTGTGAAAATTGAATATTTTAATATTTAATAATCGACTGTAAAATAGTCAATTTTTGAACAGTCTCAGAATTGAACGAAACCAGTTCCATTGGATCCGTAATAGTTAGTTATTACCGGATTTCAATTTTCGTGTCAATCGGAGCTATCGTTTGATCGTGGCAGCTCGAAACGCATCGAATCGTTTTTAATTTAAATTTGGCGAGTCAAAATAGCCATTTTTCAAAAAGTCTCGGAATTCGACGAAACCAGTTTCATCGGATCCGTAATGTGATATTATTGTAAGGTTTCAAATTTCAAGTCAATTGGATTTACCGTTTGTCCGGTACAAATTAAAACGCCTAGAAATCGGTTTAAATCGGTTTAATTTAAATTGAGCGTTTGTAGCCATAACTCGCACATACTTCCGAATTAGCTTCCGAAACTTGTTCCATTGTGTCCGGAACGTGGGATAAACCCTAGGTACGCTGGTTACGGCGTCTAAATCGGAGTTCGGAAAATCCGGGATGAATAGTGTCGCTCGTTCCTTATAAATAGCCCTACCCCTTCACATAATTTGATAAAAATTATCACTAAAACCCTAATTCCTTCATGTAGCCGCCACCCCCCTGTGAATGGCCAGAAATGCTCCCATCTTTTCCCCTTTGATCTCTCAATCCATCAAGTTTTGGCTAAATCTTTCAACTAGAAAGATGTAGAGCACATCAAGATCTACAATATCAACGGCTATGATCGTGTTTGGAGTTTCGGATTGGCGACAAATCTCGCCCAAAGGGCTGGAGTTCATTCTCGAACTGCGTGCTACAGGGATGGCCGAGTTCTATGGGGTTGGGGCCGAACCTAGCTTGTCTCGAGAGCTTCGTCATGGCGTTGGAGTGATCGAATTTCGTTGAGCGAGGAGACGGTGAAGTTAAAACCTAATTTTTGATATATGGGTTTGTGCGTGTTTCCCTTGAGCTGTAGCGTGCGTGAAACATGAGAGGGGGAGGGAGAAGCAAATTCACGGCCAGATGTGTTTGGGAATGTTTTTGGATGGCCTTGATTAAGTTGAGTTTGTTAATAAAGGTTATGTTGTAATTAAGTTATAAAATCGTGTACGATCTTATAAAATGCATAACTTTTTCATACGAGGTCGAAAAAATGCAAACTCAGTTGCGTTGGAATCGTATGGACGAGCACTACGCGATGGAATTGGTTTGGAGTCATTTGGAGTTAGTGAGAATTTCGGGTAAAATTAAACGCGCGTTTAATTTTATTCGAAATAAATCGCTAAAACGGAAATTAAAACCAAGGTGAGAACTTCTCACTCAATCGAATAGATTTCGATTTTATTTTAAATAGTTAGATTTAAAATATTTGAATGCATGTTTGAATGATGACTGTAAATTATTGATTGTTAAAATAGACATTATGCGCCGTTATTAAGCGGATGTTATTTAATATAAACATATACCGCGAATATTTCATAAACAGTGAAATTGGTATTATATATAATATCAATATATATATATTGGCATATGTATATATTGCAGTTATTGATTTCCCGCATTTTTTGTTTAGCGGATGAGACCCTATTACGCCGTTAGTAAGCGGATAATATTTAATAAGAACATATACCGCGATAATTTCGTACTGGAGCGAAATTGGTATTGTGCTAATGTTTTTGGATGCAGGAAACAGGTTGGAGGGATCCAACTGGATTCCTCAACAGTATTTATTTTATTTCAGATATTTTGATATTTGATGGATTATCATATCGATATATGATATCGTTGTAGTCGTGATTGACTATTTGGCGTGTAGCATCATTGGACCCAGATTTTGGGATTTTAAAATGATTTTAAAAGTGGTTTTGAAAATATACTATATTTTTGGAATTGATCCATTATTAAGTAAATAAACGTTATAATTTTTAAAGTTATAAAAATTATGATTTTTGTGAAATATTGTTAAAAGCTGATTTTTGAGAAATATGAATTAATGACTTTATAAAATAATTTTAATGGGGATTTTTGAATTTATTGTGAAAAGTTTAAATATAGGATTTATAAAATTTAATTATTTTATAAATCAGAATGATGAAATTATAAAGGAATTTAAAGATGTTTTTAAAGAATAATATAAATTTATTTATATTAAGAGATTTATAAATGGATATTTATAAATTGAATTATGGACATTATAAAACGAGTTTTATAAGTGTTTGAATTAAGTGAAAATGAATTTCATTAAAGAATGAAATTTATAGAATTATAAACTGTGAAGTTATAAATGAAATTTATAAATAGTAAGATTTATAAATTTGGTGAAATTATTTGAAGAATAGATTGATTAAATAAATAAATCTTATAAGTTATAAGGTTTATAAATTGAAAAGTCTTTAAAAGAACGATTTTGTAAAATAATCGTTTTATAAGTATTTAACTTATAATATGAACGTTTAGTTTATAATTTAGTTATAAACTGGAATAAGTTAATAAAGGAATTTATAAAAAGGAAGTTTTTATAAATAAATAGAAATGGAATTTATAAACGTTGTTTTATAAATTCGCAAACGACTTATTTTGATAAGTTAATTGTTGAAACCTATTAATGGAGTTATATTCACATTTTTGAATAGTGAATAATCCTTTGAATTAAAATGAATAAAAGGATGATGTTCATTAACGTAGTATATTCACGTTTTTGAATAGTGAATAATACGTTAAAGGAAATGTTTTTGAATGTGATATTTTAAATAGAATTAAAACGATCTAACGATGTTTTTAATGTGTTGAGATTCGAAACCATAGATTTCAACATTTATTGTTGAAATAGACGTTTTCGAGAAATAAAAGGAAATGGTGGACTATAACACTGTTGTTATAGTAAATGATTTCCGAAAGGAAATGTTTTGAATAGTATTGGGATTTATATATCTATTTTAAATTCGAATCCCTATACTAGTGATTTTGGGTTGTCGTAACGATGTTTTACGCAACATTCGTTTTGGCCCAAGTAAATATGTTTAAGAAAGGATTTTCTTAATAGAATGAAATATATACTTAATTCGGTTTAAGTATATGGAATATTTTCTAAGTGTTGAAAATAAAAGATTGTGAATTACTTATTTATGAATAAGTATGGAAATGTTTTCCAATATGAAGTGAATTTATAGAATTTATCTTCTTGAAGATAAATTGAAAATGAATAATTGAAATCGAATATTCATTGATATTTTGGAATTATAAATTCACTAAGGAATTTATAAAGGAAGTGGAATTTGTCTAAAAAAAGAAAATAAATACTGATTTATTTTTGAAGTATTGAAATTATTTATATCTTGTAAAGATATTTTGGAAAATAAATAATTTGGAAAATTATTTGGAATCTGGTGATGTGTGCATATCCAGTGATAGTTCAATAACCGACTATCAGTATTTCCCTTTGAATGGGTATTTGATGTGAATTGATTGAATTTGAATGCACACTTATTTTTGAATAAGCGCTCACTATTCGGGTTAACCGGGAAAGGACCATGGGGTCGTATAACCCATTCCGAATATGTGATACGTCGTTGTGAATTGCATTTGAAGATCGGTGTTGAAGACCGGATATTTGCAAGAGCGATAGGATGACCTATCGATTGTTTCTGCACCGAGTCGCGCCGGTATAGAAACTCCATATGTGATGGTGAATCCGATCAGGATTGTTAATATCCGAGTTGCAAGGACTTCTTTGTAAGTGCCTTCGGTTCTGTTCGATCCCGGAACAGACTTGTATGGATTGTATGCCTGACATTACAATTTGAGATATAAAGCCGATTTCTTTCAAATATATTTCTGTTGGTGGTGGAGAATTTATTCTTTGCTTAACACCCTTCTTTGAGACGTACGAGCTCAAAGGTTATATAGTTGAAGTTATCAGCGATATATCCCATTTTGGTAATGTGACATGCTGAGTGATGCTGAAATGATCATTGTGTTGATTATTGTGATAGGATCATTTATTTGATCGTCTATCTTAGTGATCATTGTGTTGATCATTTATTGACCCAAAGCATGGCTTTTGTATAAAGTATGTTTTTGTGGACGTGAATTCGTCGAGCCTCACATCCCGGAAATGGTCAAAACAAGAAAGATGCGGCAAGGTTATTAGGGGTTGCTGTAGCTCCCCTTAGGGTATGTTCATTTCCTTCTGGAAAGGGGTGGTATCATGGTATGGAGCCCAGATACTTACTCATGTTGAAAACACTCTATTTATTATGGTGTGATGTTGGATATCGAGCGCTCGGTTGAAAAGGTCCTAAAGGACCGGGGAATGGCGTGCTCGTGTCAGTAGTTACCCAGTTAGGGGTAACCCGGCCTTGTGTTGGCAGAGATCCGGTTTGGTTCTCGGGGATGTCTTTCCAGAGGCATTCTCAGTGGCAATGGGAAGTTCCTTGGCCTGACCATTTGTTGGAAATCCAATTCCCAATACGAAACCCTGTACGGTATTAGTTGTAGAACCTGCTATTCACTTATGGTGGTCACCACTGTTTGGATAGTAGCTATAGTAGGCATAGTTCGAAATGTCTATGTCGGCTAAGATTTATATCTTTATTTTCGAAATGATTTTTCTCTATACTATGCACTAGTAATAATATCAAATATTATTTTAAATGCGTATCAAGCATCTTTGACTATCAAAGGAGAAATCTCCTCCGATTCTGCGTTTGCATGTGTGTGTGTGCGGGAGGCCTTATGGTAGTCTCATTTTTAAAAAGCATTGCGAATTAAATTTAAAAATATTCCTCTATTTTGATTTTAAAGTTAAATAAACTGTTTTGAGTTCTCACACCAGTCGCATGACTGACTTGGAGTTTATTGTTTTCCTTCCTAAACTCTGGGTGCCCACCAATTTCCACACGGGCAGTTAAGAGTTAGGTTTATCAGGATATTCTGGATATTCTGGAGTTGCTGGAGGCAAGCTGAATGGCATGGCGTATTACTAGTTTATATAGTATTTCTTTTCCGCTGCACTGTTTGATGTTGTATGTTGTTGTACACTCTGATGATATGATGTAATGAAATATGATGAAATGTAATAACTGTAGTTCTTTGTTTAAAGATTATTCATTTATTATTATATGTTGTTCCGCTGCGAATTGTGAGATTCTGATGTTGTTCTGTTGTTTTCTTTCTGTCCCGTTCTATTTTCTAAATTCTTCTATCTTCTATTTTTCAAATTCTCTGTTTTCTTTCTCTGTTTTCTAAAAATCGTCTATCTTCTTTCCTCTCTATTTTCTATCTTCTCTCTTCTTCTTTCTTTTTCTTTTCTTAAATTCTTTTTAAAAACCCATAACATTCCGTGTTTTCGGCCTTCGATTTCTCGGCAGTCGATAAAGTGAGTGTCGATGTCGGATTATCGAAGAACGAAAATCCGAAGCGTTACAGTAAATGGGTATAGTAAAGTTTAAGTGGAATTGTAAGTATGTATAGGGGAATGAATTATTGCAGGGAAATATTTGGTAACCATTGCAATAAATGTAAATTAGTGTGCATTAATATGAAACTTAGTAATAGGTGTGAATAACTTAAATTTCTTCATAGGATAAAGAATGATGGAAATAACGTTTATTTAATATATCGAGATTTAATTGATCATAAAAGGTTGATTGCAAATCAAATGAAAAATGCTTAAATGGGAATTAAGTTATTTATTCATTTGGATTTAAAGCATGATTGAAATTATTGGAAACTGAATAAAACGTTTTATGTTGATTGAAATTTAGTTGGAAGTAATTAAGATAAATAAAATATGTATAATATGGAATTCAAATGTACATAGAAATGTGGATTTTAGTATGTAAACGTAAATATATTAAGAATGGATAGAAATTTAATCTGTAATTATTACAGTAATTTAGAAATTTAGTTGAAATTGGAAATTTATCTATGTATTTGGAAATTTATGGAATTGTGAATATATATATGGAAATTCAAATGAAGCATCTAATTATACATGTGTGAATACGCTTAAAATGCAATGTAAATGTTGAGAAAGAAATAATTTAATCCGTAACGTGTATAATTAATATCCTTTTGGGACCACTTCTGTTTGCACGTTAAAATTCGTGCACACCTATCCTTTTGCGATCTATCTATAAATATGCTGTGATAAACCCTAGCCTCCTTTCTATTGTCAATTGGCTGTACGTTCATTTTTCTTCATCTCTTTCTCTTCCTCAATGGTTACAAAACCTAATCTATCTACAATTCAAATTTTCTAATAAAATTCAAACTCTCCACAAAAATTCCAGAAAATTTTATGATAAAGTTTTCGAGACACGTAATCTGCTGGTACAATTCGTTTTCTGTTTTGGATATTCGTCTGACCAGAAAAAAATTCGATGATGTGCTGTAGCTTTTAGCTGACGTGGCCATTGAAGTTAAGTGGATTTTGTTTTATTTTATTTTATTTTATTTTTATTTTTGTTTTCAAATCGTTTAAAATGAATATCTTTTTCATACGTTCTCCGATTCACGCGAAATTTCTTTTGTTAGGATCGTAATTTAGTTTCGGATCTGATGACGCTGGTTTGGACAGATTTGGGGACCGTCAGATTTTTTGAGTTTAAATCGGGTTTAAATTCGATTTAAATTCAAAAGGTGAGTGTTTAACCCACTCACAACTACTAAAAGTTTTTATGTTTGTTAAACTCATTTTAGATACGAGTAGAAATTTATTTATGACCGTTTGGCATGTTTTATTCATCATATCTATTAATTTGCATTTATTTAAATTAACTGTTAATTTAGTTTATTTATTGCATATTAATGAACAGTTAGAATTTATTTATTTGCATATAAACTGATAGGAAACAGTTATAAATTTTATTACTGAATATAAACTGTTAGTTTAATAGTTGTTAAATTTATTTTGAATATAACTGCCAGTTATTACCTGTTATATATTATCAGATATATATTGATATTGTTTATTTGGATGATGTTTGCGATTTGGATGATGGATGATGTTGATGAATGAATGTTTTATTTTATATCATTTAAACTGCAAGTTATCATGCATATTTCATTTCATTCGGGATTGTGGTTTGAAATGATATACAATCGCAAAATTTTATTTTAAATTGCGGATTGAAAAGATAAATATCCGTATCACTTGACCATAGGATAGAAAATTATATACAGGCACCGTGGTCTATATATAAATTATTTTAAAGGTAATTTCTATGGTTTGGATGGGATACGGTTTAAAAAAAATTAATTTTGATATTTTATAAAATATTAATTTGATTTATACACATATGAAGTTAAAATTTTAAATTTAAGCTGTGTATAAACCTGTTGAATAAAATGATAAAATTTGAGTAAATGGAATTTGGTAATATATCTTATATGTTTAAGTTTGGAAATTTTAAGGTATGATATTTATAAATGGATTTTCCAAGATTTACTTAAATGGGATATTTTAGTATAAATTAAATTGAAGAAAATACTTAATTTCTAGAAATTGGAGTTTTATTTATAGATTTTATGTAAATATTCAAAGCTAAATAATAGAACATTTAATTTGTTGAAAGAATAAATTCCAACTTTAGTTTTGAATATTAATACTCCAAATGGATATATATATATATATATATATATATATATATATATAGAAATTGAAGTAGTTTTGGAACTTGAAAGTGATATTTAAATTTTGGTTTAGATTGTAAATAAAGAAACATATTTGTAAAGCCATGGAAATTATTTTTCTTTACAAAGTTACCTTAAAGTTAAACCATTTATTTTATATACCGTTGAATATCCAAACCATTCAAGTTTTAGAAGTTATGGTTTTAAAAGTATGAATTCCGAAATATTATGTTTTGAAAGTATGATTCAAATGATTTGGTTCCCAGATATTTTAAATTTTAAACCAGTATGATTTTGGAAAAGGATTATATTTGAGATAAAACGATATCATATTATTTTGGGTTTAAATTTGATATCGTATTCATAGTTTTGAAATGGAAATTTTATTCTGATTTTAAAGTATAAACTATTTTTAAATGACCGCGGTGTTATAATAACGATGGGTTAGCAAAGAGACCGGGATCGGATATGGACATACTCTCTGTCGATACCGAAAACCACTTTGACTAACCGTGTACGCGGTGGAGATTCCAGAATGAAGTAGGTTGGTGGCGGCGTTTCCTGAAGGTAAATACGTGGACCCAACTCCCGTGAGTTGGCATAAGGTGGCTAAAACAGGAGCGATTCTCGGGCCAATGAGGTCATTCCTCTGATCGAACGCACTCCTTCGATACTATACTCTGACTTTGGATTGATTCGGTGGCCACTTTCGATTTCTTTGATTTTGGGGGTGTTTGTTCGAGGTGGGCGGTAGCTGCGGCTATGCGTTACCATCAGCCCGAGTAGCAATTGGTATATCTACCCTGGCATTGCCTAGTTGTGCCGTGTCACCTACCCTATCGCGCCTTGTACGAGTTTGGATTTCTCCCGTAGCCCGTATGGTATCCTATGGTGGCTTCCCAATCAGGAGGGACTATGATATTGGATGGACTACTGGGACTATTACGTGTTAAGATGGAAAATGTAAAGCCTTAATGCTATTTAAAAGTATGTTTATTTTAAATAGACACTATTATAATAGCGCAATATACTACATAGTAAATAGTTTAACGGATCCTTAGGAGATGTAAATCCCGAGCATCTTTTGAGTTACTGCACTCATATTTATTTCTGTTAATTTTACTCACATAAGATCTTTTAGTTCTGACTCGAGTGTTTTTGTCTTTTCAAATTCGCTCGGGTCAGTCCGAGCGTTTCAGGATTTCAAGATTTAGCTCTGGAGGACGAAGACGAAGATTTATAATATTATTATTTATACTAGTGCACTACACACTGTTCCGCAGCATTGTTATTGGTATGTGTAACTCTGATATGTATTATATAAATGGTTTTGTAAACAGATTTATAAACTGTATATTTGATTATTATATTTTATCCTTCCGCTGTGAGATTCTGCTTAGTTTTTTTCTTCTCTGTTTTTTTCTTATTTACCCCATAACAATCCGCCCTTCCGTATGGTTTGAATTGGCACGTGTGTCGGCTTAAATCGTGCGAAAAGGCGGGATGTTACAGCTGGTATCAAAGCCAGGTTTAGCGATAAACGTTAGCTTTGTGGGGTTTGACTCTTTGTTAATAGGGTAGTAATACCCTATGGGAGTCGCTGAGTATATTTATATATATATATATGAGAGAGCGTATTTGTTAGTGTTATAAAAAGATTTTGATATTGTGTTAATCTGTTCCGTTTTGTATGTATAAATTCTCGTTGGTGCATGGGACGCTATGACATCAATAGGGATTTCTAAACACTTAATAGGACAGACCGACATAATATTTGTTTTTAATATAGGTGAATGAAATAACTTCGCCTATTATATTTTCTATATATAAAATATTTTATTAAGGTATTATATATATATATATATATATATTGTTGGTTGCAATAGATTGGTTGTTAGGAATAAAATTTTAAATAATAGGTAAAATGAGATTGAAATTAAAATCATTGAAATTTGGAAATTTAAAACTTAAGTCCGGGATTTTTGAAAATTTGCTTTCAAAGGATTTATGAAATATAATGATTTGGTCTATAAGTATTTTCTTATATAAATATTTAGTATAATTCAGAAGAATTGTTTTAAAGAAAATTTTGGAGAAAATAAATTTTGTACTTCCTCTCTGTCGCTGGAAAATAATTTCGGTGATGGCGGCCGCATCATCGACTTTCATTTTCGAGTTTCGAAGGGGAAAGGCCACTGTAGAAATTTAATGCAAATTTGTTTAAGAAAACTTTATCGTTTGATTATAATTAAAGTTATATAAGTAAAAAGAATATGTGTATCTACTATTTTAAACAATTTGGAATTAAACCCGGTATTTGGTTCTTAAAATTCCAGTTAATTAATAGTTCAATTTAGTATAGAAAATGTGAACCTTTAATTAAAGAAAATTTAATACCATAGGAAGATAAGAAATGTAAATAAACAATTTTAAACATTAGTGAATGAATTAGTAAACTTCTTTATTTATAAGAATTAATGTTATAGGGTAGCAAATTTAGTGTAATTAAATTTTTACTATTATTAAATATAATAGTAACGTAAACCTTTAAATAAATAAATGAAATTAAAGGTAAGTTGAAATTGAAATTTGTAAAACGAATATATTTATTTAACCATTAATTAATTAAAGAAATCGAGAAGAAACTTGTATAAATTTCACTTACATTCTTAAAACATATATAACTTACCATATAATAAAAGTTGCAATGTTAGTAAGGAAATGTAAGAGAAAACTTACAAGTGAAGATTGAGGAAATGAATAATTCAATGAATTTGCTATAATTAAGGAGAATTTAATGTTATTAATTTAAGTTATAATTGAAATTCTATCGAGTAAATATAATAAAAAGGTAAGTATGACAGATAGATGATTTTAAACTCAAGTGATTAAAGTGTGAATAAATAAGATCATGAAATTTTAGTAAATAGTTCATGAAGAAGAAATAAACATTAGAAAAAGATTGAAGCTATTTGTTAACAAATAAGTATAAAGGAATAATTATAAGTAATAAGTAAATTAATGAAACAAACATTAATGAGTAAATGAAATTTAAAGGTTACGTGAATCATAAAAGGAAATCAAACAACTAAGCATGAAATCAATGTATAATAAGTGAATTTGGTCGTTGTTTTGAAATTATTATTGGTGGATTTATGGTTGGTTGGGTAAAGAAATGTGAAGTTGTTGGATGAATAAATAATCTATCTTTGTTCCATCTAAGACTGTTGAGTAAAGGATGCACTTGATAGTTATTTTCATTCCATACAAATTTCAAGTTCTGAACCCGAACAACTTCTTGTTTGTTGGATAAATGGTTGCTTTGTCTTGTGTATGTATGCTGTTTGTAAGGTTGATGGTTGTTAATTGATTTGGTTGATTAATGGTGAAATCACTTAAATATTTCACTGTATCTAAATTTGTATATTTTAGCTAAATTAACTAATTTTGTAAATTTAAAATATTGATTTTGAAATTCTTCTCTTCCCTTCTTTTCCTTTTCGGGGACGAAAAGTTTTGAGTGGGGGAGAGTGTAACGACCCGTAAATTTCGACGATTAAATTTTAGTTAAAAAGTGATTTTGTAATAAAAAAAATTTGTAAAGAAAAATAAGGATATATATAAAAGAGATAGAATTTATGGTGGAATGAACGCTAAATGAAAATCCAATGATTGAGATAGTGTAAGATGTATACCTGTGTGTAAGTTGAATAAATAAAGGAGATTTAAATTTATAACTAATAATGAATTGTAGAAACGGGTATTTAACTTAATTGTTGAAAGTTAGGTGAAATATCAATAAAGAAATAGCGTAAATTGTCGCACTTGAATAAAATGTAAATTAAAGAAATAAAGACAAAATTTAAATTACCTATGTACTAATATATTAAAAAGGACTGTAATTGTATGTGAATTAAGGTGGTAATATAGATGGCAGTTGATGGATAACCAATTTAATGCAAATCCAAATGCAATTGAAACGGCTGTTTGAGTTTTGGAGTGAAAATGGGAATAGTGAATACAACATTATAACCTCTTAATTAAATATGATTGTTTAATTAATACTAAAAGTAATAAAAGTTGGTAATAGTATTAATGAAATAATAATAAGAAGAATTGAAATTGTATAATGGAAAATTTGTTAATAAATGGATGAAAATATTGGATGAACTAATTGATGGAAGTAAAATCTAAAAGAATGTTGGATAGAACATAAGTGATTGAAATTTGGTAGTGTGTATTGGAAATAAAGTTCATCTAAGTATTGAGAAATTTTAATGTTGTTATTATGAAAATGTTACTTTAGTAATTATTAAAATAGTAACGGGAAGTGTGAAGGTAAATTTATAAAAACGTAAAACTTATTTTAAGGAATTAATTGAGTGTAGACTTATGAAATAGATTTAATGACAATAATTATTGTACGTATTTATTCTATTTGTTGGTTAAGTTTTATTTTTGATCAATTTCAATTAATGCACTAAATTATTGCAGTTAGTGTGGAATATTGGTAAGAGAATAAATAAGATGTAACCAAGGGAAAGGTCCATTTTATAATATAAAAATTAGTGTGATCTTAGGAATGAATTAATTGAGGTTTAAGCTTTTATTTATGTGTAAAGTTAACAAAATTTCAATTAAATTGAAATCCAGTAATATATGAAAATAAAGATGAGAATTGGGAAATATTACTGTAATGAATCATAAAAGAAATGTTAACTGTGTGGTTGAGTAATAATTGATTTATTTTGAGTTGTAATCCAATAAAATCAAATTTATTAGAATTTATTGCAATTAATTGGATTAATTGCAGTAACCTTTGGAAATTGGAACTTAGTAAAAATAATCTGGATTGGATTTCAAATAAATAGGTTAGAGTGAGTAACTGAATTACATACTATGAATAAGTAAACCAGGAAGATTAAATTTAATTAATCTAAAATAGTTGATTTATTGCAAATAAAAGATTATGTAAATATTTAGTTAGGTGGAATTAAAGTTAATTACATAATAAGGTATGAATCCACTGCTAATTTTATTTATGGAAATGAAAACAGTACCAAAAACAAGCTTTGTCAGTATATTTAAGTTTAATGTATAATAATAAGTTAATGGTAATAAAAGAGGTTTAAATATCTAAATAATAGAGAGTTGAGTTTAAATCTAAGAATATTAAGAAGTAGATTTTTGAATACAACATTTGATCCATCCACTTAAAATGTATAGATAGGATAATCGCTGATTTATGATTTAAGTAGTGCAAACGGAGATTTATCTATTTATTTGGAATTGGAATTTATAAGTGTATAAATAGGAAATAAATGAAATTTATTTTTAAATATTCATAAATGAAGATTTAGATGAAGGTGAGAATGGTAATGCTTTAAATAGTAGAGACGTACACAAATCAATGTAGGTAATTAGAAATAAAATGTTGTCGAAACGATAAAACGTTCTTGTGAAAAATGGATGACATAACGAAAAAGGGTAATGTATTCACTTGAATATAAATTGAAACTTATTTAAGGTATTAATTACAATGGATAGAGATTTTGGGTAACATTGTAAATGATATGTAAGTAATGCAAATGTATGTCAATAGTAAGGGATTAGGATGAATTAAAAATTTGTAACATAGGAATTACCTGCCTATTTGTTAATAAAAATTTGAATGGTTAGTAAGTGATAATAGAATAAGTGTACATTAGTGGAATTGAGGTAACGTTGGTTTTAATGTTGAGAAAATAAATGGGTATAGTAAAGTTTAAGTGGAATTGTAAGTATGTATAGGGGAATGAATTATTGCAGGGAAATATTTGGTAACCATTGCAATAAATGTAAATTAGTGTGCATTAATATGAAATTTAGTAATAGGTGTGAATAACTTAAATTTCTTCATAGGATAAAGAATGATGGAAATAACGTTTATTTAATATATCGGGATTTAATTGATCATAAAAGGTTGATTGCAAATCAAATGAAAAATGCTTAAATGGGAATTAAGTTATTTATTCATTTGGATTTAAAGCATGATTGAAATTATTGGAAACTGAATAAAACGTTTTATGTTGATTGAAATTTAAGTTGGAAGTAATTAAGATAAATAAAATATGTATAATATGGAATTCAAATGTACATAGAAATGTGGATTTTAGTATGTAAACGTAAATCTATTGAGAATGGATAGAAATTTAATCTGTAATTATTACAGTAATTTAGAAATTTAGTTGAAATTGGAAATTTATCTATGTATTTGGAAATTTATGGAATTGTGAATATATATATGGAAATTTAAATGAAGCATCTAATTATACATGTGTGAATACGCTTAAAATGCAATGTAAATGTTGAGAAAGAAATAATTTAATCCGTAACGTGTATAATTAATATTCTTTTGGGACCACTTCTGTTTGCACGTTAAAATTCGTGCACACCTATCCTTTTGCGATCTATCTATAAATATGCTGTGATAAACCCTAGCCTCCTTTCTATTGTCAATTGGCTGTACGTTCATTTTTCTTCATCTTTTTCTCTTCCTCAATGGTTACAAAACCTAATCTATATACAATTCAAATTTTCTAATAAAATTCAAACTCTCCACAAAAATTCCAGAAAATTTTATGATAAAGTTTTCGAGACACGTAATCTGCTGGTACAATTCGTTTTCTGTTTTGGATATTCGTCTGGCCAGAAAAAAAATCGACGATGTGCTGTAGCGTTTAGCTGACGTGGCCATTGAAGTTAAGTGGGTTTTGTTTTATTTTATTTTATTTTATTTTTGTTTTTGTTTTCAAATCGTTTAAAATGAATATCTTTTTCATACGTTCTCCGATTCACGCGAAATTTCTTTTGTTAGGATCGTAATTTAGTTCCGGATCTGATGACGCTGGTTTGGACAGATTTGGGGACCGTCGGATTTTTTGAGTTTAAATCGGGTTTAGATTCGATTTAAATTCAAAAGGTGAGTGTTTAACCCACTCACAACTACTAAAAGTTTTTATGTTTGTTAAATTCATTTTAGATATGAGTAGAAATTTATTTATGACTGTTTGGCATGTTTTATTCATCATATCTATTAATTCGCATTTATTTAAATTAACTGTTGATTTAGTTTATTTATTGCATATTAATGAACAGTTAGAATTTATTTATTTGCATATAAACTGATAGGAAACAGTTATAAATTTTATTACTGAATATAAACTGTTAGTTTAATAGTTGTTAAATTTATTTTGAATATAACTGCCAGTTATTACCTGTTATATATTATCAGATATATATTGATATGGTTTATTTGGATGATGTTTGCGATTTGGATGATGGATGATGTTGATGAATGGATGTTTTATTTTATATCATTTAAACTGCAAGTTATCATGCATATTTCATTTCATTCGGGATTGTGGTTTGAAAGGATATACAACCGCAAAATTTTATTTTAAATTGCGGATTGAAATGATAAATATCCGTATCACTTGACCATAGGATAGAAAATTATATACAGGCACCGTGGTCTATATATAAATTATTTTAAAGGTAATTTCTGTGGTTTGGATGGGATACGGTTTAAAAAAAATTAATTGTGATATTTTATAAAATATTAATTCGATTTATACACATATGAAGTTAAAATTTTAAATTTAAGCTGTGTATAAACCTGTTGAATAAAATGATAAAATTTGAGTAAATGGAATTTGGTAATATATCTTATATGTTTAAGTTTGGAAATTTTAAGGTATGATATTTATAAATGGATTTTCCAAGATTTACTTAAATGGGATATTTTAGTATAAATTAAATTGAAGAAAATACTTAATTTCTAGAAATTGGAGTTTTATTTATAGATTTTATGTATATATTCAAAGCTAAATAATAGAACATTTAATTTGTTGAAAGAATAAATTCCAACTTTAGTTTTGAATATTAATACTCCAAATGGATATATATATATATATATATATAAATAGAAATTGAAGTAGGTTTGGAACTTGAAAGTGATATTTAAATTTTGGTTTAGATTGTAAATAAAGAAACATATTTGTAAAGCCATGGAAATTATTTTTCTTTACAAAGTTACCTTAAAGTTAAACCATTTATTTTATATACCGTTGAATATCCAAACCATTCAAGTTTTAGAAGTTATGGTTTTAAAAGTATGAATTCCGAAATATTATGTTTTGAAAGTATAATTCAAATATTTGGTTCCCAGATATTTTAAATTTTAAACCAGTCTGATTCTGGAAAAGGATTATATTTGAGATAAAATGATATCATATTATTTTGGGTTTAAATTTGATATCGTATTCATAGTTTTGAAATGGAAATTTTATTCTGATTTTAAAGTATAAACTATTTTTAAATGACCGCGGTGTTATAATAACGATGGGTTAGCAAAGAGACCGGGATCGGATATGGACATACTCTCTGTCGATACCGAAAACCACTTTGACTAACCATGTACGCGGTGGAGATTCCAGAATGAAGTAGGTTGGTGGCGGCGTTTCCTGAAGGTAAATACGTGGACCCAACTCCCGTGAGTTGGCATAAGGTGGCTAAAACAGGAGCGATTCTCGGGCCAATGAGGTCATTCCTCTGATCGAACGCACTCCTTCGATACTATACTCTGACTTTGGATTGATTCGGTGGCCACTTTTGATTTCTTTGATTTTGGGGGTGTTTGTTCGAGGTGGGCGGTAGCTGCGGCTATGCGTTACCATCAGCCCGAGTAGCAATTGGTATATCTACCCTGGCATTGCCTAGTTGTGCCGTGTCACCCACCCTATCGCGCCTTGTACGAGTTTGGATTTCTCCCGTAGCCCGTGTGGTATCCTCTGGTGGCTTCCCGATCAGGAGGGACTATGATATTGGATGGACTACTGGGACTATTACGTGTTAAGGTGGAAAATATAAAGCCTTAATGCTATTTAAAAGTATGTTTATTTTAAATAGACACTATTATAGTAGCGCAATATACTACATAGTAAATAGTTTAACGGATCCTTAGGAGATGTAAATCCCGAGCATCTTTTGAGTTACTGCACTCATATTTATTTCTGTTAATTTAACTAACATAAAATCTTTTAGTTCTGACTCGAGTGTTTTTGTCTTTTCAAATTCGCTCGGGTCAGTCCGGGCGTTTCAGGATTTCAAGATTTAGCTCTGGAGGACGAAGACGAAGATTTATAATATTATTATTTATACTAGTGCACTACACACTGTTCCGCTGCATTGTTATTGGTATGTGTAACTCTGATATGTATTATATAAATGGTTTTGTAAACAGATTTATAAACTGTATATTTGATTATTATATTTTATTCTTCCGCTGTGAGATTCTGTTTAGTTTTTTTCTTCTCTGTTTTTTTCTTATTTACCCCATAACAATCCGCCCTTCCGTATGGTTTGAATTGGCACGTGTGTCGGCTTAAATCGTGCAAAAAGGCGGGATGTTACAATTCAACACTCCTATTTCACTCTACAAAAAGCATCACTCAAATCCAGTATGAAATGAATGAGTTATGCTGTCACAAACATGGACTCAGGCCATGTTTGCAGCAACTCAGAAAACAACTACTGGCAAAAAATCTGTGTTTGAGTTAATTTTGCGGCAAAGTTTTGAACATACAAATTACAATATTTTCAAACCAAATTTTGCAGCAAAAAATTTCAACATGCAAATTACCAAATGAAAGAAATTTGGCAACATATCGTTGTCGGAATCAAAAGATATTAGCTTGCAAAGTGACACCCAAACATAGTTTTTACAGAAACAAAAACATGAACAAAATCAATATTTTCAAGCTATTTTTGCTTATGTTTTTGGCATTTCAAGTTTTGCTTCATCTGGCATTATATGAGCAGCAGCTCACCTAGCAATTGAAGAACAAATACTTGGGTTACAACTGAAAGATAGATGTTTTGTGTAAGAGATGGCTTCAACAACCTATACATAGAAAAACAAAGACATGCATGGAGAAAAAACAAAGCTTAGATCAACCTAAAACCTCAAAATCAACACTTGATGATATAATCTATGTTTTGGAGTTGATTACTTGTGGAAAAGATTTTTAATTTGATGATTTTCACAATTTCTGATAAGACATCAAAGAATGTAGCAGAAAAATAACCTTCTACATGAATAGGTCTGTGGGCTTCCAACTCATCTCTTGAAGCTCCAACCATCCAATCTAATCTGCTATATGCTCGGTCGGACCCGAGCATTAAAATAAAATAACACCTGGGTCAGTCTGGAGAACCAGCATAAGAAAAAACACTACCAAATGGATTTAAAGTTGCAAGAAAATCTTCGAAAACATAAGGTATCTCTAAGACCACACCACACATAAACCCGACGGGTTTTTACCTTACGAAAACCAAAACACTTATATAGAAAATCCAGTGATATTATAATAGTGTCCAAGTACAAATACTTATTAAAACAGCCCCGATTGTTACATTAATTAAATTCCATCATACTAGGCTCTACAATCAAAACCCTAAAGGCGCGTATTGGAGAATAGATTCTATACTATGACTAGGTAAGGAACTACCTCCGACGGGTGCATCTCTAAATCAATGCACCCTAGTCTAACCAGAACATCTTGTACCCCGCCACACAGAATCGACTTACCACTTGAATAGAAGTACCAGATAAGTCTTCATCCCGGTCTTCCAACCTTAATCGAGATCTCTCATGCACAACCAAATCCATCAAAATAGAGTAATCTAGAAAGATGCTGACATACCCAAATGGGAGCGACCCACTTAGCCCTGCTGCATGCCCTACTTTAGTCATTTTCCTGTTGATGAGGCATGAGGCTATGGTTACCATTCAAGAAATCTACACTGGGAATGCTCATTCCCCCAATGACAATGTGCTGATAGCATTTATCCATACAAGTCTGTTCTACTTCTGAATTAAACCGAAGGCCCTATTCCTACCATATCCATTTTGGAATCACCCTCAGGATTGATAGCAATTAGCCCATTCACTTCACATCTATATCTTCGATTCCATGCTCTTCATGATGTCTTCACTTTGAAATGCATTCATAGGATCAAAGTGGTTTTTAGATAATACATTTGATCCCGGTCTCTTCGAAACAACATGTGATAATTTCAAGTAAACTCAACCCCGGTTCTCCAGGAAATAAAGAGACAAAGATAAGATCGGAGTTCACCACCTAACCGTTAGTGGACGAATTTTCCTACCATCATCATAGAAGAACGAAACGAGATATATACGCACAATACAGCATTATCGAAGATGACTGTGCCTTATAATTCACGTGTTTCTCCTAGATATTTCCAAAGTTACGTTGGGTCTATTTTTCGATGGTCGGTTATTTAAATATCAAATAACAAACATTCAATCAAGATTTTATTTCGTTTGGAAAATTAATACAGGCTCAGTATATAATCAATCATTAGCTGTAACGACCCGCCGCCCTGACCGCCTCTAGTCGGTAATTAAACCAACTAGAAACGTTCAAAGTGACGAATTGTTAGTCAGTTTATAAAGTTTAAACAGAATCAGCCACAGAATCACAGAATAATCATAATATTATTCATAATTGAATTTTTCTTACATACATATATCAGAGTTTTTACAATGCATAAATTTTTATACAGCGGAATATATCTTTTATTAAATACAAGAAAAATTTTACTGAAAACTTTAGTAGAGCTTTAATCCCCCTCTCTCTAACTTCGCGGCCTGAAAATCTTCAAGCTGTAAAAATACTCGGTCTGACCCGAGCGTTAATTGCAAAACACAAAAACACTCGAGTCAGGATTAATCTTAACTCAAGTAGATAAATTTGCAATGAACTGAATAAAATGGATCACATGAATCAATTTAAACTATTACGGATTTTCATATTAACAACTTTAACTTTTTAGTGTGGCTGCAGTACACACGTGTATTCATACCCATGTGCACTACCTCGCCAACACACGTGCACGCATCAGACAACAATAGCAAGTGTGCAAGCATCAGGTTGCACAAGTACAAGAATACTCAATGGAGTCAACACAGCAGCACAGTGCAGTGAATAAAGGACAGGCAGCAGTCAATATGCAGACCAAATGGCAAAATGCCACAGCAACCAGGAACAAACAGAAGTGAAGACAAGTGAAACAATGATCAAGCTTCAGGATGAACAAGTGCAGACAACAGGGAGCAACAGCACAATCCCGAAACACCCCAAATACATAGATCAACAGATTTTGGCAAACACCCAAGTTCCAGAAAATTTTCCAATTCATATCCAATTCAAATCTAAAAATCATAATTTTCATTTTAAAAATCATGTTTACCCAGACCAATTCAGGTTATGTATTTGGATAAGAGAATTGTAATGATTGATTTTAACATATATATAAATTTTACTGCAAATTTTAATTTCCAGTTACTATATATATACATAAAACATGTTTACACTATTTTTAAATTCACGTTCAAGTTTAAACAAACTAAATTTGTTTTGGAACTAAGGTCTAACAAAGATCAAAGAGAAGATTTTGAATTTAGATAAAAAACTTAAACCTGAACTGAGAACAGAGATATTCAAGAACAACAGTCATGCATGCTTTCAAACAGATTCATATACATATGCAACACATTCATATACATAGCTAATACATATATATATATATATTCATGCAAACATAAGCATTTCAGAAATCTATATAAGCAACAGATCGTTATTTCTCAAGATTTTTAAGTTGATGTTTACTCACTAGCATAATTGTAGGAATGAATCAGGAATGAAAGTTTGTTTACTGGTTTTAAAACAAAGGGACTGCACTGTTTAAGCATGAGACAGCATTTTCAAACTTAAGTGAACATGCAAGATCAATCTTTCAACAGCAAGCATAACAGAAGTGCAAGCATAGGTGAATGTGCAGACAACATCAAGTATGCTTACAGAGATGTTTGCATGTTTGTTTATGGTTACAGAGATGCCCAAACAAACATGCACATGAAAATTTATAGGCAAACACAAATGGAATTGAAGACTGAAGCAACATGAGGCATGCAATACTCAAGACATATCTTTATTACAAGAACAATTTTGCACTTCAACTACTTAGTTAAACAAAATATTTTAGTAGCATCTGTACTTACCAATTTAATAACAAGATAAACATAGCATCTGTTCTTGTCAAATTTTAAAACAAGCAAAATATAGCATCAGTTCTTATCAATTTAAAAAAAAACAAATTTCAAACAACATCTGAAATCAAAGAAATTTGGAAGCATCTGTTCTCATCAGTTTAAAATAAAACAAATTATCAGGTAGCATTTGTTCAAATCAATTTAAAAATTAAAACTGGGCAGCATCTGTTTTCATCAGTTTAAAATAAAACAAATTATCAGGTAGCATTTGTTCAAATCAATTTAAAAATTAAAACTGGGCAACATCTGTTTTTATCAATTTAAAACAAAAATCAAATAGCATTTGTTTTTTTATAAATTTAAAAAGAACAAATTTTTGAAAGCGTCAATGGTTATCAGTTTAAAATTGGGTACCATCTGTTCTTAACAGTTTAACAATTCAAGCAAATCGAGCAAATGACAGCAAATAGCAACCGAAAATCCAACATGCAGTAACCAATCTACCCATATCAGTTTCAAATTAAATTAGCCGAGCAAAAGATAACAAAATCACCCCACAAACATAGCATGCAACCAAGAAATTCACTTCAAACAAATTCAAAAACTTGCATGAAGATTATCGTGAGCCAAAAGACTCACCTTTCACTGAAATGAAATGGAGCCGAAGCCCTAATTTCTCAGATCGAAGAGCACGCGATCGAGTTGAAGCCGTCGCTTTTGATTTTGAAAAACCCTAAATCACTGAAGGTCGGCGAAGAAAATTATACGGCCGCCATTTTTCTTTTTATTTTTTCTTTCGTATGTATGAGATAGTGGAGAGGGAGGAGGTCGGGTATAAAATAGAAAGAGGCGACGTGCAATTATGTGATGAAAGGCATGGAACACGGCATATATCATGGGTATGGAGGAATGCTCAAGGTAAGGTGATGTTTACTTCTTTTATTTATTTTATTTTTTTTTTCTCTCCTATTTTTTTTTCTTATTTAATTTAAATTCAATTAGCTTTTGTTTTTAAAAATTATCTTGTTAAAATTATGTTGTTAAATTTTCAACTAGTATATTTTTTTTTTATTATATATATATATATATATATTTTTATTTTTATTTATTTTCATAATTATATTTTCATTCTTATTTCAAATGCAAACTATTTTTCTAAATTATCAAATTCAAATTTAAAATATAAGTTAAATATTAAATTTCAACTTCAAAGTCAAAATTCAAATTTCTATTCAACTTTTAAATAGATTAAATTCTAAATTTTAATCACCAATTCATTCTGATAATTTGAAATTTAAGTCAAATTATCATTTAAATATTTAAAATAAATTGAATATTTACAAATTAAATTGTTCAAAAATTTAGGATCGTTACAATCTCCCCTACTTAAAAGAATTTCGTCCCGAAATTATAAGTTAGGAAAAACGATTGCTAAAATCTCACCGATATTTTATATCCTACATAATTTCACCAAGTTTCAAACTCATAAATAAATATAGGATTCATTCCATTTATTTCATTTCACTAGTTTTGTTCATCGATTTCAATAATCAAGACACAAAAGTCTTTTACCAAATTTTTGATTTACAAAACTCAGATTTTTAACTTGAAATCTTTCATGCTAAATATTTGCATAATACATCTTATCCAAAACTGTGGACTTTCAAGATATTCAAAAAGATCTTCTTCCTTAATTCATTAAGTTAGAATTATGTAATTCTAATTTCAGATTATTGATTTTCTATTCAAAGTTTTGAAAATACTTGATAACTCAAAGTTTAACAAGTTCATCGTCGTTCTCACAGACTTTAGGCATACGCTGGCCAGGCGCAAGACTAAAAATCTCCAAGTACTAAACATACTTGCTTCAACTCCCAGTGAAAATACTTTTAAAAATTCTTTTAAAAATTCTTTTAAAAATGGATATGGAAAGTCCGTTCCCCCATGGATCACAGTCACCCGGCGGTTCCGCTACTATCTCAGTAGAATCGCTTGTAACTTAGATTTCTCATCACTCCTGAATTTCGCCATGGTTGTCGCCTTAGATCGCGGTCCACACGGCGGTTACGCTACTATCTCAGTAGAATCGCTCGTAGACTTAGGCATCACGCCCCTCGAATTACGCTTCGGTTCCCAGATCGCAGTTTACTCGGCGGTTGCGCCACTATCTCAATGGAATCGCTTGTAACTTTAGGTATCACACCCCTCGAATTACGCCAGCATCAATCACATAATCCCAACACAATGGGATAATCCCAACACAATGGGATATCAAATCAGTCCCATTGGACATTCCACTAAGGGAATTCTACGTAGCTACGATTTACAATGGACACTCCACCGAGTTCCAATCACCTTCACACATAATAAATTGGAAGGTACATTTCCATATCCTCAGTTTTTAGAAAACATATGTCATATACATATAGTACTTCATTCACATTTCGTACTTATCATATCTATGTAAACCTACACAGGATGATTTTTCTAAACTGATAGTTTTCGATTATATTCACATATATAAGTTACGAAAACTCATTTCACATTCACAACAAATAGAGGATTCAAAATTTTCTATCACGTTTAAAATTTTCCTCTCAATCGATTTGAAAATTTAAGGTTATCTCTAACCTAATTCACATTCACAATCCAATTCATTATCGATTTCACATTCGATTTGGATTTCACGTTACATCGTCAATTCTCAACACATAATTGATGTCTATCGATATATAACCTCTAAGCTCGTACGTCTCAGAGAAGGGTGTTAAGCTAAAAGAATAAATTCTCCGCCACCACAGATATATATTTAATAGAGATCAAATGATATGTCATCAATTCACAATGCTAGACATACAATCCCAATCGACTATCCAAAATTCAAAGCTGAACTTATATTGTTTTTGGTGTCGAAGTTAAACTCAATTTAACTCAAAATTCAATCTTTGAAAAATTTCCAAGTTGAACTAATTGTTCAAATTTCTCAAAATAATATCTTTAACAAGATATATAATTTTCACACTTAATCATTTGAAACTAATTTCAAATATTCATTTCTCAATTTATCTTTAAAAGATAAAATTTCAAACCTTTCATTTCACATTGGAAAATATTTCCATACTTATTCAAAAATAAGTAATTCACAAATTCTTTCATTTTCAACACTTTGAAAATATTCAATATACTTGAATCAAAATTAAGTATATATTTCATTCTTTAAGGAAATCATTCTTTTAATCACATTTATTTGAGTTAAAACGAATGTTACGTAAAACATCGTTACGACAACTCAAAATCACTAGTATAGGAATTCGGATTTAAAAATAGATATATAAATCCCAATACTATCAACAATATTTCCTTCCGGAAACCATTTACTATAACAACAGTGTTATAGTCCACCATTTCCTTAATTTCTCGAAAACGTCTATTTCAACAATGAGTGTTGAAATCTATGTATTCGATAGTTAATGCATTTTAAAACATCTTTAAAACTATTAACTTTTTCTACTTCACTTAATTCATAGTTTGAATTCCTCATACTTTTCACAATATCAGTTTTAAACCGATTTCAAACTTTTCAATATTAAGTTTTTCACTTAATTTAATTCTCCACACGTTTAAATTCAAATTCATCACTGAATTTATTTAAACCTATAATGGATTATCATGTTGACAATTTCAAATTTGAAATCTAAATTCTATTTGAACTTTGCATTTACTTTCTATTTCAAAAATAGTCAACTAGTTCTTTAGTAAATTGTTCATCAATTTAGCTCCATTAAATTCATATTTCCACATTAACCATTTTAGACAATAGTCTAAACTTGAAATATAAACTTCACATCGAAATTAGTTTGATTTCTACAGTTAAATCAACAATTAAACTTCATTTCATAATATTACTTCCCAAAATACTATTCGATTAAAATATTTTCTCCATACGAAATTTTACATAGCTTAATACTTTTAAAAGACGTACACAGAAGATTGTGGATTACAAAAGATAGTATTACAAAATATATCGATTGGTTTAAGATTCAGAATAATTAAGGACTAACGACTTCTTGTCCGATAGTAGGCATCTTTGCCAAACTTTCATCTTCGGATGACACTACTTCATATTGTGTTAAAGGAGAATTAACACATTCAAAATCCACATGTCCCCATTCCTTACAGTTATTGCAATAATATGAGATGTTTCCATCTTTATCTATCACCATAACACTTTTCGCTCTAGCTGGTCGGGCTATAGCTTGCTCTCCCCGTTGTCTTTCGGTGCAGTTTCTGGCTATATGTCCAGTCTGACGACAATGGTAGCAGATTGTCAATCTATCGACGGGTAAATTGAGTACGCACTTTTTCCTTTTCACTTTAGGGCAATGACTAAGAAAATGCCCTCTCTCCTGACACTTAAAACACACAATCTCCTGACGAGCGAACCGGTCATCCACATTCCTTTTCTTTCTTCTCTCTCGACACTGACGGGCATAATGTCCCTTTTTATGACATCGATAGCAAATAACCTCATCATATGGACCAGGTGCTTGCCTTTCAGTGAATCTCCTTTCAATTTCCGCACGTGTCGCTTCTGCTTCTCTACGAGCGATTGCTCTTCGTTCACGGCGTGCTGCTTTTTGTGCTTCGGTTTTCGCCATTATAATTAACAAGATGTTTTCGAAATTTCCTATCAATATTCGCAATCCTTTATTAGCAGAGGTTGGATTATTCAATCATTCTCCCTAAAACATATCTGTTTTATTCAATAATATATTCACTGTCAAAAATCGTGAATATGCTTTGTCAACCAATTTCATCATTTCTACAACTTATTTTTATTTTTAAAGGATTACCCACTGTCCAAAATCGTGGATATATCTCCTTTAATAAGTTATAATAATTTACTTATCAAATTCAATTGATTTCGAATTTATAAACAATCTTCATAAATTCTTTTTCTATTTATAAAACTTCAATTTATAAATCTTTTATTAATTCAATTCAATTCATTATATAACTCAGTTATATACCCAAAAGTTCATATTATAAGTTAAATACTTATAATCCATTCATTTAACAATTCGTTCTTCACTTTTAAAAACAATTCCTCAAAAGAATTCAGAATCAAATTCTCAAGTTATAGTTCAATAATCCACTTGATTATAACCAAATTAACATATCAATTTATTTCACAATTATTACTCGAAATATTCAAGTTATTCGATTTAAACCAATTTAAACCAATTCACTAATTTATTAGTTCACTTAACTCATATTTCATTTTTCATAATCTCAATAATTCGATAATGAGTTTCTGAACGATCGAAACTCAAATCTAACGAGACCTCACCGAATAGAAACTACCGCAATCCTAACTTTAGAGAGGGGAATTTTCAAAATAATTTTAACTTTCCAAAATACTTTTTGTTTTTAAAGAAAACAATTTCATACTTCTTTTAAATTTGAAAAGCACTTTCTTTATAGTGGTTCTAGTAACTATTCATATTAAACATCATAAACTGAGCTTTGAGTAAACCAAAGCTCTGATACCACTTTTGTAACGACCCGCCGCCCTGACCGCCTCTAGTCGGTAATTAAACCAACTAGAAACGTTCAAAGTGACGAATTGTTAGTCAGTTTATAAAGTTTAAACAGAATCAGCCACAGAATCACAGAATAATCATAATATTATTCATAATTGAATTTTTCTTACATACATATATCAGAGTTTTTACAATGCATAAATTTTTATACAGCGGAATATATCTTTTATTAAATACAAGAAAAATTTTACTGAAAACTTTAGTAGAGCTTTAATCCCCCTCTCTCTAACTTCGCGGCCTGAAAATCTTCAAGCTGTAAAAATACTCGGTCTGACCCGAGCGTTAATTGCAAAACACAAAAACACTCGAGTCAGGATTAATCTTAACTCAAGTAGATAAATTTGCAATGAACTGAATAAAATGGATCACATGAATCAATTTAAACTATTACGGATTTTCATATTAACAACTTTAACTTTTTAGTGTGGCTGCAGTACACACGTGTATTCATACCCATGTGCACTGCCTCGCCAACACACGTGCACGCATCAGACAACAATAGCAAGTGTGCAAGCATCAGGTTGCACAAGTACAAGAATACTCAATGGAGTCAACACAGCAGCACAGTGCAGTGAATAAAGGACAGGCAGCAGTCAATATGCAGACCAAATGGCAAAATGCCACAGCAACCAGGAACAAACAGAAGTGAAGACAAGTGAAACAATGATCAAGCTTCAGGATGAACAAGTGCAGACAACAGGGAGCAACAGCACAATCCCGAAACACCCCAAATACATAGATCAACAGATTTTGGCAAACACCCAAGTTCCAGAAAATTTTCCAATTCATATCCAATTCAAATCTAAAAATCATAATTTTCATTTTAAAAATCATGTTTACCCAGACCAATTCAGGTTATGTATTTGGATAAGAGAATTGTAATGATTGATTTTAACATATATATAAATTTTACTGCAAATTTTAATTTCCAGTTACTATATATATACATAAAACATGTTTACACTATTTTTAAATTCACGTTCAAGTTTAAACAAACTAAATTTGTTTTGGAACTAAGGTCTAACAAAGATCAAAGAGAAGATTTTGAATTTAGATAAAAAACTTAAACCTGAACTGAGAACAGAGATATTCAAGAACAACAGTCATGCATGCTTTCAAACAGATTCATATACATATGCAACACATTCATATACATAGCTAATACATATATATATATATTCATGCAAACATAAGCATTTCAGAAATCTATATAAGCAACAGATCGTTATTTCTCAAGATTTTTAAGTTGATGTTTACTCACTAGCATAATTGTAGGAATGAATCAGGAATGAAAGTTTGTTTACTGGTTTTAAAACAAAGGGACTGCACTATTTAAGCATGAGACAGCATTTTCAAACTTAAGTGAACATGCAAGATCAATCTTTCAACAGCAAGCATAACAGAAGTGCAAGCATAGGTGAATGTGCAGACAACATCAAGTATGCTTACAGAGATGTTTGCATGTTTGTTTATGGTTACAGAGATGCCCAAACAAACATGCACATGAAAATTTATAGGCAAACACAAATGGAATTGAAGACTGAAGCAACATGAGGCATGCAATACTCAAGACATATCTTTATTACAAGAACAATTTTGCACTTCAACTACTTAGTTAAACAAAATATTTTAGTAGCATCTGTACTTACCAATTTAATAACAAGATAAACATAGCATCTGTTCTTGTCAAATTTTAAAACAAGCAAAATATAGCATCAGTTCTTATCAATTTAAAAAAAAACAAATTTCAAACAACATCTGAAATCAAAGAAATTTGGAAGCATCTGTTCTCATCAGTTTAAAATAAAACAAATTATCAGGTAGCATTTGTTCAAATCAATTTAAAAATTAAAACTGGGCAGCATCTGTTTTCATCAGTTTAAAATAAAACAAATTATCAGGTAGCATTTGTTCAAATCAATTTAAAAATTAAAACTGGGCAACATCTGTTTTTATCAATTTAAAACAAAAATCAAATAGCATTTGTTTTTTTTATAAATTTAAAAAGAACAAATTTTTGAAAGCATCAATGGTTATCAGTTTAAAATTGGGTACCATCTGTTCTTAACAGTTTAACAATTCAAGCAAATCGAGCAAATGACAGCAAATAGCAACCGAAAATCCAACATGCAGTAACCAATCTACCCATATCAGTTTCAAATTAAATTAGCCGAGCAAAAGATAACAAAATCACCCCACAAACATAGCATGCAACCAAGAAATTCACTTCAAACAAATTCAAAAACTTGCATGAAGATTATCGTGAGCCAAAAGACTCACCTTTCACTGAAATGAAATGGAGCCGAAGCCCTAATTTCTCAGATCGAAGAGCACGCGATCGAGTTGAAGCCGTCGCTTTTGATTTTGAAAAACCCTAAATCACTGAAGGTCGGCGAAGAAAATTATACGGCCGCCATTTTTCTTTTTATTTTTTCTTTCGTATGTATGAGATAGTGGAGAGGGAGGAGGTCGGGTATAAAATAGAAAGAGGCGACGTGCAATTATGTGATGAAAGGCATGGAACACGGCATATATCATGGGTATGGAGGAATGCTCAAGGTAAGGTGATGTTTACTTCTTTTATTTATTTTATTTTTTTTTTCTCTCCTATTTTTTTTTCTTATTTAATTTAAATTCAATTAGCTTTTGTTTTTAAAAATTATCTTGTTAAAATTATGTTGTTAAATTTTCAACTAGTATATTTTTTTTTTATTATATATATATATATATATATTTTTATTTTTATTTATTTTCATAATTATATTTTCATTCTTATTTCAAATGCAAACTATTTTTCTAAATTATCAAATTCAAATTTAAAATATAAGTTAAATATTAAATTTCAACTTCAAAGTCAAAATTCAAATTTCTATTCAACTTTTAAATAGATTAAATTCTAAATTTTAATCACCAATTCATTCTGATAATTTGAAATTTAAGTCAAATTATCATTTAAATATTTAAAATAAATTGAATATTTACAAATTAAATTGTTCAAAAATTTAGGATCGTTACATTAGCCCCCTTTAATAAGTCTTTATACACACAGTTACTTAAACACTTTATTCAAAAATGTATATTAGTTTTATTTTAAATGCTTTAAAGTATATTTTAGAATAAAGTGATTTAAATTATTTTGAAATCTAAAGTTTTTGGACTTGGTGATTTTCAGTGGAAATAAACAATATTGGGAATTAATTTGAATTGTGTGTAATGCAAGATAGTCAAGATTTGACTAAATAAAATAAAGGACTGAAATAAAATTAGTGATTAAACTAATTGATTCAAGAGGGTAAGCAAATGAATTAGAGTTGTATATTGTTCCGCTGCGATTGTGAGATTCTGATATTGTCTTCTATATTCTTGTTCCACCTCCTTCTTCTTTAACCCCAATGGTTCGGTTTTCCGGCATTCGATTGTTCGGCATTGGATACAGTGGACGTATTGATGTCGATTTTCAGACATCGAAAAATTAGATCGTTACATAATAATATTTTTTAAAACTATTAATAATCATTATTATTAATTTTAAACCATAATTATTCTTAAAAAATTAGACTTTCAATTTATTAACCTTTTATAATTTCTTAAAACATATTAACAAAAAAACAAATATCTTTTAACAATATTAAAACAATGAAATGACTTTAAAATAATATTAATATGACTATATAACTTTAAAAAAAATTAATATAATAAAATAACTTTAACAGAATATTATTTTAATTAAATAAAGATAAATTAATATTATTATAAGCAATAATTTAAAATAATATTAATATAATTAATTAGATAATCTTTAAAATATTTTCGAAATCCAATTTTTAGATTTAAAAAAAATCCTTTTTGTCTCAAAAAACCAATTCTGACTTAATCAGTAATTTATGGCATTTTAAAAAACAATTTGAGGCCAACAACCACCCAACACTTAACCATAGCGATATTGATTTTTCTTATCACCGTTGGATTTTATTTTCAAACATATAATGATGTTATTACCACATCATCCGTAATCATATTTGTTAGTAAATAAAAGACATAAAAAAATATCATTGAACAAATCAATAATAGCATGGAATCCCGTTAGATCCCTCCAACCTGTTTCCCTGCATCACAAATGTTTGATGATCATTAAATATAAATCAAATGCTTCGTAGCAGGATTCGTATACAAAGGTTCATCCGCTCTTACGTAGGTCAGTCTAATTCAAAAGAAAATAATACGCGGGTCAGTCTAATTCAAACTCGGTTATTAATGCATGGAAGGAATAATAATTAAATGATAAATAGACGATAGTCACAATAAATTTCACCTATCCAATCCTTCGTAAGAGAATCGGATAACGGTAGAAATAATACGTAGTAGCAATAAACCGCAAATCAACAAAGCTAAATCATCAACAAAGATAAATAAAAGGCTTATCAGTGAAGATAATTTGGAAAACAACAAAATTGCCTAAACAACAATTAACAGCAAGTGGCTAGAGCAAAACCCAAGCCAGTGAAACAGCATAACCACAAAATCTAATTATCGATACGATAATTAGAAAACACAAAATATGATTATCCAAAAGATAATTAGATAGCAACAAAATGATCAAATGAAAAAAAATCAAAATACAATTTAAAAATATTGAATTGGACACACGAAACAATTCAAACAATTGAAATATCAATTAAAACGTCAATTCTGTTTGGCTGCAGTACATGCTCGCGTGCACTGCCTCGCCACTACAGCATGTGATATCATCACGACTACAACTACTAACAGCAAGTCGAAACTGCAAGGTGTGCAGAGGTACTAAACAGAGGTGCAACAACAAACTAGACTACTGTATAACACAGCAGAATCAAAGCGAACAAACAATGGGAAAATGCATATACAATGCATCAGTGCACATGAGGATTAACTCGGTGCAATACCAACCAACAAGGGCAAAACTGCAAACAAAATGAAACTGCAGCCACCACATGAATACAAGGGTAAAACTGCAACGAAATGAAACTGCAGCCACCACATGACTACAAGGGTAAAACTGCAACAAAAACTACAGCCACGTGAAGATCAACAGTAAGTGAATATGACCATCAAGATGCAAGTTAATCAAATTCAAAGATACAAGTATATACATGTGTGGTCAGTGAAACCCAAATCTAACAGCATATGTACACCAGTGACCAAGTGGTCTACACAATACCAAGGGAATGACATGAAAAGTGCACAGCAAGTATGCAACAACGAACTGGATCAAGCAAGTGCAACATCAAGTGATACAAATGCACATGTGTACAACATATAGTATGAACAGGAGTGAAAACTTCTGTAACTCGAAGCATCAATCTAATTGTCAAAGCCAGTGCTATCAGGAGTCAAGGTCGAAGACACACGAACCAGCAGTGAGCTACTGACCAGAGTCAAGGGAAACAAAGAACAACATCAACATATAAAGCAATGAACCCAACAGATGCAAACTTCAAAAGGTATCAGGTTCGAACAATTCCAAAGCTGAGACAGCTAGCAACACAAATACATGAATGCATGTATGCATATATATGAATACACATACATACCTATATTGAATGAAACAGCACTAGCATATGCAAGTGACATAGGTAGTTCGAACAAAGCCGTCAAGGCAGTGTCGAACCCAAATTATTCTTACAAATCACTTTCATCAAGTCCAAGTCCAAAGAAAAACAACACAAAAAATATCCAGATGAATAACAGTATGAAGTAGCAGTTCCAAACTAATAATATACAGCAAGTAGTACAAGTTGAAGACATGAGCTACAGACCGAAGTCATGGAACCGCATACCCAAATCAGGACCGAAGTCAAATACTTAAAGCAAATGAAAAGTCAAATGAATTCTCATCTAAAAATATCTTCACGAAATCAATTCAAATCCTGGCATTCGATCAAAATTAAACGGCCTGAACAAAGCAATCAACGAATTCAAGTAATTCCAGACGAATGAAAATCAAAATCATGTGTCAAAGAATTCAACACCATGATAGCCTAGAAATCAAGCTACGAAAGTCACGAATATACGAAATTGAATTAGATGTGAGTGAAAAATCACTCACCTTTGTATTGAAGAGCACCGATCCACTGCCAAAATTCCTCTTTTTCCCCCACTTGTGGCCCACCTAAGCACGGCCTGACCAAGCTCAAAGTAAAGCAAAACATTTGCAAATAGAATTAGCCGATCGACATAGCAAAAGGATCGAGCCGCCAATTTTTTTTCCGTTTATTTTGTTTAGGGTTTTCGAAGAGAATGAATAGAGAGGAGGGAACGGGTATCCACTTTAACACAACCCAACACCAAAATAAAACGTGGGCCAAATTCAATATAAAGCCCACAAACCCTTAACAAATTTTAAAAGAACTTCAACCCGATAAAATCCCAATAGCAATTAACCAGGCAATTTAATCTCCTAATGACGATAATTAATTGTTACAAAACCCCGGGTTGTTACATAGGTTGACCCAATTTCGTTTCGGAGTCAGAACGGGCTTTTCCGGTCATACATCGTTCAGCATGTATATCAATCTGATCCATCTATTCTTTTGCAACCTTGTCTATAAATACTCTGTTTACAATTTGTTTCATCTCCTTAGTTCAATGGAAGACAAACACCTAATTCCAACTGCAATTCAAAATCAAAGCCAAATTTCAGATTCCTCAAAAAAATTCATAAAAATTATATATCGAAGCTTTCGATGAACGCGTCTTTAAACTGAAATTCGTTTTTCGATTCCATTCATTGTTTTTCTAGAATTTCTGAATCAATTCTCGGCCGTTCATCGCGCGTCGATGAACGTTGTCGGATCGTTGAACCATTTTTGGGTTTTGAAGAGAGGACCGAGGGGATTTCATCCATCCCGTTTATTTGGCGAATCAACGCTCTGATAGACTGCAAAATTCGATTAGGTCAACAAAAATTAGCGACGGCGTGACAAAATTTTATGACCGGAGGCAGCATATGTGGAAGGCGCGGTGCGGCTAGGCGAGGGAAGGAGGATGGTTGGGTTCGGCGGCTCCCTGGTGGCCGTAGGCAAGAGAGAATCGCAGTCAAAGTTTATGGTCGGTGGCAGTATCGCGTGCGTTGGTCCTTGCATGCGTGAGTGGTGTTTTCTGGAAGAAAGTGATTTGCCTATGACGTGGCAAGAAAGGTAAATGTGTTATCTTTTTTTAAAAAAAAATTGAAATTCAAACACATTTTTCATTATATCTTTCACATACAGACACCAATTCACGCACGGTTTCTTTTGTTAGGATCGTATTAAAATTCCTAACATTTTGACGCTTGTTTGGAAGAATTCTGAGACTGTCAAATTTTTAGGTTTAAATTGGATTTAAATTCAATTTAAATTCAAAAGATGAGTGTTTTAACCCACTCACAACTTCTAAAATTTCTTATGTTTGTTAAATTTATTTATGATGTGATTTGAAATTTATTTATAGCTGTTTGGCATATATTTAATCCTCATCTAAGTTAAATTGCATTTTTTTGAATTAAATTGTTATCAAATTTATTATTGCATATAAACTGCCAGCTAAATACCTGTTATATATATTATCGGTTATCTATTGGTATTGATTGATTGTTGTGGATGATGATTGTGATGGATGCATGATCTGTTGATGGATGCACGGATGTTATATTCTATAGTATTTTAATATGCAAGTTGTTATGCATTTTATTTCATTCGGGATTGCAGTTTGAAATGATATATAACCGTAATTTTTTTAACTTACGGATTGAAATGATAAATATCCGTATCACTTGCCCATAGGATAGAAAATTTTATACAAACACCGTCGGTTTATATATATAAATATTTTGAAAATGATTTATATGGTTTTGGATAGAATTATGAGGTTTAAATAAATATTGATTCTTTTTTATATTATATAAAAATATTTATATATAGTTAAATTCATGTATTAAGCTTGGTATAAATCTTTTAATGACAATAAGTTGAAAAATTGAGTTTGATTTATTAAAATAAATATGGTTAAGTATTTAAATCATATTTTATATAGAGGTTATAATGATTTAAATAAATTTATATTTGGAAGATAAATATGAATTTGATTTGAATTTAAGATTTAAGGATTATCCTTGAAAAACTTGATTTGAAATATAAATAAATTGAGATTTAAAAGGTATGATTTTATAACTTGATTTTTGTTTAGAGGATTTAAATGAATATCAAATTGATTTAAATGAATATTATCAAGTTAATGTAATTGGAAGAATATCTAGTTATTTGAAGTCTAAAGGTTTTACTAAAATGATATTTGATTTATTAAGTGAATATTTCAAATCTAAATAATAGTAGTTGAAATTGATATATATGAAATTATCAAAGAATAAGTTTTGAAATGGTGGAATAATTAAAGCTTTGAAATATATGAAAATTATATTGGTCTGTTTGGGAATTTAAAATCCATATTGAAATTGATTAATAAAGGTGAAGAAGCTATTTTATTATATAAAGTAATTTAATATTTAAACCATTTAAGTGGTGTAGTGTGTTTCAAAGTTATGAAATTCAAAGTTTTATGTTTTGAAAGGCTATATTTCAAGTTTTGGTTTCGAAATATTATAACTTTGAAATGTTATAATTTTTGAAAAGGATATATTTGAAAACGATATCAAATTTGATTTGGGTTTTTAAAAGAGGAAATGATATCGTATTTATATGGATTTGAAATGGATATTATATTCTGGTTTTAAAAGTATAAATTATTTTGATAAGACCGCGATGTTATAATAATGTTTGGTTGTTAAAGAGACCGGGATTGGAAGTTGTCATACTCTCTACCAACTCCGAAAACCACTTTAACAACCGTGTACGCGCTGGAGATTCCAGAATGAAGTAGGATGGTGGAGGCGGTTCCTTTGAGGTAAATACGTGGACCCAACTCCCGTGAGTTGGCATAAGGTGCTAAAACATGAGCGATCGACGGGTTAATGAGGTAGTACCTTTGATCGGGCACATCCCTTCGATATTATACTTTGACTTTTGGATTGATTCGGTGGCCCCTTTTGATTTTTTTTTATTTGGGGGTGTGGCTCGAGGTAGGCGGTAGCTGCGCGCTACGCGTTAATACCGACCCGGAAGCGTAATTGGTATATCTACTCTGGCATTGCCTAGTTGTGCCATATCACCTACCCTAGCGCGCCTTGTACGAGTTTGGTTTTCTCCCATAGCCCGTATGGTATCCTCTGGTGGCTTTCCGATCAGGAGGGACTATGATATTGGATGGATTAATGGGACTATTACGTGTCAAGGGGAATATTGGGTCACTCCTTAACGCTATTTAAAAGTATGTTTGTTTTACTATAGACATTGTTATAATAGCGAAATATTACTACATAGTAATTACTTTAACGGATCCTTAGGAGATGTGAATCCCGAGCATCTCTTGAGTTAGTGCACTCACGTATTGGATAGGAGATGTCAAACCCAGTAAACATCTCGGACGTCGTTCCACTCATATCGTTTATTGTTGATTTTACTTACATAAGATATTTTAGCTCTGACTCGAGTGTTTTTCCTTTCAATTCGCTCGGGTCAGTCCGAGCGTTTCAGGATTTGACGATTTTATTCTGGAGGACAAAGACGAAGATTTTGTAGTACTATTATCTTCTATATTGCTCCACTACGCCATTTAATTCTGCTGCATTAATTATTATTCTCTGGTATGTGTAACTCTGATATGTATTGTATAAGTACAATCAAATGTTTTTTAAATAGCTTCATGAACTGTATATTTGATTATTATATTTTATCGTTCCGCTGCAAGATTCTATTTTTTTTTCTTTCTTTACCTTTTCTTATTTACCCCATAACTATCCGCTCTTCTGTATGGTTTAAGTCTGACGTGTGTGGTTGATTGTCCATTTAAAGCATGCGAAAAGGCGGGGTGTTACATCTGGTATCAGAGCTTTGGTTTGGCGATAAACCTTAGCTTTGTGGGGTTTTGGCTCTTTGCTAATAGGGTAGTAATACCCTATGATGAGTCACTGAGAGTATATATGAGAGAGAGTATTTGTTAGTGTTATAAAAAGGTTTTAATATTGTGTTAATCTGTTTCGATTTGTATTTATAAATTCTGGTTGATGCATGGGACGCTATGACATCAATAGGTATTCCTAAACACTTAATAGGACAGACCGACACAATATTTGTTTTAATATTGGTTGTTAGGTTATGAAATTTATAAATAATAATCGAAATAAGACTGAAAATAAGATAAATGAAATTGGAACTTTAGAACTTAAAGTTTCGGGCTTTTGAAAATTTCTTTCAGATGATTTTAGATTATAATAGTGATATTATTTAGAAGTATTTTCTCATATAAATATTTCAATATAATTCGAAAGAAATGTTTTAAAGAAGATTTTGGAAAAAATAAGTTCTGTACTTCCTTCTCTGTCGCTGGAAAATAATTTCGGTGATGGCGGCCGCATCATCGACATTCAATTTCGAGTTTCAAAGTGGGAAGGCCACTATAGTAGTTCTACTGCAGATTTATTTTTGATAACCAAATATAAGTTTTTAATTGTTTTAAATATAATTGGATATATGAATTTTAAGTGTACACATCTATCTATTATTTTAAGATGATTTAAAATTTTTACCCGGTATTTAAATTCTTAATTTTCCATCAATTAATGGTTTCAATTGCTTTAGTGAAATGGAATTTAACTAATAATTGGAACCTCCAAATGAAATAAGAGACTAAATGCTAAGTATAAATAAGACTATAATAAAGTTGGAAATTATAATCTATAAAACAAATGATATGATTATTGAACAGTAAATTTATTAATGAAAATGAGAAAACTTGTATAACTTTCAATTACATTCTTAAAAAGCATATATATAACTTGCCATATATTAAAAGTTGAAATGCTTAATATGAAAATGTAATGGAAATTGTAAAAATAAAAGTATGTAATGAAGTGTTCAATAAATTGCTTTTATTAATAAGAATTGAGGTTATAATTGTTATATCCTTAAGCAAGTAATTATAGATTTAAGTAAATGATTGAAGTTATTTATTTGGAAATAAGCAGAAAGATGAATACTGTAATAAATGAAATTAAGCAGTGAATAAATGAATGGAATATAATAAAAAGGGAAATTTCATGATATGAATAAGTGAAAATGAGACTTTATTAGAAATGAAAAAAAAGTAAATGAAACTGTAAGAAATAAAAGGCAAATTAAAAAAGATAAATTATTATATCAATGAAATTAATAAACTTGATCTATTATTGAAATAGTTGTTCGTTTGGTTTATGGTTGTTTGGGCAAGGACACTTTAAATTTGCTTGGATGAATAAATAATCTATTTGTTTCATCAGAGACTGTTGAGTAAAAGGGTGCGCTCAGTAGTTTATTTTTCATTCTGTACAATTTGAAGTTTTGAACCCGAACAGCTATTTGTTTTGTTTGATATGAATGAATAATTGATTTGTATTGATTCTATGTGATGGTTGTATGCCCTGTTGCAAGGGATTGTTGTTTGTATTGATTTGTTGTTTATGGTTGAAACAACTTTACATATTTCAATTTATATAATTATTAATTCTTCTGGATTATATAAGTGAAATACAGGTTATGGAAGCAATTGCTACTGCTTTTGGTTTCATAAAATAAGCGTAAATTGCCCGACAAATAGGTACGTTTTTGGATTACGGTTTATAGCGTTATTATATTGTTTTTCCCGGGTTGGGATATATATTATTTGAAAAATATATGTTGTATATTATTTTATTTGATATTATATTTCTCCCGAGCCTCTCCGTACAAAGGAGACTGCCAAATTTTTCCGTAAATTTTGGACTTAGAAAATATTTTGAAATGTTTTCCAAACTTTATTAATTTAAGTATAAAAAGATCTAATGGTTATAAATTTGTATATTTTATTTAAAGGTAATTAATTTTGTAAATTTAATTGTTTATAAAGTTAATATTTTAAGTAAGATATATTGATCTCTTAATTCTCCTTCTCCCCTTTATTTCCTTTTCGAGGACGAAAAGTTTTGAGTGAGGGAGAGTGTAACGACCCTGTAACGACCCAGAATTTTTATTAATTTAAAATATGAATATTTAATTAATTTTATATATTAATAAGTGAATTTATAAGTCGAATAAATTTTTATTTGAATTATTGGATTTAATTGAATAATTTAATCGATAATTTAATATGTTAAATTATGGAAATAATTGAAAATTGGGTTAAATATGATTGAAAATGTTTTGTAAAATTTTATTTTATCATATGGAAGTTAGAATGATATTTTAGAACTTTTAAAATCGAATTAAAAGTTAATTTGTGAAAATTGAATATTTTAATATTTAAATCGACTAGTGAAAATAGTCAATTTTTGAACAGTCTCAGAATTGAACGAAACTAGTTCCATTGGATCCGTAATAGTTAGTTATTATCGGATTTCAAATTTCGTGTCAATCGGAGCTATCGTTTGATCGTGGCAGCTCGAAACGCATCGAATCGTTTTTAATTTAAATTTGGCGAGTTAAAATAGCCATTTTTCAAAAAGTCTCGGATTTCGACGAAACCATTTTCATCGGATCCGTAATGTGATATTATTGTAAGGTTTCAAATTTCAAGTCAATTGGATTTACGGTTTGCCCGGTACAAATTAAAACGCCTAGAAAATCGCTTAAATCGGTTTAATTTAAATTGAGCGTTTACAGCCATAACTCGCACAGATGTCCGAATTAGCTTTCGAAACTTGTTCCATTGTGTCCGGAACGCGGGGTAAACCCTAAAAACGCTGGTTACGGCGCCTAAATCGGAGTTCGAAATTTCCGGGATGAATAGTGTTTCGTCGGTTCCTTATAAATAGCCCACTATCTCAAAAAAATAAAAAATAAATATACAAAACCCTAATTTCATAAGCACAGCCGCCACCCCCCTCTGAACGACCAGAATTTGCCAAACTTCTTTCCTCTAGATCTCCAAATCCATCAAGAATTAGCAAGAATGTTCAACTACAAAGTTGTAGAGCACAACACGAACTAGAGATCCAACGGTTATGATCGAATTTGGAGCGACGACGGAGGAGAAAAGGGGGCCGTTCTCTTCAGGCCTGCGCACGCATTCCAAGGCAGCACATGAGGCCGAGCTCCACATGCTTCAGGCCGAGCATAGCTTAGGTCATGAGCTTCGAGATGAAGGTGGTTTGATCGAATTTCGTTGAGTAATCGCGATGCAAATGCTAACCCTAGTTTGTTGTAATGGGTTTCATGAAGACGGCTAATTACTGGAGAAGGACGTGAGGGAGGAGAGAAAGAAAGGGACGGCCAGATTTGCAGGAGCTTGGATCCAGTGGCTGTGATGAAGCTAGGTAGAAAAATAGTTAGTTATGTTATAAATCTATGTATATAAACACGTGTAACTTCAAAAATTCATATCTTTTTCATACGAGGTCAAAAACGCGCGAAACCAGTTGCGTTGGAATCGTATGGACGAGCACTACGCGATGGAGTTGGTTTGGAGTCGTTTGGAGTTAGTGAGAATTTTGGGTAAAATTAAACGTCCGTTTAATTTTATTCGAAATAAAAGCTGAAACGGAATTAAAATCAAGGTGAGAACTTCTCACTCAATCGAATTAGTTTCGATTTTATTTTAAATAGTTAGATTTAAAATATTTGAATGCATGTTTGAATGTTGAATGATATCTATTGATTGTTAAAATAGACATTATACGCCGTTAGTAAGCGGATGTTATTTATTAAAAACATATACCGCGAATATTTCATAAACAGTGAAATTGGTATTATAAATAATATCAATATATATATATTGGCATATGTATATATTGCAGTTGATTGATTTCCCGTAATTTTAGCGGATGAGACCCTATTACGCCGTTATTAAGCGGATAATATTTAATAAGAACATATACCGCGATAATTTCGTACTGGAGCGAAATTGGTATTGTGCTAATGTTTGTGATGCAGGAAACAGGTTGGAGGGATCCAACTGGATTCCTCAACAGTATTTATTTGATTTTCAGATATTTTGATATTTGATGGATTATCATATTGATATATGATATCGTTGTTGTCGTGATTGACTATTTGGTATGTAGCATCATTGGACCCAGATTTTGGGATTTTAAAATGATTTTTTAAAAGTGATTTTAGAAAGTATACGTTTTATAAAATAATTTTTGGAATTGATCCATTTTAAATAAATAAACGTTATAATAGTTAAAGTTATAAAAATTATGATTTTGTGAAATATAGTTAAAAGTTGATTTTTGAGAAATAGGGGATTTATGATTTTATAAAATAGTTTAAATTGGATTTTCGAATATATTATAAAAGTTTAAAAATAGGATTTATAAAATTTGATTATTTTATAAATCAAAATGGTGAAACTATAAAGGAAATTAAAGACGTTTAAAAGAATAATATAAATTGATTTATATTAAGAGATTTATAAACGGATATTTATAAATTGAAATATTGACTTATAAAACGAGTTTTTATAAGTGTTTGAATGAAGTGAAAATGAAATTCATAAATGAATGGAATTTATAGAATTATAAACTGTGAAGTTATAAAAGAAAATTTATAAATAGTAAGATTTATAAATTTGGTGAAATTATTTGAAGAATAGATTGGTTAGATAAATGGATCTTATAAGTTATAAGATTTATAAATTGGAAAGTCTCTAAAGGAACGATTTTGTAAAATAATCGTTTTATAAGTAATTAACTTATAATATGAACGTTTAGTTTATAATTTAGTTATAAACTGGAATAGGTGAATAAAGGAATTTATAAAAAGGAAGTTTTTATAAATAAATAGAAATGGAATTTATAAACGTTGTTTTATAAATCCGCAAACAACTTATTTTGATAAGTTAATTGTCATAACTTATTTAATGGAGTTATATTCACATTTTTGAATAGTGAATAATCCTTTGAATTAAAATGAATAAAAGGATGAGATTTGTTAACGAAGTTTATTCACATTTTTGAATAGTGAATAACACGTTAAAGAAAATGTTTTGGATTTGGATGTTTAAATAGAATTAAAACGATCTAACGATGTTTTAAAATGTGTTGAGATTCGAAACCATAGATTTCAACATTTATTGTTGAAATAGACGTTTTCAAGAAATAAAAGGAAATGGTGGACTATAACACTGTTGTTATAGTAAATGATTTCCGAAAGGAAATGTTTTGTATAGTATTGGGATTTATATATCTATTTTAAATTCGAATCCCTACACTAGTGATTTTGGGACGTTGTAACGATGTTTTACGCAACATTCGTTTTGACCCAAATAAATATGTTTAAGTGAATGATTTCCTTAAAAGAATGAAATATATATTTAATCTCGATTTAAGTATATTGAATATTTTCCAAGTGTTGAAAATAAATAAAAATTGTGAATTACTTATGAATAAATAAGTATGGAAATGTTTTTCCAATATAAAGTGAATATTAGAGAATTTATCTTTTTGAAGATAAATTGAAAATGAATATTATAAATCGAATAGAAGTCGTATATTCATTAATACTTTGGAATGTAAATTCACCAGTGAATTTATAAAAGAAGGTGGAATTGGTTAAAAAATAAATATTGATTTATTTTTGAAGTATGAAATTATATATCTAGTGAAGATATTTTGGAAAATAAATAATTTGGAAAATTATTTGGAAACTGGTGATGTGTGCATATCCATTGATAGTTCAATAACCGACTATCAATATTTCCCTTTGAATGGGTAATTGATGTGATTTGTTTGAATGTGAATGCTACACTTATTTTTGAATAAGCGCTCACTATTCGGGTTAACCGGGAAAGGACCATGGGGTCGTATAACCCATTCCGAATATGTGATACGTCGTTGTAAATTGCATTGAAGATCGGTGTTGAAGACCGAGTATTTGCAAAAGCGATAGGATGACCTATCGATTGTTTCTGCACTGGGTAGCTCCTGGTATAGAGATCTCCTAAGTGATGGGAAATTCGATCGGGATTGTGAATACCCGTATTGCAAGGGCTTCGTAAGAAGTGCCTTCGGTTTTGTTCGAGCCCGGAACAGACTTGTATGGATTGTATGTCTGACATTACAAATTGAGATGTAAAGCCGATTTCTTTCAAATATATTTCTGTTGGTGGCGGAGAATTTATTCTTTTAGCTTAACACCCTTCTCTGAGACGTACGAGCTCAGAGGTTATGTAGTTGAATGTTATCAGCGATATATTCCCAATTTGGTAATGTGACATGCTGAGTGATGCTGAAATGATCATTGTGTTGATTATTTGTGATAGGATCGTTTATTTGATCGTCTATCCTTGTGATCATTGTGTTGATCATTTGTTGACCCAAAGCATGGCTTTTGTATAAAGTATGTTTTTGTGGACGTGAATTCGTCGAGCCTCACACCCCGTGATTGGTCAAAACAGGAAAGAAGCAGCAAGGTTATGAGGGGTAGCACCCTTTAGGATGTGTCCATTTCCTTCTGGAAAAGGGTGGTATCATGGTATGGAGCCCAGGTACTTACTCATGTTGAAAACACTTTGTTATGATTGTGTGAATTGATTACGAGCGCTCGGTGAAAAGGTCCCAAAGGACCGGGGGATGGCATATTCGGTCAGTTGTTACTCAGTTAGGGGTAACCCGGCCTTGTGTTGGTAGAGATCCGGTTTGGTTCTCGGGGATGTCCATCCAGAGGCATTCTCATGTGGCAATGGGAAGTTCCTTGGCCTGATCATTCGTTGGAAATCCAATTCCCAATACGAAATTTGTACGGTATTAGTTGTAGAACCTGCCATTCACTTATGGTGGTCACCACTGTTTGGATGGTAGCTATAGTAGGCATACGATAATGGTCGTATGTTGGCTAAGATTTATATTCTACTTTCGAAATGAATTTTTCCTACACTATACACTAGCAATAATATCAAATGTTCTTTTAAATGCGTATCAAGCATCTTTGACTATCATAAGGAGAAATCTCCTCCGATTCTGCGTTTGCATTGTGTGTGTGTGCGGGAGGCCTTATGGTAGTCTCATTTTTAAAAGCATTGCGAATTGACTTTAAAAATATTCCTCTATTTTGATTTTAAAAATAAATAAACTGTTTTGAGTTCTCACACCAGTCACATGACTGACTTGGAGTTTATTGTTTTCCTTCCTAAACTCTGGGTGCCCACCAATTTCTACACGGGCAGTCAAGAGTTAGGTTTATCAGGATATTCTGGAGTTGCTGGAGGCAAGTTGGATGGCATGGCGTATTACTAGTTTATATAGTATTTCTTTTTCCGCTGCACTGTTTGTTGTTGTATGATGTTGTACACTCTGATGATATGATGTAATGAAATGAAATGAAATGTAATAACTGATATAGTTCTTTGTTTAAAGGTTATTCATTTATTATTATATGTTGTTCCGCTGCGAATTGTGAGATTCTGATGTTGTTCTGTTGTTTTCTATTCTCTGTTCTATTTTCTATCTCTTTTATATTCTATTTTTCTATTCTCTTTTTCTTCTATTTTAAAATTTTCTTTCTTCTTTTCCCTCTATTTTCCATCTTCTTCTCTTCTTTTCTTTCCTTTTCTTTTCTTAAATTTTTTTTAAAACCCTAACTATTCGGTTTTTCGGCAACGAAAATCCTCGTACGTTACATTTGGTATCAGAGCTTATGGTTAAGCGACAACCATGGTTCTGTTGGGTATTACTCATTAGAGATAGAGTCAGCAGTACTCTAGATTGAGTTTGAGTGTAATAATAGCTATGAGAGCGTATTTGTTAGTGAATATAAAATTGTTTTATATTGTGATGATTGGTTTGTTGAGTGGCATATGAACCTTCGTCAGCACGGTATGTACAACTATGCCGAAGGGGTTTCTAAACAATTGAATAGAACAATTCGACATAATATTGTTTTAAATTGGGTAAATGAAATAATTTTACTTGAGTATATTTTTATATATATAAAGGAATAATTTTTCAGAATTATTAAAGTGTATATAAGTTGATTGTTTAGTTATTTGAATAATCTAAATAAAAGAATAATTGTATAAGTAAAAGAATTATAAGAATTGAATTATAATTAATGTGATTTACAATTGTGAAATAAACTTATATATATATGAGAAGTGAAACTATATGAATATGAGTTGTAAGTAAAAGTGAATTTAAAGTTAAATGGAATGAAGTTGATATAGTTATCAAAGTGAATGAATATGAACTTGAGTTTTATAAATGAAATTCAACTTTAGAAATTGAATGAATCGATTGAATGTTAATCAATTAAATGTGAATGAAGTTGATATGAAAAAAATGAATATAAGTGTTAATTCATTAAAATCTAATGTTATTAGAAAGTTGAATAATTGAATAAAAATCAATTAAATTAAACCAATTGATAAGCAAAGAAATTTGGTTGTAATGAATATTCTTTGGTTGATATATGATTGTTAGTTGATTGTATATAATTCATTAAGTGTTAATGAAAGTGAATTAGTGAAATTTAAAGCTATGTAATTGAATTCAAATTGAAAGTAAATAAATTTGAATAGAATTGAACGTGAATTGGATTTAATTAGTGAATGCAAACTAATTAAAATTGAATAAGAATGATTGTTGATAAAATCCAATGTTAATAAATCAAATGTGATTAAATTGAAAACCAATTCATTGAATATGAATGAGAATATGAATGAATATTGAGTTGATTATGAATGGTAGTTGGTTGATGTTTGCAATTATTGTTTAGTTGCATTTGCTATGTGACATATATAGTTGTTATGGAGATATAGTGGTATATTGAGATTATTTCCTATATGCATGATTCTCATGTTGTTTGTTGAGTGATTAGTAGGTGCAGATCGCGTTTGCTTCGCATTTGGAGCTCGCTTTTGCGCTATATTAGCCGTATATGCTCGCTAATAAAATATAAGGTACATATCTCGGATTAAATATCGCACTTTTACACTTTTTTCCCTTCGGGATGCCTCATTACTTGATGAGATGTATATTTGTGATATATATACTGTCATTTTTTTTTCGGATCGAGCCGCGCAAAGGAGACTATGGCGAATTTTTCCGAAAATTTAAGGCGTTAGAAAAAATTTGAGAAAATTGGAAATTTTTTGAAAACTATAAACTTTGATTTTGGAATTGAAAGTTAAACAATAGTAATTGCTTTTGAAAAGATAACTAAGTATGATTTGAAAACTTAGTGAAGATTATAAGAAGTTTAACTATGAATTTTGGGAAAATTAATAGATTCTATAACTTTTCTTACTTAGTAATTTCGAGGACGAAATTCTTTTAAGTGGGGAAGATTGTAACGACCCAGAATTTTTATTAATTTAAAATATGAATATTTAATTAATTTTAAATATTAATAAGTGAATTTATAAGTCGAATAAATTTTTATTTGAATTATTGGATTTAATTGAATAATTTAATCGATAATTTAATATGTTAAATTATGGAAATAATTGAAAATTGGGTTAAATATGATTGAAAATGTTTTGTAAAATTTTATTTTATCATATGGAAGTTAGAATGATATTTTAGAACTTTTAAAATCGAATTAAAAGTTAATTTGTGAAAATTGAATATTTTAATATTTAAATCGACTAGTGAAAATAGTCAATTTTTGAACAGTCTCAGAATTGAACGAAACTAGTTCCATTGGATCCGTAATAGTTAGTTATTATCGGATTTCAAATTTCGTGTCAATCGGAGCTATCGTTTGATCGTGGCAGCTCGAAACGCATCGAATCGTTTTTAATTTAAATTTGGCGAGTTAAAATAGCCATTTTTCAAAAAGTCTCGGATTTCGACGAAACCATTTTCATCGGATCCGTAATGTGATATTATTGTAAGGTTTCAAATTTCAAGTCAATTGGATTTACGGTTTGTCCGGTACAAATTAAAACGCCTAGAAAATCGCTTAAATCGGTTTAATTTAAATTGAGCGTTTACAGCCATAACTCGCACAGATGTCCGAATTAGCTTTCGAAACCTGTTCCATTGTGTCCGGAACGCGGGGTAAACCCTAAAAACACTGGTTACGGCGCCTAAATCGGAGTTCGGAATTTCCGGGATGAATAGTGTTTCGTCGGTTCCTTATAAATAGCCCACTATCTCAAAAAAATAAAAAAAAATATACAAAACCCTAATTTCATAAGCACAGCCGCCACCCCCCTCTGAACGACCAGAATTTGGCAAACTTCTTTCCTCTATATCTCCAAATCCATCAAGAATTAGCAAGAATGTTCAACTACAAAGTTGTAGAGCACAACACGAACTAGAGATCCAACGGTTATGATCGAATTTGGAGCGACGATGGAGGAGAAAAGGGGGCCGTTCTCTTCAGGCCTGCACACGCATTCCAAGGCAGCACATGAGGCCGAGCTCCACATGCTTCAGGCCGAGCATAGCTTAGGTCATGAGCTTCGAGATGAAGGTGGTTTGATCGAATTTCGTTGAGTAATCGCGATGCAAATGCTAACCCTAGTTTGTTGTAATGGGTTTCATGAAGACGGCTAATTACTGGAGAAGGACGTGAGGGAGGAGAGAAAGAAAGGGACGGCCAGATTTGCAGGAGCTTGGATCCAGTGGCTGTGATGAAGCTAGTTAGAAAAATAGTTAGTTATGTTATAAATCTATGTATATAAACACGTGTAACTTCAAAAATTCATATCTTTTTCATACGAGGTCGAAAACGCGCGAAACCAGTTGCGTTGGAATCGTATGGACGAGCACTACGCGATGGAGTTGGTTTGGAGTCGTTTGGAGTTAGTGAGAATTTTGGGTAAAATTAAACGTCCGTTTAATTTTATTCGAAATAAAAGCTGAAACGGAATTAAAATCAAGGTGAGAACTTCTCACTCAATCGAATTAGTTTCGATTTTATTTTAAATAGTTTGATTTAAAATATTTGAATGCATGTTTGAATGTTGAATGATATCTATTGATTGTTAAAATAGACATTATACGCCGTTAGTAAGCGGATGTTATTTATTAAAAACATATACCGCGAATATTTCATAAACAGTGAAATTGGTATTATAAATAATATCAATATATATATATATTGGCATATGTATATATTGCAGTTGATTGATTTCCCGTAATTTTAGCGGATGAGACCCTATTACGCCGTTATTAAGCGGATAATATTTAATAAGAACATATACCGCGATAATTTCGTACTGGAGCGAAATTGGTATTGTGCTAATGTTTGTGATGCAGGAAACAGGTTGGAGGGATCCAACTGGATTCCTCAACAGTATTTATTTGATTTTCAGATATTTTGATATTTGATGGATTATCATATTGATATATGATATCGTTGTTGTCGTGATTGACTATTTGGTATGTAGCATCATTGGACCCAGATTTTGGGATTTTAAAATGATTTTTTAAAAGTGATTTTAGAAAGTATACGTTTTATAAAATAATTTTTGGAATTGATCCATTTTAAATAAATAAACGTTATAATAGTTAAAGTTATAAAAATTATGATTTTGTGAAATATAGTTAAAAGTTGATTTTTGAGAAATAGGGGATTTATGATTTTATAAAATAGTTTAAATTGGATTTTTGAATATATTATAAAAGTTTAAAAATAGGATTTATAAAATTTGATTATTTTATAAATCAAAATGGTGAAACTATAAAGGAAATTAAAGACGTTTAAAAGAATAATATAAATTGATTTATATTAAGAGATTTATAAACGGATATTTATAAATTGAAATATTGACTTATAAAACGAGTTTTTATAAGTGTTTGAATGAAGTGAAAATGAAATTCATAAATGAATGGAGTTTATAGAATTATAAACTGTGAAGTTATAAAAGAAAATTTATAAATAGTAAGATTTATAAATTTGGTGAAATTATTTGAAGAATAGATTGGTTAGATAAATGGATCTTATAAGTTATAAGATTTATAAATTGGAAAGTCTCTAAAGGAACGATTTTGTAAAATAATCGTTTTATAAGTAATTAACTTATAATATGAACGTTTAGTTTATAATTTAGTTATAAACTGGAATAGGTGAATAAAGGAATTTATAAAAAGGAAGTTTTTATAAATAAATAGAAATGGAATTTATAAACGTTGTTTTATAAATCCGCAAACAACTTATTTTGATAAGTTAATTGTCATAACTTATTTAATGGAGTTATATTCACATTTTTGAATAGTGAATAATCCTTTGAATTAAAATGAATAAAAGGATGAGATTTGTTAACGAAGTTTATTCACATTTTTGAATAGTGAATAACACGTTAAAGAAAATGTTTTGGATTTGGATGTTTAAATAGAATTAAAACGATCTAACGATGTTTTAAAATGTGTTGAGATTCGAAACCATAGATTTCAACATTTATTGTTGAAATAGACGTTTTCGAGAAATAAAAGGAAATGGTGGACTATAACACTGTTGTTATAGTAAATGATTTCCGAAAGGAAATGTTTTGTATAGTATTGGGATTTATATATCTATTTTAAATTCGAATCCCTATACTAGTGATTTTGGGACGTTGTAACGATGTTTTACGCAACATTCGTTTTGACCCAAATAAATATGTTTAAGTGAATGATTTCCTTAAAAGAATGAAATATATATTTAATCTCGATTTAAGTATATTGAATATTTTCCAAGTGTTGAAAATAAATAAAAATTGTGAATTACTTATGAATAAATAAGTATGGAAATGTTTTTCCAATATAAAGTGAATATTAGAGAATTTATCTTTTTGAAGATAAATTGAAAATGAATATTATAAATCGAATAGAAGTCGTATATTCATTAATACTTTGGAATGTAAATTCACCAGTGAATTTATAAAAGAAGGTGGAATTGGTTAAAAAATAAATATTGATTTATTTTTGAAGTATGAAATTATATATCTAGTGAAGATATTTTGGAAAATAAATAATTTGGAAAATTATTTGGAAACTGGTGATGTGTGCATATCCATTGATAGTTCAATAACCGACTATCAATATTTCCCTTTGAATGGGTAATTGATGTGATTTGTTTGAATGTGAATGCTACACTTATTTTTGAATAAGCGCTCACTATTCGGGTTAACCGGGAAAGGACCATGGGGTCGTATAACCCATTCCGAATATGTGATACGTCGTTGTAAATTGCATTGAAGTTCGGTGTTGAAGACCGAGTATTTGCAAAAGCGATAGGATGACCTATCGATTGTTTCTGCACTGGGTAGCTCCTGGTATAGAGATCTCCTAAGTGATGGGAAATTCGATCGGGATTGTGAATACCCGTATTGCAAGGGCTTCGTAAGAAGTGCCTTCGGTTTTGTTCGAGCCCGGAACAGACTTGTATGGATTGTATGTCTGACATTACAAATTGAGATGTAAAGCCGATTTCTTTCAAATATATTTCTGTTGGTGGCGGAGAATTTATTCTTTTAGCTTAACACCCTTCTCTGAGACGTACGAGCTCAGAGGTTATGTAGTTGAATGTTATCAGCGATATATTCCCAATTTGGTAATGTGACATGCTGAGTGATGCTGAAATGATCATTGTGTTGATTATTTGTGATAGGATCGTTTATTTGATCGTCTATCCTTGTGATCATTGTGTTGATCATTTGTTGACCCAAAGCATGGCTTTTGTATAAAGTATGTTTTTGTGGACGTGAATTCGTCGAGCCTCACACCCCGTGAATGGTCAAAACAGGAAAGAAGCAGCAAGGTTATGAGGGGTAGCACCCTTTAGGATGTGTCCATTTCCTTCTGGAAAAGGGTGGTATCATGGTATGGAGCCCAGGTACTTACTCATGTTGAAAACACTTTGTTATGATTGTGTGAATTGATTACGAGCGCTCGGTGAAAAGGTCCCAAAGGACCGGGGGATGGCATATTCGGTCAGTTGTTACTCAGTTAGGGGTAACCCGGCCTTGTGTTGGTAGAGATCCGGTTTGGTTCTCGGGGATGTCCATCCAGAGGCATTCTCATGTGGCAATGGGAAGTTCCTTGGCCTGATCATTCGTTGGAAATCCAATTCCCAATACGAAATTTGTACGGTATTAGTTGTAGAACCTGCCATTCACTTATGGTGGTCACCACTGTTTGGATGGTAGCTATAGTAGGCATACGATAATGGTCGTATGTTGGCTAAGATTTATATTCTACTTTCGAAATGAATTTTTCCTACACTATACACTAGCAATAATATCAAATGTTCTTTTAAATGCGTATCAAGCATCTTTGACTATCATAAGGAGAAATCTCCTCCGATTCTGCGTTTGCATTGTGTGTGTGTGCGGGAGGCCTTATGGTAGTCTCATTTTTAAAAGCATTGCGAATTGACTTTAAAAATATTCCTTTATTTTGATTTTAAAAATAAATAAACTATTTTGAGTTCTCACACCAGTCACATGACTGACTTGGAGTTTATTGTTTTCCTTCCTAAACTCTGGGTGCCCACCAATTTCTACACGGGCAGTCAAGAGTTAGGTTTATCAGGATATTCTGGAGTTGCTGGAGGCAAGTTGGATGGCATGGCGTATTACTAGTTTATATAGTATTTCTTTTTCCGCTGCACTGTTTGTTGTTGTATGATGTTGTACACTCTGATGATATGATGTAATGAAATGAAATGAAATGTAATAACTGATATAGTTCTTTGTTTAAAGATTATTCATTTATTATTATATGTTGTTCCGCTGCGAATTGTGAGATTCTGATGTTGTTCTGTTGTTTTCTATTCTCTGTTCTATTTTCTATCTCTTTTATATTCTATTTTTCTATTCTCTTTTTCTTCTATTTTAAAATTTTCTTTCTTCTTTTCCCTCTATTTTCCATCTTCTTCTCTTCTTTTCTTTCCTTTTCTTTTCTTAAATTTATTTTAAAACCCTAACTATTCGGTTTTTCGGCAACGAAAATCCTCGTACGTTACAGACCCGTAAATTGTCAATAATTAAAATGGTTAATTTATTAAGATTATTGAAATTTAATATTGAAGAAAATGAAAATTTATGAATCATTAATAAAAGTTGTGATAATGTAATGAAAATTAACTTAGAGGAAACGTAACAAGGTCAATTAAAGTTAATAGTTAATGATTTGAATGAAATTCTAATTAAATAAAATAATTTAAATGTTATGACTTGGTTATAAATGGAATATGAGATAACAAATGAAATTATTGGATTAATGTATGAAATAGTGTAATAGATGGAAATCATTTGTGAAGAATAAACATACATGTATTATAAAGGGAAATGGTGACAAATGTTGGTCGTTACCAATGGTTTACCAATTTAAAATAAACGTTACTTTAATGGTAATTAATAAAATAATGGAAGTGTGAATGTAAATTAAATAGAATCATAAATTTATTGATAAGGTAATAAATTGGTAAAAAGAATGGAATTAAGGTAAATTCATTTACTGGATTTAAACCTAAATTAATGTGTACAATTGGTAGAATTACACATTTAGAAATGGAACATTTATTCAAATTAAGAGGTAAGTAGGCATATATTAGTGTAATGGGATAAAACTAATGCAATTAGGTATGAATGTAAGTGATGTATCAACAAAGGAAATTGTAATTTGTTAATGAATTTATTACGGGAATAAAACGTAAACTAATAACTAATTAATTCAATGCAATCCCAATTGATTGAAACAACTATTTGGGTTATAATTGATGGTAAATAGGAATATTTGGTAAAAAATTAATATTAGAAAAGTAAATGTAAATATTGGATTAATCAATGAATTAACAATGAATAAATAGTGATTGGATAAAAATCAATGTTCTGTATGTAATTGTTGGAAATGATAACTTATATAAATATGATTATGGGTTAGTGGCAACGATTATTTTAAAGTAATCATTTTATGTAGTCCATTAAATCAAGTTTGTAATAAATTACAATGAATCTCAATTTAAGGTTATATTTGTGTAAATTAAGGAATTAATTGAAATTAATGCTAACTCTATTTATAATATGACAATTGGTTGATTTAAAGAATAGAAAGCAAGATTTATTAATTTAATTGAAGTGTAAAATTCAATAATTGGATTAATTGCAATTTAAATGAAATTTAATATTTAATTTTGCGTTAGTTGAGATTAAGATGAAATTTGAGAATAATAATGTAATAAGCCATGAACCAGTGTTAATTTTATCCGTTGAATAACATTGAAATGAATAGTAGAATGAAAAATAATTTAATAGAATTATTGGAAATTTAATTTATAACTTTGAATATAATGAAATTGAAAATTTGACACTGCAATTGATAGATTTATCAACTTTAAATTGACATCTAAACTTGTTTAAAATTTTTGTAGATGATTAAGAAATATAAAAGTGATGAAATTGTCAATTATAGAATTGAAATAAAAATTTGGATTTTATTTAATTAATTATTAAATTATTTAATTAATGTAAAAATAGCCATTTTGGCCACTGACTCGGATTTCGACAAAACCAATTTCATCGGATCCGTAGTGGTGGATTATTGTATGATTTCAAGTTTCGTAGCGATCGGACTTGTCGTTTAATCGTACGGACTCGAAACGCCTTGAAATCAATGAAATTGAAATCAATTGAAATCAATTTGAAAAATATTGATTTTAGCATAATTTCTTCATATGATGCAATTTGAACCTGAAACCTTTTCCGTTGCATTCAAAATATTTTAAAACATCTATTTTGATATATGGGTTGACCCAATTTCGTTCCGGAGTTAGAACGGGCATTTCGGGCCATTCGTCGTTCAGCGCGTATACCAATCTGATCCTTCTATTCTTTTTCAACCTTGTCTATATGTACTCTTTTATAAACCCTATTTTTCCATCATTCTCATTTTTCTTTGCGTACAATTTGTTTCACCTCCTCAGTTCAATGGCAGACAAACACCTAATTCCAACTGCAATTCAAAATCAAAGTCAAATTTCAAACTCCTCAAAAAAAATTCAGAAAAATTATATATCTAAGCTTTCGATGTACGCATCTCAAAACTGAAATTCGTTTTTCGATTCGATGCATCTTTTGTCCAGAATTTCTGAATCAATTCTCGGTCGTTCATCGTGCGTCGATGAACGTTGTCGGATCGACGAACCATTTCTAGGTTTTAAAGAGAGGACCGAGGGGACTTCATCCATGTTGTTTATTTGGCTAATCAACGGTCTGATCGACGGCAAAATTCGATTAGGTCAACAAAAATCAGCGGCGGGCGGCAAAATTTTATGACCAGAGGCAGCATAGGTGTAACAACCCGGGATTTTGTAACAATTTATAATCGTCATTAAACGATTAATGTGTTAGCTAATTGCTATTTGGAGTTTTTAAATCGGTTGAAATTCTTTTATTAATTCGTTGAATGCTATGTGGGTTCAAAACAATTTTGGCCCATGTTTTTGTTGGTGCGGTGTTATTTAACAAAGGCTGTTACCCAATTTCCTTTTTCATTCGTTCATCTTTTCGAAAACCCTAAAACAAAAATCATACGAAAAAATGGCAGCTCATTTTTGCTCATTTCCTCTTCAACTAAATTAGGGTTTTCGTAATTTGTGGTAGCCGACTTTTATTCGATCGCTGTCTCTCGAGATTCGTTCGGTTGCTTAATCGGTTGTTTACGAGCTTGTGATTTGAGACTGCGAATTGGGTTTAGCTCCTCGTTAAACAAGGTGAGTAAACTATCACTCACATCTACTTCATTCTTAGGTTGTTCGAGTTCATTTCGATGTTGATGATTTTTAATTGTCTTGGTTCGATTTCTATTATCCACGGCTTTGAATAGCTATTTGATATCTGTAACTTGGGTACAGTGTGATTTGAACTGCAAATGACTTTGAACATTTTTCTGTTGGCATCGGCATTAACGTGAATTTTGTTTCTTCTTCAATTTATTTATCACCTGACTTCGGTTTGTGATGTTGTTTATGAGATGATTTTCGACTTCCAAGGTTGAACTTGCTACTATTATTTCTTTTGTGACTTTGGTTACTTCAAATATGTGACTTTTATCACTTGGCATCTTCTGTCAACATTCTAATTCGTTGCATTAGTTTTATAACAACTGCATATAAGTAATTATGTGTTAAGCTTGTCACAAATCTTGTGCATTCATGTGCTTGATGTTCACTTATTGTTTTCTAGTCATCTCGGCACTGTCGTACCTCGTGACCATCACGGTTTTGATATGCTTTTGCGATCATGTCTTGATTTCAGAAGAATCTTCATGCTTTGTTCTTTGTTTTTATGGTTGCTGCGTCACTTGTGTATAGAGTCATTTATGTTGCTCTAGAGTGTCATTTTTCTTCTAGCGCTCGAGTTTTTGCTATGCATTAAACCTGATCTCAGGTTTCACTACTGTTTTATGCACTTGGGGTCTGGTCTTTGATGTTGTGGCTGCTTGTTGAACTTCATGCTGGTGAACTGTGTTGATACCAGTTGTACTTTGTTTTACTTAAAGCGATTTGGTCGAGTTCCTTTGAAAGCACTTGACTTTGATTGATTATTGCACTGACCAGTCGTGGCATACATACTTTATTGTTGTTTAAGCTTGCTTCCTGGATATACTCATGAAATTCTTTTGCTCCTCTGGCCACTTGTTGTTCAGTGGTATATCTGGTGCACAGTTTGGCCATATATTCACATCGAGGCAGTTGGTATTTGTAGCAGTTTTGTCTCTGTTGTGTACCGATTCTTTTGTGCGTTTTATCATGCTGCATTGCCTTATTTTTGTTTGCTTTCACCTCCATTTTGCTGTGTCATCATGTTTGTACCACTGCCATGTGCGTTTGGGCATTCGAGCTTTCGTGCTCTGTTGTTGCAGGTTGCATGAGCCATTTTGCTGTGTCATCATGTTTGTACCACTGCCTTATGCACTTGGTCATTCATTGTTGCCCAGACCTTTTCTTGGTATTGCTGTTAACTTTGGTTTGGCCTCGCAATTGTGTTGAGTCCTGGTAATAGTGACTTGACCTCTACGTTTTGTAAATGATTTGGCTTTGCAGTTACGACTTGCTGTCAATATTTGGAGTTGTGGTGACTTTATATGCTGTAGTGGCGAGGCAGTGCACGCGTGCGTGTACTGCAGCCACACAGTATTTACTTTTGTGATATTTCAATTGTTAGAATTGTTTTGTTTATTCAATTCAATATTTTGAAATTGTATTTTGATTTGATTTGATTCGATCATTTTGGTGTTGTCTAATTATCTATTTGATAATTAGATTATGAGTTTCTAATTATTTATTTAATTATTAAATTTTGTTGTTAATTGCCATTTAGGCAATTCTGTTGGATTTGCTGATTTGTTGTTTAACACTGTTACGTGTTATATTTACCATTATCCGATTAATTATTAATGGATTGGATAGATGGGATTTATTTGTGACTGTCGTCTAATTGTTATTTAATTATTATAACTTCCATGCATTAATAACTGAGTTTGAATTAGACTGACCCGTGTATTATTTTCTTTTGAATTTAATACTCGAGTCAGACCGAGTTATTACGGGTTGTAGATATCTTGCTTTAGGTTGCTGCTTGAGCTATGAAGTCTCTTTATATCTTTTGGAGTAGTTGTTGTCATAGTATAGGATGATGTGTATTCATGTATATTACTTATATTAATGTACTTATATATGTAACATCCTGTGTCGACAGTTGTAGTTGTATCATATGTATTGTATCACGTGTATTGTAATTGACTTCAGTTATATATATATGAGATTTGATATTATCTGTGTTCCGCATTCAGTTCATCTATGTTATTATTATATATATTGTCCTAAACTATTATGAACCATTGTAGTTTGTTTTATACTGAAATTGGGTATGTCGATGGAAGTAAATAAAGAAGAGATGAAAAATAAAAATATATACCACTCCTATCGAGATAGCCAGTACTAGTGTAAGGCCTAACTACGGATGGCCGCTCATATTCAGCCTTATTCTTCGTAATAACAGACAGTATTTCTTTTAATACTCTTTGTTATTGTGAGCATAGAGGTGGGGCGTCACAGTTGGTGTCAGAGCTTGAGGTTTATGGACATAATATAAAACATTACTTAGATGGAACACGTGTTACAGCTATTTGTCGATGTTTTTAGTTGTGCTTTGAGTCAAAACTAAAGTTTTGAAAGTATGATGAAATTTTTAAATATCTTTATTTAAAAATAACAGCGAAACTGTGTTTGATGATTGAGTAATTTGTGTCGGTTTATTAGAGTGCGCAACGGAAACAGTGAGGCTGTCTTCGCTGAGTACAGCTGATAACCTTTTTGATTTAAAAATCAAAATATGAAATTGAAATAAATTTCATTTGTTGTTCACATAGCTGTGTTTAATTTGTTTCCTTTGAAAATTTTGAATCCGATTTGAGGATCCGAAGCGATAGCATATATGTGATTTTGTTGAGATTTTTGCTGTTTTGAATTATCTTCAATGAAGATATATTTGAATGATTGCTTTGTTCATTTTGTAGTATACGTGCAAATTTGAGTTGCACGTTACTGCATTAATTTTACGTTGAACGGGTGTTTGGTTTTAAAAGTATTTTGTTGCCGTTATTTTTATAATGGGATTTTCACACTGGTGCTAAGTTTTTGAAGCACGGTATTTTGTTGACATTTTTAATGAATGAAAATTCACTGGTATTATATTTTGATGCAAATTATTTTGATGAGATTTTGACGTTTAAACTGTCGCTTTGACTTCAGTAACCGTCAAATTTTAAAGTGGATCTTCAAGCGGTTATCCCGTAATGCTGATTTTGTTGTCCGTTTTTATGGTATTTTGAGAAGTGCAATTTCCTTGTCAATGTTGCTACTGATGTTGCGGTTTTAATCATGTGTTTTAAAAAATGTTTCAAAATAAAAATTATTTTCAAATTTTTTTACAGTTTGCGCTTTCAAAAGAATGAGGAAGCGATTTAAACGTTTCAGCAAAATCGAGGACTATGAACCCTCACTTTTACTGATTCGCTTAATCCCGGACTTGTCCATTTGAGAATGTAAATTATTAATTTTATAAAATAAATTAAATTGTTTTCAGAAGTTTTGCTGTTTTCACTTTCAAAAGAATGAGGAAGCAATTTAAACGTTTCAGCAAAATCGAGGACTATGGTCCCTTTCTTTTACTTATTCGCTTAATTCCGGACTTGTCCGTTTGAGAATGTGAAATGTTATTTTTGGAATACACAATTTTGCACTTTCAAGGAAACGATGAAGAGAATCAAACGATTTAGTAAAACACGTGGTATGGGGCATATGCGTTTGCTATTTCGATTAATTCCAGACTCGTTAATTGAAATATTTGATGTTTTGATGATTCTGATGATTTTATTTGGCTTTCGAGCCATTATGATGGACCTTCGGGTCATTTGTTGGACCTTCGGGTCATGTGGTGGACCTTCAGGTCATATGATGAACCTTCGGGTCATTTGTTAGGCTTTCGTGCCACTCTGCTGGACCTTCGGGTCATTTGTTGGGCTTTCGAGCCACTCTGCAGTCCTTCGGGTCAAATACCAGTACTAGACCTTCGGGTCACTCTGTGGACCTTCGGGTCATCTGATGGCGCCAAAATTTATAGTACTTGGTAGGCTTTGGCCATTTGTTGATGCACGTGCGGCGTAGCTAAAAACTCGTCATCTGATGGGATTGATCCAACCTTTTATGTTGATTTTCTAGATTATCTTAATTGAATTCTAGATATTTGTTGTTTTCAATTATCTGCAGGTAATTGGATATTTGTTGATATGAGTTCTAATTATCTTTGTTGATAATTAGATATTTGTTGTTTCTGATTATCGTTTTTGATAATCAGATATTTGTTGATTCTGATTATCGTTTTTGATAATTAGATATTTGTTGATTTGAGATTTCTGATTATCGTTTTTGATAATCTAATATTTGTTGATTCTGATTATCGTTTTTGATAACTAGATATTTGTTGATTTGAGATTTCTGATTATCGTTTTTGATAATCGGATATTTGTTGATTCTGATTATCGTTTTTGATAATTAGATATTTGTTGATTAGAGATTTCTGATTATCGTTTTTGATAATCGGATATTTGTTGTTTCTGATTATCGTTTTTGATAATCGAATATTTGTTGATTCTGATTATCGTTTTTGATAACTAGATATTTGTTGGTTTGAGATTTTTGATTATAGCTTTTGATAATCGGATATTTGTTGTTTCTGATTATTGTTTTTGATAATCGGATATTTGTTGATTCGGATTATCGTTTTTGATAATTAGATATTTGTTGATTTGAGATTTCTGATTATCGTTTGTGATAATTAGATATTTGTTGATTTGATATTTCTGATTATCGTTTGTGATAATTAGATATTTGTTGATATGAGTTCTGATTATCGTTTTTGGTAATTGGATATTTGTTCTTTCTGATTATCATTTTTGATAATCGGATTTTTTTTCTTCTCTGATCATCGTTTTTGATAATCGGATATTTGTTGTTTCTGATTATCGTTTTTGATAATCGGATATTTGTTGTTTCTGTTAGCGTTTTTGATAACCGGATATTTGTTGTTTTTGGTTATCGTTTTTGATAATTGGATATTTGTTGTTTCTGGTTATCGTTTTTGATAATCGGATATTTGTTCTTTCTGGTTAACGTTTTTTATAATCCAATATTTGTTGTTTCTGATTATCGTTTTTGATAATTAGATATTTGTTGATTTGAGATTTCTGATTATCATTTTTGATAATTAGATATTTGTTGATTTGATGATTTCTGATTATCGTTTTTGATAATTAGATATTTGTTGATTCGAGGTTTATGACTATCGTTTTTGATAATTAGATAATTTCTAATTTTGCTGATTATAAGATTTTCTAGTCTCTAATTGATTCTAGATTATGTTGATTATATTGAATTGCTGTTTTCTATCTATCTTTGCAGATAGTTAGAGTTTGTTGATTATGGAGTTCGTGTTTTCTAATTATCTGATTGATAACTAGATGATTGCAGTTTTGCGAATTGTGATTTGTGTTTTCTAATTATCTTTGTTGATAACTAGATTTTGCTGTTTGCTAATTATCGTATCGATAATTAGATATTGATGTTTTGTGATTTTGTATTCTACTTATCTAACTGATAATTGAATATTGCTGATAATTGCATTTATTCAGTTTTGTTGTTTTCTGATTATCTATTTGATAATTAGATTTTTATTGAAAATTTGTGAATTTCTTCTATGAACTTGAAAGATTTCTTTGGAGTTTATATGCTCGACTCTTATTTTCTAGCTTAACCAGTTTATGTTAGAAAAATAATTGTTATTGACAACTTTAATTATGAAAGTTGCGGGGACGCAATTTTTATAAGGAGGGGACTCTGTAACAACCTGGGATTTTGTAACAATTTATAATCGTCATTAAACGATTAATGTGTTAGCTAATAGCTATTTGGCGTTTTTAAATCGGTTGAAATTCTTTTAGTAATTCGTTAAATGTTATGTGGGCTTCAATACAGTTTTGGCCTATGTTTTAGTTGGTGCGGTGTTATTTAACAAAGGCTGATACCCAATTTCCTTTTTCATTCGTTCATCTTTTCGAAAACCCTAAAAAAAATCATACGAAAAAATAGCGGCTCATTCTTGCTCATTTCTTCTTCAACTAAATTAGGGTTTTTGTAATTTGTGGTAGCCGACTTTTATTCGACCCTGTCTCTCGAGATGCTTTCGGTTGCTTAATCGGTTGTTTACCAGCTTGTGATTTGAGACTGCGAATTGGGTTTAGCTCCTCGTTAAACAAGGTGAGTGAACTATCACTCACATCTACTTCATTCTTAGGCCTTTCGAGTTTATTTCGATGTTGATGATTTTTAATTGTCTTGGTTCGATTTATATTATCCACGGCTTTGAATAGCTATTTGATATCTGTAACTTGGGCACAGTGTGATTTGAACTGCAAATGACTTTGAACATTTTTCTGTGGGCATCGGCATTAACGTGAATTTTTTTCTGCCTCAATTTATTTATTACCTGACTTCGGTTTGTGATGTTGTTTATGAGATGATTTTGGGCTTTCGAGGTTGAACTTGCTACTGTGATTTATTTTGTGACTTTGGTTACTTCAAATATGTGATTTTTATCACTTGGCATCTTCTGTCAACATTCTAATTCATTGCATTTGTTTTATAACTACTGTGTATAAGTAATTATGTGTTAAGCTTGTCACAAATCTTGTGCATTCATGTGCTTGATGTTCACTAATTGTTTTCTGGTCATCTCGGCACTGTCGTACCTCGTGACCATCACGTTTTTGATATGCTTTTGCGGTCATGTCTTGATTTCAGAAGAATCTTCATGTAACAGGACTTTGTTCATAATTCTATTTGATATAGTGATGGCATTTGAATGATGCTCTACACATGATGCTTTGTTCTTTGTTTTTATTGTTGTTGTGTCACTTGTGTACAGAGACATTTATGTTGCTCTGGAGTGCCATTTTTCTTCTAGCGCTAGAGTTTTTGCTGTGAATAAACCCGATCTCAGGGTTCACCACTGTTTTTTGCACTCGGGGTCTGGTCTTTGATGTTGAGGCTGCTTGTTGAACTTCATGCTGGTGAACTGTCTTGATACTAGTTGTATTTTGTTTTACTTGAAGCTATTTGGTTGAGTTCCTTTGAAAGCACTTGACTTTGATTGCTTATTGCACTGACCAGTCGTGGCATGCATACCTTATTGTTGTTTAAGCTTGCTGCCTAGATATACTCGTGAATTTCATTTGCTCCTCTGGCCACTTGTTGTTCAGTGGTATATCTGGTGCATAGTTTGGCCATATATTCACATCGAGGCATTTGGTATTTGTAGCAGTTTTGTCTCTGTTGTGTACCGATTCTTTTGTGCATTTTGTCATGCTGCATTGCCTTATTTTTGTTTGCTTTCACGTCCATTTTGCTATGTCATCATGTTTGTACCACTGCCATGTGCGTTTGGGCATCCGAGCCTTCATGCTCTGTTGGTGCAGGTTGCATAATCCATTTTGCTGTATCATCATGTTTGTACCACTGCCTTGTGCACTTGGTCATTCATTGTTGCCCAAACCTTTTCTTGGTATTGCTATTAACTTCGGTTTGGCCTCGCAGTTGTGTTGAGTCCTGGTAACAGTGACTTGACCTCTACATTTTGTAAATGATTTGGCTTTGCAGTTACGACTTGCTGTCAATATTTGGAGTTGTGGTGACTTTATATGCTGTAATGGCGAGGTAGTGCACGCGTGCGTGTACTACAGCCACACAGTATTGACTTTTTTGATATTTAATTGTTTGAATTGTTCTGTTTATTCAATTCAATATTTTGAAATTGTATTTTGATTTGATTTGATTTGATTCGATCATTTTGGTGTTGTCTAATTATCTATTTGGTAATTAGATTATGAGTTTCTAATTATTTATTCAATAATTATATTTTGTTGTTAATTGCCATTTAGGCAATTCCGTTGTTTTCTAAATTATCTTCATTGGTAATCTTTTAACTTATCTTCGTCGATAATTTGGATTTGCTGATTTGTTGTTTAACACTGTTACGTGTTATATTTACCATTATCCGATTCCTTATTAAAGGATTGGATAGCGGAGATTTATTTGTGACTGTCGTCTAATTGTTATTTAATTATTATTGCTTCCGTGCATTAATAACTGAGTTCGAATTAGACTGACCCGTGTATTATTTTCTTTTGAATTTAATACTCGGGTGAAACCGAGTTATTATAGGTTGTAGATATCTTGCTTTGGGTTGTTGCTTGAGCTATGAAGTCTCTTTATATCTTTTGGAGTAGTTGTTGTCATAGTATAGGATGATGTGTATTCATGTATATTAATTATATTAATGTACTTGTATAGGTAACATCCTGTGTCGGTAGTTGTAGTTGTATCATATGTATTGTATCACGTGTATTGTAACTGACTTCATGTAACGACCCGTAAAATTTTGTTAATTTTTAATGGTTTTATTTAGCGTATATAATTTGATTTTGAGAAATTTTGAGTAATAATATTTTGAAAAAAAATCTTACATTTGGATTACGTATAGTTAAATGCAGCAAATGATAAATTTTCATCAAAAATTAAGAAAGTATATTTTAGGGTGTGATTCTGTTCAATTTAAGTAAGTAGTAATTGATGTTCATAAAATAATTTATGTAACGATCCACCCTTTTGGACGATTTAAATTGACAATAAACCACACATGTCTGATTCAAACCATTCAAAAGGGAGGATTGTTAATGGGGTAAATAAGAAAATAATAGAAAATAAGGAAAAATAAAACAGAGAATCTCGCAGCGGAATGACAAAATATAATAATCAAATAAACAGTTCATGAAGCTGTTTTACAAATGACATTTGATTATAATTTTACAATTCAAATCTAGGTTATACATACATCAGAAAATAAATATGTAATGCAGCAGTGGAATAATAATAATAAATAGCAATAATATACTGAATCTTCATCTTCGTCTTCGTCCTCCAGAAAATAAAATGGTCTTCAATACACTGAAAAAGCTCAGACTGACCCGAGCATAATGAAAAACAATACACTCGAGTCGGAACTAAAAATTCTTATGTAAGTCAAATCAATCTCAAATAAAAATATGAGTGCAATGGCTTCAGAGAGGTTATGGGATTTTTCATCTCCTATCAAGTGTACATCGTGAGTGCAGTAATTTACGGGATTTCAAATAATTTGAAATACCAATTTTAACCACTTTATTTAAAATAAATCCGAAGTTTAAACTAATAACATAAACTTTTTAAATAATTCTGTTTTAATAAATAATCCAAATTCAAGAAATTGTATGGGTATATATCATTTCAACCCATAATTTAATTGTCTTATTTATCCAATCTATTACTTATATAGGAAAAGAGAAACCAAAGCGTTTTCGTAATGACACCTGTCCTTCCTTTTTCAACGGTACGCCCTTTTCTATCTAAATAAACAAAACAAAATTCACTAATACGCGTCTTCCATGCCTAGACATTCTCTTTTCCAGCAACTGCATCGTGACTAGACACCATTGTGACCTACTGTCTGAAAATCCCATGCTTGCCAACGTTGCTTTCCCTGCCTTATAATCCTACCACACATACGCTCGCGCTGATGGTATTCCTCTGCTGCTATAACGACGATTTTGAAAACTAGGGTTTTCCACGTAAGTAATTTTGATTTCTTTATTGAATTTTGGGTATTCACAATTCAGTTGAGATAAGCGCTGGTTCTGGGATTTTAAAGCGACCGAGTTTCCACTATGATATTTATGAATTTAGTCTTTTTAAATCCACTTCCCCTTTTGTGACTACTACTCATTTTAGTTTTTCGGTAGATAGGATGGATGATTCATCACCGTCGTCAGGATCTATACTTTGTGCAGTCTGTTTGAATTGTAATACGGTCAGTTTTTGATGTTTCTGCAATTTTGAATACTTTAGGTAAAGTTCTAATTTTGTCTTCATTACGTGTAACGACCCGTTAAATTCGATGATTTTAAATGTGATAATTTAATAGGATTTCTAATTTAATTTAGAATGAAATCCAAATGAATTAAGTAGAAAAGGATTCTCACCTGGATATGGAATTTAATATGAGAAATTTATGAAAATGTTAAATGGTTTTAATGCAATGAAAGATTTTAAATGGTAAATGGGAATAAATTAAGGAATCATATTAGTTCCAGTTAATAGATTACGACTTGAATGAGATTCCAATTTAATAAGATCATTTAAATGTTATGATTTGATTTTATGGAATATGAGAAATACAAATGTAGGGATTTGATTAATATATATGTTATTTGTTCAGGGTATTGAATAAAATTGGGAATCCAATTTAAATTAATGATAATAACGTTGATATTAGTTAATAAATAAATTTCAATGCAATGCCCATAAATGAATGAAATGAAATAAATATGTATACTAGGTTATTTATCAAATAGAAGGATAGAAAGTAAATATCGGATTTGATTGATGAATAAATATATATTAATTAGTAATGAAATGTAAAGTAAATGGCGATTGTATAAAACCAATGCAATAAGATTTTCAAATAGTAACTGAATGTAGACGTGTGAAATAGAGTTAATGACTATAATTATTGTACGCTACTTATTTTATTAGTTGTCAATGTTAATCTGGAATCAAATTCAATTTATCCCCAAAATTACTGCAGTTAAAGTGGAATAAATTGGTAAATGAAGAATGTTGGATCCAAATAAGTTGTAACCAAGTAAAATCCCATTTTTAATAAACTATGTGGGAAAAGAAATGAAACCAAAATGAAAATGTGAAAATATAAAATGTAATGAAATTCTAAGTAATAATGACTTTGTTAGTAAAGTGAAAACTGATTTAATATTAAGTTGTAAGTGGATAAAAATCAAATTTATTTGGAACTGATTTGCAATCAATTGAATTTATTGCAATTAAATGGATTCAATATTTAAAATAACTATGTAAATATTATTTGGAAGAAATTGAAGTTATTTGGGTAATAAGTATTGTAATTGGCTAATTTAGATACTTTAAAGTGAAACGGAAATTATTAACGAAATAGTTTGATTGCAATGTTTAATTCAACTAATTGATGATAAAGATTTGTTAGATTTATTTAATAAGAATTTTGGGGCATTTAATAGGTAATTGCTGATTTTGAATCGAATTAAAGGGATTAATGAAATCAATTTTTAGCAACTTTTAAACCATTGCTATTGATTTAGAATATAAAGAGTTGTCTTTTTAATTGAGTTAAATTTTTGAAATTGCGTTGTTGAAATTAAATGGGAAATAAAACGTTAAGGATAACCAGTATTCAAGATTTACCATCTATTTAGTATATTAATTGTAACTGATAATCAACTGCAATAAATAATAAATAATTATTACGTTAACGTTAATTGAAGTAATATTTGAAATTTAATATTTAGGAATTATGTAAATATAAGTTCAGATGAAATTGGAAATATTTACATATTGAAATATGAATCCAATGATAAATTCTTCTATTTGACAATAATAATGGAAAGTAAATTTAATTAAAATTTTGGAAATTTAATTTGGGGAAATTAATGAAATTTGGGGATTTCTAAAATTTTAAATTCGACAAGTTAAATTTTGTTTAAATTAGTATAGGTGATTGAGAAATTTATAATAATAAGAATCGTCAATTATCAAAAAGAAATGGGAAATTTGATTTAATTGACTAAATTTTAATTTATTTAATTAATATAAAAATAGTCATTTTTTTCACGGACTCGGATTTCGACGAAACCAGTTTCATCGGATCCGTATCAGTGAATTATTGTAGGGTTTCAAGTTTCGTATCGATCGGACTTTTCGTTTGATCGTACGGACGCGAAACGCCTTGAAATTGATTTAATTAAAATCAATTTGAAATCAATTTGAATTTTTTTTTTCAGCATAACTTCTTCATACGATCGAATTTGGACGTGAAACTTTCTCCATCGCGTTCAGAATATTTTAAAATACCTATTTGGATATATAGGTTTAATAAATTTCGTTCCAGGGTCAGAACGGGCTTTTTGGGCCAACTACCGTTTAACACGTTCGAAATTCGTGCCCACCTAGACTACTACCATTTGTCTATATATATGTTGTGATAAACCCTAGCCTCCATTCTCTATCATTTGTATGTACATTCATTTTCTTCATCTCTTTCTCTTCCTCAATGGTTGCAAAACCTAGATCTATCTACAGTTCAAAATCAAAAGTGAAAATTCAAACTCTCCAGAAAATTCTCAAAAAAATATATGTTGTAGCTGTCGATGTATACGTCACAGATCCATGATTCGTTTCTCGATTCAGTTGTTCGTTCGTCCAGTAAAATTCAAACCATTTTCGGCCACTCAACATCGTCGCAACAAAACTCGCCCGATCGAAAAACTGTTTCTGGGTTTTGACGAGGGAACGTAGGGGAGTGCATCCGTGTGGTTGATTTCGAGAATGGATGGTCAGATCGATGCAATTTTTTGAATTAGGGTTCCATGTGGCGGCGGCGGCTGGAGCTCTGGGGGCGCCGGTGGTGGCTCACGGCAGTCGGCCTGGAGTGGGGAGGCTCGTGGTGATGGTCGCTCATGGCCACGAGGTTGGAGGCGCTGGCAAATCATGGTCAAACGGCGGTCAAAGCCGTGTTTACTTGGGTTCGAACTTGCTGAAGGCTCCAGCGTGCGTACGTGCATAGATGGTAGGAGAGGAATAATGTACTCTGCTGACGTGGCTTCAATGTTTGGGTTTGTTTTATTTGTTTATTTTATTCTTAACTCGATTTCAACTCGTTTAAATTCAATAACTTGCTCATACGAACTCTGTTTCACACGAAATTTTTTCCGTTAGGATCGTAATTAGATTTCGGATCTGATGACGCTGATTGGATGAATTTGGAGACCGTCGAATTTTTGAGTTTAAATTGAATTTAAATTCGATTTAAATTCCAAAGGTGAGTGTTTTAACCCACTCACAACTTCTAAAAGTTTTTATGTTTGTTAAATTTATTTTAGATATGAGTAGGAATTTATTTATGACTGTTTGGCATGTTTAATTTATCATATCTATTAATTTGCATTTAATTAAATTAACTGTTAATTTAGTTTATTGATTGCATATACATTGACAGTTAGAATTTATTTATTTGCATATAAACTGCTAGAAACAATTGTAAAATTTATTACTGAATATAAACTGTTAGTCTAATAGTTGTTAAATTTATTTTGAATATAACTGCCAGTTATTACCTGTTATATATTATTAGATATATATTGATATTGATTTATTATTGGATGATGATTGTGATTTGGATGATTGATGATTTTGATGAATGGATGTTTTATTGTATATCATTAAACTGCAAGTTATCATGCATTTTTCATTTCATTCGGGATTGTGGTTTGAAATGATATACAACCGCAAATTTTATTTTTAAATTGCGGATTGAAATGATAAATATCTATATCACTTGACCATAGGATAGAAAATTATATACAGGCATCGTGGTCTATATATAAATTATTTTAAAGTGATTTCTATGGTTTGGATGGAATACGGTTATAATAATTTTAATTTTGATATTTTTCTTCTATATATATATACATATCAAGTTAGAAATTTTGAATTTTAAACTGTGTATAGATCTGTTAAATAAAAATGGAAATTTTTTTGAGAAATGGAATTTGATAAATTATATTATATGTTTAAGTTTGGAAATTTTAAGATATGATATTTATAACCAGATTTTTCCAAGATGAATATAAAATGAATATTCTAGTATAAAGTAAACTTGAGAAAATATTTAATTGCTAGAAATTGGAGTTTTATTTATGGAATTTATGTGAATATTCAAGACTAAATTATAGAGCATTAATTTGTTGAAAGAATAAGATCCAACTTTAGTTTGAAATATTAATACTCCAATTGGATATATATATATATATATATATAAATATATATAGAAATTGAAGTGGTTTTGGAACTTGAAAGTGATATTTGAATTTTGGTTTAGACTTTAAAATAAAGAAATATACTTTTAAAGCCATGGAAATTAATTTTCTTTACAAAGTAACCTTAAAGTTAAACCATTTATTTTATATACCGTTGAATATCCAAACCATTCTAGTTTTAGAAGTTATGGTTTTAAAAAGTATGAATTCCGAAATATTATGTTTTGAAAGTATAATTCAAATGTTTGGTTTCCAGATATTTTAAAATTTAAACCAGTATGATTTTGGAAAAGGATTATATTTGAGATAAAATGATATCATATTATTTTGGGTTTTAATTTGATATCGTATGGGAAATTTTATTCTGGTTTTAAAGTATAAACTGTTTTTAAATGACCGCGGTGTTATAATAACGATGGGTTGGCAAAGAGACCGGGATCGGATATGGACATACTCTCTGTCGATACCGAAAACCACTTTGACTAACCGTGTACGCGGTGGAGATTCCAGAATGAAGTAGGTTGGTGGCGACGTTTCCTGTAAGGTAAATACGTGGACCCAACTCCCGTGAGTTGGCACAAGGTGGCTAAAACAGGAGCGATTCTCGGGCCAATGAGGTCATTCCTCTGATCGAACGCACTCCTTCGATACTATACTCTGACTTTGGATTGTTTCGGTGGCCAGTATTGATTTCTTTGATTTGGGGGTGTTTGTTCGAGGTGGGCGGTAGCTGCGGCTATGCGTTACCATCAGCCCGGATAGCAATTGGTATATCTACCCTGGCATTGCCTAGTTGTGCCGTGTCACCTACCCTACCGCGCCTTTACTACGAGTTTCTATTTGTGTCGTACCTATGGGGTATCCTCTGGTAGCCTCCCGATCAGGAGGTATTACGGTACTGTATAGACTATTGGCATTATTTGTGTTAAGGGCTATATGGGTAACCCCTTAACGCTATTTAAAAAGTAAGTTTATTTTACAAATAGACACTATTATAATAGCGCAATATACTATATAGTAAATAGTTTAACGGATCCCTAGGAGATGTAAATCCCGAGCATCTCTTGAGTTACTGCACTCATATTTATTTCTGTAAATTTAACTTACATAAGATCTTTTAGTTCTGACTCGAGTGTTTTTGTCTTTTCAAATTCGCTCGGGTCAGTCCGAGCGTTCCAGGATTTGAAGTTTTAGCTCTGGAGGACGAAGACGAAGATTTGTATTACTATTATCTACTATTATTCCACTACACTATATTCCGCTGCATTGATATTATTGGTATGTGAATTCTGATATTTAATTGTATAAAGAAGAATCTAATGTTTTGTAAACAGTTTTATAAACTGTATATTTTAATATTATATTTTATCCTTCCGCTGTGAGATTTTATTTTGTTTTATTTCTTCTCTGTTTTCTTATTTACTCCATAACAATCCGCCCTTCCGTATGGTTTGAAATGGGCACGTGTGTCTGTTTAAATCGTGCGAAAAGGCGGGATGTTACAAGTTGGTATCAGAGCTTTGGTTTAGCGATAAACCTTAGCTTTGTGGGGTTTGACTCTTTGTTAATAGGGTAGTAATACCCTATGGGAGTCGCTGAGTGTATATATATGAAAGAGCGTATTTGTTAGCGTTATAAAAAGATTCTGATATTGTGTTAATCTGTTCCGTTTTGTATTTATAAATTCTGGTTGGTGCATGGGACGCTATGTCATCAATAGGGATTTCTAAACACTTAATAGGACAGACCGACATAATATTTGTTTTAATATAGGTGAATGAAATAATTTTGCCTATTATATTTTCTATATATAAAATAAATTTTTAAATGATATTATTTATATATATATATATATATTTTGGTTGCAATAGATTGATTGTTAGGAATAAAATTTTAAATAATAGGTAAAATAAGATTGAAATTAAAATCAATGAAATTTGGAAATTTTAGGACTTAAGTCCGGGATTTTTGAAAATTTGCTTTCAAAGGATTCATGAAATATAATAAATTTGTTTATAAGGATTTTCTTATATAAATATTTAGTATAATTAGGAAATTTTGTTTTAAAGAAGATTTTGTAGAAATAAGCTGTGTACTTTCCTCTCTGTCGTTGGAAAATAACTTCGGTGATGGCGGCCGCATCATCGACTTTCATTTTCGAGTTTCGAAGAGGAAAGGCCCTGTAGTAAATTCTACTCCAGATTTATTTTGAGATTATCTAAAATTTTAATTGTTTTAAATATAATTGAGATATATGAGTGGCAAGGAATTATTTATCTATTATTTTTAAAATAATTTGAAATTTGACCCGGTATTTAATTCACAAATTTCCATTAATTAATTGTTTAAAATTATTTTAGTGAGATAAAAGTAAGTAATTAATGAATTGAAACCTCTAATTTAGGTAAGTGAACAAATGCAAAGTTTTGGAGGGCAATTTGAAATTTTTAACATATGAGACAAAAAAAAGTAATATTGTTGAACATTAAATTTAATAAAAAAAAGAGAGATTGTAACGACCCGTATTTTTACGGATCGAAAGATCGTAAAACTGTTGTTGTCTTTAAGTCGTTAGTGCTTAAGTCGTATGGTAGTTAACTCGTGTAGAGGCTTAGGTTGAAGGGTAGCCTAGGTCGTTCGGAGTTGAGTCGTGACCGTCTTAGCGTCTTAGGTCGTGTGATGTTGAGTCGGTAGGAGCTTAGGTCATGTGGCCGAATTATAATAGCTAACGAGTTAACTAGTGGCCGAGTTAGGATGAGGGACGACTCATAGACTTGGACGAATTAACATGTTAAGTATTAGGTCGTAGGCGACCTATAGATATGAGCGACTTAAGGGCTGGGATGAGTCAGTGACCTAGAGATTTGGACGACTTAAGGTGTGGCCGAGTTAGTGTGTTAGACCGAGGTAACGACCTAAGAAGGCTACGACTTACGGGTTAGCGAGTTAGGAGATAGGTTGTGAACGACCTATAGGGGTAAGGACCTAAGTTAGGTCGTTGAGCGACCTAAGGGAAGTGTTAGGTTGATAGGTAAGTTAGGTCGTTTAGTAGTTAGGGCGAGCGACCTATAAGTTAGCGGCTTAAATTAGTTAGCGACCTAATGTAGTTAGCGATCTAAAAGTGCGAGCGACCTAAGGAGTTTAGCGACCTAATAGTAGGCGGCATAAGTAAGTTAGGTCGGGGAGCGACCTAAGATAGGTCGCAGTGTATATCTAGGACGGAGGCGACCTATGTTGAGGTAGGATGTCTGTGTAAGGTCGTTAGGTCGTTCTGGCGACCTAGAGAGGGATATAGCTTGGTTATGATAGTTCGCGCTTTGGCATAAGGTTTAGGTCGTTGGAGAGTTAAGTCACGTATGCTTTAGGTCATTGGGTCGGTAGGTCGCTATATCATAGAGGCGAGTATGCTTTAGGTTGTAGGTCGTTGGGGTCTAGGTCGTAACTCGTATGTCTCTGGGTGGTTAGGCCGTTAGGTCGTTGGAGTGTATAGGTCGGCAGCGACCTATGTTGGGTCGGAGTTTTTAGGTCGGCAACGACCTAAGTCTGGGCGACCTAAGGGTGATTTCAGCCTATAAATAGAGGGGTTTGGCTCACTTTTTGGCACCGGTTTTCGAAGCGACGAAGTGCTGCCATTTTGAGAGCTCGACTACAACATTTCTTCACTTCTTTTCTCCATTCCAATCTAGTTCTAACATCCATCCAAGATCGAAGATCCAAGAGCCAAAGTTGAAGATCTTCATCCAACCAAGCTAGATTTCATCGTTTCAAGCGGGATTTCGACGAATCAAGCTTGAATCTTCGCTGTCCACATCTGAAGTTGATAGTTTTTGAAGTGTTTGGGTGATTTGGTGAGTGGTGGTTATCTCTCACGCGGACCCAAAGGAGTATATTGGATCGGTGGCTTGTTTATGTGTTTAAGATAGTGATTTCTAGCATTTTCCTTAAGTGTGCATGTAGATCCATCATTTATGAAGATGTTTACTTATGCAAGTTCATTTATCAAGTTGTAGAGACAAAACCCATGATTTCTATTTGCTAAATCTATGCTAAAAACCCTATGATTCATGCATGTTAGACTTATGCTTATTTATTTACGAAATTGCCATTATAGTTGCTATTGCTTATTAGATCTTGTTTGTATGCTTGAATGTATGGATGTGTGATTTATTTTGGTTGTTTCAAGTTGGCTACTAGTTGATTTGGAACAAGATGGTTGAAGATGATTCAAAAGCTAGGTGAAAAGTCTCTTGAATGGTGAAAGCTGCTTGTGGCATATGAAGCGGATGACGAAGCTCATATGGATGGATTCGAGGACTTTGCTATGATTAGAGGAAGCAAAGCATGACGAGAGACGGACTTTGCCATGATATGTTGAGGCGAAGTATGATGATGAGAAGGACTTTGCTAAGATGCGTTGGAGCAAAGCATGATGTGGAAGCCTTGGTTTAATCCAGACGGGATCATCCCAAGCATGTTGATTAGTCGATGATGCGGTTCGAGTTGGTGGATAATGGTGGCTCGAGAGGTGCTTGAGCTATAATGGGAATAGTCATCGAGGAGGATGACTAGAAGGCTGAGATCTTATCGTTATTGAAGGTTCTAGCAAGCTCAAAGCAAGAGTACGTTGGGTAGATCCATTATACCCAGGCGCGGGTCATGATGACGTGCTAGTACTCTGGGTAGATTCGTTATACCTAGGCACGGGTCACGAGGACGTGCGGAGTTATGTCTAGAACCGGGGTTGCCATTAGCCCTTGACGGATGTTTGAAAGATGAGTTGGTCATTCAATTAACGATAAAATCAAGGCAATGATAACAGTGATAGCCAGAGTCATGGATGTTTGTTGTATCATCATTTGGTCTCAAGAGCGGTGTTTTCTGGGTGCTTATCTGATCTTGGTTTAGGGCTTGGGGGTTTGTATTTGGAAAACATCGACCTTGACTCGAGTGATTATTGCTTTACTTTAATTATCTGCTTTGCTATGCTTGCTTCTCCTTAGTGTGTGTCTGGGGGCTATCACTGTAGAAAGAGGTGGAGTGGGATGATTTGGGTTCCTATTCCTTTTATCCTTTATGTTCCTTTGGTATGTTTGATAGTTGATTTACTGCTCACTAAGACTATTGTCTGACTCAAGGTTTTATGTCTCCTCTTATTACCTTGGGCTGTTCATCCATGTTTGGGATGGGCAGACTAGGTGACAGGTGGCAGGTGCTGATCATCGTGGCTCACGCTGATGATGACGAAGACGAGCAGGAGGCTTTACACATTATTTTCATATTCTGTGTACTGGATATTCCGCTGATTGTTGATTACTCTGAGTGCTATGTAGTGAGGCTTCTTGTATTCATGATTCAGACCATGTATAAAGCTATTATGATTAGATGATGATATTCTGTTCTATGGGAGCTTCACTATATTTTATTTCTCTATTGTATTTTATCCATGCGCTGTGAGTTTTACGATAGAGTCTGCGATGTTTGTTTTACCCTTGACAGTCACTCATGGCTGCCTGGCACACTTTCAGCGCACCATTCCCTTGTTTCCGTGCGGGAGTCATGGGCGGTCGTCACATTTGGTATCAGAGCTTTGGTTAATCGATTTTAGCCAACGCTCGCTGACGTAACTACGTATGAGAGACGTAATTGTATTTTGATGAATGATTACTATATATAATATAGTAGTTTAGAAGGATTTGAACTCCTTATGTAGTTGTTTCTCAAGGTGTTCTAAGTCATTCATTTTTGTAGATATTAAGGATGAGTCGAAGGGGGAGACCAGCTGCTAGGGAAGGCCGTGCTGCTAGGGAAGCTGTTGATTATGCTCCTATGTTTGAGGCCATGATGACTTCGATCATAAGGAGGATACCAGATTCAGGATCGTCAGTGGATGTGGGAGTTCAAGTTCAAGCTCCAAGGCCGGTGGATTTTGCTAAGCTTTGCAAGGACTATACTTCTCTTGGAGGAAAGGTTTTCTTAGGAACGGAATCGACTATTGAAGTCCAAAGATGGATGGATGCTTGTAGGAGGATCTTTGGAGATTTAGGAATTGAGGATGCAACTAAGAGGAAGCTTGCATCGAGACAGCTTCAAGGGAGAGCTGCTGATTGGTGGAATTCTATCACCATAGATACTCCAGAAGAAGAGATTACTTGGGAGCAATTCCAAGTTAGATTTGAAGCCAAGTTTATCTCTATATCTCAGAAGTCTGTTTTTTTTAAGAAGTTTGTTGAACTCAAGCAGGGTGGGAGGCCAGTTCTTGAGTATGTTTCTGAGTTTTAGGCTCTGTCCAAGTATGCTAGATCGTATATTGTATCTCCCTACCAGAAGAACGAGAAATTCGTGACAGGCTTGGACAGTTATCTTGGAAGACAGTTGGTGGATCACCTGGACGATCCATTTGAGAAGCTGGTGGAGAAATCTCTCAGGCACGAGAGTTTGTTTCCTAAGGAAGTATCTGTTGTTGTTGTCACCAAGGAGGAGTCTAAACCACAGCAGGGTGGAAACAAGAAGAGGAAGCAGCAACAGCAGAAGGGTAAGGATGGTCAGAAGAAGCTGAAGGGGGAAAAGACCTGCTATAATTGTCGGCAGAAGGGTCATCTCTCCAAGGATTGCAAGAATCCGAAGGTGTTGTTGAAGTGCTACAACTGTGATAAGCTGGGGCACATTAAGAAGAACTGTCCGGAACCGATAAAGGACAGGCAGGTTGTGTAAGCTTACGCTTTGGGGGCTGTCCCGTCATCTTGGAAAGCTCCTACTGCTGAAGAGAAGGGGAAGAGTGTGGTGGTTCAAGGTACTCTTTCCATTTGTGGTGTTCCAGTTAGAGTGTTATTTGATACTGGAGCGTCTCATTCTTTTGTTTGTAATGAGTTGGTAGACCGGTTGGGTTTGGAACCGGATATTGTTGATAGACCATTGGTAGTGACTAATCCAGTTGGGGGTTCGTCTTGTTTGTGTATGCTATGTCGTGGTCTAGTTATATCGAGTCATGATTGCTCTTTTGTTTGTGATTGCTTTGTTCTGAACTTTGCGGGGTTCAGAATTATTTTGGGTATGGACTGGCTTAGGAAGTATGCGGCAAAGGTTGATTGTGAGAGATTGGAGGTGACAGTCGAGAATGTGGAGGGGCGAAAGGTTGTGATACGATGTAAGCATGAAGAAGGCGTCTTCATGAGCTTCATGTATTCGCTGGTTGTTCCACGGGATGGACTGTCATCGATGCCAATCGTGAATGGATTCGAGGATGTCTTTGACGAGGTCAAAGGGTTACCGCCGCATAGGGAGATCGAGTTTCGTATCGATCTAGTTGAGGGAGACAGACCTGTTGTGATGCCTCTTAGGCGGATGGCGCCTAGAGAACAGCAAGAGTTGAGGGTGCAGGTTGATGACCTTTTACGGAAAGGATTCATTCGGCGTAGTGTGTCCGAATGGGGTGCACCAGTTGTGTTCGTAACCAAAGCGGATGGATCGTTGAGGTTGTGTGTTGATTATCGTGAGCTGAATAAGGTGACTAAGAAGAACAAGTATCCATTGCCGAGAATAGATGACTTGTTTGATCAGCTTCACGAAGCTAAGGTGTTTTCTCAGATGGATTTGGCAACGGGATTTCACCAGTTGAGAGTGGAGAAGGATAGCGTGTCGAAGACTGCTTTCAGGACACCATCCGGTTTCTATGAGTGGCTGGTAACGCCGTTTGGATTGACTAATGCACCAGCATATTTTGTGGATCTTATGAATAGAGTGTTCAGAGATCAGTTGAACAAGTTCGTACTTGTGTTCGTGGATGATATTCTGATTTACTCCAGAACTGAAGAAGAGCACAAGACGCACTTGCGTATTGTTTTGGAAATCTTGCGAAAACATCAGCTAAAGGCTAAGTTTTCGAAGTGTCACTTCTGGAAGAGTGAAGTGAGGTTCTTAGGCCATGTTATTTCTGGAGATAGAATAGCGGTTGAACCCGCTAAGGTGGAAGCAATTCAGGATTGGGTTAGACCTAAGAATGCATCTGATGTGAGAAGTTTTCTTGGATTAGCAGGATATTATCGTCGGTTTATCAAAGACTTTTCCAAGATAGCTGCACCATTAACAGGATTGACGAAGAAGAACCAAGTGTTCTGTTGGGATGCTAAGTGTGAGCAAGCTTTTGGAATCCTGAAAGAGCGACTGACGAGTACTCCTGTTTTGACTATTCCAAGTGGGAATGATGAGATGGTGGTTTACACCGATGCATGTGGTACTGGACTTGGAGCAGTACTAATGCAAAAGAATAAAGTTGTTGCATATGCAAGTCGACAACTGAAGCCGCATGAAAGGAATTATCCGACTCATGATTTGGAGTTAGCGGCGATCGTATTTGCTTTGAAGATGTGGAGACATTATCTATTGGGAGTTAGATTTGAGTTGTTTACAGATCATAAGTCCTTGAAGTATCTGTTCTCTCAAAAGGATTTGAATCTTCGACCGCAACGGTGGCTAGAGTTCTTGGCATCGTATGATTTTGGTATAGCCTATACTCCAGGAAAAGGTAACGCAGTGGCTGATGCGTTAAGTCGAAGACATGTCAGACTGGGAGCCATGTTTTCGGAATGGAAGAGTCTCGAGTATTTGGCTGGATTTGACTTCAGGCCTAGATGTGAATTGGAACCTGAAATGTTGGCAAACTTATCGATAAGGCCTACTCTTGTGGAAAGAATTGGCGAGAGCCAAAAGCGAGACGATAAGCTTGTCAAGATTATCCGTGATTTGGAATCTGGATTGGACCCAGAGAAGGATAAAAGATTCGAAGTCGATCGAGAGGGTTGGCTTCGGAAGCAAGGACGACTGGTTGTTCCCGATATCGATGAGTTGAGAGATGAAGTTTTGAAGGAAAGTCATCACTCGAAGTTGACAATTCATCCAGGAGGAAATAAGATGTATCGGGACATGAAGAGAACCTATTACTGGGAAGGTATGAAGAAGGATGTTGGAAATTTTATTTCCAAGTGCAAGAATTGCCAGTTGGTTAAAGCAGAGCAGAAGAAGCCCAGTGGATTGCTTCAGCCGTTAGAAGTTCCTACATGGAAGTGGGAGCAAATATCGATGGATTTTGTCGATGGTTTACCTAGAACCAGAACGGGAAATGAAGGGATTTGGGTCATTGTAGATCGTTTGACTAAGAGTGCAAGATTTATTCCTGTTCGATCAACTAGGAGTGCATCGAAGTTGGCTGAATTGTATGTTAAGTGGATAGTTCGATTCCATGGTATTCCAAAGAGTATAGTGAGTGATCGAGACCCACTGTTCACTAGTGGATTTTGGAAGAGCTTCCAGGAGGTTTTGGGAACCGAGTTGTGTTTGAGTACAGCTTATCATCCTCAAACAGATGGTCAGACTGAGAGAGTCAACCGAGTTTTGGAAGATCTTTTGAGGGCATGTGTTTTGGATTTCGGAGGATCATGGGAAGATCATCTTCATTTGGTGGAATTTGCGTATAATAACAGTTACCAGTCAAGTATTGGTATGGCACCATATGAGGCACTGTATGGAAGACCGTGTAACTCTCCAACATGTTGGTTGGAAACTGGAGAAAAGCTGATACTTGGGCCTGAGATGATTCGTCAAACTTCGGATTGTATAGAGATCATTCGGCAACGAATGAAGGCAGCCCAAGACCGTCAGAAGAGTTATGCCGATAAGCGTCGAAAAGATTTGGAATTCGATGTAGGTGATATGGTTTTTGTGAAGATTTCTCCTCTGAAGAATGTTATTCGATTCGGGAAGAAAGGAAAGTTAACTCCGAGATTTGTTGGACCATTCCCGATTATCGAGCGAATTGGAAAGCTCGCTTATAGATTGGAGTTACCGGAGAAGATGGCGGGTGTGCACAATGTCTTTCATGTATCTTATCTACGGAAGTATGTGCATGACTCGAATACGGTGGTTTTTGCTGATAGCTGTGAAGACTTGGAGGTTGATCCAGTGGTTACGAGACCTCGTAAGCCGCTTCGTGTTGTTGAAACCGACACGAAACAGCTTAGGAGGAAGACGATTACGTTGCTCAAGATACAATGGAGTGATGATGTTAACGACTGTACATGGGAGGAGGAGGAAGAGAGGATGAAGGCAGCTCATCCTAAACTCTTCGAGGTATGGCCCTAAGGTGTCGTGGCATCTCATGAATTTGTAACTTGTTCTAATCTTAGAATTCTGCATGCTAGGATAGTAATTGGATGCATGGTTTGTTGATTGCTATGGATGGTAGGCATGCAGAATAGTTTTGGTTGCTCTTGTTTGTTTGGAATTTCGGGGGCGAAATTCCTAAGGGGGAGGGAATGTAACGACCCGTATTTTTACGGATCGAAAGATCGTAAAACTGTTGTTGTCTTTAAGTCGTTAGTACTTAAGTCGTATGGTAGTTAACTCGTGTAGAGGCTTAGGTTGAAGGGTAGCCTAGGTCGTTCGGAGTTGAGTCGTGACCGACTTAGCATCTTAGGTCATGTGATGTTGAGTCGGTAGGAGCTTAGGTCATGTGGCCGAATTATAATAGCTAACGAGTTAACTAGTGGCCGAGTTAGGATGAGGGACGACTCATAGACTTGGACGAATTAACATGTTAAGTATTAGGTCGTAGGCGACCTATAGATATGAGCGACTTAAGGGCTGGGATGAGTCAGTGACCTAGAGATTTGGACGACTTAAGGTGTGGCCGAGTTAGTGTGTTAGACCGAGGTAACGACCTAAGAAGGCTACGACTTACGGGTTAGCGAGTTAGGAGATAGGTTGTGAATGACCTATAGGGGCAACGACCTAAGTTAGGTCGTTGAGCGACCTAAGGGAAGTGTTAGGTTGATAGGTAAGTTAGGTCGTTTAGTAGTTAGGGCGAGCGACCTATAAGTTAGCGGCTTAAATTAGTTAGCGACCTAATGTAGTTAGCGATCTAAAAGTGCGAGCGACCTAAGGAGTTTAGCGACCTAATAGTAGGCGGCATAAGTAAGTTAGGTCGGGGAGCGACCTAAGATAGGTCGCAGTGTATATCTAGGACGGAGGCGACCTATGTTGAGGTAGGATGTATGTGTAAGGTCGTTAGGTCGTTCTGGCGACCTAGAGAGGGATATAGCTTGGTTATGATAGTTCGCGCTTTGGCATAAGGTTTAGGTCGTTGGAGAGTTAAGTCGCGTATGCTTTAGGTCATTGGGTCGGTAGGTCGCTATATCATAGAGGCGAGTATGCTTTAGGTCGTAGGTCGTTGGGGTCTAGGTCGTAACTCGTATGTCTCTGGGTGGTTAGGCCGTTAGGTCGTTGGAGTGTATAGGTCGGCAGCGACCTATGTTAGGTCGGAGTTTTTAGGTCGGCAACGACCTAAGTCTGGGCGACCTAAGGGTGATTTCAGCCTACAAATAGAGGGGTTTGGCTCACTTTTTGGCACCGGTTTTCGAAGCGACGAAGTGCCGCCATTTTGAGAGCTCGACTACAACATTTCTTCACTTCTTTTCTCCATTCCAATCTAGTTCTAACATCCATCCAAGATCGAAGATCAAGATCGAAGATCCAAGAGCCAAAGTTGAAGATCTTCATCCAACCAAGCTAGATTTCATCGTTTCAAGCGGGATTTCGACGAATCAAGCTTGAATCTTCGCTGTCCAGATCTGAAGTTGATAGTTTTTGAAGTGTTTGGGTGATTTGGTGAGTGGTGGTTATCTCTCACGCGGACCCAAAGGAGTATATTGGATCGGTGGCTTGTTTATGTGTTTAAGATAGTGATTTCTAGCATTTTCCTTAAGTCTGCATGTAGATCCATCATTTATGAAGATGTTTACTTATGCAAGTTCATTTATCAAGTTGTAGAGACAAAACCCATGATTTCTATTTGCTAAATCTATGCTAAAAACCCTATGATTCATGCATGTTAGACTTATGCTTATTTATTTACGAAATTGCCATTATAGTTGCTATTGCTTATTAGATCTTGTTTGTATGCTTGAATGTATGGATGTGTGATTGATTTTGGTTGTTTCAAGTTAGCTAGTAGTTGATTTGGAACAAGATGGTTGAAGATGATTCAAAAGCTAGGTGAAAAGGCTCTTGAATGGTGAAAGCTGCTTGTGGCATATGAAGCGGATGACGAAGCTCATATGGATGGATTCGAGGACTTTGCTATGATTAGAGGAAGCAAAGCATGACGAGAGATGGACTTTGCCATGATATGTTGAGGCGAAGTATGATGATGAGAAGGACTTTGCTAAGATGCGTTGGAGCAAAGCATGAAGTGGAAGCCTTGGTTTAATCCAAACGGGATCATCCCAATTATGTTGATTACTTGATGATGCGGTTCGAGTTGGTGGATAATGGTGGCTCGAGAGGTGCTTGAGCTATAATGGGAATAGTCGTCGAGGAGGATGACTAGAAGGCTGTGATCTTATCGTTATTGAAGGTTCTAGCAAGCTCAAAGCAAGAGTACGTTGGGTAGATCCGTTATACCCAGGCGCGGGTCATGATGACGTGCTAGTACTCTGGGTAGATTCGTTATACCTAGGCACGGGTCACGAGGACGTGCGGAGTTATGTCTAGAACCGGGGTTGCCATTAGCCCTTGACGGATGTTTGAAAGAGGAGTTGGTCATTCAATTAACGATAAAATCAAGGCAATGATAACAGTGATAGCCAGAGTCATGGATGTTTGGTTGTATCATCATTCGGTCTCAAGAGCGGTGTTTTCTGGGTGCTTATTTGATCTTGGTTTAGGCCTTGGGGGTTTGTATTTGGAAAACATCGACCTTGACTCGAGTGATTATTGCTTTACTTTAATTATCTGCTTTGCTATGCTTGCTTCTCCTTAGTGTGTGTCTGGGGGCTATCACTGTAGAAAGAGGTGGAGTGGGATGATTTGGGTTCCTATTCCTTTTATCCTTTATGTTCCTTTGGTATGTTTGATAGTTGATTTACTGCTCACTAAGACTGTTGTCTGACTCAAGGTTTTATGTCTCCTCTTATTACCTTGGGTTGTTCATCCATGTTTGGGATGGGCAGACTAGGTGACAGGTGGCAGGTGCTGATCTTCGTGGCTCACGCTGATGATGACAAAGACGAGCAGGAGGCTTTACATATTATTTTCATATTCTATGTACTGGATATTCCGTTGATTGTTGATTACTCTGAGTGCTATGTAGTGAGGCTTCTTGTATTCATGATTCAGACCATGTATAAAGCTATTATGATTAGATGATGATATTCTGTTCTATGGGAGCTTCACTATATTTTATTTCTCTATTGTATTTTATCCATGCGCTGTGAGTTTTACGATAGAGTCTGCGATGTTTATTTTACCCTTGACGGTCACTCATGGCTGCCTGGTACACTTTCAGCGCACCATTCCCTTGTTTCCGTGCGGGAGTCATGGGCGGTCGTCACAGAGATAAAATTTGTATATGTTCTTTTGCATTTTCTTTGACATATATAACTTACCAAATATGAAAAGTTGAAATGTTAAATAAGTGATTGGAATAGAATATTATACAAGTAGAAATTTTGGAAATAATGAAGTATTCAATGAATTGCTATTATAAATGAGAATTTAATGTATAAACTTAAGGATAAATTGAAATTTTACCATAATTAGAGGTAAGTATTATTAATAGGTGTTTTAAACTTAAGTAAATAAAATGAAATTCTTTAATAAATAAAGATTGATGTGCAGGGTTATAAACTTAAGTATGATATAAATGCTACTAGTTTAATATAATGGAATGTGGGAAATATAAATAAATGACCGCAAACCATAGTTAATGAATAAATAAAATCCTTTACTTATAAGAATGAATGTTATAACGTTAAGAATTTAGTGTAATTAAAAAGGGTTACTGTAATTAAATATAATAGGATGTAAGCATTAAATAAATGATTGAAATTGAGAAGTGCATTAAATATAATACCAATAAAAGAGACTTACATAACCTGAATAAATAAAAATGAATAATGGTAAGTAATAAGTAGAAATAAGGAAACAACCATTGAATGAGAAATAAAAAATTTGAAGTTGTTAGATATAAATGTAAATTATAAAAGGATAATTTATGTGGTATGAATTGTAAACTTAAGAAAAAGGGTTTAAGAAAATAAAAGATAAACTGTATATGAATGAAAAGATCAAACAACTAATGTATGAAAAAAAAAAATTATTGATTTGTTGGTTGAATTATATGGTTTGATTTATGGTTGGTCGGGTAAGGAAATTTGAAATAGTTGGATGAATAAATAATCTAGTCGATCTCATCTAAGACTGTTGAGTATATGATGCACTGGATAGTTATTTTTCATTCCGTACCATTTCAAGCTTTTAACCCGAGCAACTATTTGTTTGTTGATTATATGGTTGTTTATATTTGTTGTGTATGTTGTTTGTTGAAATGGATGGTTATTGGATTGATTTGATTGTTAGTGATTGAAACCACTTAGAGATTATTTGGAAATGTTATCCAAACATTATTTATTTAAGTACATAAAGATATAATGATTATAAGATGGGTATATTTTATGTAAGGTAATGAATTTAGTAAATTATTGGTTATAGGTTAAATATTTTGAATAAGATGTATTGTTATTTAAATTCTTTTTCTCCCTTCTTTTTCCTTTTCGGGGACGAAAAGTTTTGAGTGGGGAAGAGTGTAACGACCCGTTAAATTCGATGATTTTAAATGTGATAATTTAATAGGATTTCAAAATTAATTTAGAATGAAATCCAAATGAATTAAGTAGAAAAGGATTCACACCTGGATATGGAATTTAATATGAGAAATTTATGAAAATGTTAAATGGTTTTAATGCAATGAAAGATTTTAAATGGTAAATGGGAATAAATTAAGGAATCATATTAGTTCCAGTTAATAGATTACGACTTGAATGAGATTCCAATTTAATAAAATCATTTAAATGTTATGATTTGATTTTATGGAATATGAGAAATACAAATGTAGGGATTTGATTAATATATATGTTATTTGTTCAGGGTATTGAATAAAATTGGGAATCCAATTTAAATTAATGATAATAACGTTGATATTAGTTAATAAATAAATTTCAATGCAATGCCCATAAATGAATGAAATGAAATGAATATGTATACTAGGTTATTTATCAAATAGAAGGATAGAAAGTAAATATCGGATTTGATTGATGAACAAATATATATTAATTAGTAATGAAATGTAAAGTAAATGGCGATTGTATAAAACCAATGCAATAAGATTTTCAAATAGTAACTGAATGTAGACGTGTGAAATAGAGTTAATGACTATAATTATTGTACGCTACTTATTTTATTAGTTGTCAATGTTAATCTGGAATCAAATTCGATTTATCCCCAAAATTACTGCAGTTAATGTGGAATAAATTGGTAAATGAAGAATGTTGGATCCAAATAAGTTGTAACCAAGTAAAATCCCATTTTTAATAAACTATGTGGGAAAAGAAATGAAACCAAAATGAAAATGTGAAAATATAAAATGTAATGAAATTCTAATTAATAATGACTTTGTTAGTAAAGTGAAAACTGATTTAATATTAAGTTGTAACTGGATAAAAATCAAATTTATTTGGAATTGATTTGCAATCAATTGAATTTATTGCAATTAAATGGATTCAATATTTAAAATAATTATGTAAATATTATTTGGAAGAAATTGAAGTTATTTGGGTAATAAGTATTGTAATTGGCTAATTTAGATACTTTAAAGTGAAACGGAAATTATTAACGAAATAGTTTGATTGCAATTTTTAATTCATCTAATTGATGATAAAGATTTGTTAGATCTATTTAATAAGAATTTTGGGGCATTTAATAGGTAATTGCTGATTTTGAATCGAATTAAAGGGATTACTGAAATCAATTTTTAGCAACTTTTAAACCATTGCTATTGATTTAGAATATAAAGAGTTGTCTTTTTAATTGAGTTAAATTTTTGAAATCGCGTTGTTGAAATTAAATGGGAAATAAAACGTTAAGGATAACCAGTATTCAAGATTTACCATCTATTTAGTATATTAATTGTAACTGATAATCAACTGCAATAAATAATAAATAATTATTACGTTAACGTTAATTGAAGTGATATTTGAAATTTAATATTTAGGAATTATGTAAATATAAGTTCAGATGAAATTGGAAATATTTACATATTGAAATATGAATCCAATGATAAATTCTTCTATTTGATAATAATAATGGAAAGTAAATTTAATTAAAATTTTGGAAATTTAATTTGGGGAAATTAATGAAATTTGGGGATTTCTAAAATTTTAAATTCGACAAGTTAATTTTTTTTAAAATTAGTATAGGTGATTGAGAAATTTATAATAGTAAGAATCGTCAATTATCAAAAAGAAATGGGAAATTTGATTTAATTGACTAAATTTTAATTTATTTAATTAATATAAAAATAGTCATTTTTGTCACGGACTCGGATTTCGACGAAATCAGTTTCATCGGATCCGTATCAGTGAATTATTGTAGGGTTTCAAGTTTCGTATCGATCGGACTTTTCGTTTGATCGTACGGACGCGAAACGCCTTGAAATCGATTTAATTAAAATCAATTTGAAATCAATTTGAAAATTTTGTTTTCAGCATAACTTCTTCATACGATCGAATTTGGACGTGAAACTTACTCCATCGCGTCCAGAATACTTTAAAATACCTATTTGGATATGTAGGTTTAATAAATTTCGTTCCAGGGTCAGAACGGGCTTTTTGGGCCAACTACCGTTTAACACGTTCGAAATTCGTGCCCACCTAGACTACTACCATTTGTCTATATATATGTTGTGATAAAGCCTAGCCTCCATTCTCTATCATTTGTATGTACGTTCATTTTCTTCATCTCTTTCTCTTCCTCAATGGTTGCAAAACCTAGATCTATCTACAGTTCAAAATCAAAAGTGAAAATTCAAACTCTCCAGAAAATTCTCAAAAAAATATATGTTGTAGCTGTCGATGTATACGTCACAGATCCGTGATTCGTTTCTCGATTCAGTTGTTCGTTCATCCAGTAAAATTCAAACCATTTTCGGCCACTCATCATCGTCGCAACAAAACTCGCCCGATCGAAAAACTGTTTCTGGGTTTTGACGAGGGAACGTAGGGGAGTGCATCCGTGTGGTTGATTTCGAGAATGGATGGTCAGATCGATGCAATTTTTTGAATTAGGGTTCCATGAGGCGGCGGCGGCTGGAGCTCTGGGGGCGCCGGTGGTGGCTCACGACGGTCGGCCTGGAGTGGGGAGGCTCGTGGTGATGGTCGCTGATGGCCACGAGGTTGGAGGCGCTGGCAAATCATGGTCAAACGGCGGTCAAAGCCGTGTTTACTTGGGTTCGAACTTGCTGAAGGCTCCTGCGTGCGTACGTGCGTAGATGGTAGGAGAGGAATAATGTACTCTGCTGACGTGGCTTCAATGTTTGGGTTTGTTTTATTTGTTTATTTTATTCTTAACTCGATTTCAACTCGTTTAAATTCAATAACTTGCTCGTACGAACTCTGTTTCACACGAAATTTTTTCCGTTAGGATCGTAATTAGATTTCGGATCTGATGACACTGATTGGATGAATTTGGAGACAGTCGAATTTTTGAGTTTAAATTGAGTTTAAATTTGATTTAAATTCCAAAGGTGAGTGTTTTAACCCACTCACAACTTCTAAAAGTTTTTATGTTTGTTAAATTTATTTTAGATATGAGTAGGAATTTATTTATGACTGTTTGGCATGTTTTATTTATCATATCTGTTAATTCGCATTTAATTAAATTAACTGTTAATTTAGTTTATTGATTGCATATAAATTGACAGTTAGAATTTATTTATTTGCATATAAACTGCTAGAAACAGTTATAAAATTTATTACTGAATATAAACTGTTAGTCTAATAGTTGTTAAATTTATTTTGAATATAACTGCCAGTTATTACCTGTTATATATTATTAGATATATATTGATATTGATTTATTATTGGATGATGATTGTGATTTGGATGATGGATGATTTTGATGAATGGATGTTTTATTGTATATCATTAAACTGCAAGTTATCATGCATTTTTCGTTTCATTCGGGATTGTGGTTTGAAATGATATACAACCGCAAATTTTATTTTTAAATTGCGGATTGAAATGATAAATATCCGTATCACTTGACCATAGGATAGAAAATTATATACAGGCACCGTGGTATATATATAAATTATTTTAAAGTGATTTCTATGGTTTGGATGGAATACAGTTATAATAATTTTAATTTTGATATTTTTCTTCTATATATATATACATATGAAGTTAGAAATTTTGAATTTTAAACTGTGTATAGATCTGTTAAATAAAAATGGAATTTTTTTTGAGAAATGGAATTTGATAAATTATATTATATGTTTAAGTTTGGAAATTTTAAGATATGATATTTATAACCAGATTTTTCCAAGATAAATATAAAATGAATATTCTAGTATAAAGTAAACTTGAGAAAATATTTAATTGCTAGAAATTGGAGTTTTATTTATGGAATTTATGTGAATATTCAAGACTAAATTATAGAGCATTAATTTGTTGAAAGAATAAGATCCAACTTTAGTTTGAAATATTAATACTCCAAATGGATATATATATATATATATATATATAGAAATTGAAGTGGTTTTGGAACTTGAAAGTGATATTTGAATTTTGGTTTAGACTTTAAAATAAAGAAATATACTTGTAAAGCCATGGAAATTAATTTTCTTTACAAAGTAACCTTAAAGTTAAACCATTTATTTTATATACCGTTGAATATCCAAACCATTCCAGTGTTAGAAGTTTTGGTTTTAAAAAGTATGAATTCCGAAATATTATGTTTTGAAAGTATAATTCAAATGTTTGGTTTCCAGATTTTTTAAATTTTAAACCAGTATGATTTTGGAAAAGGATTATATTTGAGATAAAATGATATCATATTATTTTGGGTTTTAATTTGATATCGTATGGGAAATTTTATTCTGGTTTTAAAGTATAAACTATTTTTAAATGACCGCGGTGTTATAATAACGATGGGTTGGCAAAGAGACCGGGATCGGATATGGACATACTCTCTGTCGATACCGAAAACCACTTTGACTAACCGTGTACGCGGTGGAGATTCCAGAATGAAGTAGGTTGGTGGCGACGTTTCCTGTAAGGTAAATACGTGGACCCAACTGCCGTGAGTTGGCATAAGGTGGCTAAAACAGGAGCGATTCTCGGGCCAATGAGGTCATTCCTCTGATCGAACGCACTCCTTCGATACTATACTCTGACTTTGGATTGTTTCAGTGGCCACTATTGATTTATTTGATTTGGGGGTGTTTGTTCGAGGTGGGCGGTAGCTGCGGCTATGCGTTACCATCAGCCCGGGTAGCAATTGGTATATCTACCCTGGCATTGCCTAGTTGTGCCGTGTCAGCTACCCTACCGCGCCTTTACTACGAGTTTCCATTTGTGTCGTACCTATGGAGTATCCTCTGGTAGCCTCCCGATCAGGAGGTATTACGTTACTGTATAGACTATTGGCATTATTTGTGTTAAGGGCTATATGGGTAACCCCTTAACTCTATTTAAAAAATAAGTTTCTTTTACGAATAGACACTATTATAATAGCGCAATATACTATATAGTAAATAGTTTAACGGATCCCTAGGAGATGTAAATCCCGAGCATCTCTTGAGTTACTGCACTCATATTTATTTCTGTAAATTTAACTTACATAAGATCTTTTAGTTCCGAATCGAGTGTTTTTGTCTTTTCAAATTCGCTCGGGTCAGTCCGAGCGTTTCAGGATTTGAAGTTTTAGCTCTGGAGGACGAAGACGAAGATTTGTATTACTATTATCTACTATTATTCCACTACACTATATTCCGCTGCATTGATATTATTGGTATGTGAATTCTGATATTTAATTGTATAAAGAAGAATCTAATGTTTTGTAAACAGTTTTATAAACTGTATATTTTAATATTATATTTTATCCTTCCGCTGTGAGATTTTATTTTGTTTTATTTCTTCTCTGTTTTCTTATTTACCCCATAACAATCCGCCCTTCCGTATGGTTTGAAATGGGCACGTGTGTCTGTTTAAATCGTGCGAAAAGGCGGGATGTTACATTACGCATTTTTCTTCAATCTAAATAAGTAATTTGTAGTAAATGCATCATCATACCGACTATCATGTGATGACTTCATGAATAAACAAAAGTCTGTTTCTGTCATAACTAATGACAGACTAAAATATTTCTCTCTGTTTCCTAAATTTTATTTTATTCATTACATGTTTTCGATTCAAATATTGTATTTGTGTATCCTTTTGTTTTATCTCACTATTGTTATGGTTTAATATGTGTGATAGCTTATGTTTGAGGAAGGAGAAGATCTGAGGGAAAACAAAAAGGCTGGATTATTATATAATATTTGAACTATTCTTATACAATATTTAGTGCAATCCTTTTAGTTTTCTGATAATCATTAATAGGTTTGCTATTTGTAAGACATTATCCTTTAAGTTTATACATTTAGCCTATTCTGAATACACAATAATGCTTTATGGTTACTTAAACTCTTATATGGTAGAAAATATTATGAACAAAAAGGTTTACGATAAAATTTTCTGTATCTAAATTAAGGGTAATGCGTTTTAAACTCTAAAAGCGAAAGCCTAGACATCGTGAATTTGACAAAGCCACAATGATAAAGTCCATTATTTCACCATAAAAATAGAAGTTCATATATGACGGGATAATTGAAAACAATATTCAATGATAAATAGGACTTCGCATGATTATTTGAAATGCTAATATATTTTGTAAGATATGTCAATAGAGGTTTGATATTTATTGCAGTATGTAATATTGTGTTATAGAATATTGATATTTGGAGGATATTGGGTTGACTAAATGTATGCCTATGAACTGTATTGATTATGTTTGTTAATGTGGTAGGTTCTTTGTGATAATACGATGGACATGCAAAGGTTTGATGAAGGATATCTACATCATGAGTTGCTTAAGGCAGCAACAGGTGTAAAGAAATGGGATAACCCTTAATGACCATGGATCTATAAAGACAAGAGGAACCACATAAGGTATGACTAACCAAGTACTTCAAAAAAAACTTCAGTGGATAAATTTACCTCAATCATGATAATTTTACGAATTATGTGTATTTCTACAGCTCTCCGTTACAACAGAACAACATAGTTTATGACAATTATATATTTAACTGCCAGTTGTAGTAAGATGGTCATCGTTTTCTTATTCCTGCTTACAATACACTTTTAAGAGTTGTACTATATTAGCTATCCAAGACTGCTACTTTGAGTAAAATATAACAAGATTTTTCATTATACCACATTTTTAGCTGTGAAAAATATGTATATTATGATTTTAAGAAGCTTTTATGAAATAAATTATTAAGATGTGTGCAAGTAATTATAGTGTAAAAGAATGATTAATTACGCCTTTGTCTGGAACTTATCCTTGATCTTATCTTTAAGTACAATCTATGAGTTGTGTTTTATCATAAATCAATGATACGATTTTATGAAGCTAAAAAGTGAATAAGTTAATCTTTCACTTGCTGCAAACATGAAACCATTTACATTTGTGGTTGTTTGTGTCTGGTCATGCATGTAGTTCGGTGTTTGTATTCCTTATTTATGCCCAATTGTTCAATAGAGAGATTACAAGTTTTATTTGTGTTACGGCATGTTAATCAACTAGTTGTAGATTATATTGTCATAAATCTCTGTTTCTCATCTTTATGAAGACATATACACTAACTTGGTCTAGGTCTATGTTATGTATTTTCCTCCCAGACGTAACTGTGAATTAATTGTAGTGGTTTGTTAGTAGTGTTATCACTTTTCACCATAATATTGCAAAGCAATAACGCATTTAATAGTTAATTTGATTTGCTATTTTAGTCCTCTACCAATCTTTGTTTTTTCTATTTGAACAAAAACAACTGAACAAAAGAACATATGTAGGTAGAGAAACCCAAACCAAACTACTCTACAACGATTTTGTAAACTAGGGCTTTCCACGTAAGTAATTTTGATTTCTTTATTGAATTTTGGGTATTCACAATTCAGTTGAGATAAGCGCTGGTTCTGCGGATTTTAAAGCGACCGAGTTTCCACTATGATATTTATGAATTTAGTCTTTTTAAATCCACTTCCCCTTTTGTGACTACTACTCATTTTAGTTTTACGGTAGATAGGATGGATGATTCATCACCGTCGTCAGGATCTATACTTTGTGCAGTCTGTTTGAATTGTAATTCGGTCAGTTTTTGATGTTTCTACAATTTTGAATACTTTAGGTAAAGTTCTAATTTTGTCCGCATTACGCATTTTTCTTCAATCTAAATAAGTAATTTGCAGTAAATGCAACATCATACCGACTATCGTGTGATGACTTCGTGAATAAACAAAAGTCTGTTTCTGTCATAACTAATGACAGACTAAAACATTTCTCTTTGTTTCCTAAATTTTATTTTATTCATTACATGTTTTCGATTCAAATATTGTATTTGTGTATCCTTTTGTTTTATCTCACTATTGTTATGGTTTAATATGTATGAGAGCTTATGTTTGAGGAAGGAGAAGATCTGAGGTAAAACAAAAAGGCTGGATTATTATATAATATTTGAATTATTCTTATACAATATTTAGTGTAATCCTTTTAATTTTCTGATAATCGTTAATAGGTTTGTTATTTGTAAGACATTATCCTTTAAGTTTACACATTTAGCCTATTCTGAATTCACAATAATTCTTTATGGTTACTTAAACTCTTATATGGTAGAATATATTATGAACAAAAAGGTTTACGATAAAATTTTCTGTATCTAAATTAAGGGTAATGCGTTTTAAACTCTAAAAGCGAAAGCCTAGACATCGTCAATTTGACAAAGCCACAATGAAAAAGTCCATTATTTCACCATAAAAACAGAAGTTCATATATGACGGGATAATTGAAAACAATATACAATGATAAATAGGACTTCGCATGATTATTTGAAATGCAAATATATTTTGTAAGATATGTCAATAGAGGTTTGATATTTATTGCAGTATGTAATATTGTGTTATGGAATATTGATATTTGGAGGATATTGGGTTGACTAAATGTATACCTATGAACTGTATTGATTATGTTTGTTAATGTGGTAGGTGCTTTGTGATAATACGATGACATGGAAAGGTTTGATGAAGGATATCTACATCATGAGTTGCTTAAGGCAGCAACAGGTGTAAAGAAATGGGATAACCCTTAATGACCATGGATCTATAAAGACAAGGGGAACCACATAAGGTATGACTAACCAAGTAATTCAAAAAAAACATCAGTGGATAAATTTACCTCAATCATGATAATTTTACGAATTATGTGTATTTCTACAGCTCTCCGTTACAACAGAACATCATAGTTTATGACAATAATATATTTAACTACCAGTTGTAGTAAGATGGTCATCGTTTTCTTATTCCTGCTTACAAAACACTTTTAAGAGTTGTACTATATTAGCTTTCCAAGACTGCTACTTTGAGTAAACTATAGCAAGATTTTTCATTATACCACATTTTTAGCTGTGAAAAATATGTATATTATGATTTTAAGAAGCTTTTATGAAATAAATTATTAAGATGTGTGCAAGTAATTATAGTGTAAAAGAATGATTAACTACACCTTTGTCTGGAACTTATCCTTGATCTTATCTTTAAGTACAATCTATGAGTTGTGTTTTATCATAAATCAATGATACGATTTTATGAAGCTAAAAAGTGAATAAGTTAATCTTTCACTTGCTGTAAACATGAAACCATTTACATTTGTGGTTGTTCGTGTCTGGTCATGCATGCAGTTCGGTGTTTGTATTCCTTATTTATGCCCAATTGTTCAATAGAGAGATTGCAAGTTTTATTTGTGTTACGGCATGTTAATCAACTGGTTGTACATTATATTGTCATAAATCTCTGTTTCTCATCTTTATGAAGACATATACACTAACTTGGTCTAGGTCTATGTTATGTATTTGCCTCCCAGACGTAACTGTGAATTAATTGTAGTGGTTTGTTAGTAGTGCTATCACTGTTTACCATAATATTGCAAAGCAATAACGCATTTAATAGTTAATTTGATTTGCTATTTTAGTCCTATACCAATCTTTGTTTTTGCTATTTGAACAAAAACAACTGAACAAAAGCACATATGTAGGTAGAGAAACCCAAACCAAACTACTCTAGCTATTTGGTATTGCGTCCCTATCTGCTTCAGAAATGAAATTGGAGTGTCATCAACATGTGTTTGTGGTCAAACAGCTATTAGGTTTTCGTATATGGATATTTTTAACTGTTTAACTACTATAATTATGAGCATTAAGAAATATGTCTTCTCTATACATGTCTTACCCTCTTCGCATATCAGATGTGAAAGGTGCAGTGATTCCAGTGGGATAAGCAAAAACAAAGATAAACTGGAAAGGAGAGGAGCCATGGGAAGACGAATGGTTCAGGTTGAAGGCGAATTTGAAGGCGAGAGTCTTAATGTTCTGGTAGTCGTAGACGATAGCGAGAGTGGAACGTAAAAAGGAGTGGAGGAATGAAAAAGGCCTTGCAATTCGTGAGTAGAAAACTAACCCTGATCGACCGTCTATCAATTGTAAGTTTTGGTAACTACTGGTTTCCCTTAGTTTATTAGCTTTACATTAGGTTATCAAAGTTTATTTAGTGCAGACTTTACATGTTAAAATTAAAAAGTGAATGAGCCATTGATATTGTATTAAATTTGATCTTGACTAATAACTAAGTTAAAATTGAAACAATAGTGGTAATATATTTTTACATTCAACACATGGCAAAGTACAACCTTATTAATTTATTAGAACAACTATAATCAACTTACAAGTTATGACATATGTATATGCTCATTCTTAACAACTTCAATTGCGCCAGAACTATATGTTCATATATGACCTATCTTGGTAGGACATGAATCGAATGTGCAATGGAGCAAGCTACATGAGTTCCATTGAAGAACAACTAGAATGGATTGAAACCGAAGAACATAATGAATGGTTAGCGGAATGAGCAAGCAATCGCATAGTGGAGCAAGCCATGAGCCAGTAGAGAAGCAAGGCTGGATAAAAATGCATGGTTTTGTGTTGCAAGGAGCAATATTGCAACGTATCAGTAGAAGAGTAGCGTCAACATACCATGGGTCGAATACCTAAAGGATGATTTGGTGTATAACCTAGGTTTGCAGTTAACCAATAAGCTTCCTTGGATTATGATTAGTTGTGAACCAACTCCAAGAACATACCTCTGTGTTTTTTTTACTTCTTCAACCCGTTTGATGCTAAATTCTATTTTTCTGGAACAAGGTAAATTGGTTCTTACTATGTTCTATTTTTACCAATTCAATTCCTCATTAGCATATTCTCTTCTGAACTCTCATTACACTTTGTCACTGTATCTTCAAAGTTATTTTATTTTATTTCTACAAAAATAACTTGCACTGTTTGTGTAAGCAAATGAGGCGATAGCTGATAGTTATGGCCTTTTTCATATTTATTTTGAAGTAACAAGATTACAATTTTTTTAACAAGGTTCATTAGTGCCAAACAAGTGTCAATATCGAGGTTCAAACTTGTGACTTTTAATCTCATATATAGTCTGATCTACCTACCAACTGAGTCGACCATGTTGGCAATTATTACATTATTATTGTTAACATCTAAATCATGATATTACACTATATGTCAACCATCATTTTAATATTTTTTCACATCGAAATTTTTGGGTGAAATAGAAAGTTTCTTCCCTTCACCATACATCATATCCAAGGCAACAAAGGTGTTTAAAGTTCACATCTTCTCCACCAGTTTGTTTTAGATGTTGCAGGTGGTTCAAAATTGCTTTTTTGAAAGGCACTAGATGCAATTTCTGGTTTGCGTGCATAAGTTTACACCTATTCAAGGCAGTTTTTCTATTGCATTTCTTCTACAACAACTCGCCACTGATTGAAATAACATCACACTTATCGTTTATTTATATGATACTTAATTTGCAATTTGATTATAAACAGGCGCAACATGTATGCCACTAATTGACATTAAACTTTTGCAGTGTTTTCATCATCTTCCTTCGTTGCCATATGAGATGCAAACAATTTTGTGCTGGATTTCGAATCATACACACTGTTAGAAATGCATTGGTCATGTTGTTTACTTATGCTTGGCCTTTTCACTTAAAAAATTAGGCTTTTTTACTTTATAAGAGGTATTTACGTAAATAACGCTTTTACCATTTGGTTCGCACTGCAAAAATTGCTATAGCGAATTATGCTTCCTCTTTTTAATATATATGCTTCTAACTTATTGCACTTTAAAACATTGTTAAACGCTAAAAAAAGGTTCAATAGAGTTAAACCCCATTCTTTCTGTATTCATGCAAATTTATGTTTGTTGTTACCATATGATTTATCTTTGCCTTATTTTTCTATAAAATTAATTTGTATGGTTCAAAGTACAAAAATTAAAAATCATCTCAGTAGGGGAATTCTATAAAATCATCTCAGTAGCAAAACTACTGTTTATTGCTACGCAGGCCTCATTTAGTAGCAGCCCTTATTTACTCATTATTTTACACATTGTTACTGAAACTACCTTAACTAATGAACCATCATTATAACTAATGAACTCATTATTTGGTACATTTGTAATTAAAATCTCGGATTTTATATAGATTTGATGGTTTACCGTGCCATATGTGTGACACAACATAATTTCATGATCTACTATTATTCCTCTATTAGGTCATGTATGTTTTCTGTTTCAAACTAATTTTTTTGCATAAATCTAAAGAGGTAAGTTATTAGCGGACACTTACCAATTACAAGTAGAGTTGTTCCCATTACTTAAGCTATCAAAGTGCTGTGTTTTTAAAATTTATGTTTTTCTGTGAACAGGTTATTACTGACTTACAGAATATTGAACTGTGGTTGAAATGTATGTAACAGGTGAATTTGTGTTATGGTAGTTCTTCAAATTTGGTAGATGGCGTACTGTTTGTCAATTATCCCGAACAAGGTAATATGACATTTCTGTTTATTGTGCATGCGTAACATTTGTAAATGCACTTACTGCATGCATATATATTCTGTCTGTGTATACAGACAGTAAGCGTATGTCTGTCTACTTTTATCTGTATAAACTTTTGTGTTCAAAAAGTGTGATGCTTAGAGCAGTCTCAGTATATGCGATGTTGAATTTGGTGACCCTATTTTAGTGAGCGTGGTTCTGTTAGGAAAAACATGTACTATTACGAAAAAGACAGGTTTGAATTTATTTATTTTAAATAATTAATAATGAAAATGAATAACCTTATAGATATTTTTATTATCCATACTTGAATTGCTATGTTTGAATTCTATACTTGAAGAGTTTCCTTGAATGCACATAAAAACATTTTTTTGATCATCTACAAGTTTTTTGCCAAACTCAGTACCCCTTAAACTATTAGTATTGGCAAATTGGGTATTCTTTGTCAATTGAGTTGGAAAATTAACCTTCATAAGTTAGTATTCAGGTTAGTAGTTGCACTAGGAAAATTTATAAGGCTTCTGTGCAATAAAATTTCAATCCCTGTATATTCACATTTAATGAAAATTTATGATGTGCGACGAGTTTACGTGGAAATTACCACTACGTCGTTGTTCACCTACAATCTCTGATTTGTTTTTTTAACTAACTCGCTGATACGATTTTCACATGCAAATCATTGCCACTTTTTCTCATACCAATTCGTGCTTTGTTCTGTCCTTCCGTATTTCTTTTTCAACACAGTTTTTGCTCAGAATTTCTTCGAACTGAGTTCCATTCAGTTATTAATACATTCAACAATTTTTTTACTGCGCATATAAATGTTAATCAGTTTTCATCTTCTACTTACTCTACCATCCCCCGTCAGCATCATCCTGTTATGTATGTACAAATATACACATATCACTATATATGTATACATATACGTATACAGATCAGCATTTATATGTATACATAAGTATCTAATTGCAAATGGTAGGAATGTTTAATTTTCTTTTCAGTCATTAAAGTGCATTCACTAATTGCAAGCTGAGTTGCTTCCAAAACTTCAGCTGTCAAATTACCGTGTTTTTAAGTTTAGAGTTTTTTATGAACATAGATATTATTGATTTATAGGATATTGAATTTTGGTTGAAATTTATGTAATAGGTGAATTTTTTATGGCATTTCTTCAAATTTAGTAGATTTGGTATACTGTCTATCACCTGTTCTGAACAAGGTAATTTGTGCATAACATTTGTACATACCCTTACTACAACACACACACACACACACACTCCATCTGTCTGTATGTATCTGTCTGCATATACAGACAGTGAGTGTGTGTATGTCTATGTTTATCTATATAAACTTTTATGTTTAAAAGGTGTGATGCTTAAAGCATTTTCAGTATATGCATTGCTGACTTTGGTGACCCTGTTATAGTGAGCCTGGTTCTATTAAGCAAAATATGAACTATTATGACGAACAGATTTGAATTTTTTTAAAAAAGAGTAACGAAAATGAATAAGCAGACAGATATTTTTATTCTCCATATTGGAATTCCTCTATTTGAATTCATTAACTATTAATACATAGGAATGTAAGATGGAATTTTTAGTGACAATTTCAGTCTCAATTTTTTTTGATGCATACTATGTGCTAATTATGAATACATTTCAGAAGTTCATTCTACGAGTAGTATGCTGCATTTAGTTTTTACCATCAACTGTTTGGACTATGAAATTTTACCGATTTAGAGCAGTTTGAAGCTACTATATACTTTTTATATATTTGGAAGCAACTGATGCTTATTTTTGCTATTTTAACACGAACATGAGTTTATACATTATTTTTGTAGGAGAAGCGTATTCCTACTGCGAAATATAGTGGTTGCACATATATAGAAGGGCAGGCGACGGTGCTATTGCGGCATGATTGTATAAAGATGGTAAGGTGAGTGGCTGAATATTAACAGAGGGCATGTGGTGCTATCACAATACAGTGGTGAATTACTACGGAAGAGACAGAGCAGTTGCGAGAGATATGAAGTGCACATGTAAAAATATGACAAGCTTGCAATCAACAAGAATTGAAGCTTGAGCAGAGCTTGCTATTGCAACTCCAGGGACTGATACTAGAGACATCGAATACTGAAAAGAGGCTACTGCTACATGATAGGGAATAAATCCCATTGTATCGACTGAGACAGAAAGCTGAAGACATGGGGCTACATGCAAGGAGCAAACAAATGGGCTAAACACAAAATGAAGCATTTGAGGCCTGCACAATAGGTTGGAAAGTGGGTGAGCTGGGGAGGTTTCAACTAGATGCAAATTGAGTTTGCAGGCCAAACAGGAAGTGAGGCATGCAAAAGATGAGATATATGCAGCTAGGAAGTTGGTGGTGGTCTGCTGCTATATGAGTGATTGTTGCAGCTGTGAACCGTGATGGTGTGTGTCGGTTGCAGGCAAAACAAATGCTTCACAGTTGAGAAGTGCACAAGAAAGTACACAGCGCACAATAAATGATGGTGTATGTATTGTTTTAGATGGTTCTTTCAGTTTATAATTGTTGAGAAAGTGTTTGTTTAACTATGATTCAATAAGCACTTCAACAACTAATGAATAACTATGATGTGGTGTGCAATATGATTCTCTTTTGGTACAAAGAGTTGCATAGACCAATGTGCATGCATTTCCCTTTTTTTAGTAGGCCATGGTTTTTTTATTATGTCCTTTTGTATGATGTAAAAATTTCTCTTATTTGTGCATAAGTTAATGATATTGGTAGCTTATACTTGCAGATTTTTTAATGTGTCAGTTTAGTATCAATCCATATAATAGTTTGTAGTCGTACATGGAGAAGTAATAAATCTATATTAGCTTAAGAGTTTACCTTTATTGATTTGTACAAGATTAATTTCTTTCTTTCAACCGCACGCAATGAATTAAGGTATTTGAGCATTAGGAAACTGCCTTGCACGGTTGAAACATTTTAGATTAGAGGGTCATTAAGCTAATACTCACATTCAAAATTAGACATTCAAAATTAGTCTGGAATGTTGGACAACTTTCGGTTCAATACCCATAATAATGTAAAATTGACCATTGGAATACCATTAAAACATGGCCACAGGTGATTTAGTTCAAGTCCTTATGCATGTGAAGCTTGGAGAAAGAAAGGATATCACATAGGCTTCAGTCCTTATGTAAATTTTTTTACATATTAAAGGTAATAGTCTGAACTATGACGGTACTTTCATAAAAACTGATCTTAGTTATGGCAGTCTTGATCAGCCAATAGTCCTATTAACAAGCATTCTCATTTTTTGTCCAATATAAATTATTCTGGTGTAGAGAATGTGTCTAATATAGATATTCCCATTGACAAGTATTCTCATCTTTTGTCATCATAAAACCTAATATTATTAACGATAATATAAAACAAATACAAATTTGAATTACCACATTCACTATCTTCAGCAGTTTGTTTACAAATATTTCATCTAACATGGATTTTTTTTTCGTCTTATCCCGACAGTTGAATAAAGTTACATGACAACTTTAGCATCACTTGCTTCGTACAGTTAACAATTTATGTCAATTGGTATTAGAAACACACTAAAATATACCGTTACCTATGAATTTTGTTATCAGCTTCTTGATACACATTAATATAACAAGCAAAGGTTGTTTGTAAAAAAACAACAGTATATGACAAATTTTACTATTACTTCACTATGAAATTAACATAGCACTTCCCATGGATTGTGACAGTTGGCATCTAAACTGGGTCAACTTTACCTACGTTGTGATCACTTGCATAACTTTACAATTTATATATTACTTCCTGACTATTACTGTAAGTTCAAAGTTATTAATATGACGCTAAATCTATAGTAAAATGAGTTCAACTAGACATAAAGCAAGAATTGATTCTCTACATCACCATTTAAAGAGCTTGCATTATCCTCACCTTCTATGATGCCAAAGGAGAGGAAAAGCAAACAATTTTGGAGATCAATGAACTTATTAATTATTCCATAATTAATTTTGGTTACCACGCAGACTTTAGTTGATATGTAAATATGTTTACATATAAAACGATCATGTTGCACTTTCGTGCAATCAATATTCAAGGATATCTCACTTTTATGTTAACCTACAAAAATTTTCAATATTCCGCTCATTAAATTATCAAATTGTATGGAACCAATTTCATTTTTATATACATCAAAATTCATTGTCCAGGTGAATTTCCTAATTATTATCTTCTATAATTAGTAATTGAAATGAAGTCATGGAAAACAATAATAATATTAGGAATGAACTATAAACACATAATAGATTTAAAAAAATTGTAACAGCCTGCTATTTTGGACCATTCAAATCGACAATAAAACCGTACATGTCCGACTTGAATAATTCAAAATACTGAATTGTTAATAAAATTTGGCAAAACTTAAAATATACAGTAAATTAATCAATCATAGATCACTTACACAGAGTAATACAATGCAGCGGAATAGATAAAGAATAGTAGTTCATGAAGCTACTATATACCTCAGAGTTAGAAATAAAATACAACCGAATTGTTCAAATGCCATGAAGTCTCCAATGCAACAGATGGCTTCTCTGAACCAATCAACTGGATGACTGAAGGGATAGATAGCTGGATCTTCAAGCAAAGCTCCAACTTCGAAGGTGAGTCTCAAATGCTGTATCTCTCAGTCTGACCCGAGTGTAAAGCAAAAACACAAAACACTTGAGTCAGGATTAACATTCTCATATCTATAAATCTAACTCAAGTGAAATATCAACTGAAATATAATTAACTTAAAGGACGTTTGGGATAACCATCCTCTAAGGGTCCATGGAACTATCTATAAGGTAGAAATATACACTATAATACCGAGGTCATTTCTAATTAATTTATACTTCACAACAAAAATATCTTTTCATTGTATATATATACATAAATATTTAGAGTAGAATATTTGTAGTTTCCTCAACTTAACAAATCGTTTTCAAAATCAACCCGACCATCCCATTCAAATTTAATTCAATCTCAATTTATAAATTTTTATACAATTCAGTTTTTTTGATCAAACAAATTCAAATTTTATTCATTTCAAATACAGAACTAAATCAAAATTTTACCGTTTAAATTCTACTATATTTCAACGCTTTAATATTCAACAACTCAAAGTTTTATTTAACAGTTTCATATAGATCTCGATTTAACCTTGTTATTTAGTCTTGAAATGTTCACTAAATAAATTCAATATTTATTTAATAACCCAATTTACCTTTAAACTAAATATTCCTTTCGATTTGTTTAAACTTGAAACCTCCATTTAATCATTTAAATCAAAATCAAGTTATAAATCGAATCTTAAATTTCAAATTCTTTGGTTCAAATAATCCAATTAAGTAAAATACTTAACTAAATACAATTTCAATTAATTCAACTTTATCTTCTCAACCTTAACTTGTCCAAATTATTACAACAATCAATTTTGAAATATAAATTTAAATAAATACTTAAACATATTATATGGATTAAATCGATCTCCAAAATATTACTATTAAATCTATATATAAAATTTCTATTTTCATATAATATTTTAAGAATTAATATTTATTAAAACCGTATATTTATTTTCAACCCATAGAAATTATTTTCAAAATATTTATACATATGGACCAACGGTGTCTGTATATAATTTCATACCCTATGGTCAAGGGATACGGATTTCAATCCGAAATTTAAATATACGGGTAGATATCACTTCGACCCGTAATCCCAAATTCAATTTTTATTGAAAATCGCTTGGGTTTATCATTTCAACCCATAACGAAGTTCTCATATTCTAAAGTCCGTTCGGGTATGTATCATTTCAACCCATATTGAATTCTAAACTACGGGGAACTTGCAGAGTGATAACAAATAATAAAATAACAGACATATATCATCAATAACAATATAATATAACAATGGGATATGGTGTCATATCCCACAGGTGAACACATTTGCAAACAACAAAATATATAGCAATGTAAATAACTAACAGTAGCATATTTCAATTGTCGTTTCAATTGGAATCAAATTTAATAAATAAAAGAACGTTAGTCGTGAGTGATTGCTCACCTTTCCTGGCTGGAGGGTACCGAAGGTGATACGGAAACACACACTGATACGGACATGGAAATTTGATTTACAAATCCAAGCAAAGCAAAATTGGCACGAATTTGATGAACAGAATCTGGTAACAGAAACGACGGGAACGGATCAAAATAGCTTGATATAAAGTTTTGGACGAGACGCATATTATATTAATATTTCACTTAAACCCATTATTTTAAAATACATATTCATTTGAAATAAATCTCAAATATTTTTTTTATATATATATATATATAACCAAAATCAATAAAATCTTTATAGCTTGTATATGCACTTTGACCTAATCATTTATACCCATATAAACTTGACAGTTTAGATATATAAATTAACACAGGCTATATAAATTTTGTTTTTATTACTGTTAACTAAAACAACTACTAATGTGTATACAACCGCTTATAAATAAAATATACTTTTTATATTAACTCACTATGCAGACTAAAAAAAATCTTGTAAAGTTAAATATAAACAATTGCCTATACATATTAATATAATTTGGAAAAAAATTTAGAATAGAAAACGTGGGAATTCAAAATTCATGTAGTTGCAGCCTAAATCAAAAAGGTAAATTCATATACAGGTGAACATGCAGCTAGATGTATAAGTAAATTATTGTAACCTTACCCAAATGAAAATACTCAATACCAAATTTCCATAACCTATGTATTTAAACTGACAACGTTTATATAAGTAATATAAACAAAATACTTTCCTTCTAGCGAATAAAACAATACTTCTAACAACACTTAAAACTTTATATATTTTTCTTAAACAGTTAAAACTTTATACATATATTATATTTAATTTAGACATGTAAAATAAAATAAAATTTAAAGTCCAATTTTACCTCCAACAGAAACAAAATCTTACAACTTGTTCATATTTTTGCTTTTACATCAATTCAAAACATAAAAATTTAAAACTACATTTAATTCGAACCCAATATACTTAGTACACTTTAATATAATAATATCTGAAACCATACACTGCAAATACTACCCATAACATACGCACACCATACAAAAGTTATAACCCAAAACATACGCACACCACACAAAAGTTATACCAATATATATGTAAACTATATAACTAAAATATCTTATATAAACTATTTATAAACTTATACAACTATGCAGACAACCCATACAATCTGCCTATATACTAGACTCATATTATAACAGAAGCTAGACATATATATACAACAGTTATGAATCTATTACTTAATGTATATAAATAATTTACACAAAATACTATACTTATATTTAAGATACATATACTAACCCAAAAAGGAAGGAGAAAGGCCGAAGTCAGGGGTGGTGTGTAACAGCCCTAGTTTTTAGCTATTTATTTCTTTTAATTTTTTTGTTTTTAGAAATATAATTTATATAAATTGTGTTTACCAATATTGTTTAAATATTTAATTTAGAGAATTAAACTCGTTAATTTAATATGATTTTTGTAACTAAATTTAAGAAGAAAAAAAAAAAAAAAAGAAATTTTTATAATGTATAATGAAGTGAGTGGTAACTAAATGTTTTGGATATTATCATAATATCTGTTGTTATACCCATTCCCTAAAAATAATGAAAAGGAGAAAATTTGTAACATATTAAAGTAGTTAATTAATTATGTTAATTTGGTGGGTTATGACATGCAAATCATGTTGGTGGAATATTCTCAATTTTGACATATTAATTATGTTAGCAATGAACATTGTTAAGCAATTTAAAACAATGAAACTTACAATCAATTTATTTGATAAATCTACCTTATTCCTAGTTAGCAATTCAAAACTTGAATAAAGGCACATACGGATATTTTAAAATGGAGTTAATGACAATTAATAGATATTTCAAAAAGAAATTTATGACAATTAATAGAGAAATTAATTGTAAAATTTCAGTAGTTGACCAGAATTAATTTATTGAATAATTAATGCAAATTAATAAAATTGATGAAAGATAAATAAGTTAATTCTTTTGGTTAATGGCATGAGGACACGAGGTTAATCCCCATTTTGTAGGAGAAATCTGCCCGTGTAACCAGTCCGGCTACCAGTGCCTACAAAGCGGACGGATTAATGTGAGACGTCGCAGGATTGATAATTAACAAAAAGGGTTAATTAACTAATTAAGTTAGTAACCAAATTTGAGTATGTAATTAAAGGAGGATAATTAATTGGTAATATGGTAATTAATTGAAATCAATTAAGGAGGGTAATTAAAAGGGATAAGGTAATCAATTGAAATCAATTAAAGGCAATTAAAGGGGAATTAATTGATTAGAAGAATATGGAAATCAAATTTGCCTTCCTTTGCACGTGACACAAAATTTTATTCTTTTAACATTTTGACATTTGCCTCTTACCATTTGTTTCTTGAGCATGTCACTGTATTCATTTATTCACGCAGCCTTATCCACAAAAATATCAACTCTTCCAATTGCCATTTTTCCTCTCACCTAAATTAAATGCATTCAAATTTAATCTTGCCTATCTTTGCAAATTTTCGCATACCCATTATATCTCTCTGTTTCCACTGCGTTTGTTTTGCAATAAATAAATTTTTCGAACCATTGATCAAGTAAATATTTATGTAAGCATTTATTACTTTTGCCTTTTCAGTTAAAAGCTTTTTCATTGCTTACCATAAATCACGCAAGAGCTCAAGTTTTGCTTCCTCAATCAAATCTGTTCAAATTTGCAGTAACGCATGCTTTAAATTTAGATTATAACTGGTATAAATCACGCAAGCTATCTAAAAAAAAAAAAAAATCCAAAAGAGTGATATCGTTCAAACATAAAACTGGAAAGAGAAATCAACGCATGCATTTATCACAATTTTCGTGTAGCGTTCAAACAAGAAGAACTGGAAATAAATCTCTTGCCTAAACGCATGCACTCAAAAATCAACGCTTGCATTTATTTCTTACGTTTTCAAACCTGCCTATTTATCTCCCCTTTTTATTTCGCAAGTTTATCTATAAATACTTTGCCTCATTCACATAAGTTTTCATATCTCCTTGTTTGTCCCTCTCTGGTACAAGCTTCTATCAGGTAAATAATTTGCATTGTTTATTTCTTTGCTTCTTCCAATTTTCCTTCCTCCTTCTTGTGTTCTCTGATTTCCTTGCTCGGCTACTTCCCCATCATGCCGTGCCATTTATAAATACATATAGAACTTTGTTAGTAGTAGGCTGGAAGAAATGATATAAATTGATTGTAGGAAGCTAGACTATGGAATTAGTGTAGTTATGATGTAGTTAGTGGTATTGTGGATTTGGATAAGTGCAGTTTGAAGAGGAAGGCATAGAAAAAAAAAAAAATTACAATTTAATAATGGAGAAGATAAATTGATAAGGAGAAAATGATATGAAATGTTGTTTAATTCAAATAAACAATATTGTATGAATAAATCTTGGGTGAATATAATAAAATGACATTTATTTCAATTTTTAATGGTTGAAATAAATTTAAGATGGTTAAAAATAAATTTAACTACTTATTTGAGAATTTGGGTGGATAAATATCAATGGATTGTATTTATTATGGTTAATAAAAGGATATTGGTGATGTATACCAATAATCACCTTTTAATGTTTAATAATAAAAGTAAAAGAAGAAATAATTTGCCTAAACATGATGAACATGTATGTGAAATAAAGTATTATTTAATGAATTCGAATGTAGTTAGTGGCTACATTTGATTAAATCGAATAATTTGAACAGTATTGTGTTTGTTGCCAATATTGTCATTTTATTTAAATAAATATATATGAGAATGAAAATAATTGATCATGATAAATATGATTAAAAATGTGAGAAATAATTTAATAATGTCTAAACATGTATTTGTTTTGTTTGGGTGCATAACATCTTTTTATTCAATCAATTGTATTAAATTTGCAATTTATTTTGCAATTTATTCAATTTATTTTATGCATGCGTACGGTTGAAGTATGGGCCTAGGATATGTTGAGACGGTTAGCGGGTTGTAGTAGTCGAGCAAGTTGAACTAAATTTCTTTTATTCTATTCGTTCCAGTTGTTCTGAAATTTTGCTTTGACCGTAATTTTTAAATTCGCATACTTGGTATTTGGATCTTATAGATTTAAGTCAAGGCTTTGCATCCGCCGAAGTTTGATCGTGCTTTCCGTTTTTTTTTCCGAAGTAGATACCGTGTTTGATTTAGATCCACTGCAGCGTTTAAGGTGAGTATTTCTCACCAGACATATGTACATATATTTTGTGAATTATCGCAAGTGTATGTGTAAAAATTTTATTTAAATATTATCTGTCTGTAGTATAACGTAGAATGATGAATCCCATTTAAATTGACACCTCATCAGTTATTATCTGTTGTATTATTTCTGCAGTTATATTATATTATTGTTTATTTACTGCTTAAATCACCACTGCAAGTTCCCTGTTAAATTTAGATTGTTGTGGGCTGAAATGATAGGCCTAAATGATGATTACTGTGCTATTATTATGTTAACTGTTTAACTGTTAACTTGGGATTGCGGGTTTGAAATGATAGAACCCGGGGTTTGTAAATTACGGATTGAAATGATATAAATCCGTATCACTTGACCTAGGCTAGAAAACTATATACAGGCCCGTGGTCCTTATAATATTTTCTGAAATATTTAAAATTATTTTGGAAGTTAAATATTTGATTTAATATCTTTAAAGGATTTTATATTGATTTTGAATGAGTTATAAATGTTAATAAATAAATAAATAAATATTTGAATAAAATTTTGGAATATAACTTATTTTGGAAATTCTGGATTTTTGAAAGGATAAGATTTCAGTTAAGAAATATATATATAAGTTATATTTGGAAATATTTATTAAGTTAAACAATCTACTAAAGCATTTAAATGCTGTCTTTTGAAATTGGACTAGTTTTACCCGTAACTTTAGGTAGCATTTCCTAAGTGCTATAGAATCTGGAATTTGATTGTTTTGAAATTTAAGGAATTTGATAAATTATATTTATGTTTAAGTTTTGGAGACCTTTAAGATATGAGATTTATAACTGGATTTTTCTTAATAAATTTAAGATGAACATTCTAGTGTTAAGTAAATTTTGAAATTATTTAATGGCATAATTTTGGAGTTTTATCTATGGAATTTATGGGAATATTCAAGACGAAATAATAAACACTAATTTGTTGAAAGAAAAAATATCCAACCTTAGTTTTGAATATTAATACTCCAATTGGATATATATATAGGAATTGAAATGGTCTTGGGAACATGAAGTGATATTTAAATTATGGTTTAAAATAAAGAAATATATTTGTAAAGCTATGTAAATTATCTTCTTTACAAAGTAACCATAAAGTTAAACCATTTATTCTATATACCGTTGAATGTCCAAACCATTGTGTTTGGGAGTTATGGTTTTAAAGTAAAATTTCCAAAATATTATGTTTTGAAGATATAATTTAAATATTTGGTTTCCAGATATTATAAATTTTAAGCAGTATGGTTTTTGGAAAAGAATTATACTTGAATATAACGGTATCATATTGTTTTGGGTTTTGAATGATATCGTGTTTATAGTTTGAAATAGAAATGTTTATTTTGGTTTTAAAGTATAAACTGTTTTAAAAGACCACGGTGTTATAATAACGATGGGTTGGGAAAGAGACCGGGATCGGATATGGACATACTCTCTGTCGATACCGAAAACCACTTTGACTAACCGTGTACGCGGTGGAGATTCCAGAATGAAGTAGGTTGGTGGCGACGTTTCCTGTAAGGTAAATACGTGGACCCGACTCCCGTGAGTTGGCATAAGGTGGCTAAAACAGGAGCGATCGACGGGTTAATGAGGTCATTCCTCTGATCGGACACTCCTCTTCGATATTATACTATGACTTTGGATTGATTCAGTGGCCACTTCTATTTTGATTTGGGGAGTTGTTTCGAGGTGGGCGGTTGCTGCGGCTTCGCGTTACCATCGGCCCGGATGCGTAATTGGTATATCTACCCTGGCATTGCCTAGTTGTGCCGTGTCACCTACCATACCGCGCCTTGTACGAGTTTAGATTTCTCCCGTAGCCCGTGTGGTATCCTCTAGTTGCTTCCCGATCAGGAGGAGCTATGATATTGGATGGACTACTGGGACTATTACGTGTTAAGGTGGAAAATGTAAAGCCTTAACGCTACTTAAAAGTAAGTTTATTTTATAAATAGACACTAGTATAATAGCGCAATATACTACATAGTAAATAGTTTGACGGATCCTTAGAGGATGGGCGGTCCCAAGCATCCTTTAAGTTACTTGCTCTATATTACAGTACACTTGAATTAGCTTACATTATATAAGTATGTATGTCCTGACTCGAGTGTTATGTTTTATTTTTGCGCTCGGGTCAGCCTGAGTTGCAGTTTCAGTTTCTCTCCGGAGTTATGTCATCCCGTAGATCATTCATACTGCCGGAAGCCTTTCAGTCTTTATCTTATTTGCAATCAATCAAATTGGAAGACTCTGTTTCTATTTATGTCTACAGCTGTATTGCAGATTCTAAACTATGTAAATTCTATTTGGTTAAAGTTTTATAGTGGCTTCATGAACCACTGTATATTTTATTTCCGCTGTGAGTTCTGATATATGTATGTGATTCTGTGATTTATTTACTACATATTCTGAGTTTTGCCAAATTTATTTTACAACGCAGTATTTTGAACAATTCAAGTCCGACATGTGCGGATGCGAAGGGTTGAAAATACTGGGTCGTTACATTTGGTATCAGAGCTTTGGTTCTAGGCAAAACTTAGAATGTATGGTAAATTTGATTTACAGAATCACGTTCATTCGAGATTGAACCACTCTCTTTTCGAATTTTGGAACATTCCCTACGGTTCCAAAGCTCATTCGTATCCCTCACTTTTTCATCTGCTTTAGATTCTGGAGTATCTCATAACTCCACTTCGGATGATCTTTATTGTAAATTGGCGGTCTCGTCATTATTCTAATAAAGGGGTGAAACTCCTTTACCATTAGCATTGATTCACCGGAGATTTATATTTATCCTCGGTTTATATGCTAGTATCTTTGGTTATTCCAAATTCTATCTCTTCGGATCAAATGTAGATTTACCCCAACCACATCGATATGGCTCTTTAAGTCACGGATGACTAGGTCAAGGTTGTCCGCGACTTATATAGACTTACCCAGTTTCCTTATTCTGATCTTCTGATTTCAATTTATCTTGAATTCTATTTGATTTGAGTTCATCAAATTTGAGTCTCTATCTTGGTTTGAGAAGTTTATTCCTATATTTGAAATTAAAATCTAATATTATATATATGAGTATAATTTTCAAAATTTTATAATTAATTTAACTAGTTGTCAAGAGATAATAGTTTTGATTTTATTTATGGTGTTGTAAGCCATGTGTTTGTCTAATAAATAAGTGAATATAAAACAATGGTTATAAATTAATTTGGAAACAGAAATGGATTTAAAACTAAAACTTGAGAATTAAATTTCTGATGATTTCAAACCTTGTGTTTAAATTTTAAAAGGATGTAATAAGTATTTTTGTATAGAAATTTGTTTCCAAAGAAATTTTAAAATTAGTGCTTTTCTCTTTGTCGCTGGAAAATAATTTCGGTGATGACTGCAGCATCATCGACATTCATTTTCGAGTTTCGAAGTGAAAAGACCATTCTGTAGTCTGGCTACAGTGTTTCCTTGAGATTTTAATTGATTTGAATTTCTAAAGTATGACTTAATATATATAGATATATAATTTAAATTTGATTTGACATATTAGGTATATATATTTAGTTATCTCTAAATGGTTTGAAGGGAATCAGGAATTTAATTCTTAAAGTTTATCTTGAGGAAGGAAAATAAATATAATAACAAAAATTTGAATAAAAAGGTTCCAATTGGAGATAATTAAATTGAAAGTTTTATTTGTATAACACCCAATTTCATTTAATATAACTTACCTTGATTTTCAAAAGTTAACATGTAATTGGATAATATACAATATAAAAGGATTTTATGAATAAAATTTGAGTGGTTATAATAAATATTATACACTTAAATTTTAGTTATAAAAGATTAATGGGGATAAATAAGGAAAAGGAATTTAAGGAATTTTATTCAAATGTCTTAATAATCAAATTAATTTAATATGGAGCCGTAAATCTAACCAAGAGATTTTAATAAAAGGTTATTTCCTGAAATGAATATGTTTGTGTAATAAACAAGGTATCTTTGAATAAGGAAAATATATTTGAAAGGGATATTTTTGGAGTAAGGATTATATATCTTCAAATCATAGTTTAATTGATGTCTAAATAAATAGTTAAGACGTATTCTAATATCACTAAATTTTGATAATTGAGAATTGGTTTTCAAATGGAAATTCAAGGGTAACTTATTGAAGGAATATCTTATTTATAAGATAAGTATTTTTAATAAAGTGTTAGGTTATTTGTTAAAATTCAGAGTTAAGTACATAATAAACTGATTAGGAATACTATTATATCTACTATAGCATATTATGAGTGCTGCTGTTTCTAAAAATAAAATGTTTTGGAAATTTTTTTTTTATAAATGAACTTAGGAATATTTCAACCTTGAAATGAATATTGTTTGGCATTGAATTTAAAAGGTATAAATGAAGATTATTTTAAAGGTATTATGATTTTAGTAGCATGATTTCCAAATTTATAAATTTAATGATTTCAAAGCATTATGATTGCAAATTTATTATCTTATTTGTTTTCAAACTATCTTTAAGTGTCCTTGGTTTCCCTATCTGCTACAGAATGAGGAGGCTATTGCTTATACCAGTCTATTTAGAAATCTTTTCTATAATCTTTAAAAATCTTTGTTACTCATCGGGGCCTGAGCACCGCTTACCACCCATAGACCGACGGTCGAACTGAAAAGAGTAAAACCGATTCTAGAAGATCTTCTTCGTGCTTCAAATCCGGAACTATTCGTTTAAAGTTCTTGTTTATCTAGCTTATCTTCCTTTGTTTCTTTTCTTTTGTTCCTTTTCGAGGACGAAAAGTTCTTAAGTGGGGGAGGGTGTAACAGCCCTAGTTTTTAGCTATTTATTTCTTTTAATTTTTTTGTTTTTAGAAATATAATTTATATAAATTGTGTTTACCAATATTGTTTAAATATTTAATTTAGAGAATTAAATTCGTTAATTTAATATGATTTTTGTAACTAAATTTAAGAAGAAAAAAAAAAAAAGGAAATTTTTATAATGTATAATGAAGTGAGTGGTAACTAAATGTTTTGGATATTATCATAATATCTGTTGTTATACCCATTCCCTAAAAATAATGAAAAGGAGAAAATTTGTAACATATTAAAGTAGTTAATTAATTATGTTAATTTGGTGGGTTATGACATGCAAATCATGTTGGTGGAATATTCTCAATTTTGACATATTAATTATGTTAGCAGTGAACATTGTTAAGCAATTTAAAACAATGAAACTTACAATCAATTTATTTGATAAATCTACCTTATTCCTAGTTAGCAATTCAAAACTTGAATAAAGGCACATACGGATATTTTAAAATGGAGTTAATGACAATTAATAGATATTTCAAAAAGAAATTTATGACAATTAATAGAGAAATTAATTGTAAAATTTCAGTAGTTGACCAGAATTAATTTATTGAATAATTAATGCAAATTAATAAAATTGATGAAAGATAAATAAGTTAATTCTTTTGGTTAATGGCATGAGGACACGAGGTTAATCCCCATTTTGTAGGAGAAATCTGCCCGTGTAACCAGTCCGGCTACCAGTGCCTACAAAGCGGACGGATTAATGTGAGACGTCGCAGGATTGATAATTAACAAAAAGGGTTAATTAACTAATTAAGTTAGTAACCAAATTTGAGTATGTAATTAAAGGAGGATAATTAATTGGTAATATGGTAATTAATTGAAATCAATTAAGGAGGGTAATTAAAAGGGATAAGGTAATCAATTGAAATCAATTAAAGGCAATTAAAGGGGAATTAATTGATTAGAAGAATATGGAAATCAAATTTGCCTTCCTTTGCGCGTGACACAAAATTTTATTCTTTTAACATTTTGACATTTGCCTCTTACCATTTGTTTCTTGAGCATGTCACTGTATTCATTTATTCACGCAGCCTTATCCACAAAAATATCAACTCTTCCAATTGCCATTTTTCCTCTCACCTAAATTAAATGCATTCAAATTTAATCTTGCCTATCTTTGCAAATTTTCGCATACCCATTATATCTCTCTGTTTCCACTGCGTTTGTTTTGCAATAAATAAATTTTTCGAACCATTGATCAAGTAAATATTTATGTAAGCATTTATTACTTTTGCCTTTTCAGTTAAAAGCTTTTTCATTGCTTACCATAAATCACGCAAGAGCTCAAGTTTTGCTTCCTCAATCAAATCTGTTCAAATTTGCAGTAACGCATGCTTTAAATTTAGATTATAACTGGTATAAATCACGCAAGCTATCTAAAAAAAAAAAAAATCCAAAAGAGTGATATCGTTCAAACATAAAACTGGAAAGAGAAATCAACGCATGCATTTATCACAATTTTCGTGTAGCGTTCAAACAAGAAGAACTGGAAATAAATCTCTTGCCTAAACGCATGCACTCAAAAATCAACGCTTGCATTTATTTCTTACGTTTTCAAACCTGGCTATTTATCTCCCCTTTTTATTTCGCAAGTTTATCTATAAATACTTTGCCTCATTCACATAAGTTTTCATATCTCCTTGTTTGTCCCTCTCTGGTACAAGCTTCTATCAGGTAAATAATTTGCATTGTTTATTTCTTTGCTTCTTCCAATTTTCCTTCCTCCTTCTTGTGTTCTCTGATTTCCTTGCTCGGCTACTTCCCCTTCATGCCGTGCCATTTATAAATACATATAGAACTTTGTTAGTAGTAGGCTGGAAGAAATGATATAAATTGATTGTAGGAAGCTAGACTATGGAATTAGTGTAGTTATGATGTAGTTAGTGGTATTGTGGATTTGGATAAGTGCAGTTTGAAGAGGAAGGCATAGAAGAAAAAAAAAAGAATTACAATTTAATAATGGAGAAGATAAATTGATAAGGAGAAAATGATATGAAATGTTGTTTAATTCAAATAAACAATATTGTATGAATAAATCTTGGGTGAATATAATAAAATGACATTTATTTCAATTTTTAATGGTTGAAATAAATTTAAGATGGTTAAAAATAAATTTAACTACTTATTTGAGAATTTGGGTGGATAAATATCAATGGATTGTATTTATTATGGTTAATAAAAGGATATTGGTGATGTATACCAATAATCACCTTTTAATGTTTAATAATAAAAGTAAAAGAAGAAATAATTTGCCTAAACATGATGAACATGTATGTGAAATAAAGTACTATTTAATGAATTCGAATGTAGTTAGTGGCTACATTTGATTAAATCGAATAATTTGAACAGTATTTTGTTTGTTGCCAATATTGTCATTTTATTTAAATAAATATATATGAGAATGAAAATAATTGATCATGATAAATATGATTAAAAATGTGAGAAATAATTTAATAATGTCTAAACATGTATTTGTTTTGTTTGGGTGCATAACATCTTTTTATTCAATCAATTGTATTAAATTTGCAATTTATTTTGCAATTTATTCAATTTATTTTATGCATGCGTACGGTTGAAGTATGGGCCTAGGATATGTTGAGACGGTTAGCGGGTTGTAGTAGTCGAGCAAGTTGAACTAAATTTCTTTTATTCTATTCGTTCCAGTTGTTCTGAAATTTTGCTTTGACCGTAATTTTTAAATTCGCATACTTGGTATTTGGATCTTATAGATTTAAGTCAAGGCTTTGCATCCGCCGAAGTTTGATCGTGCTTTCCGTTTTTTTTTTCCGAAGTAGATACCGTGTTTGATTTAGATCCACTGCAGCGTTTAAGGTGAGTATTTCTCACCAGACATATGTACATATATTTTGTGAATTATCGCAAGTGTATGTGTAAAAATTTTATTTAAATATTATCTGTCTGTAGTATAACGTAGAATGATGAATCCCATTTAAATTGACACCTCATCAGTTATTATCTGTTGTATTATTTCTGCAGTTATATTATATTATTGTTTATTTACTGCTTAAATCACCACTGCAAGTTCCCTGTTAAATTTAGATTGTTGTGGGCTGAAATGATAGGCCTAAATGATGATTACTGTGCTATTATTATGTTAACTGTTTAACTGTTAACTTGGGATTGCGGGTTTGAAATGATAGAACCCGGGGTTTGTAAATTACGGATTGAAATGATATAAATCCGTATCACTTGACCTAGGCTAGAAAACTATATACAGGCCCGTGGTCCTTATAATATTTTCTGAAATATTTAAAATTATTTTGGAAGTTAAATATTTGATTTAATATCTTTAAAGGATTTTATATTGATTTTGAATGAGTTATAAATGTTAATAAATAAATAAATAAATATTTGAATAAAATTTTGGAATATAACTTATTTTGGAAATTCTGGATTTTTGAAAGGATAAGATTTCAGTTAAGAAATATATATATAAGTTATATTTGGAAATATTTATTAAGTTAAACAATCTACTAAAGCATTTAAATGCTGTCTTTTGAAATTGGACTAGTTTTACCCGTAACTTTAGGTAGCATTTCCTAAGTGCTATAGAATCTGGAATTTGATTGTTTTGAAATTTAAGGAATTTGATAAATTATATTTATGTTTAAGTTTTGGAGACCTTTAAGATATGAGATTTATAACTGGATTTTTCTTAATAAATTTAAGATGAACATTCTAGTGTTAAGTAAATTTTGAAATTATTTAATGGCATAATTTTGGAGTTTTGTCTATGGAATTTATGGGAATATTCAAGACGAAATAATAAACACTAATTTGTTGAAAGAAAAAATATCCAACCTTAGTTTTGAATATTAATACTCCAATTGGATATATATATAGGAATTGAAATGGTCTTGGGAACATGATGTGATATTTAAATTATGGTTTAAAATAAAGAAATATATTTGTAAAGCTATGTAAATTATCTTCTTTACAAAGTAACCATAAAGTTAAACCATTTATTCTATATACCGTTGAATGTCCAAACCATTGTGTTTGGGAGTTATGGTTTTAAAGTAAAATTTCCAAAATATTATGTTTTGAAGATATAATTTAAATATTTGGTTTCCAGATATTATAAATTTTAAGCAGTATGGTTTTTGGAAAAGAATTATACTTGAATATAACGGTATCATATTGTTTTGGGTTTTGAATGATATCGTGTTTATAGTTTGAAATAGAAATGTTTATTTTGGTTTTAAAGTATAAACTGTTTTAAAAGACCACGGTGTTATAATAACGATGGGTTGGGAAAGAGACCGGGATCGGATATGGACATACTCTCTGTCGATACCGAAAACCACTTTGACTAACCGTGTACGCGGTGGAGATTCCAGAATGAAGTAGGTTGGTGGCGACGTTTCCTGTAAGGTAAATACGTGGACCCGACTCCCGTGAGTTGGCATAAGGTGGCTAAAACAGGAGCGATCGACGGGTTAATGAGGTCATTCCTCTGATCGGACACTCCTCTTCGATATTATACTATGACTTTGGATTGATTCAGTGGCCACTTCTATTTTGATTTGGGGAGTTGTTTCGAGGTGGGCGGTTGCTGCGGCTTCGCGTTACCATCGGCCCGGATGCGTAATTGGTATATCTACCCTGGCATTGCCTAGTTGTGCCGTGTCACCTACCATACCGCGCCTTGTACGAGTTTAGATTTCTCCCGTAGCCCGTGTGGTATCCTCTAGTTGCTTCCCGATCAGGAGGAGCTATGATATTGGATGGACTACTGGGACTATTACGTGTTAAGGTGGAAAATGTAAAGCCTTAACGCTACTTAAAAGTAAGTTTATTTTATAAATAGACACTAGTATAATAGCGCAATATACTACATAGTAAATAGTTTGACGGATCCTTAGAGGATGGGCGGTCCCAAGCATCCTTTAAGTTACTTGCTCTATATTACAGTACACTTGAATTAGCTTACATTATATAAGTATGTATGTCCTGACTCGAGTGTTATGTTTTATTTTTACGCTCGGGTCAGCCTGAGTTGCAGTTTCAGTTTCTCTCCGGAGTTATGTCATCCCGTAGATCATTCATACTGCCGGAAGCCTTTCAGTCTTTATCTTATTTGCAATCAATCAAATTGGAAGACTCTGTTTCTATTTATGTCTACAGCTGTATTGCAGATTCTAAACTATGTAAATTCTATTTGGTTAAAGTTTTATAGTGGCTTCATGAACCACTGTATATTTTATTTCCGCTGTGAGTTCTGATATATGTATGTGATTCTGTGATTTATTTACTACATATTCTGAGTTTTGCCAAATTTATTTTACAACGCAGTATTTTGAACAATTCAAGTCCGACATGTGCGGATGCGAAGGGTTGAAAATACTGGGTCGTTACATGGTGGGGAGCTCGGAGGGGAGCACGGCACTACTTCATGCTTCGGCATGGAAGAGGAGGGGAGACAAACGGAGAGGTGGATGGTGATGGCCTCGGTGGCGTGAGAGTGGATAGTGCAAGAAGAAGGAGTGATGTAACGTTTGGTGAGTGGTTACGTGAAGGAGGAGGAAGTGGTTTATGAATGAGGAAGAAAGTGAAAAGGTAAAGGCAAATGGTTCAGATCTAAATATATAGGAATAAGGCAATGGATGCAACGTATCAAACATTTACATTTCAAAACTGGCGAAATTAAAGGTAGTTATCGATGCGTTGAGTGACGGGGTTTTAAGGCACGAAATAAATATGTGAGAAATGAGCTGGCTGCAATTTATTATGTACGTTATTATATGTACTATTTATTTTTGAAACGTAAGTATAGAAAAGAAAAAGGAAAAGTCAGAGCAATACGAGCCAGAAATAAATGGAAAATCAATATAACCAAAATGGTAACGGTCTAATTTCTTGATTTCAGCTGAAAATTATTTAAGCAATAAATTTATTGCTTGGCAAGCAAGGCTCAGGTTGAAAAGCAAAGGAAACAAAAGTCCCAATATAAAGTAAAGAGAGAGAAACGAAGTTAAAAAGGGAAAGAAAAATAAAGTGAATCGTTTTAAAATAATAATTACGACGTATACAAATGTATACGTTTGATTTTTCGAAACTGCTAAACATAAATTCAGGAAAAATGGAAAGCAAATATATAATGATGTATGGGAAGAAAGAAAGTCACCGAAATCAATTGTAACGGTCACCTGCGATATTTTCTCCTAAACACATATATCCAATCAAAAGAAATTGTAACGCTCAAAAGCTTTGATTTAGGAAAAGGTTATTAAAACAAGTTACTGCAGGCTACAATCAAATATTTATGTTTTGAGGGAACAGTTTCTTACCTTTAAAAGCAATGAAGACAGAGAGAAAATAACAGAGACGGTAACAAATCAATCAATCAAGTGAATAAAAAGGCAACCGGGAAACGTATCAAATTAAATATTGGCAGTAACAGTCACCCATTTATTTAGCTGACAAATATTAAAGCTATAAAGGCAATTAACATATCAACCGTTCAAAAAGATAAATACAACGTATACAAAATTATACGCTTAATTTTTGAAATGATGGCAACGGCTAAAATTTAGCAACTGATGAAATAATTACTAAAGTAAAGTATAGTGGCTACTACTTGATAATAAATTTATTATCAGCAATTTTTAGCTTGAATTTAATAGAATTTCCCATTGAAATAAACTTTGTTAAAATAAAATGAAAATTAAAAATCTGCTATATTTAAATATCCGTATTCTAAATATATAAACATTTTACTTAAAAATTCAATTATTATAAGATTTCACAAATATTTAATTAAATACGTTATAGAATCAATTGAAACTGTTAAAATTTTCCGGGTCGTTACACTCTACCCCACTAAAAACTTTTCGTCCCCGAAAAGGAAGGAGGTAGGAGAATAAAACAACCAGAAAAAAATAGATTGAAAGCCAAGATAAACAATAAATTTTAAAACTATATAAATTTTACTTAAAATATTTATTTGAAAATTTCATTTGAAATTAAATTTTCTTTAATATTTAATACTTCTCAAACTCCTTTGCAAACAATTATTTACATTATTACTTCTATTTACAAAGACTATTGAAAATATTAAATCCAAAATTTATGAAATTTTTAATTTTTCTCAAGATACCATTCAAATATTATCAATAAATTAATAATCATTTTCTTTAAAGATGTTTTATTTAATTTATAACTTCAAAAATATTTATAACGCTAAAATTTTATATAAAACAATGTATTATACAAATAAGCAATATTTAAAAGATTTATTCAAAAAGGAAAGGAAGGTAGATTCCGAAAACGGAATATAGGTGAAAAATAAAGCTGAGCAGATGAGGTAGATTCAAAAGAACAGAATCGGGCACGAATAATTTATTTCAAACCATAAGAATTTAAATTTCAAATATTAATACAAAATTTCTTTGTTGAAAATACTTTTATAATAAAATACCTTTATAAATAAAATACTTTTATATCGAAACCAATTTTTCTTTCGAAAATACTTTTATAACTCGATGTTTTAACAAGTTTACCCTCGTTCTTGCAGACTCTGGCCATGCGTTGATCAGGCGCAAAGCTAGAGTTTTTCAAGTACTTAGTAGACCTATTTCAACACCCAGTGAAAATATTTGAAAAACCTTTTAAAAACAGATATGGAAAGTACAATCCAAACAAATCAACCAAACCAAAACCTTTGTCCGATCATGGTTCGCAGATACACAATGGTTACGCCTGGGTCCCCCAGGAAACAATCCATATCCGTAAGCTTTCTCAGCCCTACGAGTTACGCCATGATGACTAGTAGAGTGCAGGATACACAATGGTTATGCCTGGATCCCCCAGGAAACAATCCGTACCCCTAGGCAAGACTCAACCAGGCACTTGCGCTACTATTCGCGACCTACACAGATTGCAGGATACACAATGGTTACGCCTGGATCCCCCAGGAAACAATCCGTACCCCTAGGCAAGACTCAGCCAGGCAATTGCGCTATGCATTCACGAGAGAAAAAAAAAACCATGGGTTACGCCACGATGGGAATACTCGAGTATTACATCCGGAAAACCAAAAATCAGAGAGAATAGTATCGATAGAATGAATCCACGATGTGGCCACAAAGCGGATATCAAGCAGAAGGCACTTTCCATATCTTTACTTCGAAAATATATATCATATAGTACCTTTTCAAATCACTTTCAAATATCGTACTTATATAAAGTCCATATATATAGGATTTCATTTTTCCCAAATCGAATACTTTCCAAATCAATAGTAGATAAAATCATACTTATATAGACTTCGATTATATAAAATCTCTTTTCAAATTGAGTACCTTTCAAATCAATAGATTTCAAATCAACTTCATAATTATACAATCCATTTTATATAGGTTCGACCACTCCCAAATCAAGTGCTTAATAATATAAGGTTCTCAAATTTCAAATCATTTCAATATCAGTTTCAAAATCATATATGATTTCACCAAATTTTCTTCCAAATTAAATATCTCAATTTCAAAGTTCCCATAATAATAGGTTTAGAAAGTAATCCCAGTTCTCAAATTAAAATAATTCAAGTCAAACAAATTCATTTCCAAAATCACCATATAAGTACTGGTTTTAATTTCAATTAAATTTCAAAACCAAATATTTTCTCAAAATCAATTATACTAAAAATAGTTTCCAAATTTATAAGTATCCCTTTAAAGCTTTTAAACTATCTATTTCTATTTGAAATATCCAATTTACCTTTCTGAAAACCATTATTCAAAACCATAATTTTTTCAAAACATTTCAAAACTAAATTTATATTCTTTATCAAACATTTTATACTCCTCGAAATTTCTTAGCTTTGAAAATTTAATCTCGATTTGGAAGTGTTCGAACATTCAAAATAGTTAGGGAAATCAAATTTTCAATTCAACAGTTGAAAATCAACAATAAACCAATTATTAAATCCGAAACTCGAGGACTGAACACCAGTCTCATTTTAAATTGTTTCAAATATATACTTATATCTTTCTAAAATATCAAATTATACTTCGGAAGTTGAAATCAAAAACGGTTTTACAAAATCACTTGCATAGCGAAGCTATTAAAGTGGCCACTCCCCCACTCTGAAACTCGAAAATCAATGTCGATGATGCGTGCACTCATCACCGAAATTATTCTCCAGCGACATAAGTGAGTTCTGGACTTCTATTTTCTTGAAAACTTCTTTGAAATTTCTTCAAAATTATTGGAATTCATTTGAACCCATTTGAAACATTTCTTATTCGAAAAAATACTTTTAAATCGTATTATTTTTATATATTTTCCCAAAATCTTAAAACCAATTTCAAAATACTGGAATTCAATTCTCGAATTTCAAATTTAACCCTTCAGTTATAAATCATTTTTTATATGAATCACTTTCTTATAAATTTTCGAAATTTCCAATCCTTTCAAAACTTTTATATATAGAATAACATTTCTTATTCGTTTTATATATAGGTATATAATCCTTATCGAAAAAAAATTCACTTTTATATATAGAATAAAATCATAGTTATCAAAATAAAAATTTTGTATAAAACAATTTTAAAATACAACAAACCTGATTTTCAAAGGATGATTCAAGAATGGATTTCAAAACAATGATAGGGATTAAATTTAGAGGAACTCTAATCAATAGAATCCTGATTCGAAGATAGGCTCAAACAAAGTTGAGAAAATCAAATTACAAAATAGAAGATGGATATACTTCTATAAATCTCGGGCGACCTTAACCGGGTCAACCGTGACTTCAGGAATATAATTGATGCGGAATTCTAAAGCAAATCGACATTCGATTGCCAGAGATAGAATTCAGCATACCAAGATATAGCAGCATCGTAAACCGAGGATATAGAAATCTCCGGTGAATCGATGCCAATTGTAAAGGAGTTTTCACCCCCTTTATAATTCATTCCTTGGAGTTATGGGATACTCCAGAATCAAACGAATATAAATAGGGAGAGACAAGAATGAATTTCGGAACCGAGGGACATTCCAAAATTCAAAGGAAATCAAGTCAAAAAGAAGGGATTCAACTCGAACGAAAGTGATTCTGTAAATGAATTTACCATATATGCTAGGTTTTGCCTAGAGCCAAAGCTCTGATACCAACTGTAACAGCCCGCTATTTTGGACCATTCAAATCGACAATAAAACCGTACATGTCCGACTTGAATAATTCAAAATACCGAATTGTTAATAAAATTTGGCAAATCTTAAAATATACAGTAAATAAATCAATCATAGATCACTTACACAGAGTAATACAATGCAGTGGAATAGATAAAGAATAGTAGTTCATGAAGCTACTATATACCTCAGAGTTAGAAATAAAATACAACCGAATTGTTCAAATGCCATGAAGTCTCCAATGCAACAGATGGCTACTCTGAACTAATCAACTGGATGACTGAAGGGATAGATAGCTGGATCTTCAAGCAAAGCTCCAACTTCGAAGGTGAGTCTCAAATGCTGTATCTCTCAGTCTGACCCGAGCGTAAAGCAAAAACAAAAAACACTCGAGTCAGGATTAACATTCTTATATCTATAAATCTAACTCAAGTGAAATATCAACTGAAATATAATTAACTTAAAGGACGTTGGGATAACCATCCTCTAAGGGTCCATGGAACTATCTATAAGGTAGAAATATACACTATAATACCGAGGTCATTTCAAATTAATTTATACTTCACAACAAAAATATCTTTTCATTATATATATATACATAAATATTTAGAGTAGAATATTTGTAGTTTCCTCAACTTAACAAATCGTTTTCAAAATCAACCCGACTATCCCGTTCAAATTTAATTCAATCTCAATTTATAAATTTTTATACAATTCAGTTTTTTTGATCAAACAAATTCAAATTTTATTCATTTCAAATACAGAACTAAATCAAAATTTTACAGTTTAAATTCTACTATATTTCAACGCTTTAATATTCAACAACTCAAAGTTTGATTTAACAGTTTCATATAGATCTCGATTTAACCTTGTTATTTAGTCTTGAAATGTTCACTAAATAAATTCAATATTTATTTAATAACCCAATTTACCTTTAAACTAAATATTCCTTTCGATTTGTTTAAACTTGAAACCTCCATTTAATCATTTAAATCAAAATCAAGTTATAAATCGAATCTTAAATTTCAAATTCTTTGGTTCAAATAATCCAATTAAGTAAAATACTTAACTAAATACAATTTCAATTAATTCAACTTTATCTTCTCAACCTTAACTTATCCAAATTATTACAACAATCAATTTTGAAATATAAATTTAAATAAATACTTAAACATATTATATGGATTAAATCGATCTCCAAAATATTACTATTAAATCTATATATAAAATTTCTATTTTCATATAATATTTTAAGAATTAATATTTATTAAAACCGTATATTTATTTTCAACCCATAGAAATTATTTTCAAAATATTTATACATATGGACCAACGGTGTCTGTATATAATTTCATACCCTATGGTCAAGGGATACGGATTTCAATCCGAAATTTAAATATACGGGTAGATATCACTTCGACCCGTAATCCCAAATTCAATTTTTATTGAAAATCGCTTGGGTTTATCATTTCAACCCATAACGAAGTTCTCATATTCTAAAGTCCGTTCGGGTATGTATCATTTCAACCCATATTGAATTCTAAACTACGGGGAACTTGCAGAGTGATAACAAATAATAAAATAACAGACATATATCATCAATAACAGTATAATATAACAATGGGATATGGTGTCATATCCCACAGGTGAACACATTTGCAAACAACAAAATATATAGCAATGTAAATAACTAACAGTAGCATATTTCAATTGTCGTTTCAATTGGAATCAAATTTAATAAATAAAAGAACGTTAGTCGTGAGTGATTGCTCACCTTTCCTGGCTGGAGGGTACCGAAGGTGATACGGAAACACACACTGATACGGACATGGAAATTTGATTTACAAATCCAAGTAAAGCAAAATTGGCACGAATTTGATGAACAGAATCTGGTAACAGAAACGACGGGAACGGATCAAAATAGCTTGATATAAAGTTTTGGACGAGACGCATATTATATTAATATTTCACTTAAACCCATTATTTTAAAATACATATTCATTTGAAATAAATCTCAAATAAATTTTTTTTTGATATATATATATAACCAAAATCAATAAAATCTTTATAGCTTGTATATGCACTTTGACCTAATCATTTATACCCATATAAACTTGACAGTTTAGATATATAAATTAACACAGGCTATATAAATTTTGTTTTTATTACTGTTAACTAAAACAACTACTAATGTGTATACAACCGCTTATAAATAAAATATACTTTTTATATTAACTCACTATGCAGACTAAAAAAAATCTTGTAAAGTTAAATATAAACAATTGCCTATACATATTAATATAATCTGGAAAAAAATTTAGAATAGGAAACGTGGGAATTCAAAATTCATGTAGTTGCAGCCTAAATCAAAAAGGTAAATTCATATACAGGTGAACATGCAGTTAGATGTATAAGTAAATTATTGTAACCTTACCCAAATTAAAATACTCAATACCAAATTTCCATAACCTATGTATTTAAACTGACAACGTTTATATAAGTAATATAAACAAAATACTTTCCTTCTAGCGAATAAAACAATACTTCTAACAACACTTAAAACTTTATATATTTTTCTTAAACGGTTAAAACTTTATACATATATTATATTTAATTTAGACATGTAAAATAAAATAAAATTTAAAGTCCAACTTTATCTCCAACAGAAACAAAATCTTACAACTTATTCATATTTTTGCTTTTACATCAATTCAAAACATAAAAATTTAAAACTACATTTAATTCGAACCCAATATACTTAGTACACTTTAATATAATAATATCTGAAACCATACACTGCAAATACTACCCATAACATACGCACACCATACAAAAGTTATAACCCAAAACATGCGCACACCACACAAAAGTTATACCAATATATATGTAAACTATATAACTAAAATATCTTATATAAACTATTTATAAACTTATACAACTATGCAGACAACCCATACAATCTGCCTATATACTAGACTCATATTATAACAGAAGCTAGACATATATATACAACAGTTATGAATCTATTACTTAATGTATATAAATAATTTACACAGAATACTATACTTATATTTAAGATACATATACTAACCCAAAAAGGAAGGAGAAAGGCCGAAGTCAGGGGTGGTGGGGAGCTCGGAGGGGAGCACGGCACTGCTTCATGCTTCGGCGTGGAAGAGGAGGGGAGACAAACGGAGAGGTGGATGGTGATGGCCTCGGTGGCGTAAGAGTGGATAGTACAAGAAGAAGGAGTGATGTAACGTTTGGTGAGTGGTTACGTGAAGGAGGAGGAAGTGGTTTATGAATGAGGAAGAAAGTGAAAAGCTAAAGGCAAATGGTTCAGATCTAAATATATAGGAATAAGGCAATGGATGCAACGTATCCAACATTTACATTTCAAAACTGGCGAAATTAAAGGTAGTCATCGATGCGTTGAGCGACGGGGTTTTAAGGCACGAAATAAATATATGAGAAATGAGCTGGCTGCAATTTATTATGTACGTTATTATATGTACTATTTATTTTTGAAACGTAAGTATAGAAAAGAAAAAGGAAAAGTCAGAGCAATATGAGCCAGAAATAAATGGAAAATCAATATAACCAAAATGGTAACGGTCTAATTTCTTGATTTCAGCTGAAAATTATTTAAGCAATAAATTTATTGCTTGGCAAGCAAGGTTCAGGTTGAAAAGCAAAGGAAACAAAAGTCCCAATATAAAGTAAAGAGAGAGAAACGAAGTTAAAAAGGGAAAGAAAAATAAAGTGAATCGTTTTAAAATAATAATTACGACGTATACAAATGTATACGTTTGATTTTTCGAAACTGCTAAACATAAATTCAGGAAAAATGGAAAGCAAATATATAATGATGTATGGGAAGAAAGAAAGTCACCGAAATCAATTGTAACGGTCACCTGCAATATTTTCTCCTAAACACATATATCCAATCAAAAGAAATTGTAACGCTCAAAAGCTTTGATTTAGGAAAAGGTTATTAAAACAAGTTACTGCTGGCTACAATCAAATATTTATGTTTTGAGGGAACAGTTTCTTACCTTTAAAAGCAATGAAGACAGAGAGAAAATAACAGAGACGGCAACAAATCAATCAATCAAGTGGATAAAAAGGCAACCGGGAAACGTATCAAATTAAATATTGGCAGTAACGGTCACCCATTTATTTAGCTGACAAATATTAAAGCTATAAAGGCAATTAACATATCAACCGTTCAAAAAGATAAATACAACGTATACAAAATTATACGCTTAATTTTTGAAATGATGGCAACGGCTAAAATTTAGCAACTGATGAAATAATTAATAAAGTAAAGGATAGTGGCTATTGCTTGATAATAAATTTATTATCAGCAATTTTTAGCTTGAATTTAATAGAATTTCCCAATGAAATAAACTTTGTTAAAATAAAATGAAAATTAAAAATCTGCTATATTTAAATATACGTATTCTAAATATATAAACATTTTATTTAAAATTCAATTATTATAAGATTTCACAAATATTTAATTAAATACGTTATAGAATCAATTAAAATTGTTAAAATTTTCCGGGTCGTTACAAAAATGGTCAAAATAGTTCAAAGCATTGAGAAGTTCACAACTTCCCATGTGCGTAGCAAGGTCCACACACTATTTCCATACTTTTACTATTTGGAAACTTCTGAGCAGGCACCGAAACACTTCAGGATAGTCAGCTGTAGGCCTTCGCTACAATTTACATATGTACTCCTGACCTTGGCAGTAGCTTTTGTAACCTACGGTGTGCATAAAGTTGTAGAGCAGCCCTTCTGTTTATTCAAATTGATGATTGTACCGTTCTTATTCACGCTGGCAGTTTGAATAACAATAATGCACCGAACTCTTATCCAACGATTACTTTTACAAGTGTGCAATGCAAAAACATGGTCTGCACTCCACACAGGTTTTTGTCTTCAATTTTTTTTCCTTCCCAACCTTAAAGTTTAAGGAGTTACTTTACATTTGAATTTGTAACTGATTTCAGTTCATACACACATATACTTCACCACATACACACATACATACACACATAATCGGTATGCCGACTGACTGTAGTTCCTCACACCCATCCCCATCATCTTCCAGAAATATACTTTCCACTACTACATATAATCATATTACAATGACAAATCATACCCTAAAACAGCTTTAACTACCTACTTAACTACCAACATTGCCCGTGTGCGTAGCACGGGCCACGCACTAGTTCTAAAATGATTCAGAGGACCACTTAAATGATGTCAATAATATAGAAGGTGATAACAGGGACATATTACAATAAACAAACAACCATACATCCAACATATCAATCAATAAGCATCCATTTCAAACAACATCCAAACCAACCAATATATTTCAACATATAATAGTTATCAATATCGGGGTTTAACTATCAATTAAATTCCAATATAAAATTAAATGTCAATTCAGATTCAATATCAATTCAAATGTGAACTTAAATCAACAAACTTTAAAAAAAATATCACATCATATATTTTATTTAACTTGCAATGGAATTTTTAGTATTGCATGAGTGGGTTAAATCACTCACCTTTTTGCTTTCCCTTTTCTAGCCAGATTTGGATCTGCAACTACTTTCTCATTTTATTTTGTTGCCTTGCTATCTTATTCTTTTTTTTTATAGAAAGTTTTGAATAGAAGATTGTATAAATCTGGATTTGAAGAAAAAGACATAGAAAGAAGAGAATGTTTAAAAGAGAAAAAAAATTAAAGAAGAAGATGAATTAAAAAAAAGAAAATGAAGCTTTGAAAAAGAAGAAGAAGATTTGAAGAAGAATAAAAAAAAGCATAAAAATGAAGCAAAAAAAAAGAGAAGAAGGAGATTTTAAAAAGAAAAAAAAAATGAAAAGGGAATGAGGAAGGTGAAGAGTGAAACGAAATGAGATGAAAATTTTATTTGGAAAAAATGAAGCTACAAAAGATGAGATTAGAAATGAGGCTACAGGAATGAAGATGGGAAAAAAATGAAAAGCTAATAAGGTATATACAAACAAACTAGGAATTGAAATAAAGTAAAAATATGAATAGCCCGAACATGTAGTATTGAAAGATGTAAACTAAAGGAATAAATATATCAATAAAGATAAAAATAAATCTTCCGTTTTAAATATGAAGCTTCCAGAATTGCGAATGAAAGGAAGCTACAAGAACTAATGATGCATAAGCAAAATAAACTTTTGAAACAGAAAATAGTAAATGCTAATTAGATGGCATGCATATTAATTTGGATGTTCGAATTTAAAACAAAAAAAAAAGCAGAAAAGGAAAAAACTTCAGGTAAAGCATTTAAAAAGAGCAAACAAATAAAGGAGAAACAAATGTAAAGAATGTGGAAATTATTAGTTATAAATAAATCAAATGAAACAGCCATTAATTTATAAGAAATGAATGAGTAGTTTAATTATTAGACTACTTGAAAACGAAAAGAGAGAGATTGCAAGGTGATAATAAATGTAAAGTAAATGAAGGGACCACCTATTTCCTATAAACAAACCTTTTGGGTCCACATTCCAAAACTAGCTCCAATTAACTTATATCAATAAACCCAAATATACGTATATTTACATTATTTAATTCCATATTAAAACATTCGTTTTATGATAATATATGTGCACACTACATTAACTTGATCAATCAATTAACAATCAACCAATCAATTAATCAAACATTCAGTATATATTTATTTATGTTACTCAAACAAATTTTATTGATTAATGAATATATATCAACCTATGCACTATAAAAATGATTTACTTTACTTTTTAATTACTGTAATGGTCGCATTAATGCAACCCATTTACAAATTTTAACCGTATATAAAATGGAAAAATGAATATAAACTTATGCAATCAATATACAACTGAAAAAAAAGCAATTTCTAATTGATTCCACGATATTTACACAAACATGAACCCTCTGATATATTTAAAAGTTTGAATATTAATGTGCGTGTGTGTGTATATATTATTCTAAAATTCAATTTTTTTATCCAAAATCATTCTTGTTCAAAATGAAAGTTTTATTTTTATACGTCTCAAAACATGCAACAATTAATAACAAAAGAAATGAAGGGACCATGTACATCGCACAACCTTTTTGAAATTCAATTTGTGAAACGTAACCAAATTGACTTCATTAACTCAAATAATATTCAAATTTGTACGCATTTAATTTTTTCATCTATGCATAATAAATAAAATTACTTACCATAAAAATGAAAACGTTCAATTTGGTTTTCCCAAAATGATCTTTTATTTCCATTAAAACATTCTTTCTGTTTAACACAAAAGATGCGTTTCTTTTATTAAATCTATTAATTGCAGTCAATGTGTTCTTCCCTTCTCATTGAAATATTTCAATTATATTAATTACAGTTACTTATAAAGTTAAATTTCAAAACAGACAACTAAAATGGATGAAAAATAGAATAATTGTTTCCTTTAGTCATTTAAGCACATTTATAAATTTGTTGCTTATACAGTAGAGAAATAAATAACTTACTTAAATAAATTATTTTTCCACTCTTGTAATCCATCTATATGCTAAAACACAGTTCAAATATACTTATATTTCTTCCTTTAAATCAATCATTCTATTCTTTATCTTAATGAAATTAAAACTACATTCACAAATGAAAGATCCATTTTATTTGATAATAAATGTAACGCCCCACCTCTGTGCTCACAATAATAAAGAGTATTAAAAGAAATACTGTCTGTTATTATGAAGAATAAGGCTGGATAGGAGCGACCATCCGTAGTTAGGCCTTACACTAGTATTGGTTATCTCGATAGGAGTGGTATATATTTTTATTTTTCATCTCTTATTTATTTACTCCCATCGACATACCCAATTCTAGTATAAAACGAACTACGATGGTTCATAATAGTTTAGGACAATATATATAATAATAACACAGATAAAGTAAATGCGGAACACAAATATAACAGAAAGTCTCATATAAATATAACTGATGTCAGTTGATATACATGTGATACAATACATATGATACAACTACACTGTCGACTCTGGAAGTTACATATACAAGTACATTATCGTGAATAATATACATGAATATACACCATCCTATACAAATTCACTGACTACTAAAATGACAACGACTACTCCAAAAGATATGAAGAGACTTCATAGCTCTAGCAGCAATCCAAAGTAAGATATCAACAACCTGTAAATACTCGGTCTGACCCGAGTATTAAATTCAGAAGAAAATAATACACGGGTCAATCTAATTCAAACTCAGTTATTAGTGCACAGAAGCAATAATAATTATATAATGAACAGACGACTGTCACAGTAAATTTCGTCTATCCGACCCTTCTAGAAGAGAATCGGATAACGGTAAATATAACACGTAATAGTGTTAAACAACAAATCAGCAGATTCAAAATATCAACAAAGATGAATGAAAAGAATATCAATGAAGATATATTTAAAAGAAAACATCAGAATTGCCTATTTGGCAATTAACACAAAATGGTTATATTAAATCAAATCAATTTAATAATTGAAATGTCACTTATCAACATCAAAACTGATTGGCTGCAGTACACGCACGCGTGCACTGCCTCGCCAATACGGCATATAAAATACGCAAAGGATCAATGGATCAAAAGTAATTGAAATATCAATAAAAGCAATACCGTGTGGTTGCAGTTCACGCTTGCGTGCACTGCCTTGCCACTACAGTGATGATGTACCCAATGAATACCGTGTGGCTGCAGTTCACGCTTGCGTGCACTGCCTTGCCACTACAATATATGATGTCATCGCAACTCCAAAAATTAACAGCCAATCAAGACTACAAAGCCCAATCAATACAAAATGCAGAGGTCAAGTCAGTGACTCAGCGCAACTGCAGCACCAAAGCACAAAGCAGTGGTACGCTACAACATAAAGGAATCAGACCACAAAGGCAAATAAAGTGGTCGGGCAATCCAAATATAAATCAATGCTCAATGCACGGCATAAATATGAATCAAACTTATATATACTGCAATAATACAAGTAGCAGCATGCAAACATAAGGCACTACAGTACAACTGGTCAAGGGTGTATACCAAAATGAAATATACAAGTAGCATTTCAAAATGGCAAATGATAGAGACAAGTGCATCTCTCATATGTATATGAATACTTGCAACAATGGTACAAATACAACCTGCAGCTATACACAATGGCATATGACCAGAAGCAATGCAAATGGGACTAAACAAACAAGAATTCATAATGCAAACTAATGCACTAAGCAAAGCACTAGTACCACTACATGAAAAAAATGTGCAGCAGTAACTTATATACATGAACATGAAGGCAAGTCTCAAGTACCATTGCATGAAACTGGATAATATGTGGCAGTAACTTCATATTAATGAACCCAAAGACTACATGAAATAGGTAGGCAAACTGTCTCAAATGGTCAAGACAGCTGTAATTCTTCAAATGATTCAAGTGATACAAGGAATTACATGATTAACAAGTATGCTAGTGAAGATAACACGTGTGCAAACATTTACACCCAAGAGCTAAGAAACACTATAGGCATGTAGAGGATCAAAGTATGCAAGCTTGACTACAGATGCAAATATGGACAGTAACAACATTTTTTTAACAAACTGCAACAATGTCTGAGCATTGATACAAAGCACACTGCTATGCACATATCAAAACATATTACCCAGCCAAACGAATGAACTAGTCTAAACAAGTAACAAGACCAATTACAGAAGCAAGTCAAAATGCTTCTACGGGCCTTATGCAATAACAGGTACATATGTCTGTATGTCGTGCATTTGTATGCAAACTAATTCAGGTTAGAGAAGGATACAGACAGTTAACACGGAATAGGACAGGGAACCAACATGTACAACATCAATGCAGTGAGGACATAGTTGGAATCCTCCACTTAAGCATGCAAATTTATATATACTATCACCCAAGTGCAATTTCGTAACTACTGTATGAAGTTTTAGTGCAAAAGCATGAAACAAAGATGTGAAATTTTATAACAACATAGGATTCGAAAATCATAAGAAAACAGTGTTTCATAACACTGTCAGAGGCTTGATGTTGTAAAAATGTCAACTAACTGAGGCTAGAAGCAAATATACATACACAGTGAAGTACAACATCAAACGCAATGAAACAGACATCACAAAATCAAGTTATTCGATATGATCAAGGAAACCAGACCAGCTACTACCAAGAACAAGGCACAGTGCAGTTTCAATTAATGCCAATAAAATGCAAAGGCCGACAGCACGCAAGTCAATGCCAAAGTCAGACTAGCAAATTCGAAACAATGATAAGTAAGGCAATTGAAAGCCGTAAGTATCAACGAAGCAAACAAAAATCAATACCGTGATAACCCAGAAACCATAAAATATACGAATTTGGTTAAGTCAGAAAAATCATCCATATCTAAACAAAATCAAATGATCGAAGTCACCAAAAATCAGCAAAGATGATTCAAACCACATTTCATACGAATGAAAATCACAGAGTTCAAAACCCTACAAATCCAAAATTGAACTGTATGTGAGTAATTAAAATTACTCACCTTTTGAAGAGCACAAATCCACTCCAATTCGCAGCCGAAGTCGACAATGGACTTCATCAGATAAATCGCCACTGAACAAAAAGTCGACGCCGCGAGCAACTCTAGTCGATCGACAAGCAAGGGCCTTCGATCGAGCAACCCAAGGTCGGCATCCTCAATTTTTATACAAGCCCTAATTTGTGAAAGAGGGGCGAACGACAGAATCACGAGGCCGCCATTTTCAATTTTTTTTTTCCGTTCACTGTGTTTATTTTTAGGGTTCGAATGAATGAAAAATGAAAAGGGGGGAAACAGGTATACTCGAGATAACATGGCACAAAATCCCCATGGCCCAACATTCAATTTAAAGCCCGCATAATTCCTTTAACCAATTACTTAAAAGAATTATTATTTAAACTGAATTTAAAAGCTTCAATTAGCAATCAGTCAACAGATTAATCGTTTAACAATGATTATAAATTGGGTAAAAACCCCGGGTTGTTACAGACTCCCCTCCTTATAAAAATTGCGTCCCCGCAATTTTCATAATTAAGGTCGTCACTAACAATAAATTTTCTAACATAAACTGGTTAAGCTAGAAAATGAAGGCAGAGAATTCAAACATCAAAGAAATCTTTTAATTTCATAAAAGAAATTCACCAATTCTCAACAAAACTAATTATCAAATAGATAATCAGAAAACAGAAATCACAAAACATCAATATCTAATTATCGATACGATAATTAGAAAACAGCAAAATCTAATTATCAACAAAGATAATTAGAAAACAACAATTCATTAAAATCAACATAATCCAGAATCAATTAGAGACTAGAAAATCTTATAATCCGCAAAATCAGCAATTACCTAATTATCAAAACGATAATCAAAAATCTCAGTTCGTCAAATCAACAGATCAACAAATATTTAATTATCTCAAGCAATAATCATATCTCAAATCAACGAATATTTAATTATCACAATCGATAATTAAATTTCAAATATCTAATTATCACAAGCGATAATCAGAAATCTCAAACAATCAAATCAACAAATCAACAATTATTCGATTATCAAAAACGATAATCAATTCAACAAATATCCGATTATCAAAAACGATAATCAGAACTCATATCAACAAATATTCGATTATCAAAAACGATAATCAAATCAACAAATATTCGATTATCAAAAACGATAATCAAATCAACAAATATCCGATTATCAAAAACGATAATTAGAACTCATATCAACAAATATTTGATTATCAAAAACGATAATCAAATCAACAAATATCCGATTATCAAAAACGATAATTAGAACTCATATCAACAAATATTCAATTATCAAAAACGATAATCAAATCAACAAATCAACAATTATTCGATTATCAAAAACGATAATCAATTCAACAAATATCCGATTATCAAAAACGATAATCAGAACTCATATCAACAAATATTCGATTATCAAAAAAGATAATCAAATCAACAAATATCCGATTATCAAAAACGATAATCAGAACTCATATCAACAAATATTCGATCATCAAAAACGATAATCAAATCAACAAATATTCGATTATCAAAAACGACAATCAAATCAACAAATATCCGATTATCAAAAACGATAATCAGAACTCGTATCAACAAATATTCGATTATCAAAAACGATAATCAAATCAACAAATATTCGATTATCAAAAACGATAATCAAATCAACAAATATCCGATTATCAAAAACGATAATCAGAACTTATATCAACAAATATTCGATTATCAAAAACGATAATCAAATCAACAAATATCCGATTATCAAAAACGATAATCGGAACTCATATCAACAAATATTCGATTATCAAAAACGATAATCAAATCAACAAATATTCGATTATCAAAAACGATAATCAAATCAACAAATATCCGATTATCAAAAACGATAATCAGAACTCATATCAACAAATATTCGATTATCAAAAACGATAATCAAATCAACAAATATTCGATTATCAAAAACGATAATCAAATCAACAAATATCCGATTATAAAAAACGATAATCAGAACTCATGTCAACAAATATCCAATTACCTGCAGATAATTGGAAACAACAAATATCTAGAAATCAATTAAGATAATCTAGAAAATCAACATAAAAGGTTGGATCGATCCCATCAGATGGCGAGTTTTGGCTACGCCGCACGTGCATCAACATATGGCCGAAGCCTACCAAGTACCCAACATAATTTTGGCGCCCAACATATGACCCGAAGGTCCAACATATGACCCGAAGGTCCGGTACTGGTATTGACCCGAAGGTCCAACATATGACCTGAAGGTCTAACATATATTCAATTAACGAGTCCGGAATTAACCGAAATAGCAAACGCACATGTCCCATAACTACGTGTTTTACTAAATCGTTTGATTCTCTTCATCGTTTCCTTGAACGTGTAAAATCATCAAAATCATCAAACAACAAATGTTTCAATTAACGAGTCCGGAATTAACCGAAATAGCAAACGCTCATGTCCCATACCACGAGTTTTACTAAATCGTTTGATTCTCTTCATCGTTTCCTTGAAAGTGCAAAATGGTGTATTCAAAAATAACATTTCGCATTCTCAAACGGACAAGTCCGGAATTAAGCGAATCAGTAAAAGAAAGGGGTCATAGTCCTCGATTTTTCTGAAACGTTTAAATCGCTTCCTCATTCTTTCGAAAGCGCAAAATGCAAAACTTCTGAAAACAATTTCATTTATTTCATAAAAGCATTAATCTACATTCTTAAACGAATAAGTCCGGAATTGAGTGAATCAGTAAAAGAAAGTGTTCATATTCCTCGATTTTGCTGAATCATTTACATCTCTTTCTCATTCTTTTGAAAACGTAAACTGAAAATTTTTGAAAACAATTTTTATTTTAAAACGCTTTTTATAATCACGTGATTAAATCAGCAACATAAGTAGCAACTTCAACAAAGAAATGGTTCTTCTCAAAACAGCATAAAACTAAGCTCAAAATCAGCATTGCGGGATAACCGCTTAAAAATCCACTTTAAAATTTGACGGTTACTGAAGTCAAAGCGACAGTAAATTTTAAACGTCAAAATCTCATCAAAATAATTCGCATCAAAAAAATAAAATACCAATGAATTTTCATTCATTCAAAAACGTCAACAAAACACCGCGCTTCAAAATATAGCATTGGTGTAAAACTCCCGTTATAATAATAACGGCAACAAAATACGTTTCATAACCAAGCATCGGTTCAACGTAAAATTAGTGCAGTAACGTGCAACTCAAATTTGCACGTACACTAAAAAATGAACAAAGAAATCATTCAATTATATCTTCAATGAAGATATTTTAAATCAGCAAAAATCTAATCAACATGTGATTAGCATCAAAGGAAACCAGCAAAAATTTCAACAAAACCACATAGCTGCAATCGCTTCGAATCCTCAAATTGGATTCGAAATTTTTAAAGAAAACAAAACAAACACAGCTATGTAAAAAACAAATGAAATTTATTTCAATTTCATATTTTGATTTAAATCAAAATAATTATCATCCGTATTCAGCGAAGCAGTCACACTGCTTTCGCTGCGCACTCTGATAAACAAAGCACAAATCAATCAATCATCAAAACTCAAATCAACCTTTATTTTTAAATAAAGCTATTTAAAAATTTCATCAAAATTTCAAAACTTTAGTTTTGACTCAAAAGACAACTAAAAAATCGACAAATAGTTGTAACACTTGTTCCATCTAAGTTATGTTTTATATTTTGTCCATAAACCCCAAGCTCTGATACCAACTGTAACGCCCCACCTCTATGCTCACAATAATAAAGAGTATTAAAAGAAATACTGTCAGTTATTATGAAGAATAAGGCTGGATAGGAGCGGCCATCCGTAGTTAGGCCTTACACTAGTATTGGTTATCTCGATAGGAGTGGTATATATTTTTATTTTTCATCTCTTATTTATTTACTCCCATTGGCATACCCAATTCTAGTATAAAACGAACTACGATGGTTCATAATAGTTGAGGACAATATATATAATAATAACACAGATAAAGTAAATGCGGAACACAAATATAACAGAAAGTCTCATATATATATAGTTGATGTCAGTTGATATACATGTGATACAATACATATGATACAACTACACTGTCGACTTTGGAAGTTACATACACAAGTACATTATCGTGAATAATATACATGAATATACACCATCCTATACAAATTTACTGACTACTAAAATGACAACGACTACTCCAAAAGATATGAAGAGACTTCATAGCTCTAGCAGCAATCCAAAGTAAGATGTCAACAACCTGTAAATACTCGGTCTGACCCGAGTATTAAATTCAAAAGAAAATAATATACGGGTCAGTCTAATTCAAACTCAGTTATTAGTGCACAGAAGCAATAATAATTAAATAATGAATAGACGACTGTCACAGTAAATTCCGTCTATCCGACCCTTCTAGAAGAGAATTGGATAACGGTAAATATAACACGTAATAGTGTTAAACAACAAATCAGCAGATTCAAAATATCAACAAAGATGAATGAAAAGAATATCAATGAAGATATATTTAAAAGAAAACATCAGAATTGCCTATTTGGCAATTAACACAAAATGATTAAATTAAATTAAATCAAATCAATTTAATAATTGAAATGTCACTTAACAACATCAAAACCGATTGGCTGCAGTACACGCATGCGTGCACTGCCTCATCATTACGGCATATAAAATACGCAAAGGATCAATGGATCAAAAGTAATTGAAATATCAATAAAAGCAATACCGTGTGGTTGCAGTTCACGCTTGCGTGCACTGCCTTGCCACTACAGTGATGATGTACCCAATGAATACCGTGTGGCTGCAGTTCACGCTTGCGTGCACTGCCTTGCCACTACAGTATATGATGTCATCGCAACTCCAAAAATTAACAGCCAATCAAGACTGCAAAGCCCAATCAATACAAAATGCAGAGGTCAAGTCAGTGACTCAACGCAACTGCAGCACCAAAGCACAAAGCAGTGGTACGCTACAACATAAAGGAATCAGACCACAAAGGCAAATAAAGTGGTCAGGCAATCCAAATATAAATCAATGCTCAATGCACGGCATAAATATGAATCAAACTTATATATACTGCAATAATACAAGTAGTAGCATGCAAACATAAGGCACTACAGTACAACTGGTCAAGGGTGTATACCAAAATGAAATATACATGTAGCATTTCAAAATGGCAAACGACAGAGACAAGTGCATCTCTCATAAATGTATATGAATACTTGCAACAATGGTACAAATACAACCTGCAGCTATACACAATGGCATATGACCAGAAGCAATGCAAATGGGACTAAACAAACAAGAATTCATAATGCAAACTAATGCATTAAGCAAAGCACTAGTACCACTACATGAAAAAAATGTGCAGCAGTAACTTATATACATGAACATGAAGGCAAGTCTCAAGTACCACTACATGATACTGGATAATATGCGGCAGTAACTTCATATTAATGAACCCAAAGACTACATGAAATAGGTTGGCAAACTGTCTCAAATGGTCAAGACAGCTGTAATTCTTCAAATGACTCAAGTGATACAAGGAATTACATGATTAACAAGTATGCTAGTGAAGATAACACGTGTGCAAACATTTACACCCAAGAGCTAAGAAACACTACAAGCATGTAGAGGATCAAAGTATGCAAGCTTGACTACATATGCAAATATGGACAGTAACAACATTATTTTAACAAACTGCAACAATGTCTGAGCATTGATACAAAGCACACTGCTATGCACATATCAAAACATATAACCCAGCCAAACGAATGAACTAGTCTAAACAAGTAACAAGACCAATTACAGAAGCAAGTCAAAATGCTTCTACGGGCCTTATGCAATAACAGGTACATATGTACTGTATCACATGTATTGTAACTGACATCAGTTATTATATATATGAGACTTTTGTTTTATCTGTGTTCCGCATTTACATTATCTGTGTTATTATTATATATATTGTCCTAAACTATTATGAACCATCGTAGTTCGTTTTATACTGGAATTGGGTATGTCGATGGGAGTAAATAAATAAGAGAGGAAATATATATATATATATATATATAAAAATATATACTTACCACCCCTATCGAGTTAACCAATACTAGTGTAGGGCCTAACTACGGATGGCCGCTCCTATCCAGCCTTATTCTTCATAATAATAGACAGTATTTCTTTTAATACTCTTTTTTATTATGAGCATAGAGGTGGGGCATCACAATAAATGTCCTTTTCATTAAACCAACTTATATTTAAAGATTATCCCATTAAAGAGTCACAGAAATAATACTTCATACAACCACATCATTTCTTTATCAATTAATTTCATATTATCATTATATTTGTACCAAATTTAAGTGCTTACAATTTGAACGTAATATTTCTCAATGAAATTCTCATTATATTTTTAACATAAACATATGTTGCACATATCATTAATTAATTACCATTTACTTCTATTTCTTATTAATGGCAAGATATAATTACTATTACTTACAATGATTAAATCTCAAAACATACCCTAATACAGGGAAGATAATTAATCCAATTGTTTCCTTTGAAATCCAATTTTCTATGTTAAACCCAATATCTATATACTAATTTAATTCCATCATTTAATTACAAATGTAATAAAACCTGTTCATTATATATTTAAATTTCAGACAAATCCTTTTATTTTAATTTACATTCTTATTATTAAATCAACTATTCCCTTATGTATTTGATTGACATAAGTTTTACACTCACCACTCAACAGTTAACGTTTCTTCTTATATCAATTATAATATTTTAATTACGTTAATTCTCCATTAATTACCAAATAAATTTCTAACCGATTTAATAATAATAAAATAAACGAAACAATGGTTATACGTTAATAATCTATATCTATTAACTTATTCTTTACAAACAAAGGTTAATAAATTTATGTACAAAATAATTGATTTCATACTCCATATTAAAACCAATTGCAATTAATAACGTAAGATTACATCAATTTATACATCATTTATTCTATTCCTTATTAACCTTTATTATTTAAATTGATTGAAATTACGTTAACATCGTATAGTAGTCAATTACATTCAATCAATATTAGCTAATTATATGATTTATCTCATTAAATTATTTGTTTTAAGATTTATCTTAAAGCCAAAATTTCAAATCTAATAAGATTCAATTTAATAAATCATAAATTTTAATTTCTGACAATATTAAAGCCCAAAACCTTATTAAATTTAATATTTTTAATTATCAAAATATAGGGTGTTACAGTCTCCCCCATTCAAAAAAATTTCGTCCTCGAAAATAAACAAGAAGGAATCGAGGAGTTTGAAATATTTTATTCAAAATGATAAATTTATAAAAAATTTAACTTACATATTTAAATTTAATATAAATTTGAAAATAACTCCATTCAGTTATTGAATAAAAATTTAAGTTTTTTGGTATTTGCCCTTGAAGAGAAAAGAAATATTTCAACATATCTAAAAATTTAGTTAAAACATTTAACTTCATTCACTTAGTAAAAATATAAGATATATTTAAAACATCCTCAAAGCATTATGCAAAGATTTTTCAAAAGTCTAAAACAATGTTAGAAATTTATATCAAACATTATAATAAGCTTTAAAATAGGGTTCCTTAAATCCAAAAATTTATTAGACTCATTATTTTTAAAATAAGTATAAACTCAATATTATTAAACTGAAACTAATAGTATACTCAAATCTTACATTAAATTTCTAAATCAAAGTATAAAATTTCATACCTTCATAATTAATTTAAACACTTGTTTCAAAATGAATATTCTAATGCAAAATTTAAATAGTAAATAAACCTATAAACTTTACTATTAGTACTTTGAAATCAAGTAAATATTTCAAACTATACTTCTAACATAGGGATTCAAATTTATTTGTCAAGCATCTTTGTAACGACCCGCCGCTCTGACCGCCTCTAGTCGGTAATTAAACCAACTAGAAACGTTCAAAATGACGGATTGTTATTTAGTTTATAACATTTAAACAGAATCAGCTACAGAATCACAGAACAATAATATATTTTATAAACAAACTTTTCTTTTATATACAAATATCAGAGTTATACAATAAATTACATTTTATACAGCGGAAACAAATTTTATTAAGTACAAGAAAAATAATTTTCTGAAAAGCTTTAGTTGTGCTTTCCCCTCTCTCTCTAACTTCGCTGCGCGCAAAACTCCAAGCTGTAAAAATACTCGGTCTGACCCGAGCGTTAATTGCAAAACACAAAAACACTCGAGTCAGGATTAATCTTTATTCAAGTAAATAAATTTGAAATGAACTGAATAATATGGTTACAGATATGGTAAAACAGATAAATCAATTTAAAATCTATTACGGATTTTTCACATTAACAATTTCAAATTTTTAAGTTCTGACAAACACACGTGTGCACTGCCTCGCCAACACGTGCGAGTGTAATCACAAAGACCACAAAGATACAATAACAAGCCCGAACAGAAACAACACAGCAGGTCAAGGCAGCGAGCACAAGTACAGGCCGAAATGCACAACAGTTTCAGCAGCCCCAAATGCAACAGGGCATACAACTACAAGTATGGACAGTGCACAGATCAATAGTGCACAGGGGCAGCAGTGGCAAGACACAACTACAGTGGACAGGTATACAACAACAAGCATGAAGTATGCAAGCTCAGCAACAACTACCAGTTCCATATAACAAGCTACAATTGAAGATGAAACTGAAGACCAACTGGCTACAAATTATAAGTAAGACCAACAACAAGTTGGACTGCAACAGTCAATATGCAGACCAAAGGCACAATGCCACAGCAACTAGGAGAAAACAGAAGTGAAGACAAGTGAAACAATGATCAAGCTTCAGGATGAACAATTGCAGACAAGAGTATACATTGGAATGAAGTAGTGCAAGCATAGGTGAATGTGTCAACATATCACGTACATAACAATGCAATACCAAACTTCACAAGCAATGACCAGTGCGATGACCAAGCACTGCATTAAACATGAAACAAGACCACAACTAGGCAAACATCACATAGGATTTACAACAACTAAAACCAAGATGAATAAGACGGCAAGTCAGTGACATGCCCATCAACCAGACAGAGTTAACAACAGGGAATACACAAATTGACACAGCAAAATGATCAAGATTTGTTCCAATGTTCACAGAGACAACCCATAAGATTTGTTTTGTTTATTTTCTAAATTCACAGAGACAATACAGAACTTTCATATTAAATAGAACTTTAAACTTTGACAAATGTTCATAGCCACATTTTGTTAAACCTTAAATCTTCACACTGAAAGAAATAAACTCACAGCAGCTTGCTCAACTAAATATATTCATGTATCTACCAGTATGAAATTGTGTTTTCATGCAAACACACTTGTTTCTAGAGTAAAACAGGCAAATAATTTCTACTTAAGTTTATTTAATATAAAATGTTACTCACATACAACATATTTTGTTTAAGGATTAAAAACTAAAAAAAAACACTTAGGTGGATAGTTTGAATTTTTAAATCAAGTTTAGAACCTGTAACTATAAAGATAGAGGCAAAATAAATCAAGGCAGTGCATCAAAATGACCAAGCTACACATGAATAATGCACAATTCAAACAACAGGCAAATAAAGGTCACAAATGCAAGTGCAGTTGCAGTGTGCCACCTGAGAATATACACAAGTGCAGATCAAATGCAATTATACAACAGTGGCCAAACTTATGTATGCAACAGATAAGGATGCAGACACCAAATGACCAAATGAATCAACTGCAATGCAACATATATCAGGATGCAAACAACAATGGAAATGAAGACTAGAACAACCAAGAGAACAGTGACCAGACCCAAGTGCAACAGCATGGGGTACAACTACAAGTGCAACAGCATGGATGCAACTTGACATGCAAACTGCCACAAACCAAAGTGCATGAACACAGTAGACTACTGTTACAAAAAAAACTCAAGTGAAGCAAGTAATGCAACAGTAGCAAGTATATATGAATACAACTACAATGCAGACCAAATGCAACACCAATACAACAACAGTACCAAAAGACTCAAGTGCAAAATAATAAATGGTCTAATGGTTACCAGGCATGGGACAAACATGCAAGTTTAAATTCATAATGCAATTGTTTGCAAACAGTTTTCAAACAAGATATTTAGTAGCATCTGTACTTATCAATTTAATAACAAAATAAATATAGCATCTGTTCTTATCAATTTTTAAAACAAACACCAATAGCACATGTTCCTATCAATTTTAAAACAAACACAAATAGCACATGTTCCTATCAATTTTAAAACAAACACAAATAGTCAGGTAGCATTTGTTCTAATCAATTTAAAAATTAAGACTGGGCAGCATCTGTTCTTACAAATTTAAATTTTAAAAGAAATCAAAAAAAACATTTGCTCCTAACAGTTCAAAAACTAAATCAAATGGGTAGAATCTGTTCTTATAGTTTAAAATAATTACTAGCATCTGTTTCTACCAATTTAAAATCCAAGTAAATCGAGCAAATAACAGCAACTAGCACAAAAATTCAACATGCAGTCACAAATCTGAGCATATCAGTTTTAAAAATTAAATTAGCCGAGCCAAAGATAATCAAATCGCCCCAAAAACATAGCATGCAACCAAGGAATTCACTTCAAACAAATTCAAAAACTTGCATGAAGATTATCGTGAGCTTAGAAAACTCACATGCATTTCAAAACAGAGGGACAGTCAACATAAACAAGCATGCAAACACATTATCACTTAACAAAAACAATTTCAGGTACCAAAACATCACAACATATTATAGGCTTAAGTGATTGATTCACGGATAAACAAAGAAGAAGGTTTGGGTTCAGAGGTTTCCATATAAATATTCATTAACAAAGCAAGATCCAACACATGCAGCAACACAAAGCAAGTCAAGATTTAATAGCCTCTATTCTCATCAGATTCTTAAAATGATAGCATCTGTTCTCAACAGTAAAAAAAAATTTAAATTTATAGCATCTGTTCAAATCAGTTTTTAAGAAAAACAAATTTTCAAAACAACAATCTGAAATCAAACATTTGGAAGCACCTGTTCTCATCAGGTTATTCATAGCATTTGTTTTTATCAGTTTAAATTAAAATTTAAATAGTGTCTGTTCTTACCAATTTAAAACAAATATCAAATAGCATTTATTCTTATTAGTTTAAAATCAAAAATTGAGTAGGATCTGATCTTAACAGTTCAAAAACACAACATCAGAGCAAGTGATAACGAATAGCAACCAACAATCCAACATGCAGTGAGTTATCTGTTCTTATTAGTTTAAAATTCAAATTTAACCGAGCAACTGAAAGCTAATAATCACCAAATCATAGCATGCAACCAACATTCAATCCAAACAAATTTAAACACCTGAATTAAAAATTAATCGTGAGCAGAAAACTCACCATAACAAAGTCGAAGCAGCCGAAGGGAAATAAGCCAAGTTGAACGAAGGTCGAAGCCCAGATTAGATCGCAAACCCTTGTTTTGAATCGCAAGAAGCAAAACCCTAGATTAGATTGCTAGCCCTAATTTACAAAGAGGAACGGCTGCCATCATTTTTATTTTCTTTTTCTTTCGTGATTTTGCTTAGGGTTTGTGAAAATGGATAATGGAGGAAACGGGTCGAATTGAGGTAAAAAGGAAACGGCATTCAAAGGTAAATGGACCGAGATTCACAATTTCAAAGCCCAACAACACTTAACCAAATTTTATTATATATTTTTTTTCATTTTGAATTTCAATAAATTTTGTTATTTCTTTGCTTTGTTTTGTTGAATTATGTTGTTATAACTTTTCCAATGTAGTCACTTCATATTTTACGAAGTTTACAAATATGTTGTTTTAAATTTTAACTATGTATATTTACTTATCTATTTTGTATTGAATAAAATTTTATTCTTTTTTATTTTAAAGAAAAGAAAAATGTTATTTAAAACTAACCATCCATTTATAAATTTACATAAATAATAATTCTTGTATCCAAATTATTTTCTTAAGTTATTAGTTTGAATTTCAATTACAAATTAAATATTCAATTTCAACTCCAAAGTCAAGTTTAAATTTTTTCTTCAGCTTTGTATAGATTAAATTCTCAAATTTGATCGCAAAATTCATTGTTATATTGGAAATTCAGTTTAAATTATCATTCAAATATTCAAAATTAATTAAATATTCACAATTTAAATTGTTCAAAATTTAGGATCGTTACAATCTCCCCTCCTTAAAAGAATTTCGTCCCGAAATTACAAGTAAGGAAAAATGATTGTTAAAATTTCACCGATATTTATATTTTACTCAATTTTATCAAGTTCAACACTTATTAAAGATGAATGAATATAGGATTCATTCTATTGGTTTTATCTCGCTAGCTTTGCTAATTAACTCTTTTGTCTATTATTTTCTACAATCAAGACACAAAAATCTTTACTAAAATTTTCAACTTACAACCCAAAATTTTAAATTTGAAACACTTTATATTAGAGATTTACATATTATAACTTTTCCAAAGCTGTGGACTTTCAAAACCCTTCAAAAATCCTCTTCCTTAATTCATTAGGTTGGAATTATGCGAATTCTAATTCTAGATAATTGATTTTCTATTAAAGTTCGAAAATACTTGCTAACTCGAAATTTAACAAGTCTACTGTCGTTCTTAAAGACATTAGGCATACGCTGGCCAGGCGCAAGTCTAACAATCTCCAAGTACTAAATATACTTGCTTCAATTCCCAGTGAAAATACTTTTAAAAATTCTTTTTAAAAATGGATATGGAAAGCACATTCCCCCATGGATCACAGTTTACTCGGCGGTTCCGCTACTATCCCAGTAGAGTCGCTTGTAACTGTGGATATCTCATCCCTTGAATTTCGCCATGGTTGTTGCCAAAGATCGCGGTTCACACGGCGGTTACGCTACTATCCCAGTAGAATCGCTCGTGACCGTAGGCATCTCGCCCCTCGAATTACGCTTTGGTTTGTAGATTGCAGTTTACACGGCGGTTACGCCACTATCCCAGTGGAATCGCTTGTAACTGTAGGCATCACGCCCCTCAAATTACGCTACCACCCGAGTGTAACTAGATCGCGGTATACTCGGCGGTTACGCCACTATCCCAGTGGAATCGCTTGTAACCATAGGCATCTCGCCCCTCGAATTACGCTAGCACACTATACCAGTCCAAAAGGACATTCCAACTAATGGAAATACAAAAGGTCATCCAACTAATGGAAATATAAATGGTCATCCAACTAATGGAAATATAAATGGTCATCCAACTAATGGAAATACTACGTAGCTACGATTTTTAAATGGATACTCATCTCGAGTTCCATCACCATCACACAGTCACACAGTATAAATGGAAGGTACCTTTCCATATCCTCAATTTTGGAAAACATAATATTATACATACATATATAATATTTCACTTCACACTTAGTACAACCCATGTACTTAAATAAGTTTTCCACAACAATTACTTTTCCAAACTAATTGGTTTTCGAATTAATCGTATTCATACATATACGTTATGAAAACCACAATATTTCATACCCATAACAAATAGAGGATTCACAAATTTTTCCATTTCATTATCCATTTAAAATTTTCCTCTAAGCCGATTTGGAATTTTAAGGTTATCTCAAACCTAATTCACATTCATAATCCAATTTATTATCGACTTCACACTCGATTTGGATTTCACGTTACATCGTCAATCCTCAACACATAATTGATGTCTATCGATATATAACCTCTGAGCTCGTACGTCTCAGAGAAGGGTGTTAAGCTAAGAGAATAAATTCTCCGCCACCAACAGATATATATTTAATAGAGATCAATTGATATGTCGTCAATTCACGACGTTAGACATACAATCCAAATCATCCATTTAAAATTCAAAGTTCAACTTACTTTGTTTTGTGTGTCAAAGTTAAACTCAATTTAACTCAAAATTCAATCACTTTGAAAATTTCCAAATTGAACTAATTGTTCAAATTTCCCAAAAATAATATCTTTACAAGATATAAAAAATTTCACACTTAGCCATTTGAAACAAATTCAAATCATTTTGCACCTTTTAATCTTTGAAAACAAATTTCAAAGCAATTTCCTTAAATGGAAACATTTCCAAATATTTATCCATTTTAAACTTCAAATGGTTCACTTAAATTAATCAAATAAATCCTTACCGATTTATTTTAAACTTACGTTCCAAATCCATAAATTTATTTCCACATTTCAAAAATAAATCAATATTTATTTTTAACAAATTCCCCTTTCTTTTATAAATTCCATAGTGAATTTACATTTCCAAAGTATCTATGAATATACGATTTCAAATCGATTTCACAAATTCATTTTCAATTTATCTTCAAAAGATAAAATTTCAAACATTCACTTCTCACTTTATCTTTAAAAGATAAAGTTTCAAACCTTTCATTTCATATCGGAAAATATTTCCATACTTATTCAATAATAAGTAATTTACAAATCAATTTATTTTCAACACTTTGAAAATATTCAATATACTTCAAACCAAAATCAAGTATATATTCATTCTTAAAAGAAATCATTCTTTAAACACATTTATTTGAGTCAAAACGAATGTTGCGTAAAACATCGTTACGACGACCCAAAAATCATTAGTATAAGGATTCAAATTTAAAAATAGATATGTAAATCCCAATACTAAACAAAATCATTTCCTTTTTGAAATTATTTACTATAACAACAAATGTTATAATCTACCATTTCCATTTTTCCACTCGAAAACGTCTATTTCAACAACAAGTGTTGAAATCTATGCTTTCGATTCTTAACACATTTCAAAATGAATTATCTTCATTTACATAATGTTTCTTCCCAAAAACATTCCCATTCAAGTTTCAACTTCAACTTAATTCATAGTTTGAATTCTGCATACATTTCAAAATATTGGTTTTAAATCAACTTCAAATTTCCAATATTAAGTTTTCCACTTAACTTAATTTCATGCCATACAAATTCAAATTCTTCATTGCATCTATTTAAATCTCTTATAAATTTTCATTAGATTCATATCTCTTTTTATATCTTATTTATTGTCCAAAACCATAGATATAACTCCTTTGATAAGTTATAACAATTTACTTATCAAAATAAGTCATTTGCGGATTTTATAAACATCTTTAGAAATTCCATTTCTATTTATAAAACTTCGTTTTATAATCTCCTTTATTAATTTGATTCAATTCAATTCATATAACTCAGTTATATACCAAAAGTTCATATTATAAGTTAAATACTTATAATCCATTTATTCACTAAATCGTTCTTCACAACATTTGAAATCAATTTCAAAAGAATTCAGAATCAAATTCTCAAGTTATAGTTCAATAATCCACTTGATTATAATCAAATTGACATATCATTTTATTTCCCAATTATTACTTTGGAGATATTCAAAATATTTGATTTAAGTCAATTTAAACCAATTCGTTAATCCACTTGACTTACATTTCATTTTCCATGACTCTCAAAAATTCGATAATGAGTTTCTGAACGATCGAAACTCAAGTCTAACGAGACCTCACCGAAGAGAAACAGTCGCAAACCTAAATTTAGAGAGGGGAATTTCCAAAAATAATTCTAATTTTCAAAATACCTTTTATTTTAAAGAAAACAATTTTAAACTTCTTTAGATTTGAAAACACTTTCTTTAAAGTGATTCTAGTAACTATTCATATTAAACGCCATAAACTAAGCTTTGTGTAAACCAAAGCTCTGATACCACTTTGTAACGACCCGCCGCTCTGACCGCCTCTAGTCGGTAATTAAACCAACTAGAAACGTTCAAAATGACGGATTGTTATTTAGTTTATAACATTTAAACAGAATCAGCTACAGAATCACAGAACAATAATATATTTTATAAACAAACTTTTCTTTTATATACAAATATCAGAGTTATACAATAAATTACATTTTATACAGCGGAAACAAATTTTATTAAGTACAAGAAAAATAATTTTCTGAAAAGCTTTAGTTGTGCTTTCCCCTCTCTCTCTAACTTCGCTGCGCGCAAAACTCCAAGCTGTAAAAATACTCGGTCTGACCCGAGCGTTAATTGCAAAACACAAAAACACTCGAGTCAGGATTAATCTTTATTCAAGTAAATAAATTTGAAATGAACTGAATAATATGGTTACAGATATGGTAAAACAGATAAATCAATTTAAAATCTATTACAGATTTTTCACATTAACAATTTCAAATTTTTAAGTTCTGACAAACACACGTGTGCACTGCCTCGCCAACACGTGTGCGAGTGTAATCACAAAGACCACAAAGATACAATAACAAGCCCGAACAGAAACAACACAGCAGGTCAAGGCAGCGAGCACAAGTACAGGCCGAAATGCACAACAGTTTCAGCAGCCCCAAATGCAACAGGGCATACAACTACAAGTATGGACAGTGCACAGATCAATAGTGCACAGGGGCAGCAGTGGCAAGACACAACTACAGTGGACAGGTATACAACAACAAGCATGAAGTATGCAAGCTCAGCAACAACTACCAGTTCCATATAACAAGCTACAATTGAAGATGAAACTGAAGACCAACTGGCTACAAATTATAAGTAAGACCAACAACAAGTTGGACTGCAACAGTCAATATGCAGACCAAAGGCACAATGCCACAGCAACTAGGAGAAAACAGAAGTGAAGACAAGTGAAACAATGATCAAGCTTCAGGATGAACAATTGCAGACAAGAGTATACATTGGAATGAAGTAGTGCAAGCATAGGTGAATGTGTCAACATATCACGTACATAACAATGCAATACCAAACTTCACAAGCAATGACCAGTGCGATGACCAAGCACTGCATTAAACATGAAACAAGACCACAACTAGGCAAACATCACATAGGATTTACAACAACTAAAACCAAGATGAATAAGACGGCAAGTCAGTGACATGCCCATCAACCAGACAGAGTTAACAACAGGGAATACACAAATTGACACAGCAAAATGATCAAGATTTGTTCCAATGTTCACAGAGACAACCCATAAGATTTGTTTTGTTTATTTTCTAAATTCACAGAGACAATACAGAACTTTCATATTAAATAGAACTTTAAACTTTGACAAATGTTCATAGCCACATTTTGTTAAACCTTAAATCTTCACACTGAAAGAAATAAACTCACAGCAGCTTGCTCAACTAAATATATTCATGTATCTACCAGTATGAAATTGTGTTTTCATGCAAACACACTTGTTTCTAGAGTAAAACAGGCAAATAATTTCTACTTAAGTTTATTTAATATAAAATGTTACTCACATACAACATATTTTGTTTAAGGATTAAAAACTAAAAAAAAACACTTAGGTGGATAGTTTGAATTTTTAAATCAAGTTTAGAACCTGTAACTATAAAGATAGAGGCAAAATAAATCAAGGCAGTGCATCAAAATGACCAAGCTACACATGAATAATGCACAATTCAAACAACAGGCAAATAAAGGTCACAAATGCAAGTGCAGTTGCAGTGTGCCACCTGAGAATATACACAAGTGCAGATCAAATGCAATTATACAACAGTGGCCAAACTTATGTATGCAACAGATAAGGATGCAGACACCAAATGACCAAATGAATCAACTGCAATGCAACATATATCAGGATGCAAACAACAATGGAAATGAAGACTAGAACAACCAAGAGAACAGTGACCAGACCCAAGTGCAACAGCATGGGGTACAACTACAAGTGCAACAGCATGGATGCAACTTGACATGCAAACTGCCACAAACCAAAGTGCATGAACACAGTAGACTACTGTTACAAAAAAAACTCAAGTGAAGCAAGTAATGCAACAGTAGCAAGTATATATGAATACAACTACAATGCAGACCAAATGCAACACCAATACAACAACAGTACCAAAAGACTCAAGTGCAAAATAATAAATGGTCTAATGGTTACCAGGCATGGGACAAACATGCAAGTTTAAATTCATAATGCAATTGTTTGCAAACAGTTTTCAAACAAGATATTTAGTAGCATCTGTACTTATCAATTTAATAACAAAATAAATATAGCATCTGTTCTTATCAATTTTTAAAACAAACACCAATAGCACATGTTCCTATCAATTTTAAAACAAACACAAATAGCACATGTTCCTATCAATTTTAAAACAAACACAAATAGTCAGGTAGCATTTGTTCTAATCAATTTAAAAATTAAGACTGGGCAGCATCTGTTCTTACAAATTTAAATTTTAAAAGAAATCAAAAAAAACATTTGCTCCTAACAGTTCAAAAACTAAATCAAATGGGTAGAATCTGTTCTTATAGTTTAAAATAATTACTAGCATCTGTTTCTACCAATTTAAAATCCAAGTAAATCGAGCAAATAACAGCAACTAGCACAAAAATTCAACATGCAGTCACAAATCTGAGCATATCAGTTTTAAAAATTAAATTAGCCGAGCCAAAGATAATCAAATCGCCCCAAAAACATAGCATGCAACCAAGGAATTCACTTCAAACAAATTCAAAAACTTGCATGAAGATTATCGTGAGCTTAGAAAACTCACATGCATTTCAAAACAGAGGGACAGTCAACATAAACAAGCATGCAAACACATTATCACTTAACAAAAACAATTTCAGGTACCAAAACATCACAACATATTATAGGCTTAAGTGATTGATTCACGGATAAACAAAGAAGAAGGTTTGGGTTAAGAGGTTTCCATATAAATATTCATTAACAAAGCAAGATCCAACACATGCAGCAACACAAAGCAAGTCAAGATTTAATAGCCTCTATTCTCATCAGATTCTTAAAATGATAGCATCTGTTCTCAACAGTAAAAAAAAATTTAAATTTATAGCATCTGTTCAAATCAGTTTTTAAGAAAAACAAATTTTCAAAACAACAATCTGAAATCAAACATTTGGAAGCACCTGTTCTCATCAGGTTATTCATAGCATTTGTTTTTATCAGTTTAAATTAAAATTTAAATAGTGTCTGTTCTTACCAATTTAAAACAAATATCAAATAGCATTTATTCTTATTAGTTTAAAATCAAAAATTGAGTAGAATCTGATCTTAACAGTTCAAAAACACAACATCAGAGCAAGTGATAACGAATAGCAACCAACAATCCAACATGCAGTGAGTTATCTGTTCTTATTAGTTTAAAATTCAAATTTAACCGAGCAACTGAAAGCTAATAATCACCAAATCATAGCATGCAACCAACATTCAATCCAAACAAATTTAAACACCTGAATTAAAAATTAATCGTGAGCAGAAAACTCACCATAACAAAGTCGAAGCAGCCGAAGGGAAATAAGCCAAGTTGAACGAAGGTCGAAGCCCAGATTAGATCGCAAACCCTTGTTTTGAATCGCAAGAAGCAAAACCCTAGATTAGATTGCTAGCCCTAATTTACAAAGAGGAACGGCTGCCATCATTTTTATTTTCTTTTTCTTTCGTGATTTTGCTTAGGGTTTGTGAAAATGGATAATGGAGGAAACGGGTCGAATTGAGGTAAAAAGGAAACGGCATTCAAAGGTAAATGGACCGAGATTCACAATTTCAAAGCCCAACAACACTTAACCAAATTTTATTATATATTTTTTTTCATTTTGAATTTCAATAAATTTTGTTATTTCTTTGCTTTGTTTTGTTGAATTATGTTGTTATAACTTTTCCAATGTAGTCACTTCATATTTTACGAAGTTTACAAATATGTTGTTTTAAATTTTAACTATGTATATTTACTTATCTATTTTGTATTGAATAAAATTTTATTCTTTTTTATTTTAAAGAAAAGAAAAATGTTATTTAAAACTAACCATCCATTTATAAATTTACATAAATAATAATTCTTGTATCCAAATTATTTTCTTAAGTTATTAGTTTGAATTTCAATTACAAATTAAATATTCAATTTCAACTCCAAAGTCAAGTTTAAATTTTTTCTTCAGCTTTGTATAGATTAAATTCTCAAATTTGATCGCAAAATTCATTGTTATATTGGAAATTCAGTTTAAATTATCATTCAAATATTCAAAATTAATTAAATATTCACAATTTAAATTGTTCAAAATTTAGGATCGTTACAATATTGCTATAAATAAACTTCGCAAATCAATTTTTTTTCCCATTTATATAATATCTTTAAATTCTACATTCAAAGAAACTTATATAAATTTTACTTGCAATATTCATTTGAAAGCTTCATTTGCAATTCAATTATCTTTAGTACTTTAAAAATTTTCAAAACCCATTTGTAAAATTTCCAGCTTCCTTTATAAGTAACATTTATATGTTTAAATGACACCTTTATAAACATATGAAAACTATTTGGAAACAGTTTTTCACATCATTAGTTATATTTACAAGGAATTTATTTGAAAGCATTAAATCCATAATTCATAAATTTATTATTTTACCTCAACACACTTTGCAAACATTATTAATAAATCAATAATCATTTGCTTTAAATATTTTTATTTAATTAATAACTTCCAAAATATTTATAATTTTCTATTAAACCATGTAGTATATAAATAAAAAAATATTTTAAAGATTATATTCAAAAAGGAAAGGAAGGTAGATTCTAGAGACAGAATATAGGTGAACAACTAAAGCTGAGCAGATAAGGCAGATTCAAAAGAATAGTATCAGGCACGAATCGTTGAATCAAACCATAAAATTTTAAATTTCAAATATTAATTCAAAATTTCTTTGTTGGGAAAAATACTTTTATAATAAAATACTATTATATCGAAATAAATTTTCCTTTCGAAAATACTTTTATAACTCGATGATTCAACAAGTTTATCCTCGTTCTTGCAGACTCTGGCCATGCGTTGATCAGGCGCAAAGCTAGAATTCTTCAAGTACTTAGTAGAGTTGTTTCAACACCCAGTGAAAATACTTGAAAAACCTTTGAAACAGATATGGTGAGTACAATCCAAACAAAACAACCAACCAAAACCTTTGTCCGACCATGGTTCGCAGATACACAATGGCTATGCCTGGATCCCCCAGGAAACAATCCGTATCCGTAAGCTTTCTCAGCCCTGCGAGTTACGCCATGATGACTAGTAGAGTGTAGGATACACAATGGTTAGCCTGGGTCGCCCAGGAAACAATCCGTACCCCTAGGCTGTCTCAGCCAGGCAGTTTCGCTACTATTCGTGACCTACACAGATTGCAGGATACACAATGGTTACGCCTGGATCCCCTAGGAAACAATCCGTACCTGACGCAGCGGATAATTCGAACAAAACTTCAATCGATGAAATGTAGAAATCGGTGAGTTGAAGATACCAAAAATGCCCAAGTTCGTTGATCCAAAGATACCGAACTCTAGCTATCTCAAACACGTTGATAGCGCACTATACCGTGTTCAAAGATCTACGATTCTTCGCACGTTGATCTAGCGCACTAGATTCCGTGAATCGGCTTCTACGATCGTTGAATCGAGCGCACTCGATTAACCGAAAGAGGAGATAGGAGATTACACTCAACTACCAATTGGTATGAAAGCACAAAGCTAACAAAAGAGAATTTTATTCAAAAATCAACCTCCCAAAAATTACAACTCACGCCCCTATTTATAGAGTTTACAACTGGCCCTTAGGTCGTGATCGACTCATATCTCACGACTCATCTAAGTCGTTGCCGACTCATCTAAGTCGCTGCCGACTCAACAGACGCTACATACTGCCATTACAACACTTCATGCGCAACCGACTCAAGCAGGGCACGACTCACGACTTACTACCTCAACCACAACTCACCCAACTCAACACGTTACGACTCACAGACAATACAAACGACTCAAACACGACCGACTCATATAGTACATACATGACCCAACTTATGTCGTAAACGACTCACGACTCATCAAACACACAAGGTACACGACTCAACAAGCCAAGCGACTTAGCCGACTCAACTCCTTGCCGTCCTAACTCCCTCCGACTCAAGGCCTTCACTAGCTGGGGCTTTCCCTTGCTTCATGCTAAGTCGTAGACGACTCATGTAGATATCATTAGGTCGGTACATCTTCTCCTGAGCTTGGTTAAGTCGCAAACGACTTATGGATAGACCGTTGAGTCGTGGACGACTCAACTCCGATGCCTTGTTATCTCGGCCTGATTTCTCCCGTGGTTTGTTAGGTCGTGGACCTCCTTCCCTAGCTCGGAAACGACTCAAACCTTCATTGAGTCGTGGACGAGTCTTCACACTACACCACAAACTCGTGTTTTCAGGAATTAAAGTTTGCACAACTTCTTCTCTGGCCTTAGCTGCATCAGTACCCCTAGGCCAGACTCAGCCAGGCAATTGCGCTATGCAGTCGCGAGAGAAAAAAAAACCATGGGTTACGCCACGGTGGGAACACTCGAGTATTACATCCGGAAAACCAAAAATCAGAGAGAATAATATCAATAGAATGAATCCATGATGTGGCCACAAAGCGGATATCAAGCAAAAGGCACTTTCCATATCTTTACGTTGAAAATATTTATCATATAGTAACTTTTCAAATCGCTTTCAAATATCATACTTATATAAAGTCCATTATATATAGGATTCCATTTTCAAATCGAATGCTTTCCAAATCAATAATCTCGAATATATCAAATCATTCTTATATAGACATCGATTATATAAAATCTCTTTCCAAATCGAGTACCTTTCAAATCAATAGATTTCAAATCAACTTCATACTTATACAATCCATTTTATATAAGTTCGACCACTCCCAAATCAAGTTCTTAATAATATAAGGTTCTCAAATTTCAAATCATTTCAATATCAATTCAGTTTCAAAATCATATATGATTTCACCAAATTTTCTTCCTAATTAAATATCTAAATTTCAAAGTTCCCAAAATAATAGGTTTAGAACCCTTTTTCCAAATTAAAATAATTCAAGTCAAACAAATTCATTTCCAAAATCACCATATAAGTACTGGTTTTTAATTCCAATTTAATTTCAAAACCAAATATTTTCCCAAAATCAATTATACTCAAAATGGTTTCCAAATTTATAATTATCCCTATTTTTAAAACTTTTAAACTGTCTATTTCTATGTGAAATATCCAATTTACCTTTCTGAAAACCATTATTCAACTATTTTTTTTTTCAAAACATTTCAAAACTAAATTTATATTCTTTATCAAACATTTTATACTCTTCGAAATTTCTTAATCTCGATTTGGAAGTGTTCGAACATTCAAAATAGTAAGGGAAATAAAATTTTCAATTCAAGAGTTGAAAATCAACAATAAATCAATTATTAAATCCGAAACTCGAGGACTGAACATCGGTCTCATTTTAAATTGTTTCAAATATATACTTATATCTTTCTAAAATATCAAATTATACTTCAGAATTTGAAATCAAAAACGGTTTTACAAAATCACTTGCATAGAGAAGCTATTAAAGTGGCATCTCCACAACTCTGAAACTCGAAAATCAATGTCGATGATGCGTGCACTCATCACCGAAATTATTTTCCAGGGACATAAGTGAGTTCTGGACTTCTATTTTCTTGTAAACTTCTTTGAAATTCCTTCAAAGTCATTGGAATTCATTTGAACTCATTTGAAACATTTCTTATTCGGAAAAATACATTTAAATCGTATTATTTTATATATTTTCCAAAATCTTAAAACCAATTTCGAAATACCGGAATTCAATTCTCGAATTTCAAATTTAACTCTACAGTTATAAATCATTTTTATATAAATCAATTTCTTATAATTTTTCAATTTATTTCACAGAATTTCTCCATTTAATATAAACATTAATATATCCATTCTCATAATATAGCTTATATTTCTCTTTAATTTAAATTACATTCATTTCACATGTAATATTTCTCATTTAAAACTAATTTATTTGTAAATCATTTCATAAGGAATTTCTTTACGACCAATTTATAAAATTTATTTCCTTTTTATAAGATATTGTTCGAGTTTAAAGTTATCACAACTTTATTTATAACCATTTATTGCAACATCTATTTATTTCATAACAATTTACAAGTCATGGCTTTATTTGAAATCGTTTCACTTTTAATTCATATTGCTTATTCCTTTTAGTTTCACCTTTACCTTTAAATTTATTTATGACATGTTTCGTAAATGTTAATTAAGTTTATAAACATATTTTTCCAATTTAATCGTATTTACAACATTTCCTTAATCACAATTTCAATTTAAAGATCCAAAGGCTTAAAGTACACACTTGTATATTATTACATTTCATGCCAAGAATGTATACCTCAATTCCATTCATTTACTAAACATAGATACAACAAATTAAACCTTATTTTACTTGCTTTCAAATTAAGGTTATCAATTCAACTATATAATTCAACCTAATTATCAAGTTTCACTCATATATTAATACAAAAGGGTGTCGATTATCCAAAATATCCAAATATTCCATTTTTTCCAATAGGTGAAACTACATGTCAAAAAACAACAAAATTCACATCAGCATTTCAATTTCATAAAAAAATATCCTAATTATTCATTTTATTCTCTTTAATACACCATTATTAAAGTAGTGTTTAGTCCATCAATTCAATCATCAATAATTAACAAATGTTTATAATTTGATTAAACACAATAAGTCAACAAAAATGATAATAATTAAATATTACCATTTCATAAATCAAACACATTAGTAATAACTAAATTAGTCTTAAAAATTTATTCCTTTATATATATCATATAGTATTAGGAAAAATTAATTTCATTTCAAAATTTAAATAAAACATGTTTATAACACTAACAAATATGCACTCTCGTATATACACTCAAACAACTCATTCTAGGGTATTACTACCCTATCTCTAATGAGTTAACTCCAAACAGGCTAAGGTATGTCTAAACCTTGCTCTGATACCAATTGTAACGATCCACCTTTTTGGACGATTTAAATCGACAATAAACCACACATGTCCGATTCAAACCATTCAAAAGGGAGGATTGTTAATGGGGTAAATAAGAAAATAATAGAAAAGAAGGAAAAATAAAACAGAGAATCTCGCAGCGGAATGACAAAATATAATAATCAAATAAACAGTTCATGAAGCTGTTTTACAAATGACATTTGATTATAATTTTACAATTCAAATCAAGGTTATGCATACATCAAAAAATAAATATAAAATGCAGCTGTGGAATAATAATAATAATAAATAGCAATAATATACTGAATCTTCATCTTCGTCTTCGTCCTCCAAAAAATAAAATGGTCTTCAATACACTGAAAAAGCTCAGACTGACCCGAGCATAATGAAAAACAATACACTCGAGTCAGAACTAAAAATTCTTATGTAAGTCAAATCAATCTCAAATAAAAATATGAGTGCAATGGCTTCAGAGAGGTTATGGGATTTTTCATCTCCTACAAGTGTACATCGTAAGTGCAGTAATTTACGGGATTTCAAATAATTTGAAATACCAATTTTAACCACTTTATTTAAAATAAATCCGAAGTTTAAACTAATAACATAAACTTTTTAAATAATTCCGTTTTGATAAATAATCTAAATTCAATAAATTGTATGGGTATATATCATTTCAACCCATAATTTAATTGTCTTAATTATCCAATTCTAAAATGATTCAGAGGACCACTTAAATGATGTCAATAATATAGAAGGTGATAATAGGGACATACTACAATAAACAAACAACCATACATCCAACATATCAATCAATAAGCATCCATTTCAAACAACATCCAAATCAACCAATATATTTCAGCATATAATAGTTATCAATATCGGGGTTTAACTATCAATTAAATTCCAATATAAAATTAAATGTCAATTCAGATTCAATATCAATTCAAATGTGAACTTAAATCAACAAACTTAAAAAAAAATCACATCATATATTTTATTTAACTTGCAATGGAATTTTTAGTATTGCGTGAGTGAGTTAAATCACTCACCTTTTTGCTTTCCCTTTTCTAGCCAGATTTGGATCTGCAACTACTTTCTCATTTTATTTTGTTTCCTTACTATCTTAATCTTTTTTTTTATAGAATGTTTTGAATAGAAGATTGTATAAATCTGGATTTGAAGAAAAAGACATAGAAAGAAGAGAAGGTTTAAAAAAGAAAAAAATTAAAGAAGAAGATGAATTAAAAAAAAGAAAATGAAGCTTTGAAAAAGAAGAAGAAGATTTGAAGAAGAATAAAAAAAAGCATAAAAATGAAGCAAAAAAAAAGAGAGGAAGGAGATTTAAAAAAGAAAAAAAAATGAAAAGGGAATGAGGAAGGTAAAGAGTGAAAAGAAATGAGATGAAAATTTTATTTGGAAAAAATGAAGCTACAAAAGATGAGATTAGAAATGAGGCTACAGGAATGAAGATGGGGAAAAAATGAAAAGCTAATAAGGTATATATAAACAAACTAGGAATTGAAATAAAGTAAAAATATGAATAGCCCTAACATGTAGTATTGAAAGATGTAAACTAAAGGAATAAATATATCAATAAAGATAAAAATAAATCTTCCGTTTTAAATATGAAGCTTCCAGAATTGCGAATGAAAGGAAGCTACAAGAACTAATGATGCATAAGCAAAATAAACTTTTGAAACAGAAAATAGTAAATGCTAATTAGATGGCATGCATATTAATTTGGATGTTCGAATTTAAAACGAAAAAAAAAAGCAGAAAAGGAAAAAACTTCAGGTAAAGCATTTAAAAAGAGCAAACGAATAAAGGAGAAACAAATGAAAAGAATGTGGAAATTATTAGTTATAAATAAATCAAATGAAACAACCATTAATTTATAAGAAATGAATGAGTAGTTTAATTATTAGACTACTTGAAAACGAAAAGAGAGAGATTGCAAGGTGATAATAAATGTAAAGTAAATGAAGGGACCACCTATTTCCTATAAACAAACCTTTTGGGTCCACATTCCAAAACTTGCTCCAATTAATTTATATCAATAAACCCAAATATACATATATTTACATTATTTAATTCCATATTAAAACATTCGTTTTATGATAATATATGTGCACACTACATTAACTCAATCAATCTATTAACAATCAACCAATCAATTAATCAAACATTCAATATATATTTATTTACGTTACTCAAACAAATTTTATTGATTAATGAATATATATCAACCTATGCACTATAAAAATGATTTACTTTACTTTTTAATTACTATAATGGTCGCATTAATGCAACCCATTTACAAATTTTAACCGTATATAAAGTGGAAAAATGAATATAAACTTATGCAATCAATGTACAACTGAAAAAAAAGTAATTTCTAATTGATTCCACGATATTTACACAACAATGAACCCTCTGATATATTTAAAAGTTTGAATATTAATGTGCGCGTGTGTGTATATATTATTCTAAAATTCAATTTTTTAATCCAAAATCATTCTTGTTCAAAATGAAAGTTTTATTTTTATACGTCTCAAAACATGCAACAATTAATAACAAAAGAAATGAAGGGACCATGTACATCGCACAACCTTTGTGAAATTCAATTTGTGAAACGTAACCAAATTGACTTCATTAACTCAAATAATATTCAAATTTGTACGCATTTAATTTTTTTGTCTATGCATAATAAATAAAATTACTTACCATAAAAATGAAAACGTTCAATTTGGTTTTCCCAAAATGATCTTTTATTTTCATTAAAACATCCTTTCTGTTTAACATAAAAGATGCGTTTCTTTTATTAAATCTATTAATTGCAGTCAACGTTTTCTTCCCTTCTCATTGAAATATTTCAATTATATTAATTACAGTTACTTATAAAGTTAAATTTCAAAACAGACAACTAAAATGGATGAAAAATAGAGTAATTGTTTCCTTTAGTCATTTAAGCACATTTATAAATTTGTTTCTTATACAGTAGAGAAATAAATAACTTACTTAAATAAATTATTTTTCCACTCTTGTAATCCATCTATATGCTAAAACACAGTTCAAATATACTTATATTTCTTCCTTTAAATCAATCATTCTATTTTTTATCTTATTGAAATTAAAACTACGTTCACAAATGAAAGATCCATTTTATTTGATAATAAATGTTCTTTTCATTAAACCAACTTATATTTAAAGATTATCCCATTAAAGAGTCACAGAAATAATACTTCGTACAACCACATCATTTCTTTATCAATTAATTTCATATTATCTTTATATTTGTACCAAATTTAAGTGCTTACAATTTGAACGTAATATTTCTCAATGAAATTCTCATTATATTTTTAACATAAACATATGTTGCACGTATCATTAATTAATTACCATTTATTTCTATTTCTTATTAATGGCAAGATATAATTACTATTACTTACAATGATTAAATCTCAAAACATACCCTAATACAGGGTAGATAATTAATCCAATTGTTTCCTTTGAAATCCAATTTTCTGTGTTAAACCCAATATCTATATACTAATTTAATTCCATCATTTAATTACAATTGTAATAAAACCTGTTCATTATATATTTAAATTTCAGACAAATCCTTTTATTTTGATTTACATTCTTATTATTAAATCAACTATTCCCTTATGTAATTGATTGACATAAGTTTTACACTCACCACTCAACGGTTAACGTTTCTTCTTATATCAATTGTAATATTTTAATTACGTTAATTCTCCATTAATTACCAAATAAATTTCTAACCGATTTAATAATAATAAAATAAACGAAGCAATGGTTATACGTTAATAATCTATATCTATTAACTTATTCTTTACAAACAAAGGTTAATAAATTTATGTACAAAATAATTGATTTCATACTCCATATTAAAACCAATTGCAATTAATAACATAAGATTACATCAATTTATACATCATTTATTCTATTCCTTATTAACCTTTATTATTTAAATTGATTGAAATTATGTTAACATCGTATAGTAGTCAATTACATTCAATCAATATTAGCCAATTATATGTTTTATCTCATTAAATTATTTGTTTTAAGATTTATCTTAAAGTCAAAATTTCAAATCTAATAAGATTCAATTTAATAAATCATAAATTTTAATTTCTGACAATATTAAAGCCCAAAACCTTATTAAATTTAATATTTTTAATTATCAAAATATGGGTTGTTACAATTTATTTTGGAAAATTCAACGCACAACTGTTTTATTTTCCATCATTTCTTTTATTTATTTTCATACGGTTCATTTTGCCTTTATAACGTGTCCTTCCATATTTATTCTTGCTGTCCAATCAAGCTATTAATTGCTTTGATTGTTTCTAAAACAGTGTGTAGCTGTTACTTTTTCTACCGATTTCAATTGCTTAATAATTTTTCCAATTCACAGATAGACTTCCCCATTCCTAGCCATTAATAAACTTTGAAATCATCATCCTTGCCTTTCGTTATTCCCCGTTTTATAATGATAATTGAAATTTATGGCCGTTTCAGCATATAACTTTTACACATTTTATATTCATTTAATTTCAGCAGTCCATTGCCATTAATTTTTAAACTGTTCCATTTTCTTCCCAGGCAACAGCTCACATTCCATTTCGCTCATAAATCAGTTTTCACTTTTACTCACCTTCTCACCTTTTCTTCCATCTATCCATTTAATAATTATATATAAGTTATAATACGTTTCCGTGATTCATCTCCTTTTCATTTTTCATTGACATATTAATTCTGGGAAGTGATTAATTTTTAAAAAAACCCATCTTCCCCTCATTTCTTTAAACTTTCAGCTAAATTTTAGCTTGTGACCGTTGATGTACATTTCATTAAAGAGGTACATTACCTTATTAATCTCCGGAATTTAAGGGTGAAAATTTTATTTTTCTAACCTTTCATTTCCTACGCTCCCTATTTCCACTTCTTTCATTATGACCGTTCATTATATATATACATTACAGCTGGAAAGTTATAAACGTATAAACTTAGATACGTTTTGTATTTATTAAAAATTTAAAGCTTACCTTTAATTGTGACCTTTTGGTTTCCTTGCTTTCAAAAAAAAATTGAACCATCGCCACGGTAATAAATTCTTATAAATTTTTTAACTTAATCTAAGATGACCGTTGCTACTAGAATCGTTACTTTTCTAATATATTCATTCCTACTTTCGCTGAACTTTCATTTCTTCATTTTTCCACCGTCTAAAAAAATAAATAAATGGTTATTCGTTTTATTTTATTCAGTAATCAGCGTGGCCCTTGCCATTTACACCGCACCATATTTGACTGTTGGTTTTCTTCAGCATTCTTATTTTAAAAATATAACGTAGAGTAACGTTGCCTTCACATTTTAAAAATTGCTTTAATAGCTCTTGAATCAATGTGTAGCTGTTACTTTGATATTTTTCCGGAATTGTGACATTTCTCTTTCCTTCCGTTCAAATTTGAAACGTGCTACCATTTATTTTCTTTGATTATTTTCCTGAATCAACGTGAATATTTTGCCTTAAATCCTCAACTGAATCATAGCACGTGATTGTGCTATTTCTTTGGTTACTTTTATGTAGTTGTTTCCATTTACTTCTGTTCGTATTTTCTTCCCTTTTTATTGCTTCTTTCCAGATTTCTCTTCTTTCCCTCTCTATTGTTTCTTCCTCTTGTATATAAACTTGCCTGGCACTACAAATTTCGGCCTCTCCTTCACCTTTTCCAAACTCCGCTCCTCCACCGAACCCACTCTTCCCCTTGCGCAATATCCATCGAAGACGCAGCGACCCTCCCCCGTTTCCTCTACTGTCCGCATAACCAGGCATAGGTAAGTTAAGTTTATATTTGCAAGTGTTATTTATATATTTATATATATATATATTATATATAGTTTTATATTTAGCTATGATATGGATGATTTTATCAATACATGTCCCCTGTACGTGCTGTTGATGCATATTCTAGCATTCAAAATTGGTATGCATATTTGTTTATATGGAGTATAGTTATGATATATTGATAGTGGTATAAAAATATAAGATGCATACATATAGTGGTTTATATAAAGTTGTTGGATTTGAATACATATATACACACCAAACGTTGTTTCCATTTTTTTTTGAAAAGTTTGTTTTGTTTCTAGAAGTGTATGCATATTTAATATGCGTGAGTGGTGTTGGATCTGCAAATGGAGTCTGCATATTTGGCAAGTAGATTTATATTCATTTTTGTTTTAACTTTGAGTCCATATATGTATATTTTACAAGCCATATTGTATGATTTATTTTATAAGTTTTGTAAATCCGTTATTATATATATATAGTTTTATAATAAACAGGTTTATAACTTTTATTTGAAGGTCAATTTACATCTTATTATTATGGAAGTTGTATAGGATTTTTGAAGTTGTTTATTTTCCTAAGTTCGTATATGACATATATTTATATAAAGTTATAATAATTATAGATATATCTTTATGTCCTTATATATATCTATATATTTGCATACACTTATGTATGCAGTAAGTTTCCTAATACATAAGTTTTCATTTCAGTTGGCATGCATGTTTGCATAAAAGTTAAGGGTGTATATGTGTTTTAGTGTAGACCAGTTGCTTTCGCAAAAAAATAAATAAATAAATAAATAAACAAATAAATGAAGTTATATTAGTTGCTATTTATATATATTGTATAAATTTACATTCTAACTTATACTTTCGGTCTGCACAGGTTACAGTATTATATATATTTATAAAATAAGTTATAATATAAGTTATATAAGTAATTCGTACATCCGTTGTCTAAATTTTTATATAAGTCTATGTATAGGCTTTACTGTTTATGTATGGGTAGTATATATTAGTTTATATATAGGTAAAGTGTTTAAAATTTATAATTGTATTGTGAAGTGGATTGTGTACTATATGTATATAGTAGTTTATAAATGAGATTTGAACAGTGTAATTTGTTGAAGTTTTATATATTAATCTTATTTTAAAATATAAATCTTAATGATATTATATACATAGGTCATATGGGGTGGTTTGGGTCTTAGATTTGTAAATAGAAATTTTGATCTATGTGTAAAAATTAAAATGGTTTGGAAAAATTATAAGGATTTTTATTTAACATATATGTTTTATTTCAAATGTTAAAACTATTGGTTTATGTATGAAAAAAAGGTAAATTATATATATATATATATATATATATATATATATCTGTGTGTGTGTGTGTGTGATTCGACTTTAAATTTTTCTTAGGGATGCAATTTTGATTTTTATTAAAATAGCAAAAATTTCTGTATATATCAGACCGATTCTGATTCAATTCATAAATTCTTGATTATCAGCCTCGTTCATCCAATTCGTGCCAATCGTACTTTGCCTTGAAAATCGTGCTCGGATTTATAATTCAAATTTCAGTGTCCGTATCAGTGTGTATATCCATGTCATCTTCTGTATTCTCTAGCCTCAAAAGGTGAGCAATCACTCAAGATTAACATTCTTTTATTTGTTAAATTTGATTAAATTGAAACGACAGTTGAAATATGATGCTGTAGTTATTTAAATTGTTATATATGCTATTATCTGTGACTGTTCACCTATGGGACATGACACTATATCCTATTGTTTATATTTATTTTTGATGATATATGCATGTTCTTATTATTATTTTCATATCTGTTATCACTCTACAAGTTCCATGTTAGTATAAGAATCAGTATGGGTTGAAATGATACATACCCGAACGGATTTTAGAATAGGTGAATTTCATTATGGGTTGAAATGATAAACCCAAGCGATTTTCATTTGAATTGAATTTGGGATTACGGGTTGAAATGATATCCGCCCGTATATATTTAACTTACGGATTGAAATGATAAATATCTGTATCCCTTGTCCATAGAATAGAAAATTTTACATCGACGCCGTGGTCTATATGAATGTTTTGAAAATAATTTCTATGGTCTTGAAAAGAAATATATGGTTTTAATGAATATTGATTTAAAGTATTATATATAAAGGTTATTTTATACATAGACTTAATATTAAGATAATTTAATTAAGATTGATTTTATTAATATGAAATATGTTTAAGGATTTGTTAAATTTGTATTTCTGAAATAGATTTGTGTAATAAATTTTATACGCTAAGGTTTGAAGATATATTTGGGACTTATTCGAATTTGTCATTAATTAAGGATTTTATTTAGTTAAATCAATTTGAAACTATTATATTCGAAACTTTAACTTATGATCCTATAACTTGAATTTTTATTTAAGAAATTTAATGGATGATTCATGTCTAATGAAATCAAAGGTAATATATAGAAAATGTAAATTTAAGGTCATACAAATAATATTGAATTTATTAAGTGAATATTTCAAACTAAATAATAGTGAAGTCAAGTTGGGAGATAAACGCAACTATCAAAGTTTAGCCTTTGAAATGTTGAATATTTAAAGCTCCGACATATATTAACTTTGAATTATATTGAAATTTAAATGGTTTATTTTGTGGTTCAAATCCGGATTTAAAATAGATAAAATTTGAATTAGTTTAGTCAGAAACTAAATTGAATGGAAATTGATAAATTTTGATTTAATTAAATTTGAACGGGAAGGTCGAGTTGATTTTTGAAGCGATTTGTGAATTTTGAGGAAATAAAAATACTTTACTTCATAAATTATTGGATATATATACACTAATTTGAAAAATAGAGATATTTGAAATGAAAATGATATTTTAGTTTTGAAATATGAATAAAACTGAAATGACCACGGTGTTATAGTGTATATTTCTACCCTGTAGATAGTTCCTTGGATCCTTAGAGGATGGGTATCCCAAACATCCTCTAAGTTAATTATATTTCAGTTGATATTTCAGTTGAGTTTGAATTATAGATATAAGAATGTTAATCCTGACTCGAGGGTTTTGTGTTTTGCTTTACGCTCGGGTCAGACTGGGTGACACAGCATTAGAGACTCATCTTTGGAGTTTGGAGCTTCGTTAGAGGTCCAACTATCGATTCAGCTTTCAGCATTTCCGGTTGATTATTTCAGAGGAGTCGTTGGTTCGTACTAAAGACTCACTATATTTGAGATATTCGGATGTACTTTATTTCTAACTCTGATGTTTATATAGTTGCTTCATGAACTACTATTCATTTATTCCGCTGCATATTATTGTGCTACTTTGTATCTGTAATGGATTTATTTACTATATATGTTTAAGTTTTGCCAAATTTAAATTAACAATTCGGTATTTTGAATTATTTAAGTCGGACATGTATGGTTTTATTGTCGATTTGAATGGTCGAAATAGAGGGCCGTTACAGTTGGTATCAGAGCTATAGCTCTAGGCAGAACTTAGCATATATGGTAAATTTATTTACAGAATCACTTTCGTTCGAGTTGAATCTCTTCCTTTTTGACTCGATTTCCTTTGAATTTTGGAATGTCCCTCGGTTCCGAAATTCATTCTTGTCTCTTTCTATTTATATTCGTTTGATTCTAGAGTATCCCATAACTCAACTGAATGTTTTTTAAAGGGGGTGAAAACTCCTTTACAATTGGCATCGATTCACCGAAGATTTTTGTATCCTCGGTTTACGATGCTCCTATATCTTGATATGTCGAATTCTATCTCTGGCAATCGAATGTCAATTTGTCTTAGAATTCTGCATCGATAATATTCCTGAAGTCACGGTTGACCCAGTTAAGGTCGCCCACGATGTATATAAGTATATCCATCTTCTATTTCTGTAACTTAATTCTTTAATCGTCGATCGAGCCTATCTTCGAATCAGAATTCTATTTGACAAGATTCCTTTAATTTGAATCTCTAGCTTTGTTTTGAAATCCATCTATGAATCACCCTTTGAAAATCGGGTATGTTTGCATTTTTGAAATTGTTTTATATATCGAAATTATTATTTTGATAAGTATGATTTTATCCTATATATAAAAGCGAAATATTTTCGATAAGGATTAATATTTTTTATAAACGAAAGTCTGAAATTTTGAAAGGATTTGAAATTTTGGAAATTTATAAGGAATTCGATTACATAAAGGATTTATAACTGAGGGATTTTAAATCATAATTTCGAGGAATTGAACTCCGGTATTTTGAAATTGGTTTTGTGATTTTTGAAATTATAATAATATTACGATTTAAAAGTATTTTCTGGATAAGAAATATTTCAAAAGAGTTCAAAAGAATTACAACGATTCAGAAGAAATTTCAATAAAGTTTTGAAAAAAATAGAAGTCCAGAACTCACTTTGTCGCTGGAAAACAATTTTGGGGATGAGTGCACGCATCATCGACATTGATTTTCGAGTTTCAGATTGGGGGAGAGGCCACTCTAGTAGCTTTGCTATGGGAGTGATATTGTGAAATAAATTTTGATTTCAAATTTCGAAGTAGAATTCGATATTCGAAAGATATATGTATATATATTTGAAATGATTTAAAGAGAGCCGGTGTTCAATCCTCTAGTTTTCGATTTGATTTAGTATAACTCTATTTGTAAAAATTTGATTTACTGATTTATTGCTAATTTCCAACTCTTGGATTTGAAATTTGATTTCACTGACTATTTCGAAGGTTCGAGCACTTCCAAATCAAGGTTTAAAATTTTAAAACTAAGAAATTTCGAAGAGTATAAAATATTTGATAAAGAATATAAGTTTAGTTTTGTATGTTTAAAGTATGAAGAGTGTGACTTAAGTAAATTTGGAACTTTTGTTAAATAAATAATTCGAAAAAGGAAAATTGTATTTTTCATATAGAAATAAATAGTTAAAGGTTTTAAAGGGATAATTATAAATTTAAAAACCATTTTGAGTATAATTGATTTTGAGAAGAATAGTTGGTTTTGAAATTAGATGGGAATTAAAACCAGTACTTATATGGTGATTTTGGAAATGAATTTGTTTGACCTAAATTTTGTTGATTTGGAAATTTGGATTATTTTCTAAACCTATTGTTTAAGAAACTTTGAACCTGAATATACTTAATTTCGAAGAAAATTTGGTGAAATCATATATGATCTTCAAACTGAAATGTTATTGAAACAAGAAAACTTTTGAGAACCTTGATTTACTAAATACTTGATTCGGGAGTGGTCGAACTTATATAAAATGGATTTTTATAAGTATGAAGTTGATTTGAAATCTATTAATTTTAAAGATACTTAATTTGGAAAGAGAATTTTTTTATAATCGAAGTCTATATAAGTATGATTTGATATACTATTGATTTGGAAAGTATTCGATTTGGAAAAGGAATCCTATATATAATGGACATTATATAAGTATGATATTTGAAAGTATTTGGAAAGGTACTATATGATATATATTTTTCGAAGTAAAGATATGGAAAGTTCCTTCTGCTTGATATCCGCTTTGTGCCCACATTGTGGATTCATTCTATCGATATTATTCTCTCTGATTTTTGGTTTTCCGGATGTGATACTCGGGTGTTCCCACCGTGGCGTAACCCATGGTTTTTTTCTCTCGCGACTGCATAGCACAACTGCCTGGCTGAGTCTGGCCTAGGGGTACGGATTGTTTTCTAGGGGATCCAGGCGTAACCATTGTGTATCCTGCAATCTGTGTAGGTCGCATTAGTAGCGAAACTGGCTGGCTGAGATGGCCTAGGGGTACGGATTGTTTCCTGGGGGATCCAGGCGTAACCATTGTGTACCTGTGAACCATGGTTGGACAAGGTTTTGGTTTGATTGTTTCATTTGGATTGTACATTCCATGTCTTTTTTTTTAAGGTTTTTCAAGTATTTTCACTGGGTGTTGAAACAGGTCTACTAAGTGCTTGAAGAATTCTAGCTTTGTGCCTGAACAACACATGGCCAGAGTCTGCAAGAACGAGGATAAACTTGTTGAAACATCGAGTTATAAAAGTATTTTTGAAAGGAAAAATTCGTTTCGATATAAAAGTATTTTATTATAAAGGTATTTCCAAGAAAGAAATTTTGTATTAATATTTGAGATTAAAATTTTATGGTTTGATTTAATTATTCGAGCCCGATACTATCCCTTTGAACCTACCTTATCTGCTCAGCTTTATTTATTCACCTATATTCCATTTTTTCGAATCTACCCTCCTTTCCTTTTTGAATATAATGTTTAAAATATTGTTTATTTATGTACTACATGGTTTAATAGTAAATCATTAGTGTCATTAATATTTCAGAAGTTATTAATTTAATATAACATATTTAAGAAATGAGTATTAATTTATCTATAATGTTGAAAGTGTCCTAAGATAAATTAGTAAATTTATAAACTATGGATTTAATGTTGTCAAATAACTTCCTTGAAAATATAACCAAGGATGTGAATAACTGTTTCCAAATAGTTTTCATATATATTTATAAAGGTGTTAGTTAAAACATATAAATGGTATTTATAAAGGAAGCAAGAAATTTTACAAATGGGTTTGAAATTTTTTTTTAAGTATTGAAGAAAATTTAATTTCAAATGAAGTTTCCAAATGAATATTTCAAGTAAAATTTATATGGTCTTAAATTAATTGTTTATCCTTGTCTTTCAATCTATTTATCTTTCTGGTTGTTTCTATTCTCCTACCTTCTTCCTTTTCGGGGACGAAAAGTTTTGAGTGGGCGAGAGTGTAACGACCCGTAAAATTTTGTTAATTTTTAAAGTATTTAATTTGATTTTTGAGAAATTTTAAATAATAATATTTTGAAATAAAATTTTACATTTGTATTACGTATAGTTAAATGTGGCAAATGATAAATTTTCATCAACAATTAAGAAAGTATATTTTAGGGTGTGATTCTGTTCAGTTTAATTCAGTAATAATTGATGTTCATAAAATAATTTATTTTGGAAAATTCAAGGCACGGCTGTTTTATTTGCCATCATTTCTTTTATTTATTTTCAAACGGTTCATTTTGCCTTTATAACGTGTCCTTCCATATTTATTCTTGCTGTCCAATCAAGCTATTAATTGCTTTGATTGTTTCTAAAACAGGGTGTAGCTATTACTTTTTCTACCGATTTCAATTGCTTAATAATTTTTCCAATTCACAGATAGACTCCCCATTCCTAGCCATTAATAAACTTTGAAATCATCGTCCTTGTGTAACAACCCGGTTTTTTTCGCATCAATTAATAATCGATATCTAGACGATTAATATTGTTGCAAATTGCCATTTGAAGTTTTTAAATTTGAATTTAAAATTCTTTTACAAATTTTTAGTGAAATTAAAGGGCTTTAAAAATATAATAGTAGCCCTTGTTTTTATTTGGGCCGTGATAATCTCCTTAGCTAATAACCCGTTCCTTTACCATTTTTCATTTATTCGTTCGTAACCCTAAATAAAATCGAATGAAGAAAATAATGGCGGTCTCGTTCGCCCTCTTCTCCAAATTAGGGCTTCGTTCCATAATTGGGGCTCGCCTGTTCCCTCGTTCGATTGTTGCTCGCTCTTGTGGTGCTCGCGGCCGCTTGTTTTGTAATAGTCTCTCCTTCAATTCGTCGACAAGGTGAGTAATTTATGTTACTCACATCTTATTCAAACTATTCAAATTCGTTTGCTTGTTTGTTTTCGTGGTCTTTGGCTTCGAATTGATTTCTTATTTTGTTTGACGTTGATTTCCTTTGACTTCGCCTGTTTCTTTGATTTTGTGAATTTCTGATTGAGTTCGACTTTCACCTGATTCTTTTGTGTTCACTGACCTAACCATGCGATGCTTGATTTTGGTCTCTGATTGGGTTGATACATAATTGTGTCTTCGTTTACCTTTGTCACACTATTTTTTTTACAACTGCTACTGACCACAGTTTCTTGGTCGAACTTGTTACCACCAGTCTCGAGCTTGTTTTACTGATGTATCGAGCTCGTGTAGTCTTCATTTATGAGTAGTATGCAGTTACCAAGCCCTCTGTATATTATATTACTGCCTATGTTTCTCTTGTACATGCCTGATGCAGTCACTGTTTGTTCAATGCATATTTGAATTTGGGTTAGTTTAGAGCATTGTAGTTGATGTCTCGTCTCTGGCTATATTTGGGTCAATACTGGAAATATGTTTTGATAGTTCATTCCTGACATATTTGGCACTTTCACTTGAGTATTGTTCATGCATCCCTGGCTCTGGTTCATTTTTGAATATTGCCACTGCAATGTGAATTGTTGAGTTCCTTGCGACAGTTTGGGCTCAGCCTTCATGTCTTTCATGATGCATATTCTCTGTAGCACATTTGTGCTTGGTTGTGCAATTTTTCACTGCCTGTTTCTATTTGCACATGGGCTTTTATTTGTAGCCCGGTCCACTGTTGCATTATGCTGCACACTGCATTGATTTATTTTCGTGAGATTTGAGCTTGTTTGGGGCATTTGGATTGACTGTATACCTGAAGTCTTTATCCATATTTCCAGTTGTGCAACTGCATATTTTTAACAATGCTACATGCAGTATATATATGAGTTGATTCATATTCATGCTGTGCGCTACATTCATTCTGATATGTTCTATTTTGTCACTACCTTGTGATTTCGAATCTATAGCCTTTGTGTTTACCTGTTCACTGAACTGTTGTAACATTTAGGCATTCCATCATCATGTATATATGTGCATTCATGTATACTTGGTTTGTTGTCATCATGTCTGGTGCACTACTTCTATTGTGCACTTGTTTTGGTAAAACTGCCTTTGTGCCTTGATGCTATTCTTTTATATGTATGCTGTGAATTGTCTTCAAGTACACTTGCAACATGTTGATTGTTGCATTTTGACCTCTGGTAGCACTGTGTTATTAGTCTGCACTTGTCCAGTGCAGTTCCATTGTGTCTTCACTTGATTTGAAAATTGTAAAACATGTTGTTTGAGTATTGGGTGTGTTGCATTTGTGCACCTTCGTGATATTTTCATGTTGTTGCTATACTTGTATGTGCAGTTCACTATTGATGCTCTGTTGAGGCAGCCTCTTTTGGCCTGCACATCCATGTGCCTTCTCTGTTTCGTTTTGTTCTTTTGGTTTCACTGCATATGGCTTTGAATCTTCTTTATGTTGCATAGCCTGTTCTTGGGTTGAGCCTAAAATTCATCGGGCTTGACCTCGCATTTGTCTTTGCAATTTAATCGACACTCGGCCTTATGACATTCACGGCGATGCTTGTGAATTTTCATTGGGTACATCATCACTGTTGTGGCGAGGCAGTGCACGCAAGCGTGAACTGCAGCCACACAGTATTCATTGGGTACATCATCACTGTAGTGGCAGGGCAGTGCACACAAGCGTGAACTGCAGCCACACGGTATTGGTTTTATTGTTATTTCTTTTGCTTTTGATTTATGGAACTATTTCGTATTCCATATGTTGTAGTGGCGTGGCAGTACACGCTTGCGTATACTGCAGCCCTACTCGAGTTGACGTCTTAATTGATGTTTCCAATTGTTTGAATTGGTTCGCGTTGTATTTACCGTTATCCGATTTCTTTACTTAAGAATCGGATAGGTAAATTTATTTTGACTGTCGTCTAATTTCTATTTAATTATTATTGCTTCTGTGCACTAATAACTGAGTTTGAATTAGACTGACCCAAGTATTATTTTCTTTTGAATTTAATACTCGGGTCAGACCGAGTATTTTCAGGTTGTAGATATTCTTCTTTGGGATGCTACTTGAGCTATGAAGACTTTTCATATCTTTTGGAGTTGTCGTGTCATAGTATAGGTTGATATGTATTCATGTATATTAGTCGATAATGTACTTGTATATATAACTTCATGAGTCGACTGTTGTAGTTGTATCACATGTACCGTGTCAAATGTATTGTAACTGATATCAGTTATTATATATATGAGACTTTCTGTTTTATCTATGTTCCGCATTCATATTATCCGTGTTATTATTTTATATTTTTGTCCTAGACTATTATAGCCACTGTGTAGTAGCTTTGAGTTTGCATCGGCATGTCGGATTTTCTCCTGAAATGAAATGCACGTTTTTACTATCTGGCATATCGGTGCTCGCACTAGGCAATTACACGAATGGTCGCTCCTCAACAGCCTCATTCTCCGCGCTAGTCGACAGCACTAAACCGTAGTGTTCTTGGCCAGCGTGGGCATAGAGGTGGAGTGTCACAGCTTGGTATCAAAGCCTGGGGTTTAGGACGAATATAAAACATAACTTAGATGGAACATGTGTTACAACTAATTGTCGATGTTTTATCTCACATCTTTATCTAAGATCATCTTTGATTGTTAGGAATGAATTCCTAACGCTTATTCATGAGCATTGCTGCTATTCTCTGTCGCACTTGCTCATTTGAGTTTGCACTGCTAAGTATCGTTGTGTATATGCTCTACCAAGTTGCATATTGCTGCAACTCGTACCCACTTCGATTTGAGCTCGCATTGTTTATTCGAACTGTTGTATATATGCATTCTTATCTCTGATTCGTGTACTTAATGCAGTCTCCATGCAATTGGGTTGTGGGTATCAATCTTTGAGACAAATTGCATTTCAATTGTCGACTCTGTCTGTTTATCCATCGATGTTGGTTTTCATGTGCCTCTCTCTGATAGTTTTAAAATTTCTTTGGTATAAAAGAAATTGTCTTTGACTTTGCCTTGTCAATATCGACATTGACTTGACTTTTACTTTTGTTAAAGTCATTCATGCATTTATGCTCGTTTTGCTTTGTCTTTCCAATTGTTGATCGATTCTTCTTTTCCGATTAGTTGTTATCTCCTTTGTCGACTTTGATAACTTCTATTTCTGGAATTTTTGGATATTCCTACTTTGATGGATTTAGAATCAAATTCTTTGGATTTTAATTCACGTCTTCAAATGTGAATTTTAGTGAATTCATTTGGTTTCCAAATTTAATCGATTTTTGTTAATTCCCCGATTTGTTGCTATCATTTATTAGCAACTTTGATAACATTTTCTTCGGGATTTTCGTGAACATACCTTTTGATAGGTACAGTATCGATTTCTTTGGATTCTATTCACATCTTTGTATGTGAATTCTTGTGATTGATTGTTTCTACAATCATTTTTGTGATTTGTCACTTTAAAAATATAAAGGTTTTCTATACTAGTAGTAAATATCAAAACCCTTTTCTCCAAACGATTTCAAAACTATTTTACTACAAAACTCTTTTCCTTAACCGTTTTCCAATCTATTAGTATATACTAACCTTTACCTCACTCGTATGAGAAATTTAATTAAACGACTTAGTAAAACGAGTGGTATATAATGCTTGCGTTTACTTCGTCGGTTAATTCTTAGACTTATTCGATTGAATCTCTTATGACAATTTTTCTAGTGACGATCTACAGTTTGTTCGTAAATATTTAAGTTAAGCTAGTGGTTATGGGACATGAAGCTAAAATTTTATATTCCCTAACTTAGTGTAATTGACACTTCTCGTTGATCATGACGATCATTCTTATGATTTAGACTAGCAATTGTGCGATGTCTCCTTTTTGGTTAGGCTAGACACCACTTGTGTGATTCCACTCACACATACCTTTTTGGTTAGCCTAGACACCATTTGTGTGATTTCGTCTCACACATATTTCCTTGTTGCACGGTTAGACTAGGCCTTATCGGTGTGGTTTCGTCTCACACATATCTCTTGGGCTTTGAGGATTGTCTAGACACCATTTGTGTGATTTCGTCTCACACATATTTCCTTGTTGCACGGTTAGACTAGGCCTCATCGGTGTGATTTCGTCTCACACATATCTCTTGGGCTTTGAGGATTGTCTAGACACCATTTGTGTGATTTCGACTCGCACATATTTCCTTGTTGCACGGTTAGACTAGGCCTCATCGGTGTGATTTCGTCTCACACATATCTCTTGGGCTTTGAGGATTGTCTAGACACCATTTGTGTGATTTCATTCACACATACTTTCCTTTTGTTTGCAAGTTTAGACTAGACACCACTTGTGTGATTCCACTCACACATACCTCTTTGAATTTTGGTTAGTCTTGACCTCAATCTGTGTGATTCCGTCTCGCACATGTGGGGTAGCGCCCCACGGTCTTCGGGCCATTCGTGTGTCAAAATTAATGGATTGCAACCATGAGATAGCGTCTCGTTATGCGTTGCACGTGCTGATGAATTTTCACGCTCGCATGTAGGTGAGTTTTCGTGCTCCCGTTCTCGCTTTGCGTTACATGTGCTGATGAGTTTTCATGCTCGCGTGTAGGTGGGATTTCGTGCTCCCGTTCTCATTATGCGTTACATGTGCTGATGAGTTTTCATGCTCACGTGTAGGTGAGTTTCCATGCTCCCGTTCTCTCTTTGCATTGCACGTGTTGGTGAGTTTTCATGCTCGCATGTAGGTGAGTTTTCGTGCTCCCATTCTCGTTACGCGTTGCACGTGCTGATGAATTTTCATGCTCGCATGTAGGTGAATTTTCGAGCTCCCGTTCTCGCTTTGCGTTGCACGTGTTGATGAGTTTTCATGTTCACGTGTAGGTGAGTTTTCATGCTCCCGTTCTCGCTTTGCGTTACATGTGCTGATGTGTTTTCATGCTCGCGTGTAGGTGAGCTTTCGTGCTCCCGTACTCGTTATGCGTTACATGTGCTGATGAGTTTTCATGCTCACGTGTAGGTGAGTTTCCATACTCCCGTTGGAGTTTTCATACTCCCGTTCGAGTTTTCATACTCTCATTCGAGTTTTCATACTCCCGTTCGAGTTTTCATACTCCCGTTCGAGTTTTCATACTCTCATCTTATGATTTCTGGATTTCTTGTGTAGTCTTATGGAATTTGTGCTTCACCAATTTTCGTGATTTCTATTGATAAGTTTTATCAATTTTTGTGCATTGGTGAATTCATGTGTCATTGACTTGTTATGAATACAAGTTTAGGGTATGATATCCCTTTCTATCTTTGAGAAGATTCTTGTGACATTTTTGATGAATGAAAATCCACTTATCGAAGTTGCTACTGATATCGCTGTTTTAATCACATGTTTTAAAAATTGTTTCAAAATAAAAATCGTTTTCAAATTTTTTACAGTTTACGCTTTCAAAAGAATGAGGAAGCGATTTAAACGTTTCAGCAAAATCGAGGACTATGACCCTTTTCTTTTACTGAATCGTTTAATTCCGGACTTGTCCGTTTGAGAATGTGAAATGTTATTTTTAAAGTACATAATTCTTGCACCTTCAAGGAAACGATGAAGTGAATTAAACAATTTAGTAAAACTCGTGGTTATGGGACATGTGCGTTTGCTATTTCAGTTAATTTCGGACTTGTTAATTGAATATTTGTGATTTCTGGTTATCGTTTTTGATAATCGAATATTTTGTGATTGTATTGCCCATTGAGTGCTTTAAGAATTCTGGTCGATGCGCTTGATCAACGTTATCGATAGGAATCTCTTAGATGCTTTGATGAGACAATCAGACACAGTAAATTGAATTTTAAAATGTAAATTTGTCTGAAAAGATAATTACATAAAGTAAATCGTAAATTTCGAAAGCTTTAGCTTTTCGGGTAAGAATATTATTTAAAACAACTCTTTTTCGATACTTCTATTCTTGTGATTCCAGAGGGAACCAAGACTTTATCGTTTGTACCAATGCTAATCGTATTGGTTTGCATGCCATTCTCTTGCATAAGAGAACGTTTTGTCTCTTGTGTTTCTTAATCATTAATGCCTATTGAGACTAGATATGTCACTCATGATCTAGTGCTCTTGGCTATTGATTTCGTTCTTCAAAATTTGGCATCATTATTTTTGGGTGAGAAATTTGTTCTCTACCCTGATCATGAATCTTGGGAATATTTTTTTTTCTCATAAGGAACTTAATTTGCATCAACCACGTTGACACGAGTTCCTTACACCTTATGATCTTGATATTATTTACCACTTCCGAATGGGAAATCATGTTGCCAATGCACTTAGTCGTAGGCAACAAGTGGTTGTTTCTTTGGTGATGTCCGTATGGAATCATCTTTTTACCAAGTTCATCAGACGTTTCGATGTACTTCGTTTTATTGAGCTTCATCTCACTCCTTTTATGGACTTACGTCTGATGTTTTTTATGTTGATTGGTTCATTGGACGTACCCTTTTTGTACTAGTCGGCGTTCCGAATTAATGAAGCTTTGATTCATCTGGCGTACCGTTATTGTACTACGCTGTTGTTCCTAATTACTCGTGTCTCACCTAGGAATGGTGTTGTGCGTTTCAGTCGGTCGGGAAAGTTAGTGCCTCGATATATTGGGCCATATCCTATCACTGAACGTATTGGTTTCTTGACTTATCGCCTCTTATTATCGGCTCAATTTTCTGTTATTCATGACGTGTTTCACGCGTCTTCCTTCTACGGAAATGCCTTAAGGAATTCCGATTTTTATTCTTGAGCCCGGTACTATTGAAGAAATTGAAGTTTCACTAGATTTGACTTTGAGCAACATTCTATTCACATCAATGTTTCGGGGGTTCAGAACCTTCGAAATAAAGATGTTCTTCTCGTGAAAGTTCAGTGTTCTCAAGTTCTATGGATTTCACTTTGGAATCTAGAGAATTCATCGAGCAAACACGTTTTGGCTTTCTCTTTCATGCTCTATATGGTGAACTTCTTATTTTCAAATTTCGTCATTTTATGATGACATGCTTTTATGGTTGTTACCTTTTGTCCATTTATTCCTTTAGATTGCGAGGACGCAATTTCTTTAAGGAGGGGAGTCTGTAACAACCCAGTTTTTTTTCGCATCAATTAAGAATCGATATCTAGACGATTAATATTGTTGCAAATTTCCATTTGAAGTTTTTAAATTTGAATTTAAAATTCTTTTACAAATTTTTAGTAAAATTAAAGGGCTTTAAAAATATAATAGTAGCCCTTGTTTTTATTTAGGCCTTGATAATCTCCTTAGCTAATAACCCGTACCTTTACCATTTTTCATTTATTCGTTCGTAACCCTAAATAAAATCGAACGAAGAAAATAATGGCGGTCTCGTTCGCCCTCTTCTCGAAATTAGGGCTTCGTTCCATAATTGGGGGCTCGCCTGTTCCCTCGCTCGATCGTTGCTCGCTCTTGTGGTGCTCGCGGCCGCTTGTTTTGTAATCATCTCTGCTTCAATTCGTCGACAAGGTGAGTAATTTATGTTACTCACATCTTATTCAAACTATTCAAATTCGTTTGCTTGTTTGTTTTCGTAGTCTTTGGCTTCGATTTGATTTCTTATTTTGTTTGACGTTGATTTCCTTTGACTTCGCCTGTTTCTTTGATTTTGTGAATTTCTGATTGAGTTCGACTTTCACCTGATTCTTTTGTGTTCACTGACCTAACCATGCGATGCTTGATTTTGGTCTCTAATTGGGTTGATACATAATTGTGTCTTCGTTTACCTTTGTCACACTATTTTTTTTACAACTGCTACCGACCACTGTTTCTTGGTCGAACTTGTTACCACCAGTCTCGAGCTTGTTTTACTGATGTATCGAGCTCGTGTAGTCTTCATTTATGAGTAGTATGCAGTTACCAAGCCCTCTGTATATTATATTACTGCCTATGTTTCTCTTGTACATGCCTAATGCAGTCACTGTTTGTTCAATGCATATTTGAATTTGGGCTAGTTTAGAGCATTGTAGTTGATGTCTCGTCTCTGGCTATATTTGGGTCAATACTGGAAATATGTTTTGATAGTTCATTCCTGACATAATTGGCACTTTCACTTGAGTATTGTTCATGCATCCCTGGCTCTGGTTCATTTTTGAATATTGCCACTGCAATGTGAATTGTTGAGTTCCTTGCAACAGTTTGGGCTCAGCCTTCATGTCTTTCATGATGCATATTCTCTGTAGCACATTTGTGCTTGGTTGTGCAATTTTTCACTGCCTATTTCTATTTTCATATGGGCTTTTATTTGTAGCACGGTCCACTGTTGCATTATGTTGCACACTGCATTGATTTATTTTCGTGAGATTTCAACTTGTTTGGGGCATTTGGATTGACTGTATACCTGAAGTCTTTATCCATATTTCCAGTTGTGCAATTGCATATTTTTAACAATGCTACATGCAGTATATATATGAGTTGATTCATATTCATGCTGTGCGCTACTTTCATTCTGATATGTTCTATTTTGTCACTACCTTGTGATTTCGAATCTGTAGCCTTTGTGTTTACCTGTTCACTGAACTGTTGTAACATTTAGGCATTCCATCATCATGTATATATGTGCATTCATGTATACTTGGTTTGTTGTCATCATGTCTGGTGCACTACTTCTATTGTGCACTTGTTTTAGTACAACTGCCTTTGTGCCTTGATGCTATTCTTTTATATGTATGTTATGCATTGTCTTCAAGTACACTTGCAACATGTTGATTGTTGCATTTTGACCTCTGGTAGCACTGTGTTATTAGTTTGCACTTGTCCAGTGCTGTAACTATCTCGAATTTCAATTTATTTCAAATTGATAATTAAATTTATTTTTGATTTAAAATTGTGAAATTAATTGGTGATTATATAAAATATCAGTTAAATTATGAATTATTGAAAAATGTATTTAAATTTAATTTGAATTAGGATTTAAAAATATTGTAAAGTAAAATAAAATACAAACAAATGTACTACAATAATAATAAATTTGTATTGACATACAAGACAAGTGTTAATGTTGAAGACAAAACTACATATAGGATTAAAAGTAGTGTGAACTTGTAAAATGCAAAGTCAGTATAAATATGCAAGAATAAAACAAATGCAAAGATAAAGCCAAAACAAAGATATAGGCAAGTGGAAAAAAAATATAAGATATGCCTATAGAATAAATACAAAGCAAAAGAAGTACATAAGCAATTAATGTTTTCATCTCTAAGCATATATGCAAAAGTATGTACAGTCGAGACAAACAAATATAATACCAACATAGCCACCACTGTCTCAAATCTTTGAACAGCCGAACCAAAAAGGAAAAGAAAAATATAAGCAAACATATATTGGAATCTACAAGCCAATTAAATAAATATATGTAGAATTGTACAAAGCAAAAAATGCCATATATCTTCAGCCCCATACAAGTATCCATCAGCCGAAGAAAAAAAGTAAGAAAGTTAAACAAAGTAAAATGGAACAAGTAGAACATGTATGCAGGTAAGAAAATCTATAAAACAAAGTAAAATAAAGCACTGTGTACTCCTGCATTTAATGCTAGCACAAGCAAACTGAAAATCACTTTATACAAAGCAATATAATATAATACCCTGCACAAAAGAAAACAAGCTACACCAGTAAACACTATCTCTCTTACATATATATCTATCCTGTCTTGTTCGTTCAAAAAAAAAATTAAGCATAGCAAAGCCAGTAAAAATACAAATTACAAACTAGGAATGAATTCAATACTTCAAAGCCTGAGAGAAGAATCAACCTGATTCAAGCCTGCCATTGTTTTTCAATTATGCAAGCAAGTAAACAAATGGGATTCCAGCTTGTATTCAAAGCCTATTTCAAGCAGGGTCCTCTGTTCTTCATGCTTCCAAGTGAGTAACTTTTATTTTAAACTTAAAAGTAAAACTGTTGAATACTTATCTGTGAGTAACATCAAAATCTAAAAATAGTTAAGTGTATTTGTTCTGTTACATGCTTCTTTCTGGAATTTATTCTGTTTTGGGTATACTTTTGTTTAGTATAACTCTGTATATGTTTGAATATAGTGATAAGCACCTCTGTATATCTCTCTGACCTTAGTTCCAGGCTTAAGTACACATTAAAATTTATCTCCTATTAATCCAAGCTTTGATTAGACTTAAGTTATGAACATAAAATGTTTGTTATAACATAAAGTTGAGTCTAAAAATTTGTTTAAAGGAAAAAAAAAACAATTTGTATTGATTCTGAAAAGTATAAAACTACAGTGGATAGTTTAAATAAGTTCAAATTTGATTTTCATAAATCATGGATTCAGGTATATGAATCAAAAGCTAACAATAAAACTTGATTTTTGAAACAAGAATTATTATTTTTAGTTAAGCATTCAAGTAGCAGTTTGGGTAGAACTGTTTTGGGTATTTTCATCGATTGCCGGCGGTAGGAGGGCTTTCGGTGGCCGGAGTTTCGTGTGAAGGTGGAGGGAAGTACGACGAGTCTGGGAAAAATAGTGGGTGGTGGTCCAGTTCATCGTGGAGGAGGCGGCGTGCGTTTTAAAGTTTTTAACCCTAGTTTAATAAGGGGTCGCGTTTGTTCTTCGTTCTCTTTCCATGATGCGTCAAGTGCTACGAGATTTGGAGGATTGGTGAAGCGAGTATTAGGGAGTAGACGGTCGGAGTTTGGTTGCGAACGGTGGTCGGAGCGTCGAGCAGTTGGCGTTGACAGGTTTCGAAGGGGGTGATGTTTTTGTTGTTCCCTGGTTTCCAGTTGAAGCTGATTTGCTCAATTTTGTATTTTGGTTGAATTGGATGGTCTGAGTGTTGGTAAGGGACGAGGGCGTGTTCGTCGTCGTGTGGGTGGTCTCGGTGACGACCAGCGATGGCTGGAGTAAGGGTGCACGTACACGTGCACGCGGCTGTGTTTAGGTGATGACATGCTGGGGAGAAAGAAGTTCAGACTCGGGTTCTATCTCGTTTTGTTTCGCGTACGCCTCGAAGTGATTGAGTGCGATATGCCTGTATTGTTTGAGAGAGAGTACTATTGGCTCGGGTAGTAGTAGTTATGAAATTTGTAGGAGAAGAGTGCCAGGTTTGAAGTAAGTAAGTAAAACAAAAGTTTAAATATTAATTTAGGATAGTTGGAAACTTAGTGGGGAATAAATAAGTTTTATTTCGAAATTGTTTTGTTGATTTGAAGTGTTAAATAATTAAGTGTATATAAAAAAGAATTTGAATTTAAAATGGAATTTGAAAATTATAAAGAAATGAATTCTAACAAAGATTTAATCCAAGTTTAAATCTGGAATTCAATCTAAATTTGAATCTTAGTTTTGTAATAAAAGAAGTTTTTTTGAAATTTAAATTGTTCTAAATAACATGAATGATTAAGTGTATTTTTAAATTAATTTGAATTTAAGATTTAAAGTATAACGATAGAAATACACTTAAATATTAATGAAGTCATTAATAAAGAAATTAATTATCTTAGAGATAATTAAGGTAATAAAATGATTTAATTAATATGGTAATTAAAGAATGATTTATTTAATTTATAAATAGATAATTTAGATAAATTTATAATTAGAAATGATTAATAATGAATTAATCTAAGATAATTTCTTAAGAAAGTGATTAAGAAATATTATTAGTTAATAAGGATAATTAACTAAGGATTATTAAGTAATTGATTTAAAGTGATTAATATTAATGATTTATTGGATTGAATAAATTAGATAATCAATTATAAATGATTTAAATGTAATTAATTAATGAAAATAATCTAATCAGAATTGGATAATAAATTCATAAGTAATTAATTTAATTGGAGATAAATTGAATTACATTGGATTAAACGATTAATAAATCCTGTTTATAAATGATTATTGGATGCTTGAATTACTTATGAATGATCGTACTATATGTGATGCCTTGAATTGATTATCCTATCTGATTTGTGATATTTTGTTCTGTAAATTGAGCTGTGTATATTTATTTGCATCTGTATATTATCTGTGAATCTGTGAATGGGCGATGAGCGTTATAGTTTATATCGCTTATCAACTATATTTCTGTGTTTTTAATCTGTGATGATTGAAATGATGTTGCACTATTGTGTTAAACCCCTGGACCACACCATACACACACAAATATGGATTTCACGAGGAAATCAATTAAGTCACAGATTTTTGAAAATAGTTTTAAATTTGAATTTTTAAATTCAAATGGTTTGAAAATAAGATTGGGTTTAAAGTGAAAAGCTTTTGAAATGGAATTTCAAAGATGAAGTTTATTTTGAATAACTTGATAAAGTTTGAAATTTAAATAATTTGATTTAAATTTAAATTCAAAATGTGAAACTGAATTCTATAATTTGAAACTAGGGACTAAAGATGTTATACTAGTTATATATGGGTTAAACCAATTTAAAGACATTAATTTGGAATTTGAATTAAATTCGAGGGCTTTAACTCGTGTAAATGAAATTGGATTTTTCTAAAACGAAAACTGTTTGTTTTCAAATAATAAAAGCTTTCACTTAAGAAATGAACGTCCAATTTGTGTGAAAAAGAATTTCAAGTTTGAAAATGAAAATGACTTCCAAGTTTTGAAACGGTTTGAAACTATAAGTTAAATCTTTGATTTAAAGATTTAATGGGTTAATCCTATAGAAATGAAATTGTTTTGGAAATCTATGAATTGATCTTTGTGAAATGAATCTTTTTGTTTAAAGATTTGAAATGGTAAATTGTTTAACCATTTGAAAGAAAGTTTTGAATTATTAAGTTGTGACTTAATTGAAATCCCATATCCATATGTTTTTAAAATACTGCGCTCACTATTCGGTTTAGCCGGGAGAGGACCTTTGTGTCATATATCCCATTCCGAATATGTGATACGTCGTAACGGATAGCAATTGAAGACCGGTGGTGAAGACCAGATATTTTCGAAAACGAAAGGGTTTCTTGTCGATTGTCTCTGCACTGGCTGATCCCCGGTATAGAGATCTCCATATGTGATGGGAAATCCGGACGTGATTAGGGATTATCTGGATTGCAAGGACTTCTTTGGAAGTGCCTTCGGTTCTGTTCGAAGCCGGAACAGACTTGTATGGATTGTGTGTCTGACATTACAAATTGAGAGATAAAGCAGATTTCTTTCAAATACATTTCTGTTGGTGGCGGAGAATTTATTCTTTTAGCTTAACACCCTTCTCTGAGACATACGAGCTCAGAGGTTATGTAGTTGAAGGTTATCAGCAATATATTCCCAATTTGGTAATGTGACATGCTAAGTGTTGCTGTGTAATGATCATTGTTTGATCATTTGTGATAGGATCATTTGTTTGATCATTTATCTTTGTGATCATTACTTTGATCATTTGTTGACCCAAAGCATGGCTTTGTACCAAAGCGTGGCTTTGTGGACGAGACTTCGTCGAACCTCACACCCCGGAATGGTCAAAACAGGAAAGATGCAGCAAGGTTATTAGGGGGTAGCGCCCCTTTAGGGTATGTTCATTTCCTTCTGGAAAAGGGTGGTATCATGGTATGGAGCCTAGATACTTACTCATGTGGAAAACACTCTATTAACTATAGTGTGATGTTGGTTATCGAGCGCTCGGTTAAAGGTCCTAAAGGACCGGGGGATGGCATATTCGTGTCAGTAGTTACCCAGTTAGGGGTAACCCGGCCTTGTGTTGGCAGAGATCCGGTTAGGTTCTCGGGGACTTCCTTCCAGAGGCGTTCTCATGTGGCAATGGGAAGTTCCTTGGCCTGACCATTTGTTGGAAATCCAAAGAAACAATACGAACCTTGTACGGTTTTAGTTGTAGAACCTGCTATTCACTTATGGTGGCGCCCCACTGTTTGGATGGTAGCTATAGTAGGCATAGTTCGAAATGTCTATGCTGGCTAAGATTTATATTCTACTTTCAGAATGTTTTTCTGCACCATGCACTTATAATAATAATATCAAAGAAATTTTCTACGTATTAAGCATGTTTGACTATCATAAGAAGAAATCTCCTCCAATTATGCGTTTGCATTGTGTGTGTGGCGGGAGGTCTTATGGTAGTTTCGTTTTCAAAAAGCATTGCGAATTTACTTTAAAATTTTCTTGTTGATTGTTTTTAAGGATAAACTGTTTTTGTTGCTCACACCAGTCCCATGACTGATCCGGAGTTTATTGTTCCTTTCCTAAACTCTGGGTGCTCATTATTTCCCACACGAGCAGTCTAGAGTTGGGTTTTTCAGATACTTAGGTTTAGTAGATTTTATCTGGAGCTAGTTCAGTCTTTGGATATGGACTGCACTTGCTTATCTATGGGAGTTCGAGCTATTGCTGGATTGGAGCTTTGGAGATGGAGATTATCCGCTGCTGTTGTTATCTATTTTGCTTTCCACTGCTATTCTATTGTATCATTACTCTGATGTATATTGATATTCATTGTATCAATCTGTTGTATCAAATATTGTATCAATGCTGTATATCAATGTATTATTCTTTTATTCCGCTGTGTTATTTACTTAATGTGGTTATAAGCTCCGACGAATCAGATTTGAACGGTCGAATCTACGGCATCCGGGTACGAATGAAGTATGGATGTCGATTTTCGAGCAGGCAAAAACCGCATTCGTTACATTTGGTATCAGAGCTAAGGTTGAAACTTTAGCTCAGGAGTATAACACATTAAGTAGCTCATTAGAGATAGGGTGAAGTATCCCTAGAATGAGTAATCCCTAAGATATCCGTTTGAATGCCTCAGTAAATTCTCTTACTATCCACTGATAGTGAGTATGAGTGCGAGAAGAGGACGCGATAGGGGACAGGGAAGTATCACTATAAATGGTCAATTTCCTGCAACAGTGGAAACAATCTTTTCTCTATCAATCTCTTTTGTTCAGCGTCTCTTTCCAATTCTTTGATAGTTCCTGGTAGATCCAGGAAGGAAATTCGATATATTAATATGGGACATAAACTCCTATTTGGCCAAAATTGTTTGTTGGATGAATTGGTTGCTTTGGTTGATATGGTTGATAGATATACTTTAGTTTTAAACTGAAAAAAAATATTGAAATTGTTTCTCTATCTTTCATCTATCTTCGTTATCTCTCTTTGGCGAATTTCGAGGACGAAATTCTTTTTAAGGGGGGAAGTCTGTAACGATGTCAAATTTCAATTTATTTTAAATTGATAATTAAATTTATTTTTGATTTAAAATTGTGAAATTAATTGGTGATTATATAAAATATCAGTTAAATTATGAATTATTGAAAAATGTATTTAAATTTAATTTGAATTGGGATTTAAAAATATTGTAAAGTAAAATAAAATACGAACAAATGTACTACAATAATAATAAATTTGTATTGACATACAAGACAAGTATTAATGTTGAAGACAAAACTACATATAGTGTAACGACCCGTCATTTTCGTTAATTAAATTTGTCATTTTAATAATATTTACGCAAATTTAATTTAGAAGAAATAAAGATTTATAATTAATAATGAAGCAAATGTTGAGAAGGAAATGAAACCATGGGAATATAAGGCTAAGTATTTACGGTTGAAACAAAATGATGAATAAATTGAAGTGATGTAAATTGTTATATTAGGCTAAGAGTTGCATATAAGAGAACAAAGGTAAGTAGTGAATTTAGTTAGTGAATTAATAATATTAAATAGTAAATTGAATTAAATCAATGTCCGGTACAAATTGAAATATCGTTTGGAATGAAAGCTTATAAATTGTAAGCATTTAATTTGCAAATGAAATCAGTGTATTAATTTAGTTGTAACTGAATATAAATTAATGAAATTATGTAATAATTGATATATGATGGCATTCATGAATGAAATAAGATTTGTAAGGAATAAAGGAATAATTGAAATAAACATTTACCAATGAAATAGTATATTTATTGATATAGAGTTAATAAAAGAGTTGAATTGGATCAATCTATTTAGTTGAAACTAATTAATTGGTATGCAAATTTTAAATGAGTTTATAGTAAGAAATTATACTACCGTGAATTGGAATTAAGATGAAATTGAAAAATTCAAGTATGTGATGCAAATATATCATATATAGTAGTGGAATAAAAAAATTTGTGTTATTATAACCTGGTTGGTAAGTAACAAACTTATAACTGAATTTAAAAGAAAATAGGTGACAATGAATATAGATTGTTCATTTATTTGATGTGTTAAGTAAATTTTGGTATTCAATCGCAATAAATATAAATAATTAGTTGAAACTGTTGTAAGGTCAAAATTTATTGCATATAATAAATTGGGGGATAGATTTCATTAAAGGTAATTTATTTATTATGTTAATGTAAATTAAAATAATTAGAGGTACGTAAATGATGATTAATACAATGTTTGGAAGTTGTAATTTAGAGGATATTAAGAATTAGGAATTGAATTTTGAATTATTTGCAATACAAATAAACAAAATGTTACGTTATTGCTAACTGAGGGAATCATTAATTAATTGAATGAAATGAGTGAATGTAAATGCAGTCTAGGTTATTTATCAAATAGGAGGAAAGAAAAGTAAATATCGAATTGATTGATGAATAAATATGCATTGAATAGTAATTAAATGTGTATAGATTGTAAAGTTATAATAATAAGTAGAAATGGGATGACATTACTACAAGATAATGAATTGCAAATTTTAGGTTTATAATAAAGTGTGAACGGAAATCTGATTGGTTATAATAATTTGATGGAATTCAAATTTTATGGGAAAGGTAAATGGATATTTAGTAATAAATTTAAAGGACATAAAAAAGGAATTTATTTAAGTAATAGATATAACGGATAAGTATATACTTATAAATGTAGGATTAAGAGTTTTACCACAACTATTATGAGTTATATACTTAATTCCTTCAATTAAATCGGAAATCGTTGCAATAATTATAAATTAAATGTTACGATAAATAAATTAAAGTAATAAATGGGGAATAACGTAAATAAATTCTTCATTAAATGATGGTTAGTGTATATAAAGAATGGAGGTAAAGCTTTATAAATTGATTTGAATCCAAAATTTAATGAAAGGAGTAATTGGAATTAAATGGATTAAGTGTTTGAAGTTACGAAGATTTTAATTTAGACAAAAGGGTATGCATTTATGTAATAGAGTATGAATCTATTGTTAAGTTTATTTATAAAATGACAGTTGGGTAAATGAAAGGGTGCAAAAGTAATGTTGTCAGTATATTAAAGTAATGTATGATAATAAATTTAATCGAAATAATTGAAGATAATATAAATTCTATTTATAATATGACTATGGGTGAATGAAAAGATTGTAAATCAAGAATTGTTTATTTATATGAATATAAATTAAGGTAATTGAGTTTTTGCAATTAAGTCAAAATTAAACATTTATTTTACGTTAATTGAAAATTTAGTTGAAATTTGAAAAATATTTATGTATGTTAATTTCATCCATTTGGCTATAATGGATTGAATAATAAGAATGAAGATTTAATTAAATGAAATTTTTGGGAAACTTAATTGATAATTTCTAATTTTAGCGCATGTATATAGTTGGGTTGGAATAATAATTTGGAATAACAACTTCAATATATTTGGAAATAATAATTTATACAAAGGGAAGCTAGAAATTTGAATATATACGGAATGAAACGTGAGACAAATGTTAACTGCGTTACAAAGTAATGATAGACTCAATTAAAGGGTTGGAATTGAATCTAATCAGTTTAATTGGAAACTGATTAAAATAAATTTGGATTGGGTAATTTATTTCCAATTAAATCAATTCACGTTTCAAAATTTAATGCTAGTTTATTTCATATATGTTTATGCCTAAATTTAAACTTATGTTTAGATCCAATCCGATCCATCTATTATTTTTCTGCCTTGTCTATATATAACCTGTTATAAACCCTAGCCACTCCTTATTTTCATTTTTCTATACGTACATCTCCTTCTCAACTCCTTATTCTAATGGCAGAAAAAAAAACCTAATTTCCAAATTCCAAAAAAAATAATTTCAATTTCAAAAAAAAAAAAATTTGCGGATCTACAGCAGCTTCTGGTCGCGCTTCGGGTTTCAGGGGAGAAAACCCTAGAGCAACTTCGGGTCAGGAACAAAATGACTCGGGTCGCTTCGGGTCGTTTTGGCGAAAACTCCAAGCAAGCACCGGGGAATTGAGGCGGCGCACCGAAGTCGAACCCGAAGTCGACCAAGGACCAGAATTTTCCATTTTTCAAATTTTCATAACTTTTGCATACGAGCTCGGATTCACGCGCGATTTGTTTTGCTGGGATCGTATCGGAATTTATGACATTTTGGCATAAGTTTGGATGAATTTGGAGACCGTCCAATTTTTGGGTTTAAATTGGATTTGAATTCAATTTAAATTCAAAAAGGTGAGTGTTTTAACCCACTCACAACTTCTAAAATTTCTTGTGTTTGTTAAATTGATTTTTAGATATGAGTAGAAATTTATTTATGACTGTTTGGCATGTTTTATTCTTTATCTCTGTTAATCGCATTTATTTAATTCAACTGTTAATTAATTTTATTTTTTTGCATATACATTTGACAGTTAAAATTTATTTATTTGCATAAAACTGCTAGTTAAACAGTTATTAAATTTATTTTGAATAAACTGTTAGTTGATAACTGTCATTTATTTCCTGTTATATTGCATATGTTATATATTGATGTTTGTTTTAAATTGACGATGATTGAAATAAATTAATGATGATTGAAATAAATTGGATGATGATTATAATTAATGGTTGTTGATTGATGTTTGGTGAATGGATGATGTGTACTATATTTTAAAAATATGTAATTTATCATGCATTTCATTTTAGTCGGGATTGCGGTTTGAAATGATATACAACCGCAATTTTTTTTTTTTTTAAATTTCGGATTGAAATGATAAACATCCGTATCACTTGACGATAGGGTAGAAAATTTTATACAGGCACCGCGGTATATATATATATATAAAAAAAATATTTTGAAATGATTTTCTATGGTTTTTGTAAAGTTATATATATATGGTTTATGGGATATTGATTTGGTAATTGATAAAGGTTATTATATATATAGTAATTTCCGGTTTTAAGCTTTGTATAAATTTGATTTGAAGTTTAAAATAAAGTTTGATTTTAAGACCAAATAAGATTAAGCATTTATTTAAAATTTAAATTCTGGAGTTTTTATGACCAAAATGAGAATAAGATTTGGAAAATGAATATTAAGTTAAATTGAAATTTAATAAAAAAAAATTAATTTTTTTTTAAAAGGATATGATTTTTATAACTTGATTTTTATGTAAAGTGATTTAAATGAATATCAGGTTGATTTAAATGAATATATCAAGTTTAATAAATTGAAAGATTTTTCAATTATGTGAAGTTAAAGGTTTTACTTAAATTGTGTTAATTCATTAAGTAAACATTTCAAGTCTAAATAATAAGTAATTGAATTTTATATATATGGGTTTGTCAAATGAGTTTGTTTTGAAATGGTGAAATATTTAAAGCTTTGAAACATAAAAATTAAAAATGGTATTTGGAAGTTTAAATCAATATTTGGAATTGATTTGTGAAATGAAAAGAAGCTATTTTGTTTTATAAAAGAAATTTAATATTTAACCATTTGAGAGATGGAAATTTGTTTCAAAGTTATGATTTTCAAGGTAGTATAATTTGGAAATATTATATTCCAGAGTTTTGATTTCTAAATATTTTACTTTGAAAACCCTATGATTTTGGAAAGAATATATATTGGAAAATAAAATGACATTTTATTGGTTTGGGCCTAAATGATATCGTATTGATTTGGGGTTTTAAAAATATAAATGATATCGTATTTATATGGGTTTAAAATGGATATTTTATTCTGGTTTTAAAGTATAAATTATTTTAAATGACCGCGGTGTTATAATAACGTTTGGTTGTTAAAGAGACCGGGATCGGAAGTTGTCGTACTCTCTACCAACTCCGAAAACCACTTTAACAACCGTGTACGCGGTGGAGATTCCAGAATGAAGTAGGTTGGTGGCGGCGTTTCCTATGAGGTGAATACGTGGACCCAACTCCCGTGAGTTGGCATAAGGTGGCTAAAACAGGAGCGATTCTCGGGCCAATGAGGTCATTCCTCTGATCGAACGCACTCCTTCGATATTATACTCTGACTTTTGGATTGATTCGGTGGCCACTTTGATTTTGATTTTGGGGGTGTTGTTCGAGGTGGGCGGTAGCTGCGCACTGCGCGTTTCCACCAGCCCGGATAGCAATTGGTATATCTACCCTGGCATTGCCTAGTTGTGCCGTGTCACCTACCCTATCGCGCCTTGTACGAGTTTCTATTTGTGTCGTACCTATGGAGTATCCTCTGGTAGCCTCCCGATCAGGAGGTATTACGGTACTGTATAGACTATTGGCATTATTTGTGTTAAGGGCTATATGGGTAACCCCTTAACGCTATTAAAAAGTAAGTTTATTTTACAAATAGACACTATTATAATAGCGCAATATACTATATAGTAAATAGTTTAACGGATCCTTAGGAGATGTAAATCCCAAGCATCTCTTGAGTTACCGCACTCATATTTATTTATGTTAATTTGACTCACATAAGATCTTTTAGTTCTGACTCGAGTGTTTTTGTCTTTTCAAATTCGCTCGGGTCAGTCCGAGCGTTTCACGATTTGGAGATTTAGCTTTGGAGGACGAGGACGAAGATTTGTATTACTATTATCTATTTTATTCCACTGCACTGTATTCCGTTGCATTGATATTTTTGGTATTTGAACTCTGATATTTAATTGTATATAGAAGAATCAAATGTTTTGTAAACAGTTTTATAAACTGTATATTTTATTATTATATTTTATCCTTCCGCTGTGAGATTCTATTTTGTTTTATTTCTTCTCTGTTTTTCTTGTTTACCCCATAACAATCCGCCCTTCCGTATGGTTAGAATCGACATGTGTGTCGATTTGAAGTGTGCAAAAAGGCGGGACGTTACATCTGGTATCAGAGCTTTGGTTTAGCGATAAACCTTGGCTTTGTGGGGTTTGACTCTTTACTAATAGGGTAGCGATACCCTATGGGAGTCGCTGAGTGTATATATATAAGAGAGCGTATTTGTTAGTGTTATAAAAAGATTTTAATATTGTGTTAATCTGTTCCGTTTTGTATTTATAAATTCTAGTTGGTGCATGGGACGCTGTGACATCAATAAGGATTTCTGAACACTTAATAGGACAGACCGACATAATATTTGATTTTAATATAGGTGAATGAAATAACTTTGCCTATTATATTTTCTATATATAAAAATATTTTATAATGACATATATTTGGTTGCTATAGATTGGGTGTTAGGTAATGAAAATATAAATAACAGTTGAAACTAAGTTGAAAGTAAAATAAATGAAATCTGGAAATTTAGGGCTTAAGTTCCGGGGTTTTGAAATTTCTTTTGAAATTTTTTTTGGAATATAATAATATTGTGTATAAGTACTTTCTGATATAAATATTTTAATATAATTCGGAAGAATTGTTTTAAAGAAGATTTTTGGAGAAAATAAGTTTTGTACTTTCCTCTTTGTCGCTGGAAAATAATTTCAGTGATGGCGGCCGCATCATCGACTTTCATTTTCGAGTTTCGAAGGGGAAAGACCACTGGAGTAGTTTTACTGCAGATTCATTTTCGAAAATATATAAGTTTTGAATTGTTTTAAATATAATTAGAGATATATAAGTTGTAAGAATATATTTATCTATTATTTTAAAATAATTTGAAATTTAACCTGCTATTTAATTCTTAAATTTCCATTAATTAAATGTTTCAATTATTGTAGTAAAATAAAAGTTAAGTAATTAATAATTGAAACCTCTAATTTAGGTAAGAGATTTAATGCTAAGTTATTAATGGATTTAAAGAAAATTTGAAATTTGTAACATATGAAAAAAAGAGTAATATTGTTGAACATTAAATTTAATTAAAGGATGAGATAAAACTTGTATAAGTTGATTTGCATTTTCTTTAACATATATAACTTACCAATATAAAAAGTTGAAATGTTAAATAGAAAATGTAATGAAAATCGTACAAGTAAAAGTAGGAAATGAAGTACTCAATGAATTTTCTATTATAAATAAGAATTTAATGTATAAACTTAAGTTACAATTGAAATTTTACTATAAGTGAATATAATTAAAGGTAAGTAATTCAAATGGATGAATATCAACTTAAGTAAATAAAATGGAAATGCTAACAAATTAAATGGGACATGAACACTATTGATAAACAAATTTAAATAAATGAGGGCATGCAATAAATGAACGAAAAATTATAATGAAATAAAAAGAACTGGCATGACCTGAGATAATGGAAATGAAAAATTGTAAGTAATAAGTAAAAAAAAAAATAACTGAAACAAACATTGAATGAGTAAATGAAATTAAAAGTTTGTTAGAAATAAATGTAAACTATAAAACGAAAATTTATGTGGTATGAATAAAAAGAGAAATTAAATAACAAAGGTATGAAATTAATAAAAGGTTAAGTTGATTGTTGTTTGAATTGTTGTTGTTTGTTATGGTTGTTTGGGTAAAATACTTTGAAAATTGAATTTGGAGTGAATGAATAATCTATTTAAATGATGCACTTGATGGTTTATTCTTCATTCCGTACGATTTAAAGGTTTTGAACCCGAACGACTATTTATTTGTTTGGTTGAATGGTTGCTTTGAATTTGTTGTGTATGCTGCTGTATTGTTGTATTGTTTTGTATTAGTGATGGAAAGCACTTAAATATTTTATTTTATATAAATTGTTAACCCTTTGGATTTTATAAGTGAAATGCAGGTTATGGAAGCAACTGCTACTGCTTTTGGTTCCATAAATTAAGCGTATATTGCACGACCAATATGTACGTTTCGGATTACGGTTTATAGCGATATTTTATATATTTTCCCGTGTTGGGATATTATATTTTGGATATTATATGAGATATTTTGATATATTTGATATTATATTTTCTCCCGAGCCTCCCCGTACAAAGGAGACTCTGCCAAAAATTTTCGTAAATTTTGGACTTAGAAAATATCTTGAAAATGTTTTCCAAAGTTTATTAGTTTGAGTATTAAAAAAAAAATTAATGATTATAAATTAGTATATTTTATCTAAATTAATTTTGTAAATTTATTTGTTTATAAATTTAATATTTGATATGATATTGATTTCTTAATTCTTCTTTTCCCTTCTTTTTCCTTTTCGGGGACGAAAAGTTTTGAGTGGGGGAGAGTGTAACGACCCGTCATTTTCGTTAATTAAATTTGTCATTTTAATAATATTTACGCAAATTTAATTTAGAAGAAATAAAGATTTTATAATTAATAATGAAGCAAATGTTGAGAAGGAAATGAAACCATGGGAATATAAGGCTAAGTATTTACAGTTGAAACAAAATGACGAATAAATTGAAGTGATGTAAATTGTTATATTAGGCTAAGAGTTGCATATAAGAGAACAAAGGTAAGTAGTGAATTTAGTTAATGAATTAATAATATTAAATAGTAAATTGAATTAAATCAATGTCCGGTACAAATTGAAATATTGTTTGGAATGAAAGCTTATAAATTGTAAGCATTTAATTTGCAAATGAAATCAGTGTATTAATTTAGTTGTAACTGAATATAAATTAATGAAATTATGTAATAATTGATATATGATGGCATTCATGAATGAAATAAGATTTGTAAGGAATAAAGGAATAATTGAAATAAACATTTACCAATGAAATAGTATATTTATTTATATAGACTTAATAAAAGAGTTGAATTAGATCAATCTATTTAGTTGAAACTAATTAATTGGTATGCAAATTTTAAATGAGTTTATAGTAAGCAATTATACTACCGTGAATTGGAATTAAGATGAAATTGAAAAATTCAAGTATGTGATGCAAATATATCATATATAGCCGTGGAATAAAAAAATTTGTGTTATTATAACCAGGTTGGTAAGTAACAAACTTATAACTGAATTTAAAAGAAAATAGGTGACAATGAATATAGATTGTTCATTTATTTGATGTGTTAAATAAATTTTGGTATTCAATCGCAATAAATATAAATAATTAGTTGAAACTGTTGTAAGGTCAAAATTTATTGCATATAATAAATTGGGGGATAGATTTCATTAAAGGTAATTTATTTATATGTTAATGTAAATTAAAATAATTAGAGGTACGTAAATGATGATTAATACAATGTTTGGAAGTTGTAATTTAGAGGATATTAAGAATTAGGAATTGAATTTTGAATTATTTGCAATACAAATAAACAAAATGTTACGTTATTGCTAACTGAGGGAATCATTAATTAATTGAATGAAATGAGTGAATGTAAATGCATTCTAGGTTATTTATCAAATAGGAGGAAAGAAAAGTAAATATCGAATTGATTGATGAATAAATATGCATTGAATAGTAATTAAATGTGTATATATTGTAAAGTTATAATAATAAGTAGAAATGGGATGACATTACTACAAGATAATGAATTGCAAATTTTAGGTTTATAATAAAGTGTGAACGGAAATCTGATTGGTTATAATAATTTGATGGAATTCAGATTTTATGGGAAAGGTAAATGGATATTTAGTAATAAATTTAAAGGACATAAAAAAGGAATTTATTTAATTAATAGATATAACGGATAAGTATATACTTATAAATGTAGGGTTAAGAGTTTTACCACAACTATTATGAGTTATATACTTAATTCCTTCAATTAATTCGGAAATCATTGCAATAATTATAAATTAAATGTTACGATAAATAAATTAAGGTAATAAATGGGGAATAACGTAAATAAATTCTTCATTAAATGATGGTTAGTGTATATAAAGAATGGAGGTAAAGCTTTATAAATTGATTTGAATCCAAAATTTAATGAAAGGAGTAATTGGAATTAAATGAATTAAGTGTTTGAAGTTACGAAGATTTTAATTTAGACAAAAGGGTATGCATTTATGTAATAGAGTATGAATCTATTGTTAAGTTTATTTATAAAACGACAGTTGGGTAAATGAAAGGGTGCAAAAGTAATGTTGTCAGTATATTAAAGTAATGTATGATAATAAATTTATTCGAAATAATTGAAGATAATATAAATTCTATTTATAATATGACTATGGGTGAATGAAAAGATTGTAAATCAAGAATTGTTTATTTATATGAATATAAAGAATTAAGGTAATTGAGTTTTTGCAATTAAGTCAAAATTAAACATTTATTTTACGTTAATTGAAAATTTAGTTGAAATTTGAAAAATATTTATGCATGTTAATTTCATCCATTTGGCTATAATGGATTGAATAATAAGAATGAAGATTTAATTAAATGAAATTTTTGGGAAACTTAATTGATAATTTCTAATTTTAGCGCATGTATATAGTTGGGTTGGAATAATCATTTGGAATAACAACTTCAATATATTTTTAAATAATAATTTATACAAAGGGAAGCTAGAAATTTGAATATATACGGAATGAAACGTGAGACAAATGTTAACTGCGTTACAAAGTAATGATAGACTCAATTAAAGGGTTGGAATTGAATCTAATCAGTTTAATTGGAAACTGATTAAAATAAATTTGGATTGGGTAATTTATTTCCAATTAAATCAATTCACGTTTCAAAATTTAATGCTAGTTTATTGCATATATGTTTATGCCTAAATTTAAACTTATGTTTAGATCCAATCCGATCCATCTATTATTTTTCTGCCTTGCCTATATATAACCTGTTATAAACCCTAGCCACTCCTTATTTTCATTTTTCTATACATACATCTCCTTCTCAACTCCTCATTCTAATGGCAGAAAAAAAACCTAATTTCCAAATTCCAAAAAAAATAATTTCAATTTCAAAAAAAAAAAAAAAAATTTGCGGATCTACAGCAGCTTCTGGTCGCGCTTCGGGTTTCAGGGGAGAAAACCCTAGAGCAACTTCGGGTCAGGAACAAAATGACTCGGGTCGCTTCGGGTCGTTTTGGCGAAAACTCCAAGCAAGCACCGGGGAATTGAGGCGGCGCACCGAAGTCGAACCCGAAGTCGACCCAGGACCAGAATTTTCCATTTTTCAAATTTTCATAACTTTTGCATGCGAGCTCGGATTCACGCGCGGTTTGTTTTGCTGGGATCGTATCGGAATTTCTGACATTTTGGCATAAGTTTGGATGAATTTGGAGACCGTCCAATTTTTGGGTTTAAATTGGATTTGAATTCAATTTAAATTCAAAAAGGTGAGTGTTTTAACCCACTCACAACTTCTAAAATTTCTTGTGTTTGTTAAATTGATTTTTAGATATGAGTAGAAATTTATTTATGACTGTTTGGCATGTTTTATTCTTTTCTCTGTTAATCGCATTTATTTAATTCAACTGTTAATTAATTTTATTTTTTTGCATATAAATTTGACAGTTAAAATTTATTTATTTGCATAAAACTGCTAGTTAAACCGTTATTAAATTTATTTTGAATAAACTGTTAGTTAATAACTGTCATTTATTTCCTGTTATATTGCATATGCTATATATTGATGTTTGTTTTAAATTGACGATGATTGAAATAAATTAATGATGATTGAAATAAATTGGATGATGATTATAATTAATGGTTGTTGATTGATGTTTGGTGAATGGATGATGTGTACTATATTTTAAAATTCTGTAATTTATCATGCATTTCATTTTAGTCGGGATTGCGGTTTGAAATGATATACGACCGCAATTTTTTTTTTTTTTAAATTTCGGATTGAAATGATAAACATCCGTATCACTTGACGATAGGGTAGAAAATTTTATACAGGCACCGCGGTATATATATATATATAAAAAAAAATATTTTGAAATGATTTTCTATGGTTTTTGTAAAGTTATATATATATGGTTTATGGAATATTGATTTGGTTATTGATAAAGGTTATTATATATATAGTAATTTCCGGTTTTAAGCTTTGTATAAATTTGATTTGAAGTTTAAAATAAAGTTTGATTTTAAGACCAAATAAGATTAAGCATTTATTTAAAATTTAAATTCTGGAGTTTTTATGACTAAAATGAGAATAAGATTTGGAAAATGAATATTAAGTTAAATTGAAATTTAATAAAAAAAAATTAATTTTTTTTTAAAAGGATATGATTTTTATAACTTGATTTTTATGTAAAGTGATTTAAATGAATATCAGGTTGATTTAAATGAATATATCAAGTTTAATAAATTGAAAGATTTTTCAATTATGTGAAGTTAAAGGTTTTACTTAAATTGTGTTAATTCATTAAGTAAACATTTCAAGTCTAAATAATAAGTAATTGAATTTGATATATATGGGTTTGTCAAATGAGTTTGTTTTGAAATGGTGAAATATTTAAAGCTTTGAAACATAAGAATTAAAAATGGTATTTGGAAGTTTAAATCAATATTTGGAATTGATTTGTGAAATGAAAAGAAGCTATTTTGTTTTATAAAAGAAATTTAATATTTAACCATTTGAGAGATGGAAATTTGTTTCAAAGTTATGATTTTCAAGGTAGTATAATTTGGAAATATTATATTCCAGAGTTTTGATTTCTAAATATTTTACTTTGAAAACCCTATGATTTTGGAAGGAATATATATTGGAAAATAAAATGACATTTTATTGGTTTGGGCCTAAATGATATCGTATTGATTTGGGGTTTTAAAAATATAAATGATATCGTATTTATATGGGTTTAAAATGGATATTTTATTCTGGTTTTAAAGTATAAATTATTTTAAATGACCGCGGTGTTATAATAACGTTTGGTTGTTAAAGAGACCGGGATCGGAAGTTGTCATACTCTCTGCCAACTCCGAAAACCACTTTAACAACCGTGTACGCGGTGGAGATTCCAGAATGAAGTAGGTTGGTGGCGGCGTTTCCTATGAGGTAAATACGTGGACCTAACTCCCGTGAGTTGGCATAAGGTGGCTAAAACAGGAGCGATTCTCGGGCCATTGAGGTCATTCCTCTGATCGAACGCACTCCTTCGATATTATACTCTGACTTTTGGATTGATTCGGTGGCCACTTTGATTTTGATTTTGGGGGTGTTGTTCGAGGTGGGCGGTAGCTGCGCGCTGCGCGTTTCCACCAGCCCGGATAGCAATTGGTATATCTACCCTGGAATTGCCTAGTTGTGTCGTGTCACCTACCCTATCGCGCCTTGTACGAGTTTCTATTTGTGTCGTACCTATGGAGTATCCTCTGGTAGCCTCCCGATCAGGAGGTATTACGGTACTGTATAGACTATTGGCATTATTTATGTTAAGGGCTATATGGGTAACCCCTTAACGCTATTAAAAAGTAAGTTTATTTTACAAATAGACACTATTATAATAGCGCAATATACTATATAGTAAATAGTTTAACGGATCCTTAGGAGATGTAAATCCCGAGCATCTCTTCAGTTACCGCACTCATATTTATTTATGTTAATTTGACTCACATAAGATCTTTTAGTTCTGACTCGAGTGTTTTTGTCTTTTCAAATTCGCTCGGGTCAGTCCGAGCGTTTCACGATTTGGAGATTTAGCTTTGGAGGACGAGGACGAAGATTTGTATTACTATTATCTATTTTATTCCACTGCACTGTATTCCGTTGCATTGATATTTTTGGTATTTGAACCCTGATATTTAATTGTATATAGAAGAAACAAATGTTTTGTAAACAGTTTTATAAACTGTATATTTTATTATTATATTTTATCCTTCCGCTGTGAGATTTTATTTTGTTTTATTTCTTCTCTGTTTTTCTTGTTTACCCCATAACAATCCGCCCTTCTGTATGGTTTGAATCGACATGTGTGTCGATTTGAAGTGTGCGAAAAGGCGGGATGTTACATATAGGATTAAAAGTAGTGTAAACTTGTAAAATGCAAAGTCAGTATAAATATGCAAGAATAAAACAAATGCAAAGATAAGGCCAAAACAAAGATATAGGCAAGTGGAAAAAAATATAAGATATGCCTGTAGAATAAATACAAATCAAAAGAAGTACATAAGCAATTAATGTTTTCATCTCTAAGCATATATGCAAAAGTATGTACAGCCGAGACAAACAAATATAATACCAACATAGCCACCACTGTCTCAAATCTTTGAACAGCCGAACCAAAAAGGAAAAGAAAAATATAAGCAAACATATATTGGAATCTACAAGCCAATTAAATAAATATATGTAGAATTGTACAAAGCAAAAAATGCCATATATCTTCAGCCCCATACAAGTATCCATCAGCCGAAGAAAAAAAGTAAGAAAGTTAAACAAAGTAAAATGGAACAAGTAGAACATGTATGCAGGTAAGAAAATCTATAAAACAAAGTAAAATAAAGCACTGTGTACTCCTGCATTTAATGCTAGCACAAGCAAACTGAAAAACACTTTATACGAAGCAATATAATATAATACCCTGCACAAAAGAAAACAAGCTACACCAGTAAACACTATCTCTCTTACATATATATCTATCCTGTCTTGTTCGTTCAAAAAAAAATTAAGCATAGCAAAGCCAGTAAAAATACAAATTACAAACTAGGAATGAATTCAATACTTCAAAGCTTGAGAGAAGAATCAACCTGATTCAAGCCTGCCATTGTTTTTCAATTATGCAAGCAAGTAAACAAATGGGATTCCAGCTTGTATTCAAAGCCTATTTCAAGCAGGGTCCTCTGTTCTTCATGCTTCCAAGTGAGTAACTTTTATTTTAAACTTAAAAGTAAAACTGTTGAATACTTATCTGTGAGTAACATCAAAATCTAAAAATAGTTAAGTGTATTTGTTCTGTTACATGCTTCTTTCTGGAATTTATTCTGTTTTGGGTATACTTTTGTTTAGTATAACTCTGTATATGTTTGAATATAGTGATAAGCACCTCTGTATATCTCTTTGACCTTAGTTCCAGGCTTAAGTACACATTAAAATTTATCTCCTATTAATCCAAGCTTTGATTAGACTTAAGTTATGAACATAAAATGTTTGTTATAACATAAAGTTGAGTCTAAAAATTTGTTTAAAGGAAAAAAAAACAGTTTGTATTGGTTCTGAAAAGTATAAAACTACAGTGGATAGTTTAAATAAGTTCAAATTTGATTTTCATAAATCATGGATTCAGGTATATGAATCAAAAGCTAACAATAAAACTTGATTTTTGAAACAAGAATTATTATTTTTAGTTAAGCATTTAAGTAGCAGTTTGGGTAGAACTGTTTTGGGTATTTTCATCGATTGCCGGCGGTAGGAGGGCTTTCGGTGGCCGGAATTTCGTGTGAAGGTGGAGGGAAGTACGATGAGTCTGGGAAAAATAGTGGGTGGTGGTCCAGTTCATCGTGGAGGAGGCTGCGTACGTTTTAAAGTTTTTAACCCTAGTTTAATAAGGGGTCGCGTTTGTTCTTTGTTCTCTTTCCATGATGCGTCGAGTGCTACGAGATTTGGAGGATTGGTGAAGCGAGTATTAGGGAGTAGACGGTCGGAGTTTGGTTGCGAACGGTGGTCGGAGCGTCGAGCAGTTGGGGTTGACAGGTTTCGAAGGGGGTGATGTTTTTGTTGTTCCCAGGTTTCCGGTTGAAGCTGATTTGCTCAATTTTGTATTTTGGTTGAATTGGATGGTCTGAGTGTTGGTAAGGGACGAGGGCGTGTTCGTCGTCGTGTGGGTGGTCTCGGTGACGACCAGCGATGGCTGGAGTAAGGGTGCACGTACACGTGCACGCGGCTGTGTTTAGGTGATGACATGCTGGGGAGAAAGAAGTTCAGACTCGGGTTCTATCTCGTTTTGTTTAGCGTACGCCTCGAAGTGATTGAGTGCGATATGCCTGTATTGTTTGAGAGAGAGTACTATTGGCTCGGGTAGTAGTAGTTATGAAATTTGTAGGAGAAGAGTGCCAGGTTTGAAGTAAGTAAGTAAAACAAAGTTTAAATATTAATTTAGGATAGTTGGAAACTTAGTGGGGAATAAATAAGTTTTATTTCGAAATTGTTTTATTGATTTGAAGTGTTAAATAATTAAGTGTATATAAAAAAGAATTTGAATTTAAAATGGAATTTAAAAATTATAAAGAAATGAATTCTAACAAAGATTTAATCCAAGTTTAAATCTGGAATTCAATCTAAATTTGAATTTTAGTTTTGTAATAAAAGAAGTTTTTTTGAAATTTAAATTGTTCTAAATAACATGAATGATTAAGTGTATTTTTAAATTAATTTGAATTTAAGATTTAAAGTATAACGATAGAAATACACTTAAATATTAATGAAGTCATTAATAAAGAAATTAATTATCTTAGAGATAATTAAGGGAATAAAATGATTTAATTAATATGGTAATTAAAGAATGATTTATTTAATTTATAAATAGATAATTTAGATAAATTTATAATTAGAAATGATTAATAATGAATTAATCTAAGATAATTTCTTAAGAAAGTGATTAAGAAATATTATTAGTTAATAAGGATAATTAACTAAGGATTATTAAGTAATTGATTTAAAGTGATTAATATTAATGATTTATTGGATTAAATAAATTAGATAATCAATTATAAATGATTTAAATGTAATTACTTAATGAAAATAATATAATCAGAATTGGATAATAAATTCATAAGTAATTAATTTAATTGGAGATAAATTGAATTACATTGGATTAAACGATTAATAAATCCTGTTTATAAATGATTATTGGATGCTTGAATTACTTATGAATGATCGTATTATATGTGATGCCTTGAATTGATTATCCTATCTGATTTGTGATATTTTGCTCTGTAAATTGAGCTGTGTATATTTATTTGCATCTGTATATTATCTATGAATCTGTGAATGGGCGATGAGCGTTATAGTTTATATCACTTATCAACTATATTTCTGTGTTTTTAATCTGTGATGATTGAAATGATGTTGCACTATTGTGTTACACCCCTGGACCACACCATACACACACAAATATGGATTTCACGAGGAAATCAATTAAGTCACAGATTTTTGAAAATAGTTTTAAATTTGAATTTTTTAATTCAAATGGTTTGAAAATAAGATTGGGTTTAAAGTGAAAAGCTTTTGAAATGGAATTTCAAAGATGAAATTTATTTTGAATAACTTGATAAAGTTTGAAATTTAAATAATTTGATTTAAATTTAAATTCAAAAAGTGAAACTAAATTCTATAATTTGAAACTAGGGACTAAAGATGTTATACTAGTTATATATGGGTTAAACCAATTTAAAGACATTAATTTGGAATTTGAATTAAATTCGAGGGCTTTAACTCGTGTAAATGAAATTCGATTTTTCTAAAACGAAAACTGTTTGTTTTTAAATAATAAAAGTTTTCACATAAGAAATGAACGTCCAATTTGTGTGAAAAAGAATTTCAAGTTTGAAAATGAAAATGACTTCCAAGTTTTGGAAACGGTTTGAAACTATAAGTTAAATCTTTGATTTAAAGATTTAATGGGTTAATCCTATAGAAATGAAATTGTTTTGGAAATCTATGAATTGATCTTTGTGAAATGAATCTTTTTGTTTTAATATTTGAAATGGTAAATTGTTTAACCATTTGAAAGAAAGTTTTTAATTATTAAGTTGTGACTTAATTGAAATCCCATATCCATATGTTTTTAGAATACTGCGCTCACTATTCGGTTTAGCCGGGAGAGGACCTTTGTGTCATATATCCCATTCCAAATATGTGATACGTCGTAATGGATATCAATTGAAGACCGGTGGTGAAGACCGGATATTTTCGAAAACGAAAGGGTTTCTTGTCGATTGTCTCTGCACTGGCTGATCCCCGGTATAGAGATCTCCATATGTGATGGGAAATCCGGACGTGATTAGGGATTATCCGGATTGCAAGGACTTCTTTGGAAGTGCCTTCGGTTCTGTTCGAACCCGTAACAGACTTGTATGGATTGTGTGTCTGACATTACAAATTGAGAGATAAAGCAAATTTCTTTCAAATACATTTCTGTTGGTGGCGGAGAATTTATTCTTTTAGCTTAACACCCTTCTCTGAGACATACGAGCTCAGAGGTTATGTAGTTGAAGGTTATCAGCAATATATTCCCAATTTGGTAATGTGACATGCCAAGTTTTGCTGTGTAATGATCATTGTTTGATCATTTGTGATAGGATCATTTGTTTGATCATTTATCTTTGTGATCATTACTTTGATCATTTGTTGACCCAAAGCATGGCTTCGTACCAAAGCTTGGCTTTGTGGACGAGACTTCGTTGAACCTCACACCCCGGAATGGTCAAAACAGGAAAGATGCAGCAAGGTTATCAGGGGGTAGCGCCCCTTTAGGGTATGTTCATTTCCTTCTGGAAAAGGGTGGTATCATGGTATGGAACCCAGATACTTACTCATGTGGAAGATACTCTATTTACTATAGTGTGATGTTGGTTATCGAGCGCTCGGTTAAAGGTCCTAAAGGACCGGGGGATGGCATACTCGTGTCAGTAGTTACCTAGTTAGGGGTAACCCGGCCTTGTGTTGGCAGAGATCCGGTTAGGTTCTCGGGGACGTCCTTCCAGAGGCGTTCTCATGTGGCAATGGGAAGTTCCTTGGCCTGACCATTTGTTGGAAATCCAAAGAAACAATACGAACCTTGTACGGTTTTAGTTGTAGAACCTGCCATTCACTTATGGTGGCGCCCCACTGTTTGGATGGTAGCTGTAACAACCCGCATATTTATCGATTTTTTATATTTAAATATTTTATTTAAATATTTTATCGTTAATCGGATTTTGGTCCGAAGCTACTTTTTGCAAACGGTCAAATTAGGACTCGAGACCACTTCCATTGAGTTCGAAACGTCGTTTGCAATCTTCTAAGTATAAACATTGATATGTTTGGGGTTAGTGGAATTTCACCACTTTTTCACTCGAGCCTTTGGTTTTGACTTTTAGCCCATTAGGCCCAAGTTCCACCCCCCTTCTTCTTCATTGCTTCATTTCATTTCCTAACACTAAAGCTTCAACAAAAATGGTGAATGGAATGAGAAATTAAAACTCCAAAGTCTTTGTTTTATTGCAACTCCAACATTCAACTCCAAATTCAAGAAGAAGACATCGGATTCAATCTTGTGGTTGCTTCTCCATTTGCCTTCAAGCTTTGTTCTTCATTTTCATTGAGTTTTGGAGCAAAGGTGAGATTTTTATCTCACAAATCTAGTCTATATCTATCTTGGACTGTTGGGAATGATTCCCTATCACTTTAGCATGCATATTTGCTTTTGGTTTGGATTGGATTGGCGAAAAACTCCGATTTTTGGTGTTTGGGTGAAATTTCTGCATTTAGGTCGTTCTGGCCGTTTTTAGCTCGCTCGGAGTTAGGTCGTGTGGACCTTAGGTCGTAGGTCGCGTACGAGTTAACCCCTAGGTCGTTCTGGCCATTTTCGTGTTTTCGGAGTTAGGTCGCTCAGGACCTTAGGTCGTAGGTCGTATGGCCGTTAGGTCGCTCTGCTTTGGCTCTGGCCATTTTTGCTCACTCGCAGTTAGGTCGCTCACGACCTAGGACTTAGGTCGCTCGCGAGTTAGTACCATAGGTCGCTGGGCCATCTAAATGCTTTTCGGTGTTAGGTCATAGGTCGTATGGACCTTAGGTCGTAGGTCGCTCGCTCTCTCTCACTTCGCTAGGTCGCTAGCTCGTAGCTCGCAGCTCGCGTTTGAGCTTAGGTCGTAGGTCGTGGGTAGGTGGGTCGTAGGTCGCTCGCCTATATCCTCTGGCCATTTCATCCCTAGGTCGCTTGACCTCTAGGTCGCGGGTACCATTAGGTCGCTCGGCCTTGTTTAGTGCTAGGTCGCTGGACCATTTAGGTCGTTCGACCCTTAGGTCGCGGGTTTTTAGGTGGTTAGGTCGTTAGGCCGTTAACCCACTAGGTCGCATGACCTATAACTTGTTAGGTCGCTCGACCGTTTACTCCATTAGGTCGCCCAACCCTACTACAAGTATTAGGTCGTATGACCTTGTTCCACTAAGTCGCTCGACCCTTAGGTCGTAACACATTAGGTCGCACGCCTTTCACACCATTAAGTCGCGAGTTCAGTTTGGTCGCATGACCATAGGGTTGCTCCAGTTAGGTCGCTTGACTCCTTAGACCCCTAGGTCACAACCATTAGGTCGCTCGATTTCCTTGGATTTTATTCGCATCTCCGTATGCGATCTTTGTGACTGATTGTTTCTACACTTGCTTATGTGTTTTGTCACTTTATAATATAAAGGTTTCAATACTAGTAGTAAATATCAAAACTCTTTTAACAAACAATTTCAACTCTATTTTTAATAACAAAGCTCTTTTCTTAAACCGTTTTCCAATCTATTAGTATATACAAGCCTTTACCTCACTCGGATGAGAAATCTAATTAAACGACTTAGTAAAACAAGTGGTATGAAACGCTTGCGTTCACTTCGTCGGTTAATTCTTGGACTTGTTCGATTGAACCTCTTGTGACAATTTTATTAGTGAAGATTTACAGTTTGTTCGTAAATATTTAAGTTAAGCAAGTGGTTATGGGACATGAAGCTAAACTTCTATATTTACTAGCTTAGTGTAATTGACACTTCTCGTTGATCTTGATGATCGCTTTATGAATTAGACTAGCAATTGCGCGATGTCTCTTTCATTGCAAGGTTAGGCTAGACACCACTTGTGTGATTCCACTCACACATACCTTTTTGCTTTTTGGTTAGCCTTGACCTCATTCGGGTGACTCAGACTCATCCATATGGGGTAGCTCCCCATGGTCTTCGGACCGTCATGTGATAGGCCTCTTTCCCTTTTTATGATTTCTGGATTTCTTGTGTTGATTTCTGGAATTTATCTCTTTGACTTGTCATGAGTACAAGTTTAGGGTATGATGCCCTCTTTGGATCTTTGAGAAGATTCTTGTGATATTGATTTATCTCTTATCGGTTGATCTCCTGTTGATCATTATTTGCATACTTATAGTAGTATGTCAGTATGGATATTTTATGTTTATGCCATATCTTTTATTTTATGTCATGTCATCTGATATTTATAGCTAGACTGATCCGTTTATTATTTTCTTATAAATAATACTCGGGTCAGACCGAGATGTTACAGGTGCTACTGCTTGACTCCTCCCCCAGTGATTCCCTACTCAGACTTTTGGCTACTTGTTTAGATTAGCAGCTTTTGTTGTTTACACTTGAGATATAGACTCATAGTTGTATTCTTTTGTATAGCACGCGTTGCTATTCTTTTTTATTATCGTGGATCTTCTTAGACCACTACTCTGATGTACACTTTTATGTGATATTTATTCATATCTCTTTCCGCCTTTGTGATATGGATATCTGTGATTGATTCGCATGTTATGCTTACTTCTATATTTGTTTCCGAAGATTATTTTATAGCCACCGTGTGATAAGGAATTACATGGATGGTCGCTCCTCAACAGCCTTATTCTACGCACTAGTTGACAGCACTACACCGTAGTGTTCTTGGCTAGCGTGGGTATAGAGGTGGGGCGTCACAGTAGCTATAGTAGGCATAGTTTGAAATGTCTATGCTGGCTAAGATTTATATTCTACTTTCGAAATGTTTTTCTGCACCGTGCACTTATAATAATAATATCAAAGAAATTTTCTGCGTATTAAGCATGTTTGACTATCATAAGAAGAAATCTCCTCCAATTCTGCGTTTGCATTGTGTGTGTGGTGGGAGGTCTTATGGTAGTTTCATTTTCAAAAAGCATTGCGAATTTACTTTAAAATTTTCTTGTTGATTGTTTTTAAAGATAAACTGTTTTTGTTGCTCACACCAGTCCCATGACTGATCCGGAGTTTATTGTTCCTTTCCTAAACTCTGGGTGCTCATTATTTCCCACACGAGCAGTCTAGAGTTGGGTTTTTCAGATACTTAGGTTCAGTAGATTTTATCTGGAGCTAGTTCAGTCTTTGGATATGGACTGCACTTGCTTATCTATGGGAGTTCGAGCTATTGCTGGATTGGAGCTTTAGAGATGGAGATTATCCGCTGCTATTCTTATCTATTTTGCTTTCCACTGCTATTCTATTGTATCATTACTCTGATGTATATTGATATTCATTGTATCACTTTGTTGTATCAGATATTGTATCAATGCTGTATATCAATGTATTATTCTTTTATTCCGCTGTGTTATTTACTTAATGTGGTTATAAGCTCCGGCGAATCGGATTTGAACGGTCGAATCTACGGCATCCGGGTACGAATGAAGTATGGATGTCGATTTTCGAGCGGGCAAAAACCGCATTCTTTACAAGTGCAGTTCCATTGTGTCTTCACTTGATTTGAAAATTGTTAAACATGTTGTTTGAGTACATGTTGGGTGTGTTGCATTTGTGCACCTTCGTGATATTTTCATGTTGTTGCTATACTTGTATGTGCAGTTCACTATTGATGCTCTGTTGAGGCAGCCTCTTTTGGCCTGCACATCCATGTGCCTTCTCTGTTTCATTTTGTTCTTTTGGTTTCACTGCATATGGCTTTGAATCTTCTTTATGTTGCATAGCCTGTTCCTTGGTTTGAGCCTAAAATTCATCGGGCTTGACCTCGCATTTGTCTTTGCAATTTAATCGACACTTGGCCTTAGGACATTCACGGCGATGCTTGTGAATTTTCATTGGGTACGTCATCACTGTTGTGGCGAGGCAGTGCACGCAAGCGTGAACTGCAGCCACACAGTATTCATTGGGTACATCATCACTTTAGTGGCAGGGCAGTGCACGCAAGCGTGAACTGCAGCCACACGGTATTGGTTTTATTGTTATTTCTTTTGCTTTTGATTTATGGAACTATTTCGTATTCCATATGTTGTAGTGGCGTGGCAGTACACGCTTGCGTATACTGCAGCCCTACTCGAGTTGACGTCTTAATTGATGTTTCCAATTGTTTGAATTGGTTCGCGTTGTATTTACCGTTATCCGATTTCTTTACTTGAGAATCGGATAGGTAAATTTATTTTGCCTGTCCTCTAATTTCTATTTAATTATTATTGCTTCTGTGCACTAATAACTGAGTTTGAATTAGGCTGACCCGAGTATTATTTTCTTTTGAATTTAATACTCGGGTCAGGCCGAGTATTTTCAGGTTGTAGATATTCTGCTTTGGGATGCTGCTTGAGCTATGAAGACTTTTCATATCTTTTGGAGTTGTCGTGTCATGGTATAGGTTGATATGTATTCATGTATATTAGTCGATAATGTACTTGTATATTGTCACGAACCAAATTCCAGCGTTCGAGAATCGACATCCGTACTCCACTGTACTTGAATGCCACAGATTCAAACGTTGAAATTCGAGTCGTGCCGGAGCTTATAACACATTAAGTACAACACGGCGGAAGAAATGAATAGCATATAGGAAGATGTGAAGTTTCTTGTAGTTTTTTTTATATTTCATTATTTTAAATACAAGTAATGATACTATTTGTATGTACATAGATATGTAAGATCTAAAGGTATGTTTACATTTGTTTTGTTTTCATGTACTTTAAACTTTACACTTTCAAATTATGCATTCATCTCAAAGCTTTGTATAAACAAAATTTTGATATGTATATTAGTTTACTTTTAGTAATATATATTATCTATATTCTCTATTTATATTTGTATAACTTAAAGAAAATGAATATTAAACTTATTTCAAACTATTATATTTAAAATAAGTAACTATGCATATATCTGTAGGTATGCAGTTTATACTTTTCAATACTTTTAAATGTATTCATATTTACAATTTCAAAATGCGTGTGTATATATATATCTATAACTTAAAGAATTCGAATTTTTAAATTTATTATACATTAATAAATAAACATGTAACATTCTAAAATTTTCGACTTTCGAAAATCCAACATCGACACTCACTTTATCGACTGCCGAGAAATCAAAGGCCGAAAACCGAGATGTTATGGGGTTTTAAAAAGAAAAGAAAAGAAAGAGAGAGAAGAGATAGGAAATAGAGAGGAAAGAAGATAGACAATTTTTAGAAAACAGAGAATTTGAAAAAATAGAAGATAGAAGAATTTTAAAAATAGAACGGACAGAAAGGAAACAACAGAACAAACACAGAATCTCACAATTCGCAGCGGAACAACATATAATAATAAATGAAAAATCTTTAAACAAAGAACTATATCAGTTATTACATTTCATCACATTACATTACATCATATCATCAGAGTGTACAACATCATACAACAACAAACAGTGCAGCGGAAAAAGAAATACTATATAAACTAGTAATACGCCATGCCATCCAGCTTGCCTCCAGCAACTCCAGAATATCCAGAATATCCTGATAAACCTAACTCTTAACTGCCCGTGTGGAAATTGGTGGGCACCCAGAGTTTAGGAAGGAAAACAATAAACTCCAAGTCAGTCATGTGACTGGTGTGAGAACTCAAAACAGTTTATTTATCTTTAAAATCAAAAAGAGAAATATTTTTAAATTCAATTCGCAATGCTTTTAAAAATGAGACTACCATAAGGCCTCCCGCACACACACACATGCAAACGCAGAATCGGAGGAGATTTCTCCTTATGATAGCCAAAGATGCTTGATACGCATTTAAAATAACATTTGATATTATTACTAGTGCATAGTGTATAACAAATCATTTCGAAAATAAAGATATAAATCTTAGCCAACATACGACCATTATCGTATGCCTACTATAGCTAACTATGTTCAATAGCAGGTTACCGCCACATTCCATGGCAGGTTATACAACTAATACCGTACAAGTCACGTATTGTTTCTTTGGATTTCCAACAAATGATCAGGCCAAAGAACTTCCCATTGCCACTGAGAATGCCTCTGGATGGACATCCCCGAGAACCAAACCGGATCTCTACCAACACAAGGCCGGGTTACTCCTAACTGAGTAACAACTGACCGAATATGCCATCCCCCGGTCCTTTGGGACCTTTTCACCGAGCGCTCGTAATCAATTCACACAATCATAAAGTGTTTTCAACATGAGTAAGTATCTGGGCTCCATACCATGATACCACCCTTTTCCAGAAGGAAATGGACACATCCTAAAGGGTGCTACCCCTCATAACCTTGCTGCTTCTTTCCTGTTTTGACCATGCACGGGGTGTGAGGCTCGACGAATTCACGTCCACAAAAACATACTTTATACAAAAGCCATGCTTTGGGTCAATAAATGATCAACACAATGATCACTAAGATAGACGATCAAATAAATGATCCTATTACAATAATCAACACAATGATCATTTCAGCATCACTCAGCATGTCACATTACCAAACTGGGAATATATCGCTGATAACTTCAACTATATAACCTTTGAGCTCGTACGTCTCAAAGAAGGGTGTTAAGCAAAGAATAAATTCTCCGCCACCAACAGAAATATATTTGAATGAAATCGGCTTTATATCTCAAATTGTAATGTCAGGCATACAATCCATACAAGTCTGTTCCGGGCTCGAACAAAACCGAAGGCACTTCTTTCGAAGCCCTTGCAATACGGGTATTCACAATCCCGATCGAATTTCCCATCACTTAAGAGATCTCTATACCAGGAGCTACCCAGTGCAGAGACAATCGATAGGTCATCCTATCGCTTTCACAAATACTCGGTCTTCAACACCGATCTTCAAATGCAATTCATAACGACGTATCACATATTCGGAGTGGGTTATACGACCCCATGGTCCTTTCCCGGTTAACCCGAATAGTGAGCGCTTATTCAAAAATAAGTGTGCATTCAAATTCAATCAAATCACATCAAATACCCATTCAAAGGGAAATATTGATAGTCGGTTATTGAACTATCAATGGATATGCACACATCACCAGATTCCAAATAATTTTCCAAATTATTTATTTTCCAAAATATCTTTACAAGATATATTATTTCAACACTTCAAAAATAAATCAACATTTATTTTCATACCAATTTCACTTTTCACATATAAATTCCATAATGAATTTATATTTCAAAATATTCGTGCATATACGATTTCAATTATTCATTTTCAATTTATCTTCAAAAAGATAAATTCTAAATATTCACTTCACATTGGAAAACATTTCCATACTTATTTATTCATAAGTAATTCACAAATCTCTTTTATTTTCAACACTTAGAAAATATTCAATATACTTAAATCGAATTAAGTATATATTTCATTCTTTAAGGAAATTATTCACTTAAACATATTTACTTGGGCCAAAACGAATGTTACGTAAAACATCGTTACGACAACCCAAAATCACTAGTATAGGGATTCGAATTTAAATAGATATATAAATCCCAATACTATTCAAACATTTCCATTCGGAAATCATTTACTATAACAACAGTGTTATAGTCCACCATTTCCTTTTATTTCTCGAAAACGTCTATTTCAACAATGAATGTTGAAATCTATGGTTTCGAATCTCAACATGTTTAAAACATCGTTAGATCGTTTTAATTCTATTTAAAACATCACATTCAAAAAACATTTTTATTTAACGTGTTATTCACTATTCAAAAACGTGAATAAACTTCGTTAACAAATTTCATCATTTCTATTCACTTTAACTTAAAGGATTATTCACTGTTCAAAATGTGAATATAACTCTATCTCTAAGTTATAACAATTAACTTATCAAAATAAGTCATTTGCGGATTTATAAAACAACGTTTATAAAGTCCGTTTCTATTTATTTATAAAGACTTCCTTTAATAAATTCCTTTATTAACCTATTCCAGTTTATAACTAAATTATAAACTAAACTTTCATATTATAAGTTAAATACTTATAAAACGATTATTTTACGAAATCGTTCATTTAACTTCCCAAATTATTAATCTTAACTTATAAGATTGTTTATTTATCCAAAATTCATTCTTTCGATAACTTTATAAATTTTATAAACCTATTGCTTATAAAATTTCATTTATAACTTCACAGTTTATAATTTCATAAATTTCATTCATTTAGGAAATTCATTTTCACTACATTCAAACACTTATAAAAACTCGTTTTATAATGTCTATATTTCAATTTATAAATATCCATTTATAAATCTCTAAATATAAATCAGTTTATATTATTATCCTAAAACGTCTTTAAATTCCTTTATAATTTCATCATTTCGATTTATAAAATAATCAAATTTTAAAAATCCTATATTTAAACTTTTATCATATATTCAAAAATCCAATCTAAATTATTTTATAAAATCATTAGTTCATATTTCTCAAAAATCGACTTTCAATCGTATTTCTAAAAATAAGCTTTTTAACTATATTTCACAAAAACCATAATTTTTATAACTTTAAAAATTATAACGTTTATTTATTTAAAATGGATCAATTCCAAAAATATAGTATATTTTCAAAAATCACTTTAAAACCATTTTAAAATCCCAAAATCTGGGTCCAATGATGCTACACACCAAATAGTCAATCACGACTAACAACGATATCATATATCGATATGATAATCAATCAAATATCAAAATATCTGAAATTAAATAAATACTGTTGAGGAATCCAGTTGGATCCCTCCAACCTGTTTCCTGCATCCAAAAACATTAGCACAATACCAATTTCGCTCCAGTACGAAATTATCGCGGTACATGTTCTTATTAAATATTATCCGCTTAATAACGGCGTAATAGGGTCTCATCCGCTAAACAAAAAATGCGGGAAATCAATCAACTGCAATATATACATATGCCAATATATATATATTGATATTATATATAATACCAATTTCACTGTTTATGAAATATTCGCGGTATATGTTTATATTAAATAACATCCGCTTACTAACGGCGCATAATGTCTATTTTAACAATCAATAATTTACAGTCATCATTCAAACATGCATTCAAATATTTTAAATCTAACTATTTAAAATAAAATCGAAATCTATTCGATTGAGTGAGAAGTTCTCACCTTGGTTTTAATTTCCGTTTAAGCTTTTATTTCGAATAAAATTAAACGCGCGTTTAATTTTACCCGAAATTCTCACTAACTCCAAACGACTCCAAACCAACTCCATCGCGTAGTGCTCGTCCATACGATTCCAACGCATCTGAGTTTGCATTTTTTCGACCTCGTATGAAAAAGTTATGAATTTTACAAGTTACACGACTTTAAATCAACAAATTTACAACTAAACTTTAATAACTAAAACCCACTTCAATCCAAGCCTTAGGATCCAGATCCAACAGCCCCTGTTCATCTCCTACCTCCTTCATACGCACGCGCAAGTCTCCAGGTAACTTCACGTAGCAATGAACCCATTCATATGAATTAGGGTTAATTTTTTCGCCAAAATCACTCGACGAGAGCTCGATCAGGGAGTTGCAACTCAAAGCCACTCACCTCCACTACACTCGACCTCAATAGCTTAGGGCTCGGCCCCCCACATAGCACGGAAATGCGTGCAAACCTGACCACGAACGGCCCATCCTTGCCCCTCCTACGCAACTCCAAACCCCATCAAATCCGTATGGATTTAAAGCTCATCTCGTGCTCTTCGATTCTTTAGTTAACAACTTTTTCTAAAAACGAGTGGATTGAGAGATTTTGAGGGAGGAAGGAAATTGAATTCTGGCCCTTCATTCAAAAGTGGCGGCTGTAGTTATGGGCTAGGGTTTTGTTTTTAATTTTATAAAATTTGTGATTTTAACTTCTATTTATAGAAAAAGCAAGCGTAAACACTATTCATCCCGGGAATTCCGAACTCCGATTTAGACGCCGTAACCAGCGTACCTAGGGTTTATCCCGCGTTCCGGACACAATGGAACAGGTTTCGGAAGCTAATTCGGAAGTATGTGCGAGTTATGGCTGAAAACGCTCAATTTAAATTAAACCGATTTAAATCGATTTCTAGGCGTTTTAATTTGTACCGGACAAACGGTAAATCCAATTGACTTGAAATTTGAAACCTTACAATAATATCACATTACGGATCCGATGAAACTGGTTTCGTCGAATTCCGAGACTTTTTGAAAAATGGCTATTTTGACTCGCCAAATTTAAATTAAAAAAAATTCGATGCGTTTCGAGCTGCCACGATCAAACGATAACTCCGATTGACACGAAAATTGAAATCCGGTAATAACTAACTATTACGGATCCAATGAAACTGGTTTCGTTCAATTCTGAGACTGTTCAAAAATTGACTATTTTACAGTCGATTATTAAATATTAAAATATTCAATTTTCACAAATTTACTTTTAATTCGATTTTAAAAGTTCTAAAATATTTCTATAATTTCAGTATGATTAAATAAAATTTTACAAATCATTTACAATCATTTTTAACTCAATTTTCAATTATTTCCATAATTTTAACATATTAAATTATCGATTTAATAATTCAATTAAATCCAATAAATCAAAATAAAATTTATTTGACTTATAAATTCACTTATAAATATTTAAAATTAATTAAATATCCATATTTTAATTTCTAAAAATTCTGGGTCGTTACAAAACATGCATATATGCATGTATCAGAATTTAATTCCAAACTAAAATCCAATTCTTTTTTTTCAAGATATTTATTTTAGAATTTCCAACTTAAATTTCAGTTCTATTTTATTTTATCTTTGTATTTCAATCCCGAATAAATTCTAAATAGATTCATGATTAAATCCAAAATTTTAACTTTCAATCTATATATATATTTATTCAAATTAAATTCCAAAATCAAATTTATGGTTGATATAATTTTTCAAAATATTTATTTTTTTAAATTTTCCAGTTAGAACTATATTTTGTTTTAAAAAATCATTTTTATATTCATTTATATAAACAAACAAATATCTATTTAAAGTTGGAAAATACCCAATTAATTCACAATTAATTTTCAAAATAAATCTGATTGCCAAATTAAACTTGATAAATTCTCAGGAATGTTACATATATATAACTTCCTGAGTCGACTGGTGTAGTTGTATCACATGTACCGTGTCAAATGTATTGTAACTGATATCAGTTATTATATATATGAGACTTTCTATTTTATCTATGTTCCGCATTCATATTATCTGTGTTATTATTTTATATTTTTGTCCTAGACTATTATAGCCACTGTGTAGTAGGTTTGAGTTTGTATCGGCATGTCGGATTTCCTCCTGAAATGAAATGCACGTTTTTACTATCTGGCATATCGGTGCTCGCACTAGGCAATTACACGGATGGTCGCTCCTCAACAGCCTCATTCTCCGCGCTAGTCGACAGCACTACACCGTAGTGTTCTTGGCTAGCGTGGGCATAGAGGTAGAGCGTCACACCTTGCCTTTCGTTATTTCCCGTTTTATAATAATAATTGAAATTTATAGTCGTTTCAGTGTACAACTTTTACACGTTTTATACTCATTTAATTTCAGCAGTCCATTGCCTTTAATTTTTAAATTGTTCCATTTTCTTCCCAGGCAACACTCAAATTCCATTTCGCTCATAAATCAGTTTCCACTTTTACTCACCTGCTCACCTTTTCTTCCATCTATCCATCTGATAGTTATATATAAGTTATAATACGTTTCCCTGATTCATCTCCTTTCCTTTTTTCATTGACATATTAATTCTGGGAAGTGATTAATTTAAAAAAAAACCATCTTCCCCTCATTTCTTTAAACTTTCAGCTAAATTTTGGCTTGTGACCGTTGCTGTACATTTCATTAAAGAGGTATGTTACCTTATTAATCTCCGGAATTTAAGGGTGAAAATTTTATTTTTCTAACCTTTCCTTTCCTACGCTCCCTGTTTCCACTTCTTTCACTATGACCGTTCATTATACATATACACTACAGCTGGAAAGTTATAAATGTATAAACTTTGATACGTTTTGTATTTATTAAAAATTTAAAGCTTACCTTTAATTGTGACCTTTTGGTTTCCTTGCTTTCAAAAAAAATTTGAACCACAGCCACGGTAATAAATTATTGTAATTTTTCCAACTTAATCTAAGATGACCGTTGCTACTAGAATCGTTACTTTTCTAATATATTCATTCCTACTTTCACTGACCTTTTATTTCTTCATTTATCCACCGCCTAAAAAAATAAGTAAATGGTTATTCGTTTTATTTTATTCAGTAATCAGCGTGACTCTTGCCATTTACACCGCACCATATTTGACTGTTGATTTTCGTTCAGCATTCTTATTTTAAAAATATAACGCAGAGTAACATTGCCTGCAAAATTTAAAAGTTGCTTTAATTGCTCTTGAATCAATGTGTAGCTGTTACTTTGATATTTTTCCAGAATTGTTACTTTTCTCTTTCCTTCCTTCAAATTTGAAACGTGCTACCATTTATTTTCTTTGATTATTTTCCTGAATCAACGTGAATATTTTACCTTAAATCCTCAACTGAATCATAGCACGTGATTGTGCTATTTCTTTGGTTACTTTTATTTAGTCGTTTCCATTTACTTCTGTTCGTATTTTCTTCCCTTTTTATTGCTTCTTCCCACATTTCTCTTCTTTCCCTCTCTATTGTTCCTTCTTCTTGTATATAAACTTGCCTGGCACTACAAATTTCGGCCTCACCTTCACCTTTTCCGAACTCCGCTCCCCCACCGAACCCACTCTTCCCCTTGTGCAATATCCATCGAAGACGCAGCGACCCTCCCATGTTTCCTCTACTGTTCGCATAGCCAGGCATAGGTAAGTTAAGTTTATATTTGCAAGTGTTATTGATATATATATATATTATATATAGTTTTATATTTAGCTATGATATGGATGATTTTATCGATACACGTCCCTTGTACGTGTTGTTGATGCATATTCTAGCATTCAAAGTTGGTATGCATATTTGTTTATATGGATTATGGTTATGATATATTGATAGTGGTACAAAAATATAAGATGCATACATATAGTGGTTTATATAAAGTTGTTGGATTTAAATACATATATATACCAAACGTGGTTTCCATTTTTTTGAAAGTTTGTTTTGTTTCTAGAAGTGTATGCATATTTAATATGTGTGAGTTGTGTTGGATATGCAAATGGAGTCTGCATATTTGGCAAGTAGATTTATATTCATTTTTGTTTTAACTTTGAGTCTATATATGTATATTTTACAAACCATATTATATGATTTATTTTATAAGTTTTGTAAATCCGTTATTATATATATAGTTTTATAATAAACAGGTGTATAACTTTTATTTGAAGGTCAATTTACATCTTATTATTATGGAAGTTGTATAGGATTTTTGAAGTTGTTTTTTTCCTAAGTTCGTATATGACATATATTTATATAAAGTTATAATAATTATAGATATATCTTTATGGCCTTATATATACACACACACACACACACACTTTGCATACACTTATGTATGGAGTAAGTTTTCTAATATATAAGTTTTCATTTCAGTTAGCATGCATGTTTGCATAAAAGTTAAGGGTGTATATGTGTTTTATTGTAGACCAGTTGCTTTCACAAAAAAATAAATAAATAAATAAATGAAGTTATATTAGTTGCTATTTATATATTGTATAAAGTTTACATTCTAACTTATACTTTCGGTCTGCATAGGTTACAGTATTATATATATTTATAAAATAAGTTATAATATAAATTATATAAGTAATTCGTACATCCGTTGTCCAAATTTTTATATAAGTCTGTGTATAGGCTTTACTGCTTATGTATGGGTAGTTATATATTAGTTTATATATATAGGTAAAGTGTTTAAAATTTATAATTGTATCGTGAAGTGGATTTTGTACCATATGTATACAGTAGTTTATAAATGAGATTTGAACGGTGTAATTTGTTGAAGTTTTATATATTAATCTTCTTTTAAAATATAAATCTTAATGATATTATATATATAGGTCGTATGGGGTGGTTTGGGTCTTAGATTTGTAAATAGTAATTTTGATCTATGTGTAAAAATTAAAATGGTTTGGAAAAATTATAAGGATTTTTATTTAACATATATGTCATATTTCATATGTTAAAACTATTGGTTTATTTATGGAAAAAAAGGTAAATTATATATATGTGTGTGTGTGTGTGTGTGTGTGTGTGTGTGTGTGTGATTCGACTTTAAATTTTTCTTAGGGATGCAATTTTGATTTTTATTAAAATAGCCAAAATTTCTGTATATATAGAACTGATTCTGATCCAATTCATAAATTCTTGATTATCAGCCTCGTTCGTCCAATTCGTGCCAATCCTACTTTTCTTTGAAATTCGAGCTCGGATTTATAATTCAAATTTCAGTGTCCGTATCATTGTGTGTATCCATGTCATCTTCTGCATTCTCTAGCCTCGAAAGGTGAGCAAACACTCACGATTAACATTCTTTTATTTGTTAAATTTGATTAAATTGAAACGACAATTGAAATATGATGCTGTAGTTATTTAAATTGTTATATATGCTATTATCTGTAACTGTTCACTTATGGGATATGACACTATATCCTATTGTTTATATTTATTTTTGATGATATATGCCCGTTGTTATTATTATTTTCATATCTGTTATCACTCTGCAAGTTCCCTGTTATTATAAAAATCACTATGGGTTGAAATGATACACACCCGAACGAATTTTAGGAAAATTTCGTTATGAGTTGAAATGATAAACCCAAGCGATTTTCATTTGAATTGAATTTAGGATTACGGGTTGAAATGATATCCACCCGATTATATATTTAACTTACGGATTGAAATTATAAATATCCGTATCCCTTGTCTATAAAATATAAAATTTTACATCGACGCTGGGGTTTATATGAATGTTTTGAAAATAATTTCTATGGTCTTGAAAAGAAATATAAGGTTTTAATGAATATTGATTTAAAGTATTATATATAAAGGTTATTTTATATATAGATTTAATATTAAGATAATTTAATTAAGATTGATTTTATTAATATGAAAAATGTTTAAGGATTTATTAAATTTGTATTTCTGAAATAGATTTGTGGAATAAATTTTATAAGCTAAGGTTTGAAGATATATTTGGGACTTATTTGAATTTGTCATTAATTAAGTATTTTATTTAGTTAAATCAATTTGAAACTATTAAATTCGAAACTTTAACATGTGATCCTATAAATTGAATTTTTATTTAAAAAATTTAATGGATGATTCATGTCTATAGAAATCGAAGGTAATATATAGAAAATGTAAATTTAAGGTCATATAAATAATATTGAATTTATTAAGTGAATGTTCAAAACTAAATAATAGTGAAGTCAAGTTGGGAGATAAACGCAACTATCAAAGTTTAGTCTTTGAAATGTTGAATATTTAAAGCTCCGGCATATATTAAGTTCGAATTATATTGAAATTTAAATGGTTTATTTTGTGGTTCAAATCCGGATTTAAAATAGATAAAATTTGAATTAGTTTAGTCATAAACTAAATTGAATGTAAATTGATAAATTTCGATTTAATTAAATTTGAACGGGAAGGTCGAGTTGATTTTTGAAGCGATTTGTGAAGTTTGAGGAAATAAAAATACTTTACTTCATAAATTATTGCATATATATACTAATTTGGAAAATAGTGATATTTGAAATGAAAAGGATATTTTAGTTTTGAAATATAAATAAAATTGAAATGACCACGGTGTTATAGTGTATATTTCTACCCTGTAGATAGTTCCTTGCATCCTTAGAGGATGGGTATCCAAAACATCCTCTAAGTTAATTGTATTTCAGTTGATATTTCATTTGAGTTGGATTTATAGATATAAGAATGTTAATGCTGACTCGAGTGTTTTGTGTTTTTCTTTACACTCGGGGCAGACTGAGTGACACAACATTAGAGACTCACCTTTGGAGTTTGGAGCTTCGTTAGAGATCCAACTATCGATTAAGCTTTCAGCTTTTCTAGTTGATTATTTCAGAGGAGTCATTGGTTCGTACTAAAGACCTCACTGTATTTGAGATATTCGGATGTACTTTATTTCTAACTCTGATGTTTAGATAGTAGCTTCATGAACTACTATTCATTTATTCCGCTGCATATTATTGTACTACTTTGTATCTGTGATTCTGTGATGGATTTATTTACTGTATATGTTTAAGTTTTGCCAAATTTAAATTAACAATTCGGTATTTTGAATTATTCAAGTCGGACATGTATGGTTTTATTGTCGATTTGAATGGTCCAAATAGCGGGCCGTTACACTTCAGTTATATATTTATGAGATTTGATATTATCCGTGTTCCGCATTCAGCTTATCTGTGTTATAATTATATATATTGTCCTAAACTATTATGAACCACTGTAGTTCGTTTTATACTGGAATTAGGCATGTCGATGGGAGTAAATAAATAAGAGATGAAAAATAAAAATATATACCACTCTTATCGAGATAGCCAGTACTAGTGTTAGGCCTAACTACGGATGGCCGCTCCTATCCAGCCTTATTCTTCGTAATAATAGACAGTTTTTCTTTTAATACTCCTTGTTATTGTAAGCATAGAGGTGGGGTGTCACAATAGGTGGTAGGCACGGTGCGGCTAGGCGAGGGAAGGAGATGGTGGGGTTCGGGGGCTCCCTGGTGGCCGTAGGCGAGAGAGAATCGTGGTCAAAGTTTGTGATCAGCGGCAGTATCGCGTGCATTGGTCCTTGCGTGCGTGAGTGGTATTTTCTGGAAGAAAGTGATTTTCCTATGACGTGGAAAGAAAGGTAAATGTGTTCTCTTTTTTTTAAAAAAAAAATTGAAATTCAAACATAATTTTCATTATATCTTTCACATACGAAAACCAATTCACGCACGGTTTTTTGGTTAGGATCGTATTAAAATTCCAAACATTTTGGCACTGGTTTGGACAAATTCTAAGATTGTCAAATTTTTGGGTTTAAATTGGATTTAAATTCAAAAGGTGAGTGTTTTAACCCACTCACAACTTCAAAAATTTCTTATGTTTGGTAAATTTATTTGTGATGTGATTTGAAATTTATTTATAGTTGTTTGGCATATATTTAATCATCATCTAATTTAAATTGCATTTATTTGAATTAAATTGTTATCAAATTAATTATTGCGTAAAAACTGCCAGTTAAATACCTGTTATATATATTATCAGTTATTTATTGGTATTGCTTGATTGTTGTGGATGATGATTCTGATGGATGTATGATCTGTTGATGGATGAATGGATGTTGTATTATATATTATTTTAAACTGCAAGTTTTTATGCATTTTATTTCATTCGGGATTACGGTTTGAAATGATATATAACCGTAATTTTTTTAAATTACGGATTGAAATGATAAATATCCGCACCACTTGACCATAGGATAGAAAATTTTATATAGACACCGTCGGTCTATATATATAAATATTTTGAAAATGATTTTTATGGTTTTGGATAGAATTATACGGTTTAAATAAATATTGATTCTTTTTGATATTATATAAAAATATTTATATATAGTTAAATTCATGTATTAAGCTAGGTATAAATCTTTTAATGACAATAAGTTGAAAAATGGAGTCTGATTTATTAAAATAAATATGGGTAAGTATTTAAATCGTATTTCATATAGAGGTTATAATGATTTAAATAAATATGGATTTGGAAGATAAATATGAATTTGATTTGAATTTAAGATTTAAGGATTATCCTCGAAAAATTTGATTTGAAATATAAATAAATTGAGATTTAAAAGGTATGATTTTATAACTTGATTTTTGTTTAGAGGATTTAAATGAATATCAAATTGATTTAAATGAATATTATCACGTTAATGTAATTGAAAGAATATCCAGTTATTTGGAGTCTAAAGGTTTTATTAAAATGATATTTGATTTATTAAGTAAACATTTAAATTGTAGTTGAAATTGATATATATGAAATTATCAAAGAATAAGTTTTGAAATGGTGGAATAATTAAATCTTTGAAATATATGGAAAATATATTGGTTTGTTTGGGAATTTAAAATCCATATTGAAATTGATTTGTGAAGGTGAAGAAGCTATTTTATTATATAAAGTAATTTAATATTTAAACGATTTAAGTGGTGTAGTATGTTTCAAAGTTATGAAATTCAAAGTTTAATGTTTTGAAAGGCTATATTTCAAGTTTTGGTTTCGAAATATTATAACTTTGAAATGTTATAATTTTAGAGAAGGATATATTTGAAAACGATATAAAATTTGATTTGGGTTTTTAAAAGAGGAACTTATATCGTATTTATATGGATTTTTCTTATCACTATTGGATTTTATTTTCAAACATATAATGATGTTATTACCACATCATCCGTTATCATATTTGTTAGTAAATAAAAGACATAAAAAAATATCATTGAACAATTCAATAATAGCATGGAATCCCGTTAGATCCCTCCAACCTGTTTCCATGCATCACAAATGTTTGTTAATCAATAAATATAAATCAAATGCTTCGTAGCAGGATTCGTATACAAAGGTTCATCCGCTCTTACGTGGGTCAGTCTAATTCAAAAGAAAATAATACGCGAGTCAGTCTAATTCAAACTCAGTTATTAATGCACGGAAGCAATAATAATTAAATAACAAATAGACGACAGTCAAAATAAATTTCACCTATCAAATCCTTCGTAAGAGAATCGGATAACGGTAGAAATAATACGTAACAGCAATAAACCGCAAATCGAGAAAGCCAAATCATCAACAAAGATAAATAAAAGGCTTATCAATGAAGATAGTTTAGAAAACAAAAAAATTGCCTAAACAGCAATTAACAGCAAGTGGCTAGAGCAAAACCCAAGCCAGTGAAACAGCATAACCACAAAATTTAATTATCGATACGATAAATAGAAAACACAAAATATGATTATCTAGAAGATAATTAGATAGCAACAAAATGATCAAATGAAACAAAATCAAAATACAATTTAAAAATATTGAATTGGACACACGAAACAATTCAAACAATTGAAATATCAATTAAAACATCAATTCTGTTTGGATGCAGTACACGCTCACGTGCACTGCCTCACCACTACAGCATGTGATATCATCACGACTACAACTACTAACAGCAAGTCGAAACTGCAAGGTGTCCAGAGGTAATAAACAGAGATGCAACAGCAAACTAGACTACTATATAACACAGTAGAATCAAAGAGAACAAACAATGGGAAAATGCATATACACATCAGTGCACATGAGGATTAACTCAGTGCAATACCAACAAACAAGGGCAAAACTGTAAACAAAATGAAACTGCGGCCACCACATGAATACAAGGGTAAAACTGCAACGAAATGAAACTGCAGCCACCACATGACTACAAGGGTAAAACTGCAACAAAAACTACAGCCACGTGAAGATCAACAGTAAGTGAATATAACCATCAAGCTGCAAGTCAATCAAATTCAAAGATACAAGTATATACATGTGTGGTCAATGAAACCCAAATCTAACAACATATGTACACCAGTGACCAAGTGGTCTGCACAATACCAAGGGAATGACATGAAAAGTGCACAGAAAGTATGCAACTACGAACTGGATCAAGCAAGTGCAACATCAAGTGATACAAATGCACATGTGTACAACATAGAGTATGAACAGGAGTGAAAACTGCTCTAACTCGAAGCATCAATCTAATTGTCAAAGCCAGTGCTATCAGGAGTCAAGGTCGAAGACACATGAACCAGCAGTAAGCTACTGACCGGAGTCAAGTGAAACAAAGAACAACATCAACATATAAAGCAATGAACCCAACAGATGCAAACTTCAAAAGGCATCAGGTTCGAACAATTCCAAAGCTGAGACAGCTAGCAACACAAATACATGAATGCATGTATGCATATATATATATGAATACACATCCATATCTATATTGAATGAAACAGCATTAGCATATGCAAGTGACATAGGTAGTTCGAACAAAGCCATCAAGGCAGTGTCGAACCGAAATTATTCTTACAAATCACTTTTGTAACAACCCGCATATTTATCGATTTTTATATTTAAATATTTTATCGTTAATCGGATTTTGGTCCGAAGCTACTTTTTACAAACGGTCAAATTAGGACTCGAGACCACTTCCATTGAGTTCGAAACGTCGTTTGCAATCTTCTAAGTATAAACATTGATATGTTTGGGGTTAGTGGAATTTCACCACTTTTTCACTCGAGCCTTTGGTTTGGACTTTTAGCCCATTATGCCCAAGTTCCACCCCCCTTCTTCTTCATTGCTTCATTTCATTTCCTAACACTAAAGCTTCAACAAAAATGGTGAATGGAATGAGAAATTAAAACTCCAAAGTCTTTGTTTTATTGCAACTCCAACATTCAACTCCAAATTCAAGAAGAAGACATCGGATTCAAGCTTGTGGTTGCTTCTCCATTTGCCTTCAAGCTTTGTTCTTCATTTTCATTGTGTTTTGGAGCAAAGGTGAGATTTTTATCTCACAATTCTAGTCTATAACTATATTGGACTGTTGGGAATGATTCCCTATCACTTTTGCATGCACATTTGCATTTGGTTTGAATCGAATTGGCGAAAAACTCCAATTTTTAGTGTTTTTGGTGAAATTCTGCACTTAGGTCGTTCTGCCTATGCTAGGTCGTTCGCGTGGAAAAGTCTCGGCCTCAAAATAGCTCGTTTCCGACCTTAAAATGGCCTACAACGTTAGGTCGCTCGGCACTCGGAATTAGGTCGTAGGTCGTATGGCTCTTAGGTCGTAGGTCGCGGGCTTTTAGGTCGTTAGGTCGCAAACACTTAGGTCGTTTCTGGCCTTAAATCCCCTATACAGCCTTAGGTCGCTCGCTCTGGCTCCTTAGGTCGTAAGTCGTGGGCCTTTAGGTCGTAGGTCGTCAGGCCGTTAGGCCTTAACTCGTGTGGCCTTGGTTCTTTAAGTCACTCGGCCTTGCCTTCCATTTTTAGTTCGCATGACCTTCTAACCCGCTAGGTCGTTGGACCTATAACCCTTAGGTCGTTAGGCCGTTAACCCACTAGGTCGCATGACCTATAACTTGTTAGGTCGCTCGACCGTTTACTCCGTTAGGTCGTATGACCTTGTTCCACTAAGTCGCTCGACCCTTAGGTCGTAACACTTTAGGTCGCACGCCTTTCACACCATTAAGTCGCGAGTTTAATTAGGTCGCTTGGCCTTAAAACGTTAGGTCGCTTGACCTGTGCTATTGTTAGGTCGCGAGTTCCTTAGGTCGCTCGTCTCCCTTAGGTCGCTTGACATGTGCTATTGTTAGGTCGCGAGTTCCTTAGGTCGCTCGTCTCCCTTAGGTCACTTACCTGGTTGAGTCGCACCTCACCTTAGCTCGGCCATGATTAGGTCGCGAGTTTCCTTAGGGTCGCTTACTCCTTTAGGTCGTGACTCTTTAGGTCGAAACCCTTTAAGTCGCTCGATCCTACCCTTCCTTTGGTCTTCACTAGGTCGTACCGTTTTGGTCGGGGCGCTGCCCCGCACCCCGCCGGGGGCGCTGCCCCGCACCCCGCCGGGGGCGTTGCCCATTGGAACCCCGCGACCTGACCGGGCAGGTCGAACCCCATAAGCGGTGGCGTTGCCCCCGCACCCCCACCTTGGGGGGTTGCCACCCCCCCTGGACCCCCCTCCGTAGGGGATCTTATCTGAAAAATATTCAACAGAACTTGCTGAGCTGATTTCCTTGTATTTTTATCACATCTTCGAATGTGACCTTTGTGATTGATTGTTTCTACAATCGCTTCTGTGATTTGTCACTTTAAAATATAAAGGTTTCAAAACTAGTAGTAAATATCAAAACTCTTTCAACAAAATGATTTCAACTCTATTTTTAATAACAAAGCTCTTTTCTTAAACCGTTTTCCAATCTATTAGTATATACAAGCCTTTACCTCACTCGGATGAGAAATCTAATTAAACGACTTAGTAAAACAAGTGGTATGAAACGCTTGCGTTCACTTCGTCGGTTAATTCTTGGACTTGTTCGATTGAACCTCTTGTGACAATTTTATTAGTGAAGATTTACAGTTTGTTCGTAAATATTTAAGTTAAGCAAGTGGTTATGGGACATGAAGCTAAACTTCTATATTTACTAGCTTAGTGTAATTGACACTTCTCATTGATCTTGATGATCGCTTTATGAATTAGACTAGCAATTGCGCGATGTCTCTTTCATTGCAAGGTTAGACTAGACACCACTTGTGTGATTCCATTCACACATACCTTTCTGCTTTTTGGTTAGTCTTGACCTCAATCTGTGTGATTCCACTCACACATGTGGGGTAGCTCCCCATGGTCTTCGGACCGTCATGTGATAGGCCTCTTTCCCTTTTTATGATTTCTGGATTTCTTGTGTTGATTTCTGGAATTTATCTCTTTGACTTGTCATGAGTACAAGTTTAGGGTATGATGCCCTCTTTGGATCTTTGAGAAGATTCTTGTGATATTGATTTATCTCTTATCGGTTGATCTCCTGTTGATCATTATTTGCATACTTATAGTAGTATGTCAGTATGGATATTTTATGTTTATGCCATATCTTTTATTTTATATCATGTCATCTGATATTTATAGCTAGACTGTTCCGTTTATTATTTTCTTATAAATAATACTCGGGTCAGACCGAGATGTTACAGGTGCTACTGCTTGACTCCTCCCCCAGTGATTCACTACTCAGACTTTTGGCTACTTGTTTAGATTAGCAGCTTTTGTTGTTTACACTTGAGATATAGACTCATAGTTGTATTCTTTTGTATTATCGTGGATCTTTTTAGACCACTACTCTGATGTACACTTTTATGTGATATATATTCATATCTCTTTCCGCCTTTGTGATATGGATATCTGTGATTGATTCGCATGTTATGCTTACTTCTATATTTGTTTCCGAAGATCATTTTATAGCCACCGTGTGATAAGAGATTACATGGATGGTCGCTCCTCAACAGCCTTATTCTCCGCGCTAGTTGACAGCACTACACCATAGTGTTCTTGGCTAGCGTGGGTATAGAGGTGGGGCGTTACAACTTTCATCAAGTCCAAGCCCAAAGCAAAACAACACACAAAATATCCAGATGAATACCAGTATCAAGTAGCAGTTCCAAACTAATAATATACAGCAGGTAGTACAAGTTGAAGACATGAGCTACAGACCGAAGTCATGGAACCGCATACCCAAATCAGGACTGAAGTCAAATACTTAAAGCAAATGAAAAGTCAAATGAATTCTCATCTAAAAATATCTTCACGAAATCAATTCAAATCCTGGCGTTCGATCAAAATTAAACGGCCTGAACAAAGCAATCAACGAATTCAAGTAATTCCAGACAAATGAAAATCAAAATCATGTGTCAAAGAATTCAACACCATGATAGCCTAGAAATCAAGCTACGAAAGTCACGAATATACGAAATTGAATTAGATGTGAGTGAAAAATCACTCACCTTTGTTTTGAAGAGCACCGTTCCACTGCCAAAATTCCTCTTTTTCCCCCACTTGCGGCCCACCTAAGCACGGCCCGACCAAGCTCAAAGTAAAGCAAAACATTTGCAAATAGAATTAGCCGATCGACATAGCAAAAGGATCGAGCCGCCAATTTTTTTTTCGTTTATTTTGTTTAGGGTTTTCGAAGAGAATGAATAGAGAGGAAGGAACGGGTATCCACTTTAACACAACCCAACACCAAAATAAAACGTGGGCCAAATTCAATATAAAGCCCACAAACCCTTAACAAATTTTTAAGAGAACTTCAACCCGATAAAATCCCAATAGCAATTAGCCAGCCAATTTAATCGCCTAATGACGTTAATTAATTGTTACAAAACCCCGGGTTGTTACATGGGTTGACCCAATTTCGTTTCGGATTCAGAACGGGCTTTTCGGGCCATTCATCGTTCAGCGCGTATACCAATCTGATCCATCTATTCTTTTGCAACCTTGTCTATAAATACTCTGTTTACAATTTGTTTCACCTCCTCAGTTCAATGGTAGACAAACACCTAATTCCAACTGCAATTCAAAATCAAAGCCAAATTTCAAACTCCTCAAAAATTCATAAAAATTATATATCGAAGCTTTCGATGAACGCGTCTCAAAACTGAAATTCGTTTTCCGATTCAATGCATTGTTTGTCCAGAATTTATGAATCAATTTTCGGCCGTTCATCGCGCGTCGATGAACGTTGTCAGATCGTTGAACCATTTCTGGGTTTTGAAGAGAGGACCGAGGGGACTTCATCCATGTTGTTTATTTGGCGAATCAACGGTCTGATAGACTGCAAAATTCGATTAGGTCAACAAAAATCAACGACGGCGCGGAAAAGTTTTATGACCGGAGGCAGCATAGGTAGAAGGCGCGGTGCGGCTAGGCGAGGGAAGAAGGATGGTTGGATTCGACGGCTCCCTGGTGGCCGTAGGCGAGAGAGAATCGCGGTCAAAGTTTATGGTCAGCGGCAGTATCACGTGCATTGGTCCTTGCATGCGTGAGTGGTGTTTTCTGGAAGAAAGTGATTTGCCTATGACGTGGCAAGAAAGGTAAATGTGTTCCCTTTTTAAAAAAAAAAATTGAAATTCAAACACATTTTTCATTATATCTTTCACATACGAACACCGATTCATGCACGGTTTTTTTGTTAGGATCGTATTAAAATTCCGAACATTTTGACGCTTGTTTGGACGAATTCTGAGATTTTCAAATTTTTAGGTTTAAATTGGATTTAAATTCAATTTAAATTCAAAAGGTGAGTATTTTAACCCACTCACAACTTCTAAAATTTCTTATGTTTGTTAAATTTATTTATGATGTGATTTGGAATTTATTTATAGTTGTTTGGCATATATTTAATCATTATCTAAGTTAAATTGCATTTATTTAAATTAAATTGTTATCAAATTTATTATTGCATATAAATTTTCAGCTAAATACCTATTATATATATTATCGGTTATCTATTGGTATTGATTGATTGTTATGGATGATGATTATGATGGATGTGTGATCTGTTGATGGATGAATGGATGTTATATTCTATAGTAATTTAATATGCAAGTTGTTATGCATTTTATTTCATTCGGGATTGCGGTTTGAAATGATATATACCCGTAATTTTTTTAACTTACGGATTGAAATGATAAATATCTGTATCACTTGACCATAGGATAGAAACTTTTATACAGACACCGTCAGTCTATATATATAAATATTTTGAAAATGATTTATATGGTTTTGGATAGAATTATGCGGTTTAAATAAATATTGATTCTTTTTTATATTATGTAAAAATATTTATATATAGTTAAATTCATGTATTAAGTTAGGTATAAATCAGTTAATGACAATAAGTAGAAAAATGAAGTTTGATTTTGTGATAATCCGGATTTCTTTAGCATCGAATAATTGCATAATTATCTGATTTAAACTATTGAAAATAATAATTTACAGATTTAACAAATAAATTCTGGTAATTAATAATATCTAATGTATGTAATTGGATATGAGTTATAATAAATATTGGATTATATATATGAGAAAATTTATAACTATTGTAGTAAATAGAAAATATATATATATAATATAGTTATTTGCAAACTTTATTAAAATTTGTAAGTGTTTACATATACAAGTATTAATGAGTGTACATCTATATGTGATTGTTAAGTCAGATTAGGTCTACAAATTCCGATATTAAATATTGTTTAATTTGTTATTTTCAAAATAACAATGATAATATCTAGTTTTCACAAACATAAATAAACTTTGTTAGAAATAGGAGATCTTTTGTTTTAAATAAAGATGAATTTTCAAATTGTAGTATATATGTATGTATATGTTATAATTTGATATTATTTTGAAATATAATTTAATCCATTAATAATTTATATATGAATGAATTGTAATCTGAAGCTTTGTTTAAAATAAATATTTTTCAAAAGTTAATTTAGATTAATTCAATTGTTTAAAAAAACATAAGATAAATGGTTTTAAAATTTTTATATAAGGGGTAAAATTTAATTTCTCAAATTTATAAACACATGTTATATGATCTGATTAGAAATATAAGTTATTGTCAATAAATGTTCTCATAAATTTGGTTTTGTATTTATTAAAATCTAAAAATTGTTTATAAAATAAAAATAGTACTTAATATTACATAATTACTTATATATATATATATATATATATATAACTTAAATAAGTTTTAAGAAAATTAGTAACATTTAAACATTAATAAAACATTAGAAAATAACATTTGTAAAATATGAATTAAACATTAAAACAACACTTGTAAACATTATAATACATGTTAAAAACACTTGTAAATTCATAAGTATAGGTCTAAGTTAACTAAGACATTGAGGAGACAAATGTCATCCTCTTGTAAATCTAATTTAAAATCTAAACTTGTAAAATAAGAACAAAAGTTTTTTTTCTCTCAGTTAAAATTCTTCCTTCATTCTCAACAAAGATGTAAATCAAAAACAAAGATCAAAAATGGAAGAAATCTGAAATAAGAAAAGTAAATAAAAATCTGGAAACAAGAATTAATCTGGAAAATTCAAACCAGAGGCAAATGCAAGATCCTCAAGTACAAAACATGAAATTCAAAATTTACAGCAGGAAGAATTATCAACATACAAATTAATTCAAGAACATACAGTGAATTTCAAGAGCCTGGAAAACAAGCATACTTCTCTGTCCTCTGCTTGTTGATTTCAAATTTGGGTCTCTGCTTGAAAATCTCAGGTGAGTAACTCTACTTAAAAATCAAATTGAATAGGAAATTTGGATGCATGCCTGAAAATGATGATCATCTCTTTAGTATTTAGGTAAATAAACTCTGGACTTAATACCAGTTGTGAAATTTATGGATATTGTAACAACCCGCATATTTATCGATTTTATATTTACATATTTTATTTAAATATTTTATCGTTAATCGGATATTGGTCCGAAAAGATACTTTTTGCAAACCGTCAAATTAGGACTCGAGACCATTTCCATTGAGTTCGAAATGCCGTTTACAATTCTTTTAAGTATAAACATTGGTAGGTTTGGAGTTAGTGGAATTTCACTAACTTTTCCCGCTTTGGACTTTGGGTTACATTGCCATTATAACTCAAGCCCAAACCCCCTTCCTTCTTCTCACTCTTCATAAATTTCCTAACAACCAAGCTTTTGCATTAATGGTGAGTGGAAGAGGAAATTAAAACTCCAAGCTTAGGTTTCAACTTTAAATCCATCATTCAACTCCAAAATCAAAGTGAAGACATTGGATTCTAGCTTGTAGTTGCTTCTCCATTGTTTCAAGCTCATTCTTCATTGAATTTGTGCAAAGGTGAGATTTTTATCTCACAATTCTAGCCTATAACTGTATTGGACTGTTGGGAATGATTCCCTATCATTTTTGCATGCATGTTAGCATTTGGTTTGGATTGGATTGGCGAAAAACTCCAATTTTTAGCGTTTTGGTGAATTTTCTGCACTTAGGTCGTTCTGACCATTTTTAGCTCGTTCGGAGTTAAGTCGTTCCTCCATAGGTCGTGAGTCGTTTACGAGTTAACCCTAGGTCGTTCTGGCTATTTTTAGCTCGTTCGGAGTTAAGTCATTCGTCCATAGGTCGTGAGTCGTTTACGAGTTAACCCTAGGTCGTTCTGGCCATTTTTAGCTCGTTCGGAGTTAAGTCGTTCATCCATAGGTCGTTGGACCCTTAACTCGTAGGTCGTTGGACCTTATCTCGTTAGGTCGCTCCTGGCCTAACCCTTAAGTCGTGCAACCCTTAAGTCGTGCAACCCTTAAGTCGTGCAACCCTTAAGTTGTGCAACCCTTAAGTCGTGCAGCCCTTCAGTCACGCAACTCTTAAGTCGGTTACGAGTTATCCCGATAGGTCATTGGACCCTTAACTCGCAGGTCGTTGGACCTTATCTCGTTAGGTCGCTCCTGGCCTAACCCTTAAGTCGTGCAACCCTTAAGTCGTGCAACCCTTCAGTCACGCAACTCTTAAGTCGGTCACGAGTTATCCTGATAGGTCGCGACCTCTGTTAAGTCGGCCATGTTGGGTCGTGAGTCATCGTTAGGTCGCGAACACCTCTAGGTCGCAACCACTAAGTCGCTTGACCCCTTAGTCCCTAGGTCGCAACCGTTAGGTCGCTCGACCCTATCCCTCTTAGGTCGTTAGACCCCCTTTTTGTCTTCACTAGGTCGTACCGTTTTGGACGGGGCGCTGCCCCGCACCCCGCCGGGGGCGCTGTCCCCTGGACCCCCACGACCTGACCGGGCAGGTCGAACCCCGTAAGCGGTGGCGTTGCCCCCGCACCCCCACCTTAGGGGGTTGCCACCCCCTGGACCCCCCTTCCGTAGGGGATCTTATCTGAAAAACTGTTAACGCTTGAATTTGAACGCTAACACCCCGATGTATGAGTTGTAATTGTGAAAGCACCACCCGACGACTCGGGAACAGATTACAAGCAGATAATAGTAGAAAAGCGGTAAACAACAACAATTTTATAGTGGTTCGGCTTTAGGGTATAGCCTACGTCCACTTTAAGTACTTTTATTAATAATCTCGTTACAAGCTGATACAATTCTTCCCAAATACAATACACTTTGAATTACAAGATACTTAGAACAAGTAGCTTAAACTTCGATGGAGATGAGAGTTTTCGAATCCATGTTGGATGTATGTGATCTCTTCTTGAAGTTGTTTGTAGCGTTCTTAATATCTTGAGAGCTTCAAGTGTTGGATTGGATTAGTTTGGAATGCAGCAGAGTAACGGTGTTTGAAGGAAATCAGCCAAAAAGTCCTTTTTCAGTTGGAATTAGGGGTGTATTTATAGGCTTTGCTCGGACTTAGGTCGTAGGTCGTGACCGACCTAAGTAAGGTCGTAGGTCGTCTCCGACCTATGAAGCTCCGGTTTTCCTTTTTCATGAGTAGGCGCATGCTTTTTTCAACAAGTTCTAGGTCGTGCGCGACCTAACACTCAGCGGCATAGTAGAGGCGACCTCTTTATTTACGTGTTTAGGTCGTTAGCGACCTACCCTAGGTCGTGAGTACTTTCCTGTGGCCATAGCTGATCTTAGGTCGCTGAATCCCTTAGGTCGCGAAACTTCATAGGTCGGTGGACAGTTAGGTCGCATAAAGTCTTTAGGTTGCTTGCTTGCTTATCTGGTTAGGTTGTGAAGCTTGGTAGGTCGCGGCCTCCTTTAGGTCGCAGCTCTCTGTTAGGTCGCAAAGCTGCTTCGTGGAGTTAGGTCGCTAATACAATTATGCCGTTAGGTCGTTGAGACCATTAAGTCGTCAAGTACTCTTAGGTCGTTGGGCTGCTGAGTTATAGGTCGCGGAGTTTTAGGTCGTGGTAGAAATAGGAGTTAACATTTGCCCCTCGAAGTACAGGCCTATGTGATAGGTCGTGTGCTTCGACTTAACTTTGCTAGGTCGTAAGTGACCTAAAACATACGCTAACTCGCGTGTCTACTCGCCTTCTTCTTTCAGCTCCATATAAATTGCTAGGTCGTTTCTTCTCCATTACCTAACTGCTTTAATTTCTTGCTCTGCCATTAACAGAATTCTGCGATTTCAAAGACGAATTCAACCAAATCATTCATCAATTCCTTCTTGCTATCAAATTACGTAAGCATCTTCGATCTTTATTCATTCCATAACCACCATCGAACCACGAACTCCAACCTCTGAACCTCAAATCGATTTTGCGCGTCGCGCTTCACTTTGAGTTGCGCTGTGATCGATTTTTGATCGTTACTGGTTATTGTGGTTGTTGCGATTTACGAACGCACAGTAGTGAGTTAGATTTATGATAGATCGGAGATACTTTGAATCGGTTTTTCGAATGGTTTGGTGGTATGAAAAGATGATGAACTTCACGAATAGGATGATGGATTTTGGTGTAGTTGATAGCGGGTTATCAGGTCCGGTGAAGCATTGCGTGGAGAGGAAGCTAGCGACCTAGTGAATTTGAGCAACTTAAGATAATTCGTGATCTAAGAACCCTTGCGACCTAAGGAATAGTTTCGACCCATACTAGGTCGCTGAACGACCTAATATTTGCGCGACCTAAGACTTTTCATGAGCTAAGAGTTACTCGAGCTAGGAACCGCACGACCTAACTTTCTTGCGACATAGACTCTAGGTCGCGGCCGAGCTAACACTATGACGAGATTGAAATGCCTTATCCTTTACTTTGCACAGCGCGACCTAAGAAGGTTCCGACCTATGCTAGGTCGCCGGGCGACCTAGGACTTGTGACATTTTGAGACAACTTTGATTGAACTGTTTGAACTTGGATTTTGTTGTACTTCCTTGCAGATTATCTCTAATGCTAATAACCTGTTAAACATAATATTTGCAGAAAATTGGGACGAATATACTGCCATTGACTGCCCACATCGAATGACAGATTAGTCGATAAAGAGTAATTAACTTAAATGAATTGTGTGAATGAAATGCTGTGAACCAATGAATTCAAGTGAAGTGTTAAAGCAAAACTAAAATATCCAGTTAAAGTTGATTCGTTCGCATTAACACTTCACTTGAGCTTTATATTAACAAGTCCTGAAATCTCATAGTCGACTAATTGTCAACTAGTTTAACTTCAGTTATGTTTGCTTTCTTTTTTTTTTAAAGTTCTGCACAACACTTCACACTTTTTAGGAAACGTGCACCTTCTCATCTGAACATCCAGTCGCTTATGTAGAATGATGTCTCAACAAGAAGAGATGATAGAACACGCTGAAGGGGTTTTCCCGATTGCTATTCCACTAGAGAATCCTCCGGAAAGAACTCCTACCCTTTTGAAACAGCGGGCGCTTAATCAATTATGCGTTCAATTTGGCATTGCCGAGGCAGAAGTTCTACTCCCTGGACCAAATGACTCTACTGATAGACCACCTTACGGTTTTGTTGCCATTAATCGACAAATGTGCTTGAGTGGAGCAATTCCTCCTTTTAATGAATTTCTCCGGCAAATCCTACTCCGACTGACGATCTCTCCTTTTCAGCTGCACCCTAATGGCTATGCTATTTTGATGGGATTGTGTGTTCTGTTCAGGAGGACTCTTGATCGTCTTCCGAGTTTTGAGGAAATCTGTTACTTGTGCACTTTTGCGAAGAACAAGGACCATCCTTCAATTGTACTTGTAAGGGGTGCGCGGAACCGCAAACTTATTTTGGATTTGCCGGAGAGTGCACATGGATTCCTGAATCAATACTTCTACATTCGTTGCCCCGCAGAATTCTACGCAGACTGGAGAGTAGGAAGTGAGATCTTTTTTCTCTTTAATTTTATTCTAAGTTTTACCTGGTTCGTATTGCTAGATGCTGATTCCATTCCTTAACTTTCCAGCACTTCCTCCTCCTTCTAGAGATTCCAGCCATAAGTCAGTTTTTGAAAGGCTAAGCACTGTGGCTGCTGAAGAAAGAAGCGCAAAATTTCTATTGACAGAAGAACTTCTTCATCAGTTTGAGCTTCTACATCCTTATCGTTCCACTCAAATACATGAAGTTCCAACGGAGGTTCCTGATTCTCCGACAAGCACTCCTGATGCCCCAGTCTCCACTAAAGAGCACTTGCAGGGAGGAACCTCTATAGAAACTTCACTAGTTAAGTTCTCAACTCCGAAAGATGTTGTGGGGCCATCTGACAAGTCTGTACTTGCCCCAGTTACTGAAGAGGAAGAACCCCCTCGATCTACTAGTGAAGGAGTTAAGAAAGCAAGCTCCAAAAAACAAGATGGCGATGATGTTTTTGAGGGGTTGAGCGATTTAATTGTGACATCTCAAGACTTTTCAAAGATGATGTTTCTAAAACTGTCTCTTCTGTAATCGAGGCGACATCTTCTTTTCAACAAATGTCAACTCCTCCTACTCAAGTTATCACTACCTCTATTCCACAGAGTGGTTTGTAACTCGATGCGCGTAGTTTACACGTCACACGACACTTTGGATTTCTCATCACTTCTATGCACTTATCTTCTTGTACTTTAAAGATTTCTAAAGCTTATTATTTTAATTCCAGATTCTCCTATGGGGCGCAGCGGCTCGTATTATGATGATTTCCAGCGCTACGGGAGGCGTAGCCAGTATGATTACAGGCGTTACCTTCCTTCTTACAGAGAGTCGGATGAAGAGAGGGCCATCAGGAAAGCCGACGAGAGACGAGCATATGAAGAACGTCGCCGAAGGGAACAAGAAAGACATGATCTTCCCCACAGAGATGATGATACCCAAAAGAGAAAATCTCATGATGAGAGAGGAACGAGTCACATAGACGATTCTTCTAGCAAGCAGGCTAGACTTACTGAAGAAACAACTCCTTCAGCTTCTAAACATGTCCCTGCTCAATCTCCTGCTCCTGTTCGCTCCGACATTCAAGCAATCATCAACCGGCCCGCATACCAAGTCGGGCAAGGTCCTCCCACTCTTCAAAGTCGATTTTCTCAGTGGTGCCTGAGAGGGGTTCGATTTGATCTTGACTTGGTTCCTCTCGACAAACCGGCTATGCTGTGAAATCTTGATACTGTCAGGACCGATATCGAAAGAATGTCGAACTGGCAAAAACTCGTCGACGAACTTCAGAGGGTTAACCGAGCCAATCTCGAGGCCATGCTAACAATGGAGAATGATAAGGCTGAGTGGCAGAAGACTCTCGAACAGCATGACGCCGAAATGAGAAGCATTGCTTCCTACAATGAAAAGCTGGAAGCGGAAGTAGAAAAACTTAAAGAAGAATTAGCTACTTCATCTACTTTCCATTCTCAAAAGGAGAGCATGCTTCAGCAACAAGTACGAGTTGCGCATGCCAGTCAAAGAGCAGTCGAAGATAAGCTTGCATACAAGGAAAAGGTCATAGAAGAATATCGTGCTGAAACTGTACAACTGCGAGAACAGACCGGCTCTCAAAGCTTGGAGATAGAGTTGTTAAAAACTCGACTTGCTATGGCCGAAAAGGAGCGCGACGAGGCTGTTTCTGGTAAACTTGCGGCCGAAGAGGCTCATCAAGCAACCAAAGCTGACATTAGCTCCACATTATTCGATTTTTATCTGCACAGCATTTTGGGACGTGGCAGCCTTGCCTTTCTAGGCCCCAAGTATGAAATCACACTGGCTGAAGTTTGGGAGGCAGCACTTGATATGCTCGGTGGTAAAGGTGCTGGATATGCTGAGTCAGCCCTTGAAGAGCATTATCTTGATGATGAAGCCCGTGCCGCTCTTGCCAAGGGAAAGGAGCAGCTTGCCAGAGCACGGGCCGGGATGGCGGAAGAGGAGCGTTCTGAAAAAGAAGTACCGCCTACTACCTCTGAACGTCCTCTAGTTTCTCCCGAGGTGGACATTACAGGCTCTAGTGCTCATTCGCCGCCTCCTACAAGAACCGGGGTAATTACCCCTACTGATGAAGAGGCTTTGGAGGACATTGGGGCTCAGAATTATGAGATTGAACTGACGAAGCCAACATCTTCAGGTAATTTCGACATTGGTCCGATTCAGGTGGATTACCTGCTTATTCCTCAAAAATTGGATGAGCTTCTCGATTACCTCTTGAATCTCGATGAACCCATATCTCCCTTCTTTCGGGAAGATACTAACATTTTCAATTTTTCTTCTTCTGCAGTTGAAACAACAAGTGCCGTGCAGACTTCGCCTTCTCTGGTTATTCCTCCTCCATCTCTTCAGGTGACTCCTCCTTCTGCTTCACAACCTGGGTCACAAGAGGAGAAAATTGAGGCTCTTCATGGCTTGGATGACCCTATTGCTTCGCAGGAGCAAAAAGATGAGGGACTCGAAGGAGGCGAGATCTCTCCGGAGCGGACTCCTTCTGACGACGTAGTTTTGTCCGCTCTCGTTACTCCGGGGAGTGAGTCTTCTTCGAAGAGAAGAAAGAAGCATGGGACATCGAAGAGGAGGGGGAAGAAAATTATCACCACTGAAGAGGAACCGGAAATTGCACCAGTTGCACCTCCCTCCCCTTCTTCCCTTATGCCTTCAGACCAACCTGAAAGACCTGAAAAGCTAACCACTCGGCCGGGTAAAGGGTCTAAAGGCGGCAAGAAGAAATGAAGAGTTGAGCTTTTTGATTCCTTTTTTGTGTAATGGTCGGATGTTGTGCAGGCACCGGCCCCTGCTTTTTATTTTGAAACCTGTATCTGCAATATCTGCAATTGAATAAAATGATTCTTTATTTGTACAGACTTTTGTTTGAATTTGAGAATGCATTTATTATTCATTTTTGCACAAGTTTATTTATACGATGTTGCGGTGAGCTTGTGGTATGTTGCTTGAGCGTACTTTACCGACATAGTTATACCGCTTTGTATGTAACTATACCATGTTGCCCCTATACCATGAGCTTACTGCAATATCGTATACTTTGAGGGGACTTGCACTTTCGTTTTCTAAAGAATAATTACTTCATTCTCGAAGAGAATTTTCGTAGAGTGCAACTTCCTTCATATAAGTTTCTACGCTTTGTCCTTCGAAGAAATCACTTTTCCCTTTTGCGTATGTATATATTTTGCCAAGTGAATTCTTCTATGTGGTAAAGCGGACCTCTGAATGTACTCTAACTTTCTTCCCCCTTCTTTTTTTTTAGAATAGGTAAAGTCATCAAGTACGCTCTTGATGAGGATTTTTCTCTTTCTTCTTTTTTAATAAAAATTTGTGCCTCTGAGGAGAGATTTTTTCACGTTTCAACACTTGGAAGTTTTATTTCAATCTCGGTGAAACGTGGGCTTCTGAAGAGGTCTTTCTTTTTAATTGTGTCCCCGGGAGGGGGTTGTACCTCTGAGGAGGGATTTCTCACGTTTCAACACTTGGAAGTTTTATTTCAATCTTGGTGAAACGTGTACCTCCAAAGAGTTGTGCCTTCGAGGAAAGCCTTTTCACGTTTCGACACTTGGAAGTTTTATTTCAACCTCGGTGAAACATGGGCTTCCAGGAAGGTCTTTATCTTGTTTTGCATTTCAACTTTGGTGAAGTGAAATTCCGAAGAGCGGTTGTTACACTTCAACTCCTGGTGAAATGGGCCTCCGAAGAGGGCTTTTATTTTGTTTGCATTTCAACTTTGGTGAAGTGAAATCCCGAAGGGCGGTCATGACACTTCAACTCCTGGTGAAATGGGCCTCCGAAGAGGGCTTTTATTTTGTTTGCATTTCAACTCTGGTGAAGTGTAATTCCGAAGAGCGGTCATAACACTTCAACTCCTGGTGAAATGGGCCTCCGAAGAGGGCTTTTATTTTGTTTGCATTTCAACTCTGGTGAAGTGAAATTCCGAAGGGCGGTCATGACACTTCAACTCCTGGTGAAATGGGCCTCCGAAGAGGGCTTTTATTTTGTTTGCATTTCAACTCTGGTGAAGTGTAATTCCGAAGAGCGGTCATAACACTTCAACTTCTGGTGAAATGGGCCTCCGAAGAGGGCTTTTATTTTGTTTGCATTTCAACTCTGGTGAAGTGTAAATCCGAAGAGCGGTCATAACACTTCAACTCCTGGTGAAATGGGCCTCCGAAGAGGGCTTTTATTTTGTTTGCATTTCAACTCTGGTGAAGTGAAATTCCGAAGAGCGGTCATAACACTTCAACTCCTGGTGAAATGTGCCTCAGAGAGGGTTTTCATCGCCTGGAAGTTACTCGCTCATGGTTGGAGGGTCATGACTCCTCCAATCTTTTTTGTTGAGTAGAGAACTTTCTTTTTTGTGGCGTATGACCCATTAGAGGTCTTTATCCTCCGAAGAGTCGTGCCTCCGAAGAGGACTTGTGCTGCCGATGATAGCTTTGGTTGTTCCTCTGTTCACTTGCTTATGCCTTTTCAATGATCCTCTGCCCCCCTTTTTTTTTCTTTTTTTTCTTTTTTTCTTTTTTTTTACAAGTAACTTGTTTAATCCAAGGAAGTGTGCTTCATTGTCAGGCAATTTCGTGAGAACGAGCACTAGCTTTTTAATTGGATGTTTGTTTGTTCAAACGATCTCAATTTATTAGCAAAGACCCGTTTCTGTCGAAATCATAGGCTGTTCAATTGAAGTACTTCCTATCTAGGATTTGAATTCGGGGCTCTTGTGACTTGAAATTTGGCGAGAATCACTTGGTCTTTTTATGTGCAAGTTTCACTTCCATTGTCTGCAAAAATTCAAATCGACATTTCAGCAATACATTCTATGTACCTTTTATATCGAGAATAAAGCAAACATGTAATAATAATAAGGAACACAAGATTTATAGTGGTTCGGCCATGAAATTGGGCCTACATCCACTTTATATTCTTTCATTATTTACTTGCATCAGTTTTACAATTGCTTTCAATTACAAGAATCATACATTCATAATTCTTTTTACAATGTTTCAACAAAATTTTCAAGTAAAGTATGGACGCAAATGGTTGCTGTTCCATGCCCTTGGAATTTGATCTCCATCAACAGTGGTGAGTTTGAATGTGCCGTCAGGAAGCTTCTGACCTATTACATACGGTCCTTCCCAATTTGGCCCAAACACACCTGTCGCTGTCATAATTCTTTTCAGGACTAGGTCTCCAATCTCAAAGCTGCGTTGGCGAACTTTGGAATTAAAATGTCTGGCTATTCTTTTCTGATGAGCTGCAATTCTGAGATTGGCCTCATCTCTTTTTTCATCAAGGAAATCTAGCGCTTCAAGCTGTAGCCTTTCATTTTCTGCTTGGTTGAAATGGATCCTTCTGTGTGAAGGAACCTCTGTTTCTATCGGGATCATTGCTTCCGACCCGTATGCTAATGAGAAAGGAGTGTGCCCAGTCGCGGTTTTGTGAGTGGTTCTGTATGCCCATAGTGCAAGTGGTAGCTTATCGACCCAACCACCTTTTGCTCTTTCGAGTTGCTTTTTGATGGTTGATTTGATGATCTTGTTTACTGCTTCCACTTGCCCGTTTGCCTGCGGATGAGCAACTGCTGAAAAGCTTTTCTGGATTTTGAATCGCCTGCAAAAATCTTGGAATTCCTCGCTTTCAAACTGAGTACCATTGTCTGTGATTATTTTCTGAGGCACACCATACCTGCAAATGATATTCTTGGTCACGAAACTTATCATCTTCTTAGAGGTGATAGTAGCCAAAGGTTCAGCTTCAGCCCATTTCGTAAAATAATCAACTGCAACAATAGCATATCTAATCCCTGATTTGGCAGTCGGTAGCGGCCCAATGAGATCCATTCCCCAAATTGCAAATGGCCATGGACTGACCATTTGTGTGAGTTCAGTTGAAGGTGCTCTAGGAATTTTGGCAAATCTTTGGCATTTGTCACACTTTCGGGAATAGCTTGCAGCATCATGATTAATTTCTGGCCAAAAATATCCGTATCGGAGAATTTTCTTTGCTAATGTTTGACCACCTGAATGATCACCACATTCTCCTCCATGCACCTCAGCTAGGATTGTTTTGGACTCTTCCCGGGATACACATCGAAGCAATGGCATTGAGAATCCCCGTCTGTATAATCGGCTATCCTGAATTACATAGCGAGAGGCTTTCCTTAGTAGCTTTCGTCTTTCTATCGAATTTTCTGGCAGAGAACCTCTGAGTAGGTAGTCCAGTATTGGAGTCATCCATGACTCTTGTTCTTGAGATACATTCATAATCCAGTCAATATCTATCTCGTCTATACTTGGTGCTGAAAGGACTTCTACAGGGACCAATCCCAATAGTTGAGCTTCACCAGAACTTGAATACTTTGCGAGGGAATCTGCCTTCATATTCTCTTCCCAAGGAATGTGGCTTATTGAATAGTGATCGAGCTCACACAGAAGTTCCCAAGCCTTCGACAAGTAAGCGGGCAGGTTTACCCCTTTCGTTTGAAATTCCTTCTTGACTTGACATACAATAAGCTGAGAATCGCTAAAGATCTGTAATGCTCGTATGTTTAGTTCTTTAGCGATTTTCAGTCCTGCGATAAGAGCTTCATATTCGGCTTCATTGTTTGTTGAAGGAAATTCCAATCTTAGTGCATAGCATAATGACCGACCTTCAGGAGTCTCAAGTACGACTCCGGCTCCAGAACAGTAATCATTTCTTGCACCATCGACATATAACCTCCACTGGATAGGGGAATTGTCGAACGTTTCTTCCTCACTGTTTCCTTTATCTATAAACTCTGCAATGAAATCTGCTAAAGCTTGTCCATTGACCACTTTCCGGGGATGATAAGTGATGTCATACTGACTGAGTTCAATATTCCACTTTAGAAGACGACCCGAAGTTTCAGGGCGAAACAGGACTTGCTTTAAAGGTTGATCAGTGAGGACTCTGATAGGATGAGCTTGAAAATATTGCCTCAACTTCCTAGACGCAATTAGTAAGCAATAGGCGAGTTTTTCCAACTTAGAGTAATTCATCTCTGCCCCAGTGAGTCTTTTGCTAATATAGTAAACTGGATGTTGAATCCTTTTGTCTTCCCGTATCAGCGCTGCACTTAAAGCGTGTGATGATACTGCCAAGTATATAAGAAGATCCTCGCCATCGCCAGGCCTAGAAAGTATTGGAGGCGTCTCCATATGGCGAATCAACTCATCAAAGGCTTTTTGGCATTCGGGAGTCCAATTGAAGTTTTTCTTTCCTTTCTTTAGGGCGTCAAAGAATGGGATACATTTATCTGTGGCTTTGGAAATGAACCGACTTAAGGCGGCAACTTTTCCATTGATACTTTGCAATTCCTTCTTTGTTCTAGGAGCTTTGACTTCTTTCAAGGAAGTAATTTGAGCTGGACTAGCCTCAATGCCCCTAGCGCTGACGATAAACCCTAAGAATTTTCCGGACTCGACCCCAGACGTGCATTTCAGAGGGTTAAGCTTCATTCTGTATTTCCGGAGGACTGCGAACATTTCTGCCAAGTGTTCAATGTGATCCGCTGCTTTCTTAGGCTTTACTAACATGTCATCAATGTAGACTTCCATAGTTTTGCCCAATTGCGGTTTGAACATAGCATTAACAAGTCTTTGGTAGGTTGCCCCTGCATTCTTCAAACCGAAGGGCATAACTCTGTAGCAATAAAGACCAACATTGGTGATAAAGCTCGTGTCCTCCTGATCCGGTTCATGCATCATGATCTGGTTATATCCGGAGTAGGCATCCATGAAAGATAACAATTCATGTCCCGCTGTTCCATCTACCAGTTGATCGATCCTGGGTAAAGGAAAGCAATCTTTGGGGCAGGCCTTGTTCAGATCTGAAAAATCGATGCACACTCTCCATTTTCCATTAGCTTTCTTAACCAACACAGGATTTGAAACCCAGTTCGGATATGTAGATTCTCTAATGAAGTTATTTTCCATGAGTCGATCAATTTCCTCTTTTAATGCTGCTGACCTTTCTGGACCTTGGGTTCTTCTTTTCTGTTTTACTGGTGTAAACTTTGGGTCAATATTCAGAGCGTGTACTGCAACTTCTGGAGATATTCCACACATATCAGCATGAGTCCAAGCGAAGACATCCAGATTTGCTTTCAGGAATGATATCAAGATATTCTGAATTGACACATTAAGTTGTGAACCCACATTCAACACCTTATTTGGGTCCTTCGGGTCAACAGGTACCGGTACCGTCATTTCAACCGGCACTACTCTATTCTCCCCTGCACTGGCTTTTCTGGGATCCATCTCTTTCCGTGCCCCGCTATGCTCGCCAGTGCAGGGTCCGCCCCGTAATTGCTACAAGGCTGGCTCTTTGATGCGGACCGGAGTGGCCGCATCCTTTCCCATTTCCCTCTTTCTTGACTCTCGCAACTCTGTCAAATAGCACTCTCGTGCAGCATTTTGATCCCCTTTTATAACTCCTACTCCATTGTCTGTAGGGAATTTAATAGTGAGGCACCACGGGGCTAGAATAGCTTTGAATGCTGCGAGCGTTGGACGGCCAAGGAAAGCATTATAAGCAGAAAATTCATCGACAATCACAAATGTTTGCTTGCGGACCACTTTCCTTTCTCCTTCCCCAAGTTCTACTAGCACATCGATGGTTCCTATTGGTTGCTTTGGCTCCCCGGTGAAGCCAGCGATCTTCTGCGATGAGGCTTGTACATCGACCATAGGGATTTTCATTTGGTCAAATGTCTTCTTGAAGAGGATATTACATGATGCTCCGCAGTCAATGAGAACTCTTCTGACAATGGCCGGTCCAATACCAGCAGAGATGACCAAGGGATCTAGGGTAGGAGCTTCGATACCTGAGGAATCTCTGGCTCTGAAAATAATATCATCACTGAAAGTTTTCTGTTGTTTCAGGGGCGTAGTGTCTTCTAAAACAAAGACGTCTTCTTCGGCTGGAACATATTTCAAAGCTCTGGCATATCTCTCCATCTCTCCCCAGCTCTTGCCAGCTGGGTGAGGCCCTCCTGTAATGGCATTGAGAACGGGCCTTCCAGATTCATGCCCCGTAGCTTTCTCACCTATCCTAGGCTGATGAACAGGAGCATGTTGCCCCTGACTTGACGATGCAGGATTGTTGCTATTCTTTTTCAAAAATTGCTACAGCTTGTTTTCTCTTAGCAATTCTTCAATCAGATTTTTCAACTGGCGGCATTCATCAGTCTCATGACCGGGTTGATTATGGAAGCGGCAGAACTTCCCACTTTGTATAGCCTTTTTTCCGGTCCTCAAAGGGATAGGTTTAGGGAGGTCAACAGAATCTTTAATGGCAAGGAAGATATGCTCCGGCGTGTCTGATAAAGGAGTATACTCTGATGGCTTGAAGGATCGGGGCTTCTTCAGATTACTCTGTTTCTTCCCATTGTTATTTTCCCTTTTTTGCCCTACAGATTCAATCTTGCGTGGTGCAACAGTGTTATCTTCAGCTTTTTCTGACACTGCCTTCACCGGTACAGGACGGCTTTCCAGGCGTATGAATTCGTCTGCCTTTTTGTAGAACTTTTCGAGGGAGGTTGGCTCCTTCATGTTTAACCATTTCCCAAATTGCTCGACTTATCAATAGCCCTCATCAGATAAGTCAATATCATTCGCGGTTCAGCATTGTCCACCTGGTTCAAGAAAGATCTGATAGATTCACCAGGATTCTGTTCTATACTTGACAATGACATGATGTCTTTGGCCTTTGAAGCATATAGTCTAAACTGTTCCTTGAACTTTCGGGTCAAGTCTGAAAACTGATCAATGGATCGGACTGGCAACTTGGTGAACCACAGTAGAGCCACACCTTCAAGGTATACGGGGAAATATCGGCACTTTATCTCGTCTGAGGCCCTGGCACCTGTCATGTGCCAATCATATTTATACAAGAATTCATTCGGATCACTTGTCCCTTTGTAAGCTGGGATAGTTGGAGGGACAAACTTCCTTGGAAACTCCGCCTTTAAGATTTTCTCAGTAAATGGAGTTTTACTTGGGGCGAAACCCCATTCTTTCTCATCTTCAACCCTTTGCATACTTTCTCTCATGATTTGCCGGACCATTCCAGAAAGATACTCCTCATCATGTCGAGTTCCAGATCCACCAACCTCAGGAAGCGTTTGCTCAAAGGGACTGGCAGCCCTTTCTGGAGCATTCCTCTCATTAGCATCATGAATGTTGCCAGTATAATTCCTTCCATTACCAGCCGGTTGATTATTTGCCCCGAGCAAATCATTCAACTTATTCAGAATTAGAGCATTTTGGGCACTCTGAGCTTCTAATTGTGCATTCTGGGCGTTTATCTGCTGGTTCAGTCCTAATATTACAGCATCCAACTCTGCTTTCGTAACCCCAGCAGACGGAATGGGTTGATTAGGTACAGGGGAAGCGGAGGTTCCCTCTTGAATATTCCCAGATCTGACAGATCTACTCTTCCTTCCAGGAGCCATTATCTCGGATAGACTTCTGGTTTTCAGGGAAATTCTCTCTACAAACCTCTGTGAAGCAATGATGATAACTTGCCTGAGTTCAATTCTCAGTGAAAGCACCAAAAATGTTAACGCTTGAATTTGAACGCTAACACCCCGATGTATGAGTTGTAATTGTGAAAGCACCACCCGACGACTCGGGAACAGATTACAAGCAGATAATAGTAGAAAAGCGGTAAACAACAACAATTTTATAGTGGTTCGGCTTTAGGGTATGGCCTACGTCCACTTTAAGTTCTTTTATTAATAATCTCATTACAAGCTGATACAATTCTTCCCAAATACAATACACTTTGAATTACAAGATACTTAGAACAAGTAGCTTAAACTTCGATGGAGATGAGAGTTTTCGAATCCATGTTGGATGTATGTGATCTCTTCTTGAAGTTGTTTGTAGCGTTCTTAATATCTTGAGAGCTTCAAGTGTTGGATTGGATTAGTTTGGAATGCAGCAGAGTAACGGTGTTTGAAGGAAATCAGCCAAAAAGTCCTTTTTCAGTTGGAATTAGGGGTGTATTTATAGGCTTTGCTCGGACTTAGGTCGTAGGTCGTGACCGACCTAAGTAAGGTCGTAGGTCATCTCCGACCTATGAAGCTCCGGTTTTCCTTTTTCATGAGTAGGCGCATGCTTTTTTCAACAAGTTCTAGGTCGTGCGCGACCTAACACTCAGCGGCATAGTAGAGGCGACCTCTTTATTTACGTGTTTAGGTCGTTAGCGACCTACCCTAGGTCGTGAGTACTTTCCTGTGGCCATAGCTGATCTTAGGTCGCTGAATCCCTTAGGTCGCGAAACTTCATAGGTCGGTGGACAGTTAGGTAGCATAAAGTCTTTAGGTTGCTTGCTTGCTTATCTGGTTAGGTCGTGAAGCTTGGTAGGTCGCGGCCTCCTTTAGGTCGCAGCTCTCTGTTAGGTCGCAAAGCTGCTTCGTGGAGTTAGGTCGCTAATACAATTATGCCGTTAGGTCGTTGAGACCATTAAGTCGTCAAGTACTCTTAGGTCGTTGGGCTGCTGAGTTATAGGTCGCGGAGTTTTAGGTCGTGGTAGAAATAGGAGTTAACAAAAACATTGAGCTGATTTCCTTGGATCTTATTCACATCTCCGTATGCGATCTTTGTGATTGATTGTTTATATAATTGCTTCTGTGTTTTGTCATTTTATAATATAAAGGTTTCAATACTAGTAGTAAATATCAAAACTCTTTTAACAAACAATTTCAACTCTATTTTTAATAACAAAGCTCTTTTCTTAAACCGTTTTCCAATCTATTAGTATATACAAACCTTTACCTCACTCGGATGAGAAATCTAATTAAACGACTTAGTAAAACAAGTGGTATGAAACGCTTGCGTTCACTTCGTCGGTTAATTCTTGGACTTGTTCGATTGAACCTCTTGTGACAATTTTATTAGTGAAGATTTACAGTTTGTTCGTAAATATTTAAGTTAAGCAAGTGGTTATGGGACATGAAGCTAAACTTCTATATTTACTAGCTTAGTGTAATTGACACTTCTCGTTGATCATGACGATCATTCTGATGCTTTAGACTAGAAATTGTGCGATGTCTCTTGTTGCGAGGTTAGACTAGACACCACTTGTGTGATTCCACTCACACATCCCTTTTTGCTTTTTGGTTAGTCTGGACCTTAATCTGTGTGATTCCATTCACACATGTGGGGTATCTCCCCTTGGTCTTCGGACCGTTATGTGATAGGCCTCTTTCTCTTTTCTATGATTTCTGGACTTCTTTCATTGATTTCTAGAATTTATGTCATTAACTTGTTATGAGTACAAGTTTGGGGTATGATGCCCTTTCCGAATCTTTGAGAAGATTCTTGTGATATTGATTATCTCTTATTGATTGATCTTCTGTTGATCATTATTTACATACTTATAGTGGTATGTCATTATGGATATTTTATGTTTATGCCATATCTTTTATGTTATATCTTGTCATCTGATATTTATAGCTAGACTGACCCGTTTATTATTTTCCTTAAATAATACTCGGGTCAGACCGAAATGTTACAGGTGCTTCTGCTTGACTTCTTCCCAGGGATTCATCACTCTGACTTTTGGCTAACTGTTTAGATTAGCAGTTTTTGTTGTATACACTTGAGATATAGACTCATAGTTGTATTCTTTTGTATAGCACGTGTTGCTATTCTTTTGTATTATTGTGGATCTTTTGACCACTACTCTGATGTACACTTTCATGTGTTAGTTATATATTCATATCTTCTTCCGCCTTTGTGATATGGATGTCTGTGACTGATTTGCGTTATGCTTATTTCTACGTTTGTTTCCGAAGATTATTTATAGCCACCGTGTGATAAGCAATTACATGGATGGTCGCTCCTCAACAGCCTTATTCTCCGCGCTAGTTGACAGCACTACTCTGTAGTGTTCTTGGCTAGCGTGGGTATAGAGATGGGGCGTCACAGCTTGGTATCAGAGCCAAACTTCGGAACAATGTAGAATAACTTACAAAGGATCATCGTCCTAGGTCTATCTTAGGAGTCATACCATAGGATTAATTCGAGTCTTCGTACCGATTCATCCTATTTCCTTTATGATTCCTTGTTTTATCTATCAAGATTGCTTGATGTTCATTGGTGAATAACCTTCTTCCTTCTCTTATTTCTTTCTTAAAGGAAGAGAATGTCTAGACCAGGCCGTCCCAGAACTGGATCATCTGGTGCTGCTCCCCCGGATGGAGTTTTTATGACTGCTCAACAGCTTCTTGATTTAGTAACTAATGCTCAAGCAGCTGGAGCTAACCCGGAACCTACTCACCCAAAGTCGGGATTTGCACGCTTGTGCAGCGATTACACTAACTTGGGTGGGAAGCTCTTCAAAGGTTCGGAAAATATCATCGAGGTCCAGGCTTGGTTAAAATCATGCGATCGAATCTTTTCTCGCATGAACCTTATCGATCTCCACCGCGTTCAGGTGGCTTCCAGCATGCTCCAGGAGAGAGCATTGGACTGGTAAGAACTCCTTACTTCAGAAATTAATGAAGCGGATCTCACCTGGGAGCAATTTCAGGGACGCTTCGAGTTAAAGTTTGTACCAGAAGCTGGGAAAGTAACCTTGGCTCGACGTTTTATAGACCTTGTTCAAGGTCAATCCTCTGTGACTGATTACATCGCAGCCTTCGAGTCGCTTTCCAAATATGGGGTTGAATACATCAACACCCCATTGAAGAAGAACCAGAGGTTCGTTTATGGCTTAAATAAGAATCTTAAGAAGCCACTACTCCTGAAACTAGAAGTCACATTTGATCAACTCATCGATATCGCTCTTCGTCTTGAAGAGGCTGATAGAGAGAGTGATGCTGAAGTGGAAGGCGCTAAACCAAACTTCAACAACAAGAAGAGGCCAAGCAAATTCAAGGGTCCTTATCCCAACAAAAAGGGTAAGCAGGCAACCCCTGTGGCAAAGTCTCCTTCTCCTAGTGGTGCGAGTTGCTTCAACTGTGGGTCTGGGGATCATTATGCGAATAAGTGATCTAAGCCCAAATCTTGTCGCTATTGTAAGAGCCCGGATCATTACATACATCAATGCCTCAAGCGTAAAGGCAAGAAGGAAGGAAAGTTGAATGTGGCTCAAGCCCCTGGCAACACATCTCGTGGCCAAGGTATTTCTCATTCCGTTCTTGATGTATTATTTTATTTCATGATCAACCTATTAGAGTTCTCTTTGATACGGGTGCATCCCATTCTTTTATATCAAAGGAACTGGTAGACACTTTTTTCTTAAGTGTTACTGCATTGATGACTTCTTTAAAAATTGCGAATCCTGTTGGTGGATCCGCAACTCTTAGTTTGCTTTGTAAAGATGTGGAGATTATTTTATGTGATTTTTCTTTCCTAGCCGATTTGCATGTCATGCGTTACTTAGGCTTTGGAATAATTTTGGGAATGGATTGGCTTAACCATTATCAAGCCCATATCCTATGTCCTGAGCGGACTATTCATCTCCGACATCCACTATCTGTTAAACAGATTTCTGTTAATCTTAAAGATTCAGAATCCTGTTTGGTGGTATCTTTATATTCTTTAAATCCTCGTGATGATGATGATGATGATGAAGATGATATTATTTCTCCTATTCACGTTGTTCGTGAATTTTCCGACATATTTGAGCCCGTTTTAGGTTTACCACCTAAACGAGCAATTGAGTTCAGAATTAATCTTGTTTCTGGAGCTCAACCTATTACTCGTCCTCCTTATCGCATGTCCAATAAGGAAAATGAGGAGATGCGTAAACAATTATCCGAATTGGAGACGAAGCAATTTATTCGCTCTAGTTCCTCACCTTGGGGAGCTTCGGCTATTTTCGTGAAGAAATCCGACGGTACGCTTAGGCTTTGCATTGACTATCGCAAGCTTAACGATCTGACTATTAAAAATAAATATCCTTTACCTCGGATTGATGATCTATTCGATCAGCTTAGTGGTGCTAAGGTCTTTTCACAATTGGACTTGGCTACCGGTTTCCATCAGCTTTGTATCGCTGAGGATAGCATTCCTTTGACATCATTCCGTACTCGATATGGATCTTATGAATGGCTTGTTATGCCATTTTGGTTAACGAATGCTCCAGCTTATTTGGTTGACCTCATGAATCGAGTTTTCAAAGATTTCCTCGATCGGTTTGTTCTCATATTCATTGATGATATTCTTGCGTATTCAAAAACCAAGGAGGAACATGAGAAACATCTTCGGATTATATTGGAAACTCTTAGGAGTAATCTATTAAAGGCGAAATTTTCTAAATGCCACTTTTGGCAATCTCATGTGAAGTTTCTCGGTTATATTATTTCCGAATCCGGGATTTCCGTGGATCCTTCAAAGATTGAAGCGATTCAAGATTGGAAGAGACCGGAGAGTGTGACAGAGATTCGTAGTTTTCTCGGTTTGGCGGGCTATTACCGTCGTTTTATTAAGGACTTTTCTAAGATTGCCGTGCCACTTACTAGCTTGACTAAGAAGGGAGTTAAATACATTTGGTCGGACAAATGTGAAGCCTCTTTTCAGAAATTGAAAGAACTCCTTTCCGATGCCCCTATTCTTGTTATTCCCGTGGGGAATCAAGACTTTGTTGTTTATACTGATGCTAGTCACGTTGGTTTGGGTGCCGTTCTTATGCAAAAAGAACGTGTTATTGCTTATGCTTCTAGGCAATTAAAGCCGGCCGAGACTAGATATGCCACACATGATTCAGAACTCGCGGCTATTGTTTTCACCCTTCGGATTTGGCGTCGTTATCTATTGGGAGAGAAATTTATTCTTTATACGGATCATAAGTCTCTGAAATATTTATTTTCTCAAAAAGAACTTAATTTACGTCAACAGCGTTGGCTCGAGTTTCTTGCACCTTATGATCTTGATATTCTTTATACCCCCGGTAAGGGTAATCGTGTCGCCGATGCTCTTAGCCGTAAACAACAAGCAGTTGTTTCTATGATGATATCCGAATGGAACGATCTCGAGATTTTATCCACTTGTGAGATTCGAGAGCGCGTATCCGATTTATGCTCATCGCTTGTTTTATGTAGCCTTGAGGCTCATCCTTCTCTTTTAGACCGCATTCTTGAAACTCAAGGGCTAGATTCTGAATTGGCTCTTCTTGGCAAAAATGTTAAGGATAAAATTGATATTAAAGGTTTGAAAGACTTTGATATTGATTCTCGTGGCGGCATTCGAAAATTTGGTAGACTTATCGTACCAAATATTGGAGATCTTCGTAAAGATATTTTAGAAGATTCTCATCGTTCCAAATTCACCATTCATCCCGGTAGTAGTAAAATGTACGCTGATATGAAGCGACTTTATTATTGGGAGGGAATGAAATCTGATATTGCTAACTTTGTTAAGTGTTGCATGACTTGCCAACTTGTCAAGGCCGAACATCAAAGGCCTGGTGGGTTATTGTAACCTTTAGAAATTCCAATTTGGAAGTGGGATCAAATTTCCATGGACTTTATAGATGGCCTTCCCCGTTCTCGTTCGGGTCATGATAGCTTATGGGTGATTGTTGATAGACTTACTAAATCCGCCCATTTTATTCCGGTTCGGTCTAACCGAACCGTTCCTCTTTTGGCCAAACTATTTGTCAAGGAAATTGTAAAATTGCATGGAGTTCTTGCTTCTATTGTTAGCGATCGTGATCCATTGTTTACTAGTGGATTTTGGAAGAGTCTTCAAAAAGCTTTAGGAATGAAGCTTAATTTTAGCACCGCGTATCACCCCCAGTCCGATGGACAAACCGAGCGTGTGAATCAAACTCTTGAAGATCTTCTTCATGCTTGTGTGCTTGATTTTGGTGGAAGTTGGGAAGATCATATTTCACTTGTTGAATTTTCCTATAATAATAGCTTCCAATCTAGTATTGGTATGGCACCTTTCGAGGCACTCTACGGAAGGCCATGTCGATCTCCTTCTTGTTGGCTTGAGGCCGGTGAGAAGCTGGTTTTAGGTCCAGACTTTATTCGTGATTCCACGGAAAAGATAGAACTTATTCGACATAGGATGAAAGAAGCCCAGAGTAGACAAAAATCCTATGCCGATAATCGAAGAAGGAAATTAGAATTTTCTGTTGGGGATCTTGTTTTTATTCGTGTTTCACCTATGAAGGGTGTTGTACGTTTCAGTCAATCGGGGAAGTTAGCGCCTCGATATATTGGGCCATTTCTTATCACTGAACGTATTGGTTCCATGGCTTATCGCCTTGCATTGCCGGCTCAATTTTCTTCTATGCATAACGTATTTCACGTTTCTCAATTACGGAAATGCCTTCGGGATTCCGATTCTATTCTTGAGCCTGCTGTTGTGGAAGAAATTGAAGTTTCGCCGAATTTAACTTATGAGCAGCATCCTATTCGAATTATAGCTTCGGAGGTTAAACGACTTCGAAATAAAGATGTTCCGCTTGTGAAGGTTCAATGGTCCTCAAATCCTAAGGATTGCTCTTGGGAATCCAGAGAATTCATCGAGCGAACGCATCCGGACTTGCTTACTCCTGCTCTTTGAGGTGAACTTCCTATTTCAAATTTCTTATGTGTTAATATGCTTTTATGGTTGTTACTTATTATTTCCATCTTATATATTGCGAGGACGCAATTTCTTTTAGGAAGGGAGTCTGTAACAACCCGCATATTTATCGATTTTATATTTAAATATTTTGTCGTTAATCGGATATTGGTCCGAAAAGCTATTTTTTGCAAACGGTCAAATTAGGACTCGAGACCACTTCCATTGAGTTCGAAATGCAGTTTAAAAATATTTTAAGTATAAACATTAGTAGGTTTGGAGTAGTGGAATTTCACTAACTTTTCCCGCTTTGGACTTTGGGTTAGATTGCCATTATAACTCAAGCCCAAACCCCCTTCCTTCTTCTCACTCTTCATAAATTTCCTAACAACCAAGCTTTTGCATTAATGGTGAGTGGAAGAGGAAATTAAAACTCCAAGCTTAGGTTTCAACTTTAAATCCATCATTCAACTCCAAAATCAAAGTGAAGACATTGGATTCTAGCTTGTAGTTGCTTCTCCAATGTTTCAAGCTCCTTCTTCATTGAATTTGTGCAAAGGTGAAATTTTTATCGCACAATTCTAGCCTATAACTATATTGGACTGTTGGGAATGATTCCCTATCATTTTTGCATGCATGTTAGCATTTGGTTTGGATTGGATTGGCGAAAAACTCCAATTTTTAGCGTTTTGGTGAATTTTATGCACTTAGGTCGTTCTGGCAATTTTTAGCTCATTCGGAGTTAATTCGTTTGTCCATAGGTCATGAGTCGTTTACGAGTTAACCCTAGGTCGTTCTGGCCATTTTTAGCTCGTTCGGAGTTAAGTCGTTCGTCCATAGGTCGTGAGTCGTTTACGAGTTAACCCTAGGTCGTTCTGGCCATTTTTAGCTCGTTCGGAGTTAAGTCGTTCGTCCATAGGTCGTGAGTCGTTTACGAGTTAACCCTAGGTCATTCCTGGCCTAACCCTTAAGTCGTGTAACCCTTAAGTCGTGCAACCCTTAAGTCGTGCAACCCTTAAGTCGTGCAACCCTTAAGTCGTGCAGCCCTTCAGTCACGCAACTCTTAAGTCGGTTACGAGTTATCCCGATAGGTCGTTGGACCATTAACTCGTAGGTCGTTGGACCTTATCTCGTTAGGTCGCTCCTGGCCTAACCCTTAAGTCGTGCAACCCTTAAGTCGTGCAACCCTTCAGTCACGCAACTCTTAAGTCGGTCACGAGTTATCCTGATAGGTCGCGACCTCTGTTAAGTCGGCCATGTTGGGTCGTGAGTCATCGTTAGGTCGCGAACACCTCTAGGTCGCAACCACTAAGTCGCTTGACCCCTTAGACCCCTAGGTCGCAACCGTTAGGTCGCTCGACCCTATCCCTCTTAGGTCGTTAGACCCCCTTTTTGTCTTCACTAGGTCGTACCGTTTTGGACAGGGCGCTGCCCCGCACCCCGCCGGGGGCGCTGCCCCTTGGACCCCTGCGACCTGACCGGGCAGGTCGAACCCCGTAAGTGGTGGCGTTGCCCCCGCACCCCCACCTTGGGGGGTTGCCACCCCCCTGGACCCCCCCTCCGTAGGGAATCTTATCTGAAAAACATTGAGCTGATTTCCTTGGATCTTATTCACATCTCCGTATGCGATCTTTGTGATTGATTGTTTATATAATTGCTTCTGTGTTTTGTCATTTTGTAATATAAAGGTTTCAATACTAGTAGTAAATATCAAAACTCTTTTAACAAACAATTTCAACTCTATTTTTAATAACAAAGCTCTTTTCTTAAACCGTTTTCCAATCTATTAGTATATACAAACCTTTACCTCACTCGGATGAGAAATCTAATTAAACGATTTAGTAAAACAAGTGGTATGAAACGCTTGCGTTCACTTCGTCGGTTAATTCTTGGACTTGTTCGATTGAACCTCTTGTGACAATTTTATTAGTGAAGATTTACAGTTTGTTCGTAAATATTTAAGTTAAGCAAGTGGTTATGGGACATGAAGCTAAACTTCTATATTTACTAGCTTAGTGTAATTGACACTTCTCGTTGATCATGACGATCATTCTGATGCTTTAGACTAGCAACTGTGCGATGTCTCTTGTTGCGAGGTTAGACTAGACACCACTTGTGTGATTCCACTCACACATCCCTTTTTGCTTTTTGGTTAGTCTGGACCATAATCTGTGTGATTCCGTTCACATATGTGGGGTAGCTCCCCTTGGTCTTCGGACCGTCATGTGATAGGCCTCTTTCTCTTTTCTATGATTTCTGGACTTCTTGCATTGATTTCTAGAATTTATGTCATTAACTTGTTATGAGTACAAGTTTGGGGTATGATGCCCTTTCCGAATTTTTGAGAAGATTCTTGTGATATTGATTATCCCTTATTGATTGATCTTCTGTTGATCATTATTTATATACTTATAGTGGTATGTCATTATGGATATTTTATGTTTATGCCATATCTTTTATGTTATATCCTGTCATCTGATATTTATAGCTAGACTGACCCGTTTATTATTTTTCTTAAATAATACTCGGGTCAGACCGAGATGTTACAGGTGCTTCTGCTTGACTTCTTCCCAGGGATTCATCACTCTGACTTTTGGCTAACTGTTTAGATTAGCAGTTTTTGTTGTATACACTTGAGATATACACTCATAGTTGTATTCTCTTGTATAGCACGTGTTGCTATTCTTTTGTATTATTGTGGATCTTTTGACCACTACTCTGATGTACACTTTCATGTGTTAGTTATATATTCATATCTTTTTCCACCTTTGTGATATGGATGTCTGTGACTGATTTGCGTTATGCTTATTTCTACGTTTGTTTTCGAAGATTATTTATAGCCACCGTGTGATAAGCAATTACATGGATGGTCGCTCCTCAACAGCCTTATTCTCCATGCTAGTTGACAGCACTACTCCGTAGTGTTCTTGGCTAGCGTGGGTATAGAGGTGGGGCGTCACAGATATGTTTATAAATTGGTGATAATGTTTGAGAGAAATAAAAAAAATATGGATTATATGAAGTTTATACATGAGAATTGAATATATGTGTATATATATATATATTTATTTTGTTTCTATTCAAATTGAGTATATAAGATGTAATAACCGGGATATTTTAATGGTTTTTAAAGTAATTTAATTAACTGAATTTGTGCGAAATTTAATAAAAATAAAACAAAATTTTGAAATATAAATTTTATATTTGGAACGCGTCTAGTTAAACATAACAACCGGTAAATTTTCGTCCGAAAATATGAAAGTTTATTTCGCGCGTAAATTTACTTCAATCTATTCAGTTAAAAAGCGATGAAAATAAAACGTTTTCAAAACCAAAATATTTTTACATGGAAAAATTTTAAACCATCTTTTGAGCAAGTTGTCAGTTTGTCGTTTTTCCAAATTCGGACATCTTTGGCTCCGTCGATCTTATTTTTCTGCGAATTTTATGCATTTTCCGCTAGTAGAAATTTCGAATTTTTATAATTCAATCATACCACCAATATCTGTATACCATTTTGATCGTGTCGTCGCACTGATCATTGCGGTATATTTCATTCCGTGTTTTGGAATCTGTTACGATGTTGAACCGTGAAAATGGTACCGTATCGGTACCGATTTTGTAAATTTTGGTTGTGTGACTTTTTTTTTGAATGCTTGTGTTCATTCAACTATGTACAGTATATTACGAATTGTCATCTTCTTTTATTACTTACTGAATTCAAGCGTCCACTTTTTTTTTGCGCATCACTTTAATTTATTGCAAATGCATCATTCCAAGACTTTGCAGCTACATTTTATTTCTATACCTTAGCTCTAATATGTTGCTTACTTCCTCCTCTGCCTTCAACTAAATATTTTTGAAGCCTCCATCATCTCAATTCATAAATCACCAAAAAAAAAAAAAAAAAAGAGGCCAAAACATAGTTTAGCAAAGTTATCCTCTGTCACTTGAGGCATCAGGGTTTCTTCCATAACCACTTGCCTCCTCCTCTCTACAATGCATTGATACCATGTCAGCCACCCTCTATTCTCAATATCAACTTTCACCATTTTACTCACGCTCAAGTCACCATTCACCATGACAGCCACCCCTGTAACGCAAGACAACCGACGCATCCCCTTGCTTCCCGCATGCCTCCGCATGCGTCCCCACCCACTCCACATCAATCGGCCTCATCTCCCTACCGTCGGCCAAGCACAGCCGCACCCACCACTCTCTCCCACTCACCTCCGCCTCCACCTGCACTACAGTGAGCATGAACAGCTCATTGCTCCGCTTTCTTCCACCTCCGTGAGTGTTTGTAGCCTTCAGATTGTTATTGAGGTATATATTTCCAGTATATATGGTTAGGTGTTTTACACTTTATATTATATTTTGACTACTATATGTTTGAAAATTTCTATGTAATTTTTATATACATATCCTACTTTGTAATGTATGCAATTCGAGCCTACATATTATATAGTTCATAAAACTTATAGAGGTATGGTGATGCTGAAGTATATTATAACTAGAAGACAAGCATTCCATACAAACAATTTATTGTCTGTTGCATATATAAGTATGGGTAGTGTATATGTAGCTTGTAATATGATTTACCGAGACTGTAAATTTTTTTTTGGAAGTTAATTTTGACATGTATATATGTTATAGCCACATACGTATATTTAGCTTGGTTGTATATATATATAGTTCGTATGTTAAGTTGTTTTGGCGATTTTATAAAAATATATTTTTCTAATATACAGGTTTATATATAACTGTTTGTTTATATATATATATGTATATATATATATATATATAAGTATATTTTATGACAGTTGTTACACTTCAAGCATAAGGTACATACTTATATAGCAGTTTCGTATACATATATCTGCATATCTTGTTATGAGATGACAAAGCTATATTTCAGTTTATAGAAATTATATTAGAAAGGAAAAGTTTTACTCTTTGTGTATGATGGTTTGTCATATCCTACGTAATATTTTATTATAAATCTGTGGTTAATTAGATGTTGGAACACTTTGTTACATGCCTTATTTAATGTATATATAGTTTATAAAGTTATAAAGTTATATAGTTTATCCATAGTCTGTTATATATAATTTGAATTTTTTTTTAGTCTCTGTTTTGCTTAAAGGTTATGATTACACAAAAATTATATATTATTTTAGATGTACGTTCGATTTTACAAGTGTTTTAGTTTAAAAATAATGATTTTTGAAATACATATTTATTTAATTTAATATATGATTAAATTGGAATATAACGTGATATATATAGGGTTGTATATAGTTATATATAGTATATATATATCAGTTCACTTATACCAATTTTATTCATCGATCCGATTTTGATTTGATTTCATCTATTCCTATTGATCAGCTTGTTCGTCGAACTCGAGTCCATCGTGCTTTGTTTTGAAATTCGTGCTTGGATTCGGAACTCATTCCATCGCCGAATATCTTTAGCCTCGAAAGGTGAGAAATCACTCACGATTAATATTCTTTTATTTATTAAATTTGATTGCAATTGAAACGACAATTGAAATATGCTACTGTTATTTATTGCACTGTTATTTATGTATCAGCTCGCCTGTGACATCTGACACCATTATCTGTTAACTATACGATGATAATTCAATTTGGTTGATGATTGATTTATTGTTTGTTGTTTATATTGGATGTAAATTGAAGTGTATAAGTGATAAATATTATGCAATTTAATTTGACGTATGATAGTTTAAAATTTGAAATGACATATGTGTAAATTTGATTAAATGACATTTGTATAATATGACCCCCTTTAAATGTTAAAATTAATTGACACGTAGGATTTGGTTAATTACACCTTGAATCACTGAATGTATGTGTTTAAATTAATGATGTATGTAATTGTAAATAAATATCCAGTGAAGAACTGTAATGTAATAATCTTTAATCTACATGAAATGATAGTGTAGATTCTAGAAATAATTATATTAATTCGCACAAACAACAATGTGAATTAATACGATTGTTTCGGGATTATTTGAATTGATTATTGGATTGTGTTTGATTGTTGTTATTGCTTGTTTATTTACTTTGACACCATCCCTGTTATCACACTGCAAGTTCCCTTTGCTATGTTTTGATTTTGGATTGAATTGGAATTGGGTTGAAATGATAAATACCCAAAATGAACTTGACTTAGGATAGGGAACTTAATAACCCGATTGGTCGGTAATTTGATTTGAAATAAAATAAAGATTTTATATGAATAATAAGGTTTTGAAATAAAATTGGAACGTAAATTTTGATGAAAGTAAAATGTTAGTATTGGAATCTGAATCAAAATATTAATGTAATAAATGATGAAAGAACGTTGTTTGAAATTTAATTATTTAATAATTAATTTGAAATTATAATTGAGTTCGAAATTATAATTAAGTTTGAAATTTTAATTAAGTTGAAATTATTAAATTGAATTTAATAGTTAAGTTGAATTTATAATCAAATTTGAAATTATTAAGCTTTGAAATGATTAATAATTAAGATTGAAATTATTTAATAATTGAATGAGATTTAATTATTTTATAATTGAATAAAAATTGAATTCTTTGATAAGAGAAATTGAACTTTTGAATAAGTGGATTTGAACTTCGTTAATAAATGAAATTTAGTTTCTTAATTATTAAGTTTTGGAAAATTATTTAAGTAAGTTAATAGGTGAATTTGAACTTCCCGAATATGTGAAAGTTAGTTTCTTTATTAATTGAGTTTGAAATTTGTAACTAAGTAAATAATGAAATGGAATTGAATTTCTTTAACAAGAAATAGAATGCGTTTTATTGAAATAAACGTAAGACTTGTAATTTTGAGGATTTGATTTGACGAATTTAATTTAATTGAATTTGAAGTTTTGATATAATGAAGTTGAACTTAAGAGACTGATTTAATGAATTGGAAATGTAATAGAAATCATTTTGAATAATAATTTAACTTAATGAATATTGAATGAAATCGATAAATGAATGTACATTGATTTGAGCGTTAAATCAAAGTAATTTAAATGATTTCGGAATAAAATTTATATACGAACTTGAATCAATATTTGTATAGTTTAAATAAATATTGAAATTGAATTATAAGACTTTGAAACGGTTATTTGGAAGTTTTGAAACGTAAATTTGGAAATTGATATTCGAAGACGAATAAAATGTTGATTGATAAATTTTAATTGAAATTTAAATTGATTTGGATTTGAAATTTATTAAAGGACCAATCGGTGTAATAATTACGAAAGTTATTAAAGAGACCGGAATCGGTTATGGATATACTCTCTATCTAAACCGAAAACCACTTTAATAACTATACGCGGGGTGATGATCCAGAATGAAGTGGCTGGAATGGTGTACGTGATGACTGAAGAAAGAGAACGATAATGGATAGACTTGACACTTGTGTCAAATTGGAAATGACTAAAATCAGGAGCCGTGCCGGGCCAAATGGGGTTAGCCACCTCGAGCGAACACACTTCTTCGTAACTACTACTCATTATTTGTGATTGATTTGTGCGCCCTCGTACTTTTCAGGAGTGTTGTTTCGCGGTGTTGCGATCGCTGCGGCGATGTGTTCTCACCAGTCCGGATCAGGCGAACGGTAGTTTCACTACCTTGGTATTGCCTCATGTGCCTTGTCGTACTTGTATCCCTATATGCGCGACCACTACGAATTTGTTTGTGTTATACCTATGGAGTACTCCCTGATATCCCACCAGTTTACGGTGGAGTTTACAGTGCTGTATAGACTATAACGCTTATAAAATGTGTTAAGGGGGAATATGGTAACGCCTTAACACTATTTTGATACTTTATATTACTGATAGACATTATCTATTTAGCGTACACTACTACATAGTAGATAGTTTAACGGATCCTTAGAGGATGGTGATTCCAACATCCTTTGAGTTACTTGTATTTCGATTGCTATTTCACTTGAGTTGGATTTATTGATATGAGAATATTAATCCTGACTCGAGTGTTTTGTGTTTTGCTTTACGCTCGGGTCAGACTGAGTGGTCGATCAGCTTTCGAGACTCATCTTTGGAGTTAGAGCTTTGCTTGAAGATCCAGCCATCTACTCTGCTTTCAGTATTCGATGATTCCAGTGATGTATTCTGATTTTTATTTGATGTATCGTATATCTCTTCTATTGTAAACTCTGATGTATCTTATATATTTATATAGTAGCTTCATGAACTACTATCTCTTTTACTTCTGCTGCATATTATTACTCTGTGTCTGTGATTCTGTGATTATTTATTTACTATATATCTGAGTTTTGCCAAATTTAAATTAACAATTCGGTATTTTGAATTATTCAAGTCCGACATGTGCGGATGCGAATAGTCCACAATAGCAGGTCGTTACAGTTGGTATCAGAGCTTTTGGTAGCTCTAGGAAAAACTTAGCATATAGGGTAAATGTATTTACAGAATCACCCCCACTCGAGTTTCAATCTTTCCTTTGACTCAATTCTCTTGAATTTTGAAGCGTTCCCTCGGTTCCGAAATTCATTCTCGTCCCTCACTACTCGTCTTCTTTCAATTCTGGAGCATCCCATTACTCCACTTCAAATGATCTTTATTATGAATCGGCGGTCTCGCCAATCTTCGAATTATTTATAAATGGGGAATCTCCTTTACAATAAGCATCGATTTACCGGAGATTTCTGTATCCTCGGTTTATGATGCTATCTATTCCCTGCTATACCTGAATTCAATTTCTTGAGATCGAATGTTGATTTACCTCGAAATTCTGCATCGATCTAATTCTTGAAGTTACGGTCGACTCGGTGAAGGTTGCCCGTGAATTAAATAAGCTTATCCATCTCCTGATTCTGTTAATTGAATTATCTTATCTTCTATTTCGAACTTATTATCGAACCAAAATTCTCTTTGATTTGATTTTCATTAAATTTAAATCTCTATACTTATTTTGAAATCCATCCTTGTATCGTCGAGCGAGGAAGTGAATTCGTAATTTAATATTTAAAATGTTTTAATATATATTGTGTTGTTTGGGTTGTTGATGTTGATTTGGATTTTCGATCGATTCGTCTGATCAACGCTATCGATAGAATTTCTAAAACACTTGAGCAGAGCAAACTGACACAATATTGTTTTAAATTTGATAAATAAGATAATTTTAACTGATTATATTATATAAATATAAATTTTTTTGAAATTAAATTGTTAATGAATTTGTTGGCCGAAATGATAATATTTGATTTTCATTTATTGTATTATAAACCATTGACTATTGCATAATAAAATAAATGAATTTATAAAACTTAGTTATAATTTGATTTGGAATTTGAAGTGAATTTAAATTAGAATTTGAGAATTTGATTTCTGATAATTTCAAACTATGGTTTTAAAATGTATATTATTTAAACTATTTTCGAATAAGAATGGTTTTCAAAGAATTTTAAATGATTAAATTAGAGCTCTTCTCTTTGTCGTTGGAAAATAATTTCGGTATTGACGGTCGCATCATCGACATTCATTTTCGAGTTTAAAAGTGGAGAGACCATCAGTAGCTTACTACACTCTTGTTTTGAAATGAATTTGATTTGAAAATTTTAAAGTACAACATGATTTAAAATATATATATATACGTATTTGATTCAGATTTGATTTGGATATAATGTATATATATATATTTATTACTAAATTGGTTGAAGTTAATCGGAAATGTAATTCTTAAAATTTGGGTAAAAGATGATTTCAATTATAAATGAAACCAAAATTTTAATTAATATTTAAACTTGAGAAAATTGAATTAGGAATTTTATTTGAATAATACTCAATTGCATTCGATATAACTTGCCTAAATTTTCAAAAGTCAACTATGTGATTGAATATTATACAATATATATGATATCAAAGGAATTTTAAATAGATTTGAGTAGTTATATTAAGTGTAAATATACTTAATATATATGTGATAGGCTATTAAGTGAAATAAATTTAATGATTTGGAGATTAAGAAGAATTAATTTGTCGAATAAAGTATGATTATAATAAATGACTATTCAAATTTGAGACCTTTGAAATTGTTAATTTAAGAAAATTGGAAGATCTACAATATAAATTGTCTTTATAAATAAAACTTGAGTGCGTATAAGAAGGTTATACACTTAAAGTTTAATAATAAATTGGTTAATAGAGATAAATAGAATACTAGGTTAGTTGAATAATAAATGGATTAATAAAATAAATTGTTGTTGAAATAAATTTTGTAATAAACAATGATAAATTGAAAATAAACTAAGTTAAGGAAATTCCTTGAGCTTAAAGTCAATGGTTGAATATAAATTAATTTAAATTGAAATTTATATGGTTTAAATAAATTGTTTATTAGGTAATCCACGTCTATTTTCTTTTGGTTGTTTCTATTCTCCTACTTCCTTCCTTTTCGCGGATGAAAAGTTTTGAGTGGGGGAGAGTGTAATAACCCAGATATTTTAACGGTTTTTAAAGTAATTTAATTAACTGAATTTGTGCGAAATTTAATAAAAATAAATAAAATAAAATTTTGAAGTATAAATTTTATATTTGGAACGCGTCTAGTTAAACATACCAACCGGTAAATTTTCGTCCAAAAATATGAAAGTTTATTTCGCGAGTAAATTTACTTCAATCTATTCAGTTCAAAGCGATGAAAATAAAACGTTTTCAAAACCAAAATATTTTTACGTGGAAAAATTCTAAACCATCTTTTGAGCAAGTTGTCAGTTTGTCGTTTTTTCAAATTCGGACATCTTTGGCTCTGTCGATCTTATTTTTCTGCAAATTTTATGCATTTTCCGCTAGTAGAAATTTTGAATTTTTATAATTCAATCGTACCACTAGTATCTGTATACCATTTTGATCGTGTCGTCGCACTGATCATTGCGGTATATTTCATTCCGTGTTTTGGAATCTGGTACGATGTTGAACCGTGAAAACGGGTACCGTATCGGTACCGATTTTGTAAATTTTGGTTGTGTGACTTTTTTTTTGAATGCTTGTGTTCATTCAACAATCTACAGTATATTACGAATTTCCATCTGCTTTTATTACTTACTGAATTCAAGCGTCCACTTTTTTTTTTGCGCATCACTTTAATTTATTGCAAATGCATCATTCCAAGACTTTGCAGCTACATTTTATTTCTATACCTTAGCTCTAATATGTTGCTTACTTCCTCCTCTGCCTGCAACTAAATATTTTTGAAGCCTCCATCATCTCAATTCATAAATCACCAAAAAAAAAAAAAGAGGCCAAAACATAGTTTAGCAAAGTTATCCTCTGTCACTTGAGGCATCAGGGTTTCTTCCATAACCACTTGCATCCTCCTCTCTACAATGCATTGATACCATGTCAGCCACCCTCTATTCTCAATATCAACTTTCACCATTTTACTCACGCTCAAGTCACCATTCACCATGACAGCCACCCCTCTAACGCAAGACAACCGACGCATCCCCTTGCTTCCCACATGCCTCCGCATGCATCCCCACCCATTCCACGTCAATCGGCCTCATCTCCCTACCGTCGGCCAAGCACAGCCGCACCCACCACTCTCTCCCACTCGCCTCCGCCTCCACCAGCACTACAGTGAGCGTGAACAGCCCATTGCTCCGCTTCCTTCCACCTCCGTGAGTGTGTGTAGCCTTCAAATTGTTATTGAGGTATATATTTCCAATATATATGGTTAGGTGTTTTACACTTTATATTATATTTTGACTACTATATGTTTGAATTTTTCTATGTAATTTTTATATACATATCCTACTTTGTAATGTATGCAATTCGAGTCTACATATTATATAGTTCATAAAACTTATAGAGGTATGGTAATGCTGAAGTATATTATAACTAGAAGACAAGCATTCCATATAAATAATTTATTGTCTGTTGCATATATAAGTATGGGTAGTGTATATGTAGCTTGTAATATGATTTACCGAGACTGTAAATTTTGTTTTGGAAGTTAATTTTGACATGTATATATGTTATAGCCACATACGTATATTTAGCTTGGTTGTATATATATAGTTCGTATGTTAAGTTGTTTTGGCGATTTTATAAAAATATATTTTTCTTATATACAGGTTTATATATAACTGTTTGTTTATATATATATAAGTATATTTTATGACAGTTGTTATACTTCAAGCATAAGGTACATACTTATATAGCAGTTTCGTATACATATATCTGCATATCTTGTTATGAGATGACAAAGCTATATTTCAGTTTATAGAAATTATATTAGAAAGGAAAAGTTTTACTCTTTGTGTATGATGGTTTGTTATATCCTACATAATATTTTATTATAAATCTGTTGTTAATTAGAAGTTGGAACACTTTGTTACATGCCTTATTTAATGTATATATAGTTTATAAAGTTATAAAGTTATATAGTTTATCCATAGTCTGTTATATATAATTTGAATTTTTTTAGTCTCTGTTTTGCTTAAAGGTTATGATTACACAAAAATTATATATTATTTTAGATGTACGTTCGATTTTACAGGTGTTTTAATTTAAAAATAATGATTTTTGAAATACATATTTATTTAATTTAATACATGCTTAAATTGGAATATAACGTGATATATATAGATTTGTATATAGTTATATATAGTATATATATATCAGTTCACTTATACCAATTTTATTCATCGATCCAATTTTGATTTGATTTCATCTATTCCTATTGATCAGCTTGATCGTCGAACTCGAGTCCATCGTGCTTTGTTTTGAAATTCGTGCTTGGATTCGAAACTCATTCCATCGCCGAATATCTCTAGCCTCGAAAGGTGAGCAATCACTCACGATTAATATTCGTTTATTTATTAAATTTGATTGCAATTGAAACGACAATTGAAATATGCTACTGTTATTTATTGCACTGATATTTATGTATCAGCTCGCCTGTCACATCTGACACCATTATCTGTTAATTATACGATGATAATTCAATTTGGTTGATGATTGATTTATTGTTTGTTGTTTATATTGGATGTAAATTGAAGTGTATAAGTGATAAATATTATGCAATTTAATTTGACGTAGGATAGTTTAAAATCTGAAATGACATATGTGTAAATTTGATTAAATGACATTTGTATAATATGACCCCCTTTAAATGTTAAAATTAATTGACACGTAGGATTTGGTTAATTACACCTTGAATCACTGAATGTATGTGTTTAAATTAATGATGTATGTAATTGTAAATAAATATCCAGTGAAGAACCATAATGTAATAATCTTTAATCTAGATGAAATGATAGTGTAGATTCTAGAAATAATTATATTAATTCGCACAAACAACAATGTGAATTAATACGATTGTTTCGGGATTATTTGAATTGATTATTGGATTGTGTTTGATTGTTGTTATTGCTTGTTTATTTACTTTGACACCATCCCTGTTATCACACTGCAAGTTCCCTTTGCTATGTTTTGATTTTGGATTGAATTGGAATTGGGTTGAAATGATAAATACCCAAAATGAACTTGACTTAGGATAGGGAACTTAATAACCCGATTGGTCGGTAATTTGATTTGAAATAAAATAAAGATTTTATATGAATAATAAGGTTTTGAAATAAAATTGGAACGTAAATTTTGATGAAAGTAAAATGTTAGTATTGGAATCTGAATCAAAATATTAATGTAATAAATGATGAAAGAACGTTGTTTGAAATTTAATTATTTAATAATTAATTTGAAATTATAATTGAGTTCGAAATTATAATTAAGTTTGAAATTTTAATTAAGTTGAAATTATTAAATTGAATTTAATAGTTAAGTTGAATTTATAATCAAATTTGAAATTATTAAGCTTTGAAATGATTAATAATTAAGATTGAAATTATTTAATAATTGAATGAGATTTAATTATTTGATAACTGAATAAAAATTGAATTCTTTGATAAGAGAAATTGAACTTTTGAATAAATGGATTTGAACTTCGTTAATAAATGAAATTTGGTTTCTTAATTATTAATTTTTGGAAAATTATTTAAGTAAGTTAATAGGTGAATTTGAACTTCCCGAATATGTGAAAGTTAGTTTCTTTATTAATTGAGTTTGAAATTTGTAACTAAGTAAATAATGAAATGGAATTGAATTTCTTTAACAAGAAATAGAATGCGTTTTATTGAAATAAACGTAAGACTTGTAATTTTGAGGATTTGATTTGACGAATTTAATTTAATTGAATTTGAAGTTTTGATATAATGAATTTGAACTTAAGAGACGGATTTAATGAATTGGAAATGTAATAGAAATCGTTTTGAATAATAATTTAACTTAATGAATATTGAATGAAATCGATAAATGAATGTACATTGATTTGAGCGTTAAATCAAAGTAATTTAAATGATTGCGGAATAAAATTTATGTACGAACTTGAATCAATATTTGTATAGTTTAAATAAATATTGAAATTGAATTATAAGACTTTGAAACGGTTATTTGGAAGTTTTGAAACGTAAATTTTGGAAATTGATATTGGAAGACGAATAAAATGTTGATTGATAAATTTTAATTGAAATTTAAATTGATTTGGATTTGAAATTTATTAAACGACCAATCGGTGTAATAATTACGAAAGTTATTAAAGAGACCGGAATCGGTTATGGATATACTCTCTATCTAAACCGAAAACCACTTTAATAACTATACGCGGGGTGATGATCCAGAATGAAGTGGCTGGAATGGTGTACGTGATGACTGAAGAAAGAGAACGATAATGGATAGCCTTGACACTTGTGTCAAATTGGAAATGACTAAAATCAGGAGCCGTGCCGGGCCAAATGGGGTTAGCCACCTCGAGCGAACACACTTCTTCGTAACTACTACTCATTATTTGTGATTGATTTGTGCACCCTCGTACTTTTCAGCAGTGTTGTTTCGCGGTGTTGCGATCGCTGCGGCGATGTGTTCTCACCAGTCCGGATCAGGCGAACGGTAGTTTCACTACCTTGGTATTGCCTCATGTGCCTTGTCGTACTTGTATCCCTATATGCGCGACCACTACGAATTTGTTTGTGTTATACCTATGGAGTACTCCCTGATATCCCACCAGTTTACGGTGGAGTTTACAGTGCTGTATAGACTATAACGCTTATAAAATGTGTTAAGGGGGAATATGGTAACGCCTTAACACTATTTTGATACTTTATATTACTGATAGACATTATCTATTTAGCGTACACTACTACATAGTAGATAGTTTAACGGATCCTTAGAGGATGGTGATTCCAACATCCTTTGAGTTACTTGTATTTCGATTGCTATTTCACTTGAGTTGGATTTATTGATATGAGAATATTAATCCTGACTCGAGTGTTTTGTGTTTTGCTTTACGCTCGGGTCAGACTGAGTGGTCGATCAGCTTTCGAGACTCATCTTTGGAGTTGGAGCTTTGCTTGAAGCTCCAGCCATCTACTCTGCTTTCAGTATTCGATGATTCCAGTGATGTATTCTGATTTGTATTTGATGTATTGTATTTCTCTTCTGTTGTAAACTCTGATGTATCTTATATATTTATATAGTAGCTTCATGAACTACTATCTCTTTTACTTCCGCTGCATATTATTACTCTGTGTCTGTGATTCTGTGATTATTTATTTACTATATATCTGAGTTTTGCCAAATTTAAATTAACAATTCGGCATTTTGAATTATTCAAGTCTGACATGTGCGGATGCGAATAGTCCAAAATAGCGGGTCGTTACATAAGATTAGCTCCCTGTTTATATACAGACTTTTAAATCTTAAAGAAGAAATTTCATATCCCTCTAAATATTTGATTATGGACTAAAATATATGAATAGAAAAGGTTTGTAAGGGTATTGTAACGTCCCGCCTTTTCGCACGATTTAAAACGACACACATGCCGATTCAAACCATCCGGAAGGGCGGATTGTTATGGGGTAAATAAGAAAAATAGAGAAGAAATAAACCAAAACAGAATCTCACAGCGGAAGGATAAAATATAATAATCAAATATACAGTTCATGAAGTTGTTTACAAAACATTTGATTCTTCTTTATACAATAAATATCATAGTTAGACATACCAACACAATCAATGCAGCGGAACAGTATGAGTGTGGTGCAATAATATAGATAATAATAATACGAATTCTTCGTCTTCGTCCTCCAAAGCTAAAGTCTTCAATCCTGAAACGCTCGGACTGACCCGAGCGATTTTGAAAGGACAAAAACACTCGAGTCAGAACTAAAGGTTCTTATGTAAGTTAAAATTAACAGAAATAAATATGAGTGCTATAACTCAAGAGATGCTCGGGATTTACATCTCCTAAGGATCCGTTAAACTATTTACTATGTAGTATATTGCGCTATTATAATAGTGTCTATAGTAAAATAAACATATTTTTAAATAGCATTAAGGCTTTACATTTTCCACCTTAACACGTAATAGTCCCAGTAGTCCATCCAATATCATAGTCCCTCCTGATCGGGAAGCCACCAGAGGATACCATACGGGCTACGGGAGAAATCCAAACTCGTACAAGGCGCGATATGGTAGGTGACACCGCACAAACTAGGCAATGCCAGGGTAGATATACCAATTGCTACTCGGGCTGATGGTAACGCGTAGCCGCAGCTACCGCCCACCTCGAACAAACACCCCCAAAACAAAGAAATCAATAGTGGCCACCGAATCAATCCAAAGTCAGAGTATGGTATCGAAGGAGTGCGTTCGATCAGAGGACTGACCTCATTGGCCCGAGAATCGCTCCTGTTTTAGCCACCTTATGCCAACTCACCGGAGTTGGGTCCACGTATTTACCTTACAGGCAACGCCGCCACCAACCTACTTCATTCTGGAATCTCCACCGCGTACACGGTTAGTCAAAGTGGTTTTCGGTATCGACAGAGAGTATGTCCATATCCGATCCCGGTCTCTTTGCTAACCAATCGTTATTATAACACCGCGGTCATTTTAAAAAATATAGTTTATACTTTAAAACCAAATAAACATTTTCATTTCAAAACTATGAATACGATATCAATTTAAAGCCCAAAACAATATGATATCCTTTTCTCAAATATAATTCTTTTCCAAAATCATACTGCTTTAAATTTCAAAATATCTGGAAACCAAATATTTGAGTTATACTTCAAAGCATAATATTTCGAAATTCATAATTTAAAACCATAACTTCTCAAACTTAAATGGTTCGGATAGTCAATGGTATATAGAATAAATGGTTTAACTTTAAGGTTACTTTGTAAAGAAATTATTTCCAGGGCTTTACAAATATACTTCTTTATTTAAAGTCTAAACCAAATTTAAATATCACTTTCAAGTTCCAAAACCACTTCAATTTCTATTTATATATATATCCATTTGGAGTATTAATATTTCAAAACTAAAGTTGGAATTTATTCTTTCAACAAATTAAATGTTCTATTATTTAGTTTTGAATATTTACATAAAATCTATAAATAAAACTCCAATTTCTAGAAATTAAATATTTTCTTCAATTTAATTTATAAAAATATTCCATTTAAGTAAATCTTGGAAAATCCATTTATAAATATCATACCTTAAAATTTCCAAACTTAAACATATAAGATAAATTACCAAATTCCATTTTTCTCAAATTTTTATCATTTTATTCAACAGGATTATACACCGCTTAAACTTAAAATTTTAACTTCATATGTGTATATATCGAAGAATAATATTTTATAAAATATCAAAATTAAATTTTTATAAACCGTATCCCATCCAAACCATAGAAATCACTTTTAAAATAATTTATATATAGACCACGGTGTCTGTATATAATTTTCTATCCTATGGTCAAGTAATACGGATATTTATCATTTCAATCCGCAATTTAAAATAAAATTTTGCGGTTGTATATCATTTCAAATCACAATCCCGAATGAAATGAAATATGCATGATAACTTGCAGTTTAAATGATATAAAATAAAACATCCATTCATCAACATCATCCATCATCCAAATCGCAATCACCATCCAAATAAACAATATCAATATATATCTGATAATATATAACAGGTAATAACTGGCAGTTATATTCAAAATAAATTTAACAACTATTAAACTAACAGTTTATATTCAGTAATAAAATTTATAACTGTTTCCTAGCAGTTTATATGCAAATGAATAAATTCTAACTGTTCATTAATATGCAATAAATAAACTAAATTAACAGTTAATTTAAATAAATGCGAATTAACAGATATGATGAATAAAACATGTCAAACATTCATAAATAAATTTCCACTCATATCTAAAATGAATTTAACAAACATAAAAACTTTTAGTAGTTGTGAGTGGGTTAAACACTCACCTTTTGAATTTAAATTGAATTCAAATTCAATTTAAACCCAAAAATTTGACAGTCCCCAAATTCATCCAAACTAGTGCCAAAACGTCAAAAATTCCGATATGATCCCAGCAAAACAAACCGCGCGTGACTCCGAGCTCGTATGCAAAAGTTATGAAAATTTGAAAAATGGAAAATTCTGGTCGTGGGTCGACTTCGGGTTCGACTTCGGTGCGCCGCCTCAATTCCCTGGTACTTGCTTGGAGTTTTCGCCAAAACGACCCGGAGCGACCCGAGTCATTTTCTTCCTGACCCGAAGTTGCTCTAGGGTTTTCTCCCCTGAAACCCGAAGCGCGACCAGAAGCTGCTGCAGATCCGCAATTTTTTTTTTTTTCAAAATTGAAATTTTTTTTTTTTGGAATTTGGGAATTAGGTTTTTTTTTCTGCCAATTAGAATGAGGAGGTGAGAAGGAGATGTATGTATAGAAAAATGAAAATAAGGAGTGGCTAGGGTTTATAACAGGTTATATATAGACAAGGCTGAAAAATAATAGATGGATCGGATTGGATCTAAACACAAGTTTAAATTTAGGCATAAACATATATGCAATAAACTAGCATTAAATTTTGAAACGTGAATTGATTTAATTGGAAATAAATTACCCAATCCAAATTTATTTTAATCAGTTTCCAATTAAACTGATTAGATTCAATTCCAACCCTTTAATTGAGCCTATAATTACTTTGTAATGCAGTTAACATTTGTCTCACGTTTCATTCCATATATATTCAAATTTCCAGCTTCCCTTTGTATAAATTATTATTTCCAAATATATTGAAGTTGTTATTCCAAATTATTAATCCAACCCAACTATATACATGTGCTAAAATTAGAAATTATCAATTAAGTTTCCCAAAAATTTCATTGAATTAAATCTTCATTCTTATTATTCAATCCATTATAGCCAAATGGATGAAATTAACATACATAGATATTTTTCAAATTTCAACTAAATTTTCAATTAACGTAAAATAAATGTTTAATTTTTACTTAATTGCAAAAACTCAATTACCTTAATTCTTTATATTCATATAAATAAACAATTCTTGATTTACAATCTTTTCATTCACCCATAGTCATATTATAAATAGAATTTATATTATCTTCAATTATTTCGATTAAATCTATTATCATACATTACTTTAATATACTGACAACATTACTTTTGCACCCTTTCATTTACCCAACTGTCATTTTATAAATAAACTTAACAATAGATTCATACTCTATTACATAAATGCATACCCTTTTATCTACATTAAAATCTTCGTAACTTCAAACACTTAATCCATTTAATTCCAATTACTCCTTTCATTAAATTTTGGATTCAACCTCCATTCTTTATATACACTAACCATCATTTAATAAAGAATTTATTTACGTTATTCCCCATTTATTACCTTAATTTATTTATCGTAACATTTAATTTATAATTATTGCAATGATTTCCGATTTAATTTTAGATCTCAATTTACACAATAATTTATTAATTCCATCTAAATTTACATCTTCCTAGTATCTAAATATTTAATAATTTGCTTACCACCTTTAAATTAAATATTTACTAGTCGATTTGTGTCATATCTAACCCCTTAGATATAAAAAAAATACTAAAGGTAAATTCACATCTAAATTCATTGTCAATTATTTCAGTAAATAAATTTTCAAAGGTTACTGCAATTAATCCCATTAATTGCAATAAATTCTAATAAATTTGATTTTATCGGATTACAAACTTAATATTAAATCAATTATTACTCCCTACATAGTTAACGTTTCTTTTATATTCCAATACATTAATATTTAATTAAATTTCCATCTTTTTTTTGCATATATTACTGGATTTAAATTAAATTGTAATTTTGTTAACTTAACACATAAATAAAACTTAAAAACCTCAATTAATTCATTCCACTTCGGTTTCATTCTTAAGATTACACTAATTATTATATTGTAAAATGAAATTTTCCCTTGGTTACATCTTATTTATTCACTTACCAATATTCCACACTAACTGCAGTAATTTAGTGCATTAATTGAAATTGATCAAAATAAAACTTAACAAACAAATAGAATAAATACGTACAATAACTATTGTCATTAAATCTATTTCATAAGTCTACACTCAATTATTTCCTTAAAATATGTTTTATGTTTATACAAATTTATGTTCACTCTTCCGTTACTATATATTAATAATTATTAAATCAATGTTTATTCTTAATAACACATTATAACTACTCAACATATAAAAGAACTTTACTCCCCATAAATTTATTGACACATAAGTTAGGAAATTGATAATGGTTGTTATCCTTACTTAAATCTATTTCCAATTAACGTCTACCAAATTGCATTCTCTTATGTTCTATCCAAACATTTATTTAGATTTTATTTCCATCAATAAATAAATATTTACATCCATTTATTAACAATTCACTTTCATTATACAATTGCAATTCATTTGTTATAAATAAAATTTCAAATTTTGTTTTTGTCAGCATAAATTAACAAACATATTTAATTAAGAGATTATAATGTTTCTCACTATTTATTTACACTCCATTAAAACCCAACAGTCGTTTCAAACCACATTTGAATTGCATTAAATTGGTTATCCGTCAACTGCCATATATATTACTTCCTTAACTCACATACAGTTACAATTTTATTAATATATATTAATACATAGGTGATTTAAATTCCTGTCTTGAATTCCTTATTTATATTTTATTCAAGTGCAACAATTTACACTAATTCTTTATTTACTTCACTTAAATTTCAATAATTGGGTTAAATAACTGTTTCTACAGTTCATTATTAATTACACATTTAACTCTCCTTCATTTATTCAACTTACACAAAGGTATACATCTTACACTATCTCAATCATTAGATTTTCATTCAATTTGACTATAATAAACTTTAATTACCGTTGCTAAAGTTTTCAGTTAGCGTTCATTCCAGTATTAATTCATCTCTTATATTTATATATATTTTTCTAAAATAAAAATTTAAATTTCAAAATCCATTTTAATTAATAATTTAATTGTCGAAATTTACGGGTCGTTACACTCTCCCCCACTCAAAACTTTTCGTCCCCGAAAAGGAAAAGAAGGAAAAAGAAGAATTTCGAAATCAATATTTTAAATTTACCGAATTAGTTAATTTAGCTAAAATATACAAATTTATATACAGTGAAATATTTAAGTGATTTCACCATTAATTAACCAATCAATACAACAATCATCAAACTTACAAACAGCATACATACACAAGACAAAGCACCCATTTATCCAACAATCAAGAAGTTGTTCGGGTTCAAAACTTGAAATTGTACGAAATGAAAAATAACCATCCAGTGTATCATTTACTCAACAGTCTTAGATGGGACAAAATAGATTATTTATTCATCCAACTACTTCAAATTTCCTTACCCGACCAACCATAAATCAAACAATACCAATTCCACCAACAAATCAATTAACTCATTATGAATTTTTAATTCATACATTAGCTGTTTGATCTTTTCATTCATATAACAATTTATCTTTTATTTTCATTTATTTTCATTCTTATACCACATAAATTATCCCTTTATAATTTACATTTATTTTGGTCATGTAAGTTTCTCCTATTGTATTAAATTTAATGAACTTCTCACTTTCAATCATTTATTAAATGCTTACATTTTATTATATTTAATTACAGTAATCATTTTGAACTACACTTAAATTCTTAACCTGATAACATTCATTCTTATAAGTGAAAGATTTTATTTATTAATTATCTATGGATTGCAGTCATTTATATTTTTCCCACTTTCCATTATATTAGAATAGTGGAAACTAAACATACTTAAGTTAATACCCTACAATCAATCCTTATTTATTAAAGAATTTCATTCTATTTACTTAAGTTCATATCACCTATTAATAATACTTAACTTTATTTTCAGTAAAATTTCAATTATAACTTAAGTTTATACCATTAAATTCTTATTTATAACAGTAATTTATTGAATACTTCGTTATTTCCAAAATTTCTACTTGTATAATATTCTATTCCCAATCTCTTATTTAACGTTTCAACTTTTCATATTTGGTAAGTTATATCTGTTAAATAAAATGCAAAGGAACTTATACAAGTTTTATCTCATCCTTTAATTAAATTTAATGTTCAACAATATTACTCTTTGTTTCATATGTTACAAATTTCAAATTTTCTTTAAATCCATTAATAACTTAGCATTAAATCTCTTACCTAAATTAGAGGTTTCAATTATTAATTACTTACCTTTTATTTTACTACAATAATTGAAACAATTAATTAATGGAAATTTAAGAATTAAATACCAGGTTAAATTTCAAATTATTTAAAATAATAGATAAATAATTTCTTACAACTTCGAAAATGAATCTGCAGTAAAACTACTACAATGGCCTTTCCCCTTCGAAACTCGAAAATGAAAGTCGATGATGCGGCCGCCATCACCGAAATTATTTTCCAGCGACAAAGAGGAAAGTACAAAACTTATTTTCTCCAAAAATCTTCTTTAAAACAATTCTTCCGAATTATATTAAAATATTTATATCAGAAAGTACTTATACACAATACTATTATATTCCAAAAAAATTTTTTTCGAAAGAAATTTCAAAACCCCGGAACTTAAGCCCTAAATTTCCAGATTTCATTTATTTTAGTTTCAACTTAGTTTCAACTGTTACTTATATTTTCATTACCTAACACCCAATCTATAGCAACCAAATATATGTCATTATAAAATATTTTTATATATAGAAAATATAATAGGCAAAGTTATTTCATTTACCTATATTAAAATCAAATATTATGTCGGTCTGTCCTATTAAGTGTTTAGAAATCCTTATTGATGTCACAGCGTCCCATGCACCAACCAGAATTTATAAATACCAAACGGAACAAATTAACACAATATTAAAACCTTTTATAACACTAACAAATACGCTCTCTCATATATATACACTCAGCGACTCCCAAAGGGTATTACTACCCTATTAGTAAAGAGTCAAACCCCACAAAGCTAAGGTTTATCGCTAAACCAAAGCTCTGATACCAACTGTAACGTCCCGCCTTTTCACACGATTTAAAACGACACACATGCCGATTCAAACCATCCGGAAGGGCGGATTGTTATGGGGTAAATAAGAAAAATAGAGAAGAAATAAACCAAAATAGAATCTCACAGCGGAAGGATAAAATATAATAATCAAATATACAGTTCATGAAGTTGTTTACAAAACATTTGATTCTTCTTTATTAAATAAATATCAGAGTTACGCATACCAACACAATCAGTGCAGCGGAACAGTATGAGTGTGGTGCAATAATATAGATAATAATAATATGAATTCTTCGTCTTCGTCCTCCAAAGCTAAAGTCTTCAATCCTGAAACGCTCGGACTGACCCGAGCGAATTTGAAAGGACAAAAACACTCGAGTCAGAACTAAAGGTTCTTATGTAAGTTAAAATTAACAGAAATAAATATGAGTGCAATAACTCAAGAGATGCTCGAGATTTACATCTCCTAAGGATCCGTTAAACTATTTACTATGTAGTATATTGCGCTATTATAATAGTGTCTATAGTAAAATAAACATATTTTTAAATAGCATTAAGGCTTTACATTTTCCACCTTAACACGTAATAGTCCCAGTAGTCCATCCAATATCATAGTCCCTCCTGATCGGGAAGCCACCAGAGGATACCACACGGGCTACGGGAGAAATCCAAACTCGTACAAGGCGCGATAGGGTAGGTGACACGGCACAAACTAGGCAATGCCAGGGTAGATATACCAATTGCTACTCGGGCTGATGGTAACGCGTAACCGCAGCTACCGCCCACCTCGAACAAACACCCCCAAAACAAAGAAATCAATAGTGGCCACCGAATCAATCCAAAGTCAGAGTATGGTATCGAAGGAGTGCGTTCGATCAGAGGAATGGCCTCATTGGCCCGAGAATCGCTCCTGTTTTGGCCACCTTATGCCAACTCACGGGAGTTGGGTCCACGTATTTACCTTACAGGCAACGCCGCCACCAACCTACTTCATTCTGGAATCTCCACCGCCTACACGGTTAGTCAAAGTGGTTTCGGTATCGACAGAGAGTATGTCCATATCTGATCCCGGTCTCTTTGCCAACCAATCGTTATTATAACACCGCGGTCATTTTAAAAAATATAGTTTATACTTTAAAAACAAATAAACATTTTCATTTCAAAACTATGAATACGATATCAATTTAAAGCCCAAAACAATATGATATCCTTTTCTCAAATATAATTCTTTTCCAAAATCATAGTGCTTTAAATTTTAAAATATTTGGAAACCAAATATTTGAGTTATACTTCAAAGCATAATATTTCGAAATTCATAATTTAAAACCATAACTTCTAAAACTTAAATGGTTCGGATAGTCAATGGTATATAGAATAAATGGTTTAACTTTAAGGTTACTTTGTAAAGAAATTATTTCCAGGGCTTTACAAATATACTTCTTTATTTAAAGTCTAAACCAAATTTAAATATCACTTTCAAGTTCTAAAACCACTTCAATTTCTATTTATATATATATATCCATTTGGAGTATTAATATTTCAAAACTAAAGTTGGAATTTATTCTTTCAACAAATTAAATGTTCTATTATTTAGTTTTGAATATTTAAATAAAATCTATAAATAAAACTCCAATTTCTAGAAATTAAATATTTTCTTCAATTTAATTTATAAAAATATTCCATTTAAGTAAATCTTGGAAAATCCATTTATAAATATCATACCTTAAAATTTCCAAACTTAAACATATAAGATAAATTACCAAATTCCATTTTTCTCAAATTTTTATCATTTTATTCAACAGGATTATACACAGCTTAAATTTAAAATTTTAACTTCATATGTGTATATATCGAAGAATAATATTTCATAAAATATCAAAATTAAATTTTTATAAACCGTATCCCATCCAAACCATAGAAATCACTTTTAAAATAATTTATATATAGACCACGGTGCCTGTATATAATTTTCTATCCTATGGTCAAGTGATACAGATATTTATCATTTCAATCCGCAATTTAAAATAAAATTTTGCGGTTGTATATCATTTTAAACCACAATCCCGAATGAAATGAAATATGCATGATAACTTGCAGTTTAAATGATATAAAATAAAACATCCATTCATCAACATCATCCATCATCCAAATCGCAATCATCATCCCAATAAACAATATCAATATATATCTGATAATATATAACAGGTAATAACTGGCAGTTATATTCAAAATAAATTTAACAACTATTAAACTAACAGTTTATATTCAGTAATAAAATTTATAACTGTTTCCTAGCAGTTTATATGCAAATAAATGAATTCTAACTGTTCATTAATATGCAATAAATAAACTAAATTAACAGTTAATTTAAATAAATGCGAATTAACAGATATGATGAATAAAACATGCCAAACAGTCATAAATAAATTTCCACTCATATCTAAAATGAATTTAACAAACATAAAAACTTTTAGTAGTTGTGAGTGGGTTAAACACTCACCTTTTGAATTTAAATTGAATTCAAATTCAATTTAAACCCAAAAATTTGACAGTCTCCAAATTCATCCAAACTAGTTCCAAAACGTCAGAAATTCCGATACGATCCCAGCAAAACAAACCGCGCGTGAATCCGAGCTCGTATGCAAAAGTTATGAAAATTTGAAAAATGGAAAATTCTGGTCCTGGGTCGACTTCGGGTTCGACTTCGGTGCGCCGCCTCAATTCCCCGGTACTTGCTTGGAGTTTTCGCCAAAACGATCAGGAGCGACTCGAGTCATTTTCTTCTTGACCCGAAGTTGCTCTAGGGTTTTCTCCCCTGAAACCCGAAGCGCGACCAGAAGCTACTGCAGATCCGCAATTTTTTTTTTTTTTTTGAAATTGATTTTTTTTTTTTTTGAAATTTGAGAATTAGGTTTTTTTTCTGCCATTAGAATGAGGAGGTGAGAAGGAGATGTATGTATAGAAAAATGAAAATAAGAAGTGGCTAGGGTTTATAACATGTTATATATAGACAAGGCTGAAAAATAATAGATGGATCGAATTGGATCTAAACACAAGTTTAAATTTAGGCATAAACATATATGCAATAAACTAGCATTAAATTTTGAAACGTGAATTGATTTAATTGGAAATAAATTACCCAATCCAAATTTATTTTAATCAGTTTCCAATTAAACTGATTAGATTCAATTCCAACCCTTTAATTGAGCCTATCATTACTTTGTAACGCAGTTAACATTTGTCTCACGTTTCATTCCATATATATTCAAATTTCCAGCTTCCCTTTGTATAAATTATTATTTCCAAATATATTGAAGTTGTTATTCCAAATTATTATTCCAACCCAACTATATACATGTGCTAAAATTAGAAATTATCAATTAAGTTTCCCAAAAATTTCATTGAATTAAATCTTCATTCTTATTATTCAATCCATTATAGCCAAATGGATGAAATTAACATACATAAATATTTTTCAAATTTCAACTAAATTTTCAATTAACGTAAAATAAATGTTTAATTTTTACTTAATTACAAAAACTCAATTACCTTAATTCTTTATATTCATATAAATAAACAATTCTTGATTTACAATCTTTTCATTCACCCATAGTCATATTATAAATAGAATTTATATTATCTTCAATTATTTCGATTAAATCTATTATCATACATTACTTTAATATACTGACAACATTACTTTTGCACCCTTTCATTTACCCAACTGTCATTTTATAAATAAACTTAACAATAGATTCATACTCTATTACATAAATGCATACCCTTTTATCTACATTATAACCTTCGTAACTTCAAACACTTAATCCATTTAATTCCAATTACTCCTTTCATTAAATTTTGGATTCAACCTCCATTCTTTATATACACTAACCATCATTTAATGAAGAATTTATTTACGTTATTCCCCATTTATTACCTTAATTTATTTATCGTAACATTTAATTTATAATTATTGCAATGATTTCCGATTTAATTTTAGATCTCAATTTACACAATAATTTATTAATTCCATCTAAATTTACATCTTCCTAATATCTAAATATTTAATAATTTTCTTACCACCTTTAAAATAAATATTTACTAGTCGATTTGTGTCATATCTAACCCCTTAGATATAAAAAAAAATACTAAAGGCAAATTCACATCTAAATTCATTGTCAATTATTTCGGTAAATAAATTTTCAAAGGTTACTGCAATTAATCCCATTAATTGCAATAAATTCTAATAAATTTGATTTTATCGGATTACAAACTTAATATTAAATCAATTATTACTCCCTACATAGTTAACGTTTCTTTTATATTCCAATACATTAATATTTAATTAAATTTCCATCTTTTATTTGCATAAATTACTGGATTTAAATTAAATTGTAATTTTGTTAACTTAACACATAAATAAAACTTAAAAACCTCAATTAATTCATTCTACTTCGGTTTCATTCTTAAGATTACACTAATTATTATATTGTAAAATGAAATTTTCCCTTGGTTACATCTTATTTATTCACTTACAAATATTCCACACTAACTGCAGTAATTTAGTGCATTAATTGAAATTGATCAAAATAAAACTTAACAATCAAATAGAATAAATACGTACAATAACTATTGTCATTAAATCTATTTCATAAGTCTACACTCAATTATTTCCTTAAAATAAGTTTTATGTTTATACAAATTTATGTTCACTCTTCCGTTACTATATATTAATAATTATTAAATCAATGTTTATTCTTAATAACACATTATAACTACTCAACATATAAAAGAACTTTACTCCCCATAAATTTATTGACACATAAGTTAGGAAATTGATAATGGTTGTTATCCTTACTTAAATCTATTTCCAATTAACGTCTACCAAATTGCATTCTCTTATGTTCTATCCAAACATTTATTTAGATTTTATTTCCATCAATAAATAAATATTTACATCCATTTATTAACAATTCACTTTCATTATACAATTGCAATTCATTTGTTATAAATAAAATTTCAAATTTTGTTTTTGTCAGCATAAATTAACAAACATATTTAATTAAGAGATTATAATGTTTCTCACTATTTATTTACACTCCATTAAAACCCAACAGTCGTTTCAAACCACATTTGAATTGAATTAAATTGGTTATCCGTCAACTGCCATATATATTACTTCCTTAACTCACATACAGTTACAATTTAATTAATATATATTAATACATAGGTGATTTAAATTCCTGTCTTAAATTCCTTATTTATATTTTATTCAAGTGCAATAATTTACACTAATTCTTTATTTACTTCACTTAAATTTCAACAATTTGGTTAAATAACTTGTAACATCCCGAAATTTTTGAAAACTAAAAATAGATAAATTGTTTGAACTTCGGGATTTAACTAGTAAAATTTAATCTAAAGATTTTATTGTTGATATTAATATTACACATTAATATAGAATTAAATAAAAAGAGATATTGATAGATGATCTTTTAATAGAATTTAGAATTTGTTAAAGTTATGATGAAATTATAAGATTTAAATCACATAACAAATAAGTAAACATCTAAACAAATAATTAAATAAAAGATCAAACAAATAAATAAATAAAAGATATAAACAAAGGATCAAACAAATGAACAAATAATTAAACAAATAGTTGAACCAAAGAACAAACAATTAACAAAAGAATAAATAAACAAATAAATGAACAAATAAACAAGCAAGATAGCAAAACAGTAAGAAAAAAAAAAAAAAACATAACATGCTTAAATTAACAAAGTAACTAAACAACTTGCAAAAAGAAAATGTACAGGCCAGTAAACTAAAAAGGGTAAGCAAAAGAAATAAAATAAAGTAAAACATACTCTTACATTATTAAAATATAAAACAAATCAAATAGCATGATGAAAATATACAAGCATGAAACACTACATACTTTCATTAAATGCAAGCATCTACAAAGAAGCATAACTGCATTTAATACAAGCAGCATACTTCATTTAATGTTATTACTGCATAGCAGATCTAAAAGCATGGGTTAGTTTTTTATACTTCAACTTGTACTTGCTTTACTGGACTCAGTTTACCCTTTCACCTGCACACCATCTCTTCTACATATACATGCATATTTGCTTTAGTTCATTCGAACAAAAACATAGCAAAGTCTGGGAAGAAAATATTTAAAACATTATTGTTTTTATAAAGAAAAATAAAAGCAAAAAAAAAAATCAGAGAGTGAAAGAGAGAAGGACCAACTGCAGTCTTCCAAACAACATAGTGCTTTCTGTTTCAAAACAAACATGTGAGTAACCATCAACTTAAAGGCTTTAAGTTTAAACAGCAAAGATGATTTATGGGTTATAGTGTGTTGTATATGTTTATCTAAAAAAAAAAAAAAAATGATTTGATATATAGTATACCCAGGATTGCTCTGTATATTTTCCTTTCCTCTGTTAAGAATTACAGAGATAGGTTAATATTCAAGCTTAAGTTGTTTCCAGTTAAAACATTATAAAGTTTTTCATTTTTAATCTTAAAACAAGATGTTAGAACATCAAATAGAATTTTTGAAGTAGATTTAAAGCATGATTAATAAATAGTACTGCAGGAAACTCTTTACAGGTTTCAAATCAACAATTGACAAAAACAGATTGTTGTAAATTATGAATTCAAAAACACTTATGTAATCTATACTGCAATCCATGATTTTTAAAACAGAAATGAAGATTTTTAGTTGGGTATAGACAGAGCAGTTCGAACATGAACAAAAAAATCGTTTTCTTTGAATTTCCAGAGATCGAGTTAATAATAGATGTTGTAATTTGAATTGAAGTGAGTTTGAACTTCCATAATGACAAGAAAAATAATAAATAAAATTTCGAATGTGTGAAGTTGCCATTCGAACCCAAAATAGGGTTTAAAACTGGAAGTTGCAGTGCGAAAAAAAATGGTGTGATTTTGTCGAAATGGAATGATCGAGCTCCATGATATCGAGGGGAGGGAAAAAAACATGGGGTTAGCGTGATGTGGCCAAGGTCGCGACGTCTCTGGTGGTCTATGAGGAGGTGGAGAGGCGTTTTAGTGGGTTTGGTCGACTGCAGTTTTTCGAGTGGCTGGTCATATTTTGATGTAGAAGCGATGACTTCGAATTTGTTTTTGATTTCGAGTTATGGGATGAAACGCGACTTGCTGGAGGTGGAGATGGCCATGGGTGCGGCGGCGAACCACCGTGCACGTGCACGGTGGTGATGGTGTTCGTGTCTGTTGTTTGTGAGTGCCAGAAGTTTGCGTCTCGTGCTCGAGTTTTTCTGGGTTTGCTTCGAGTGGTTACTCGTGTTCGAGCGAGTTTTTCCCTGAAGCTATTTAGTTAGCTAAAGGTTTGTAACTTAAAGAGAAAAAAAAAAGAAAAGAAAAAAAGAAACTGGAAGAAGAAAGAAGAACAGGCATGGGAAAGGAGAGAATGGAAGTCACGGAGAGGTAGCGTAATGAAACGGGGTGGACACGAGTGAAACACGGGCTTTACTCGGGCTGTTTTTATGGGCTCAGCCCATTCAAATCTTTAAGTTATCAATGTAAATAAATTTTTTTGTGTTTTATAATATAAACAGTTTTGATTTGTTAAGATAAATTTTTAACAAATGCTTTAGGATTTGTAAATTCTTTAATTGGTAAAGAAAGTTAAAAATCAAAATTTAATTAAATGATTAAATTTTAAAAGAAGAATTTTAAATAAATTTACATTAAAATTTCAATATAACAATAAATTAATTTTTTTTAAAGTATAAACAGATTTTTCAAATGAAAATTAAGGTAAACTATTTTATCAATAGTTTTGAAAAGGAATTTAGAATAATTTAAAGTTGTGATTAAAATTGATTTAATAAACAATTAAGTACTCGAATAAATTTATAATTAAGAATTTATTGATTTGAGAAAGCAAGTTAATTAATTTAAATTGACACTTAATTAAAATAACTAATTAAGGAAAAATCAATGTATCAAGACGATTAAGATTAATTTAATAATCATTAAGAATAATAAATCATTGATTGAATAATCAATAAAATAAACATTTGGTTAATTTATCTCATTCGTTTTGATAAATAAATAACTAACTATAGTTGTTAACTTATATTGACATCTCTGTTCTGTTCGAAATTCTGTATGATGATATTGCCATGTTATTGCACTGTGATTGTGATTCGTACTATATTGATGTGAAAACCCTGTTGTCTGTAAAACGGCATTTAAACTTCGATGCGACAGGGAATCGGATTTCAATTGGTTATCCGAAACCCACATCGAACCTATGAATTATTATGAATGACATCCACATTGTTTTTAAATTAACGCTCACTATTCGGTTTAACCGGGAGATGACCTTTGTGTCGTATAACCCATTCCGAATAGTGATACGTCGAATTGGATAGCATTTGAAGACCGGTGTTGAAGACCGGATATTTGCGAGAGCGATAGGATGACCTGTCGATTGACTCTGCACCGAGTTGCTCCGGTATAGAGTTCTCTATATGTGATGGTGAATCCGATCAGGATTGTGGATATCCGGATTTGCAAGGACTTCTTTGGAAGTGCCTTCGGTTCTGTTCGAACCCAGAACAGACTTGTATGGATTGTGTGTCTGACATTACAAGTTGAGATATAAAGCAGATTTCTTTCAAATATATTTCTGTTGGTGGCGGAGAATTTATTCTTTTAGCTTAACACCCTTCTCTGAGACGTACGAGCTCAGAGGTTATATAGTTGAAGTTATCAGCGATATATTCCCAATTTGGTAATGTGACATGCTGAGTGTTGCTGAAATGATCATTGTGTTGATTATTTGTGATAGGATCATTTATTTGATCGTCTATCTTACTGATCATTGTGTTGATCATTTGTTGACCCAAAGCATGGCTTTTGTATAAAGTATGTTTTTGTGGACGTGACTTCGTCGGACCTCACACCCCGAAATGGTCGAAACAGGAAAGATGAAGCAAGGTTATTGGGGGTAGCACCCCTTAGGGTATGTACATTTCCTTCTGGATAGAAGTGGTATCATGGTATGGAGCCCAGATACTTAACTTATGTGGATATCGCAGATATATATATATATGATTTTGTGATTTGTTGCTGGGGCCCCGGTTAAAGGTTGGTTACGACCGGGAGATGGCATACTCGTGTCAGTAGTTACCCAGTTATGGGTAACCCGGCCTTGTGTTGGTAGAGATCCGGTTTGGTTCTCGGGGACGTCCTTCCAGAGGCGTTCTCAGTGGCAATGGGAAGTTCCTTGGCCTGACCATTTGTTGGAAATCCAATTTCCAATACGAAACCCTGTACGGTTTTAGTTGTAGAACCTGCCATTTACTTATGGTGGTCACCACTGTTTAGATGGTAGCTATAGTAGGCATAGTTCGAAATGTCTATGCTGGCTAAGATTTATATTCTACTTTCGAAATGATTTACTTCACTATGCACTAGTAATAATATCAAAGAATTCTTTCCTCGTATCAAGCATATTTAACTGTCATAAGAAGAAATCTCCTCCAATTCTGCGTTTGCATTGTGTGTGTGGCGGGAGGTCTTATGGTAGTTCCATTTTTAAAAGCATTCCGAAAATTCTTTTATAAATCTTGTTTATTTAAAATACAACTGTCTTGTTTACTCATACCAGTCCCATGACTGATCCGGAGTTTATTGTTTTCTTTCCTAAACTCTGGGTGCCCATTATTTCCACACGGGCAGCCTAGTAGCAGGTTTCTATATTTTGGAGTAGCAGTATTTTGAGCTCTTATCTTGGAGCTATCTTAGGAGCTTTTGGAGATTACAGGTGTTAACTTTTGGGAGTTCGTTATCATCTCTCATTTGAGAACTTTTGGATATATGTTCACTGTTGTATTATCATGATGTTGTATTTGGAGTTGTAGTGTATGTATTATGTACTCTGTTGCAGTATGGATATTATGTTGATGTTGTAACAGTGATGTTATTTATGATATTGATTCTGTTCCGCTGTTTTATATACATCTAATTGTTGTTATAAGCTCCGGCGATGCGAATTTGATGTCGTTTATTGGACATCGAGTTTGGGTCGTCACAAAGTGGTATCAGAGCTGTTGGTTGAGTAAGAACTTTAGCTACGGAGTATAACACATTAGATGGCTCATTAGAGATAGGGTGAAGTATACCCTAGAATGAGTATAATAAAAATTGAAACTTTAAAATTTTCTTAGTCTGTTATTTTTACTGCTGATATTCCTTAAGATATTTCGTCTGCATATCTAAATCAATTTTCTTACTAATCTCAGATAGTGAAAATGAGTGGACGCAGAGGAAGAGTGAGGGGTCAAGGCAATGCTGCAATACCAAATCAAATTCCCGCAGCCGCAGAAGCAGTAATAGAAATTCAGCAGCAGCCGGACTTGGCTGAATTATATAAGAAGTTTGAAAAGCTTGGTGGAAAACCATTTATTGGCAAAGAGTCAATTATTGACGCTCAAGCTTGGGTAAGATCGTGTGAAAAGATTTTTAAAGGACTAAAATTGCAGGATGAGCAGAAAAGACTTATAGCTTCTTGGCAACTCCAAGGAGAAGCTTCAGCTTGGTGGGAAACCATCATTGTAGATGAACCCGAGGAAGAATTCACTTGGGATCGTTTTAAAGAAGTGTTTGAGAAACGTTACATGCCATCAGCGGGTGTTTCTAGAATGTATCAAGAATTTCTGGATTTGAAACAAGGAAGTTTGTCGTTTGAAGAATATTTGAATAAATTCAGTGAACTATCTCGGTTTGGTCCGGAATTGCTAAATACACCTCTGAAGAAAAACGAAAGGTTTATCCGAGGAATGAACCAGAAATATCATGGAAGAATGACGGGTCATGTTAAAGAATCTTTCTCAGATTTAGTAGATATGGGTTACAGGTACGCTACTCTTGATATACAGGAAGCGACTGTGGAGAAAGGTAATTCAGGTAGTCAGAATTATAAAAAGCGTAAATTCGGAGGCAAGAAACCTTGGCAAGGCAATGAGAAGAAGAGGAATATTCAGGGAAGCGCAGCAGAAAATGTCACTTGTTACAACTGCAAAGAGAAAGGCCACTATTCAAGTCACTGTCCAAAACCGAAGAGACCAGCTAGAGAATGTTACAATTGTCATAAACCGGGACATTTAGTTAAAGATTGCCCAGTGATGAGGCCAGCGCAGGTAGCAAAAGTCTATGCAATAAAGGAGGACCCCTCATCTTCAAAAGCTGACAAAGGGAAAAGTGTTTTGGAAGGTAACCTTACTATTAATAATAGAACTGTTAGAGCTTTATTTGATACGGGAGCTTCACATAGCTTTATTTCCCAACAAACCGTAAATGAACTAGGACTTGAAACTAAATTTGCTGACGATCTTATTTGCGTGAAAAATCCGGTCGGAGGTCCCGCAAATCTTAGTTCATATTGTAAGAGAGTTCCTATTTCATATGCTAGCTATAAATTTCCTATCAACCTGTATGTCCTCGAATTTGATGAATTTGAAATCTTACTCGGTATGAACTGGTTAACGAGATACGATGCTAGATTGGAGTGTAGTAATCGGACAGTTTTAATCAAAACAAGTCTTGGAAATTTTATTGAAATCTCTTGTGAGAATCCAAGTCCAAGGAGCGACAGATTGATATATACTTTGGGAAATCTTGAACCCACTTTGCAGTCTATACCTGTTGTTCGGGATTTTTCCGACGTATTCGAAGAAGTGAAATCTTTACCTCCTCATCGAGAAATAGAATTCCGAATTGATCTTGTACCTAATACTCGTCCTGTTGTTCACGCAAGTCGCAGGATGGCACCTAGGGAAAAGATTGAATTGGTTCATCAAACTAATGAGCTACTAGCAAAAGGATTAATTCGACCCAGTGTTTCCGAATGGGGCTCAGCCGTCGTATTTGTTGCTAAATCAGACGGATCTTTGAGATTGTGTGTAGATTACCGCGATCTAAATAAACAAACTCTCAAGAATAAATTTCCACTGCCCAGGATTGATGATTTATTTGATCAGTTGCACGGCGCTCGTTTCTTTTCAAAAATGGATCTGGCCCAAGGATTCCATCAATTACGAATCGCCGAAGATTGTGTACATCTGACCGCTTTCAGAGGTCCTAATATGTTCTATGAATGGTTGGTTATGCCTTTCGGGCTAACCAATGCTCCAGCTTACTTCGTAGATCTCATGACTCGTGTGTTTCGGGAAGTTTTAAATAAATTTGTGCTTGTATTCATTGATGACATCTTAATTTTTTCCAAAACTAAAGATGAGCATGCCGAGCATCTTAGAATTGTCTTAGAAATTTTGAGGAGAAATGTTCTATATGCGAAATTTTCCAAATGCCATTTCTGGGTCAATGAAGTCAAATTCCTTGGCCATATTGTTAATGAAGAAGGAATTTCAGTAGATCCTAGCAAAATTTCCGCTATTCTTGATTGGAAACAACCCACTACTCCAAAAGAAGTTCGAAGCTTTTTGGGTTTAGCAGGCTATTACCGGAAATTCGTTCAAGATTTTTCTAAGTTGGCTAGCCCATTGACTAAGCTAACAATGAAAAATGTAGAATTTGATTGGACTTCAAAATGTGAGGAAGCTTTTCAAGAGTTGAAAAAGAGATTAACCACTGCTCCTGTTCTCACTATTGTTAACGGGAACCAAGGCTTATCTGTCTATACTGATGCAAGTGGTGAAGGGGTAGGTGCAGTATTAATGCAAAATGGAAAGGTAGTTGCCTACGCGGGTAGACAATTACGTCCGCATGAGAAGAACTACCCAACGCACGATTTGGAACTTTTGGCTGTTGTTTTCGCTTTGAAAATATGGCGACATTATCTTCTGGGTAAGAATCTTTTCAGCTTTCTAAATAATTTGCGAAATTAGCTAAAGAAATATACTTAATAAACTCTCTTTGTTATCGGTGAAAAATTCGAATTATTCACCGATCATAAAAACTTGAAATATCTTTTCTCCCAGAAGGATCTGAATCTGCGACAACAACGTTGGTTGGAATTTCTGGCATCTTATGACTTGGATATTCTGTATACACCCGGAAAGGCCAATGTAGTTGCAGATGCTTTGAGCAGAAGTTATGCTGTTCTTGCTTATCTTGTTATTACTCCTACTCTTCTCAAAAGGATTGCAAGACGGCAGAAAGAAGATGAGTTTCTTCGAGGAATCCATAAAAGAATATGCCAGGGTGAAGGCACTAGTTTTGAGATGGATAATAGAGGAGTAATAAGATTAAAAGGCAGGATTTGTGTTCCAGACTTTCCAGAACTAAAACGTGAAGTATTGAACGAATGCCACAAGTCCAAATTCAGCATCCATCCCGGAGTCAACAAAATGTATCGAGATGTTAAAAGAACATTCTGGTGGAAAACAATGAAGAGAGACATATCTATTTATGTGAGTCGATGTGCTACTTGTCAGCAGATCAAGAGCAACCAAAGGAAAGTGGCCGGTTTACTTCAACCTTTGGAAGTACCGAAATGGAAGTGGGATCAGGTATCGATGGATTTCATCGATGGATTGCCTCGTACCAGGAAAGGCAATGAAGCGATTTGGGTTATTGTGGATCGTCTAACCAAGAATGCCCATTTCATTCCAGTTAAATCCACTCGTACTGCGGCAAGCTTGGCATGTATTTATATAAAGGAAATTGTTCGCCTCCATGGTATTCCCAGCAGTATAGTGAGTGATCGTGATCCGATCTTCACTTGTAGATTTTGGGAAGCATTTCAAGACGCTTTAGGAACGAAATTAAATTTCAGTACTGCTTACCATCCGCAATCTGATGGACAAACTGAGAGAGTTGATCGAATTTTAGAAGACCTACTGCGTGCTTGTGTACATGATTTTGGTGGTTCTTGGGAGGACCATTTGCATCTGGTTGAATTCTCATATAATAACAGCTATCAAGCCAGTTTAGAAATGGCTCCTTTCGAAGCTTTATATGGTCGTCCGTGTCGATCACCTACATGTTGGATCGAATCAGGTGATAGACTTGTTCTTGGACCAGATATGATAAAAGAAGCCACTGAGAAGGTAGAATTTATTCGAAAGAAGTTATTAACTGCCCAAAGTCGTCAGAAGAGCTATTATGACCGTCGAAGGAGAAATTTGGAATTTCAAGTTGGAGATTCTGTATTTCTAAAAGTATCTCCGATGCGGGGAGTGTTGAGATTTGGGAAAACTAGAAAGTTAGCACCGCGTTATATTGGTCCTTTTCCTATTCTGGAAAGGATTGGTTCTCTAGCATATAGAGTGCAGTTACCCAACTGGTTATCTGGCGTACATGATGTGTTCCATATTTCTAACCTTCGGAAATATGTGCACGATCCAGATGATATTATTGAAGAAGCTGCTCAGCAAGATCTTGAAATCACTCCCAATTTGGCAGTTAGAAGGGAACCGATAAAGATTGTAGATCGTGATGAGAAGCGATTGAGGAACAAGATTGTGAAATTGGTCAAAGTTAAATGGAGTGGCGATCCAAAGGACTGTACTTGGGAGACTGAAGAGAATATGAAGAAATCATATCCCAAATGCAGAATTGACATCTCGACTTAAATCTGTAAGTCATTTCCTTATTTCTGAATTCGTATATTATTTGTTTACGTTTCTCTCTCTTTTAATTTCGAGGACGAAATTTTCTTAAGGAGGGGATATTGTAACATCCCGAAATTTTTGAAAACTAAAAATAGATAAATTGTTTGAACTTCGGGATTTAACTAGTAAAATTTAATCTAAAGATTTTATTGTTGATATTAATATTACACATTAATATAGAATTAAATAAAAAGAGATATTGATAGATGATCTTTTAATAGAATTTAGAATTTGTTAAAGTTATGATGAAATTATAAGATTTAAATCACATAACAAATAAGTAAACATCTAAACAAATAATTAAATAAAAGATCAAACAAATAAATAAATAAAAGATATAAACAAAGGATCAAACAAATGAACAAATAATTAAACAAATAGTTGAACCAAAGAACAAACAATTAACAAAAGAATAAATAAACAAATAAATGAACAAATAAACAAGCAAGATAGCAAAACAGTAAGCAAAAAAAAAAAACATAACATGCTTAAATTAACAAAGTAACTAAACAACTTGCAAAAAGAAAATGTACAGGCCAGTAAACTAAAAAGGGTAAGCAAAAGAAATAAAATAAAGTAAAACAAACTCTTACATTATTAAAATATAAAACAAATCAAATAGCATGCTGAAAATATACAAGCATGAAACACTACATACTTTCATTAAATGCAAGCATCTACAAAGAAGCATAACTGCATTTAATACAAGCAGCATACTTCATTTAATGTTATTACTGCATAGCAGATCTAAAAGCATGGGTTAGTTTTTTATACTTCAACTTGTACTTGCTTTACTGGACTCAGTTTACCCTTTCACCTGCACACCATCTCTTCTACATATACATGCATATTTGCTTTAGTTCATTCGAACAAAAACATAGCAAAGTCTGGGAAGAAAATATTTAAAACATTATTGTTTTTATAAAGAAAAATAAAAGCAAAAAAAAAATCAGAGAGTGAAAGAGAGAAGGACCAACTGCAGTCTTCCAAACAACATAGTGCTTTCTGTTTCAAAACAAACATGTGAGTAACCATCAACTTAAAGGCTTTAAGTTTAAACAGCAAAGATGATTTATGGGTTATAGTGTGTTGTATATGTTTATCTAAAAAAAAAAAAAAAAAATGATTTGATATATAGTATACCCAGGATTGCTCTGTATATTTTCCTTTCCTCTGTTAAGAATTACAGAGATAGGTTAATATTCAAGCTTAAGTTGTTTCCAGTTAAAACATTATAAAGTTTTTCATTTTTAATCTTAAAACAAGATGTTAGAACATCAAATAGAATTTTTGAAGTAGATTTAAAGCATGATTAATAAATAGTACTGCAGGAAACTCTTTACAGGTTTCAAATCAACAATTGACAAAAACAGATTGTTGTAAATTATGAATTCAAAAACACTTATGTAATCTATACTGCAATCCATGATTTTTAAAACAGAAATGAAGATTTTTAGTTGGGTATAGACAGAGCAGTTCGAACATGAACAAAAAAATCGTTTTCTTTGAATTTCCAGAGATCGAGTTAATAATAGATGTTGTAATTTGAATTGAAGTGAGTTTGAACTTCCATAATGACAAGAAAAATATTAAATAAAATTTCGAATGTGTGAAGTTGCCATTCGAACCCAAAATAGGGTTTAAAACTGGAAGTTGCAGTGCGAAAAAAAATGGTGATTTTGTCGAAATGGAATGATCGAGCTCCATGATATCGAGGGGAGGGAAAAAAACATGGGGTTAGCGTGATGTGGCCAAGGTCGCGACGTCTCTGGTGGTCTATGAGGAGGTGGAGAGGCGTTTTAGTGGGTTTGGTCGACTGCAGTTTTTCGAGTGGCTGGTCATATTTTGATGTAGAAGCGATGACTTCGAATTTGTTTTTGATTTCGAGTTATGGGATGAAACGCGACTTGCTGGAGGTGGAGATGGCCATGGGTGCGGCGGCGAACCACCGTGCACGTGCACGGTGGTGATGGTGTTCGTGTCTGTTGTTTGTGAGTGCCAGAAGTTTGCGTCTCGTGCTCGAGTTTTTCTGGGTTTGCTTCGAGTGGTTACTCGTGTTCGAGCGAGTTTTTCCCTGAAGCTATTTAGTTAGCTAAAGGTTTGTAACTTAAAGAGAAAAAAAAAAGAAAAGAAAAAAAGAAAACTGGAAGAAGAAAGAAGAACAGGCATGGGAAAGGAGAGAATGGAAGTCACGGGGAGGTAGCGTAATGAAACGGGGTGGACGCGAGTGAAACACGGGCTTTACTCGGGCTGTTTTTATGGGCTCAGCCCATTCAAATCTTTAAGTTATCAATGTAAATAAAATTTTTTGTGTTTTATAATATAAACAGTTTTGATTTGTTAAGATAAATTTTTAACAAATGCTTTAGGATTTGTAAATTCTTTAATTGGTAAAGAAAGTTAAAAATCAAAATTTAATTAAATGATTAAATTTTAAAAGAAGAATTTTAAATAAATTTACATTAAAATTTCAATATAACAATAAATTAATTTTTTTTAAAGTATAAACAGATTTTTCAAATGAAAATTAAGGTAAACTATTTTATCAATAGTTTTGAAAAGGAATTTAGAATAATTTAAAGTTGTGATTAAAATTGATTTAATAAACAATTAAGTACTCGAATAAATTTATAATTAAGAATTTATTGATTTGAGAAAGCAAGTTAATTAATTTAAACTGACACTTAATTAAAATAACTAATTAAGGAAAAATCAATGTATCAAGACGATTAAGATTAATTTAATAATCATTAAGAATAATAAATCATTGATTGAATAATCAATAAAATAAACATTTGGTTAATTTATCTCATTCGTTTTGATAAATAAATAACTAACTATAGTTGTTAACTTATATTGACATCTCTATTCTGTTCGAAATTCTGTATGATGATATTGCCATGTTATTGCACTGTGATTGTGATTCGTACTATATTGATGTGAAAACCCTGTTGTCTGTAAAACGGCATTTAAACTTCGATGCGACAGGGAATCGGATTTCAATTGGTTATCCGAAACCCACATCGAACCTATGAATTATTATGAATGACATCCACATTGTTGTTAAATTAACGCTCACTATTCGGTTTAACCGGGAGATGACCTTTGTGTCGTATAACCCATTCCGAATAGTGATACGTCGAATTGGATAGCATTTGAAGACCGGTGTTGAAGACCGGATATTTGCGAGAGCGATAGGATGACCTGTCGATTGACTCTGCACCGAGTTGCTCCGGTATAGAGTTCTCTATATGTGATGGTGAATCCGATCAGGATTGTGGATATCCGGATTTGCAAGGACTTCTTTGGAAGTGCCTTCGGTTCTGTTCGAACCCAGAACAGACTTGTATGGATTGTGTGTCTGACATTACAAGTTGAGATATAAAGCAGATTTCTTTCAAATATATTTCTGTTGGTGGCGGAGAATTTATTCTTTTAGCTTAACACCCTTCTCTGAGACGTACGAGCTCAGAGGTTATATAGTTGAAGTTATCAGCGATATATTCCCAATTTGGTAATGTGACATGCTGAGTGTTGCTGAAATGATCATTGTGTTGATTATTTGTGATAGGATCATTTATTTGATCGTCTATCTTACTGATCATTGTGTTGATCATTTGTTGACCCAAAGCATGGCTTTTGTATAAAGTATGTTTTTGTGGACGTGACTTCGTCGGACCTCACACCCCGAAATGGTCGAAACAGGAAAGATGCAGCAAGGTTATTGGGGGTAGCACCCCTTAGGGTATGTACATTTCCTTCTGGATAGAAGTGGTATCATGGTATGGAGCCCAGATACTTAACTTATGTGGATATCGCAGATATATATATATATGATTTTGTGATTTGTTGCTGGGGCCCCGGTTAAAGGTTGGTTACGACCGGGAGATGGCATACTCGTGTCAGTAGTTACCCAGTTAGGGGTAACCCGGCCTTGTGTTGGTAGAGATCCGGTTTGGTTCTCGGGGACGTCCTTCCAGAGGCGTTCTCAGTGGCAATGGGAAGTTCCTTGGCCTGACCATTTGTTGGAAATCCAATTTCCAATACGAAACCCTGTACGGTTTTAGTTGTAGAACCTGCCATTTACTTATGGTGGTCACCACTGTTTAGATGGTAGCTATAGTAGGCATAGTTCGAAATGTCTATGCTGGCTAAGATTTATATTCTACTTTCGAAATGATTTACTTCACTATGCACTAGTAATAATATCAAAGAATTCTTTCCTCGTATCAAGCATATTTAACTGTCATAAGAAGAAATCTCCTCCAATTCTGCGTTTGCATTGTGTGTGTGGCGGGAGGTCTTATGGTAGTTCCATTTTTAAAAGCATTCCGAAAATTCTTTTATAAATCTTGTTTATTTAAAATACAACTGTCTTGTTTACTCATACCAGTCCCATGACTGATCCGGAGTTTATTGTTTTCTTTCCTAAACTCTGGGTGCCCATTATTTCCACACGGGCAGCCTAGTAGCAGGTTTCTATATTTTGGAGTAGCAGTATTTTGAGCTCTTATCTTGGAGCTATCTTAGGAGCTTTTGGAGATTACAGGTGTTAACTTTTGGGAGTTCGTTATCATCTCTCATTTGAGAACTTTTGGATATATGTTCACTGTTGTATTATCATGATGTTGTATTTGGAGTTGTAGTGTATGTATTATGTACTCTGTTGCAGTATGGATATTATGTTGATGTTGTAACAGTGATGTTATTGATTCTGTTCCGCTGTTTTATATACATCTAATTGTTGTTATAAGCTCCGGCGATGCGAATTTGATGTCGTTTATTGGACATCGAGTTTGGGTCGTCACAAAGTGGTATCAGAGCTGTTGGTTGAGTAAGAACTTTAGCTACGGAGTATAACACATTAGATGGCTCATTAGAGATAGGGTGAAGTATACCCTAGAATGAGTATAATAAAAATTGAAACTTTAAAATTTTCTTAGTCTGTTATTTTTACTGCTGATATTCCTTAAGATATTTCGTCTGCATATCTAAATCAATTTTCTTACTAATCTCAGATAGTGAAAATGAGTGGACGCAGAGGAAGAGTGAGGGGTCAAGGCAATGCTGCAATACCAAATCAAATTCCCGCAGCCGCAGAAGCAGTAATAGAAATTCAGCAGCAGCCGGACTTGGCTGAATTATATAAGAAGTTTGAAAAGCTTGGTGGAAAACCATTTATTGGCAAAGAGTCAATTATTGACGCTCAAGCTTGGGTAAGATCGTGTGAAAATATTTTTAAAGGACTAAAATTGCAGGATGAGCAGAAAAGACTTATAGCTTCTTGGCAACTCCAAGGAGAAGCTTCAGCTTGGTGGGAAACCATCATTGTAGATGAACCCGAGGAAGAATTCACTTGGGATCGTTTTAAAGAAGTGTTTGAGAAACGTTACATGCCATCAGCGGGTGTTTCTAGAATGTATCAAGAATTTCTGGATTTGAAACAAGGAAGTTTGTCGTTTGAAGAATATTTGAATAAATTCAGTGAACTATCTCGGTTTGGTCCGGAATTGCTAAATACACCTCTGAAGAAAAACGAAAGGTTTATCCGAGGAATGAACCAGAAATATCATGGAAGAATGACGGGTCATGTTAAAGAATCTTTCTCAGATTTAGTAGATATGGGTTACAGGTACGCTACTCTTGATATACAGGAAGCGACTGTGGAGAAAGGTAATTCAGGTAGTCAGAATTATAAAAAGCGTAAATTCGGAGGCAAGAAACCTTGGCAAGGCAATGAGAAGAAGAGGAATATTCAGGGAAGCGCAGCAGAAAATGTCACTTGTTACAACTGCAAAGAGAAAGGCCACTATTCAAGTCACTGTCCAAAACCGAAGAGACCAGCTAGAGAATGTTACAATTGTCATAAACCGGGACATTTAGTTAAAGATTGCCCAGTGATGAGGCCAGCGCAGGTAGCAAAAGTCTATGCAATAAAGGAGGACCCCTCATCTTCAAAAGCTGACAAAGGGAAAAGTGTTTTGGAAGGTAACCTTACTATTAATAATAGAACTGTTAGAGCTTTATTTGATACGGGAGCTTCACATAGCTTTATTTCCCAACAAACCGTAAATGAACTAGGACTTGAAACTAAATTTGCTGACGATCTTATTTGCGTGAAAAATCCGGTCGGAGGTCCCGCAAATCTTAGTTCATATTGTAAGAGAGTTCCTATTTCATATGCTAGCTATAAATTTCCTATCAACCTGTATGTCCTCGAATTTGATGAATTTGAAATCTTACTCGGTATGAACTGGTTAACGAGATACGATGCTAGATTGGAGTGTAGTAATCGGACAGTTTTAATCAAAACAAGTCTTGGAAATTTTATTGAAATCTCTTGTGAGAATCCAAGTCCAAGGAGCGACAGATTGATATATACTTTGGGAAATCTTGAACCCACTTTGCAGTCTATACCTGTTGTTCGGGATTTTTCCGACGTATTCGAAGAAGTGAAATCTTTACCTCCTCATCGAGAAATAGAATTCCGAATTGATCTTGTACCTAATACTCGTCCTGTTGTTCACGCAAGTCGCAGGATGGCACCTAGGGAAAAGATTGAATTGGTTCATCAAACTAATGAGCTACTAGCAAAAGGATTAATTCGACCCAGTGTTTCCGAATGGGGCTCAGCCGTCGTATTTGTTGCTAAATCAGACGGATCTTTGAGATTGTGTGTAGATTACCGCGATCTAAATAAACAAACTCTCAAGAATAAATTTCCACTGCCCAGGATTGATGATTTATTTGATCAGTTGCACGGCGCTCGTTTCTTTTCAAAAATGGATCTGGCCCAAGGATTCCATCAATTACGAATCGCCGAAGATTGTGTACATCTGACCGCTTTCAGAGGTCCTAATATGTTCTATGAATGGTTGGTTATGCCTTTCGGGCTAACCAATGCTCCAGCTTACTTCGTAGATCTCATGACTCGTGTGTTTCGGGAAGTTTTAAATAAATTTGTGCTTGTATTCATTGATGACATCTTAATTTTTTCCAAAACTAAAGATGAGCATGCCGAGCATCTTAGAATTGTCTTAGAAATTTTGAGGAGAAATGTTCTATATGCGAAATTTTCCAAATGCCATTTCTGGGTCAATGAAGTCAAATTCCTTGGCCATATTGTTAATGAAGAAGGAATTTCAGTAGATCCTAGCAAAATTTCCGCTATTCTTGATTGGAAACAACCCACTACTCCAAAAGAAGTTCGAAGCTTTTTGGGTTTAGCAGGCTATTACCGGAAATTCGTTCAAGATTTTTCTAAGTTGGCTAGCCCATTGACTAAGCTAACAATGAAAAATGTAGAATTTGATTGGACTTCAAAATGTGAGGAAGCTTTTCAAGAGTTGAAAAAGAGATTAACCACTGCTCCTGTTCTCACTATTGTTAACGGGAACCAAGGCTTATCTGTCTATACTGATGCAAGTGGTGAAGGGGTAGGTGCAGTATTAATGCAAAATGGAAAGGTAGTTGCCTACGCGGGTAGACAATTACGTCCGCATGAGAAGAACTACCCAACGCACGATTTGGAACTTTTGGCTGTTGTTTTCGCTTTGAAAATATGGCGACATTATCTTCTGGGTAAGAATCTTTTCAGCTTTCTAAATAATTTGCGAAATTAGCTAAAGAAATATACTTAATAAACTCTCTTTGTTATCGGTGAAAAATTCGAATTATTCACCGATCATAAAAACTTGAAATATCTTTTCTCCCAGAAGGATCTGAATCTGCGACAACAACGTTGGTTGGAATTTCTGGCATCTTATGACTTGGATATTCTGTATACACCCGGAAAGGCCAATGTAGTTGCAGATGCTTTGAGCAGAAGTTATGCTGTTCTTGCTTATCTTGTTATTACTCCTACTCTTCTCAAAAGGATTGCAAGACGGCAGAAAGAAGATGAGTTTCTTCGAGGAATCCATAAAAGAATATGCCAGGGTGAAGGCACTAGTTTTGAGATGGATAATAGAGGAGTAATAAGATTAAAAGGCAGGATTTGTGTTCCAGACTTTCCAGAACTAAAACGTGAAGTATTGAACGAATGCCACAAGTCCAAATTCAGCATCCATCCCGGAGTCAACAAAATGTATCGAGATGTTAAAAGAACATTCTGGTGGAAAACAATGAAGAGAGACATATCTATTTATGTGAGTCGATGTGCTACTTGTCAGCAGATCAAGAGCGACCAAAGGAAAGTGGCCGGTTTACTTCAACCTTTGGAAGTACCGAAATGGAAGTGGGATCAGGTATCGATGGATTTCATCGATGGATTGCCTCGTACCAGGAAAGGCAATGAAGCGATTTGGGTTATTGTGGATCGTCTAACCAAGAATGCCCATTTCATTCCAGTTAAATCCACTCGTACTGCGGCAAGCTTGGCATGTATTTATATAAAGGAAATTGTTCGCCTCCATGGTATTCCCAGCAGTATAGTGAGTGATCGTGATCCGATCTTCACTTGTAGATTTTGGGAAGCATTTCAAGACGCTTTAGGAACGAAATTAAATTTCAGTACTGCTTACCATCCGCAATCTGATGGACAAACTGAGAGAGTTAATCGAATTTTAGAAGACCTACTGCGTGCTTGTGTACATGATTTTGGTGGTTCTTGGGAGGACCATTTGCATCTGGTTGAATTCTCATATAATAACAGCTATCAAGCCAGTTTAGAAATGGCTCCTTTCGAAGCTTTATATGGTCGTCCGTGTCGATCACCTACATGTTGGATCGAATCAGGTGATAGACTTGTTCTTGGACCAGATATGATAAAAGAAGCCACTGAGAAGGTAGAATTTATTCGAAAGAAGTTATTAACTGCCCAAAGTCGTCAGAAGAGCTATTATGACCGTCGAAGGAGAAATTTGGAATTTCAAGTTGGAGATTCTGTATTTCTAAAAGTATCTCCGATGCGGGGAGTGTTGAGATTTGGGAAAACTGGAAAGTTAGCACCGCGTTATATTGGTCCTTTTCCTATTCTGGAAAGGATTGGTTCTCTAGCATATAGAGTGCAGTTACCCAACTGGTTATCTGGCGTACATGATGTGTTCCATATTTCTAACCTTCGGAAATATGTGCACGATCCAGATGATATTATTGAAGAAGCTGCTCAGCAAGATCTTGAAATCACTCCCAATTTGGCAGTTAGAAGGGAACCGATAAAGATTGTAGATCGTGATGAGAAGCGATTGAGGAACAAGATTGTGAAATTGGTCAAAGTTAAATGGAGTGGCGATCCAAAGGACTGTACTTGGGAGACTGAAGAGAATATGAAGAAATCATATCCCAAATGCAGAATTGACATCTCGACTTAAATCTGTAAGTCATTTCCTTATTTCTGAATTCGTATATTATTTGTTTACGTTTCTCTCTCTTTTAATTTCGAGGACGAAATTTTCTTAAGGAGGGGATATTGTAACATCCCGAAATTTTTGAAAACTAAAAATAGATAAATTGTTTGAACTTCGGGATTTAACTAGTAAAATTTAATCTAAAGATTTTATTGTTGATATTAATATTACACATTAATATAGAATTAAATAAAAAGAGATATTGATAGATGATCTTTTAATAGAATTTAGAATTTGTTAAAGTTATGATGAAATTATAAGATTTAAATCACATAACAAATAAGTAAACATCTAAACAAATAATTAAATAAAAGATCAAACAAATAAATAAATAAAAGATATAAACAAAGGATCAAACAAATGAACAAATAATTAAACAAATAGTTGAACCAAAGAACAAACAATTAACAAAAGAATAAATAAACAAATAAATGAACAAATAAACAAGCAAGATCGCAAAACAGTAAGAAAAAAAAAAAACATAACATGCTTAAATTAACAAAGTAACTAAACAACTTGCAAAAAGAAAATGTACAGGCCAGTAAACTAAAAAGGGTAAGCAAAAGAAATAAAATAAAGTAAAACAAACTCTTACATTATTAAAATATAAAACAAATCAAATAGCATGCTGAAAATATACAAGCATGAAACACTACATACTTTCATTAAATGCAAGCATCTACAAAGAAGCATAACTGCATTTAATACAAGCAGCATACTTCATTTAATGTTATTACTGCATAGCAGATCTAAAAGCATGGGTTAGTTTTTTATACTTCAACTTGTACTTGCTTTACTGGACTCAGTTTACCCTTTCACCTGCACACCATCTCTTCTACATATACATGCATATTTGCTTTAGTTCATTCGAACAAAAACATAGCAAAGTCTGGGAAGAAAATATTTAAAACATTATTGTTTTATAAAGAAAAATAAAAGAAAAAAAAAAATCAGAGAGTGAAAGAGAGAAGGACCAACTGCAGTCTTCCAAACAACATAGTGCTTTCTGTTTCAAAACAAACATGTGAGTAACTATCAACTTAAAGGCTTTAAGTTTAAACAGCAAAGATGATTTATGGGTTATAGTGTGTTGTATATGTTTATCTAAAAAAAAAAAAAAAATGATTTGATATATAGTATACCCAGGATTGCTCTGTATATTTTCCTTTCCTCTGTTAAGAATTACAGAGATAGGTTAATATTCAAGCTTAAGTTGTTTCCAGTTAAAACATTATAAAGTTTTTCATTTTTAATCTTAAAACAAGATGTTAGAACATCAAATAGAATTTTTGAAGTAGATTTAAAGCATGATTAATAAATAGTACTGCAGGAAACTCTTTACAGGTTTCAAATCAACAATTGACAAAAACAGATTGTTGTAAATTATGAATTCAAAAACACTTATGTAATCTATACTGCAATCCATGATTTTTAAAACAGAAATGAAGATTTTTAGTTGGGTATAGACAGAGCAGTTCGAACATGAACAAAAAAATCGTTTTCTTTGAATTTCCAGAGATCGAGTTAATAATAGATGTTGTAATTTGAATTGAAGTGAGTTTGAACTTCCATAATGACAAGAAAAATATTAAATAAAATTTCGAATGTGTGAAGTTGCCATTCGAACCCAAAATAGGGTTTAAAACTGGAAGTTGCAGTGCGAAAAAAAATGGTGATTTTGTCGAAATGGAATGATCGAGCTCCATGATATCGAGGGGAGGGAAAAAAACATGGGGTTAGCGTGATGTGGCCAAGGTCGCGACGTCTCTGGTGGTCTATGAGGAGGTGGAGAGGCGTTTTAGTGGGTTTGGTCGACTGCAGTTTTTCGAGTGGCTGGTCATATTTTGATGTAGAAGCGATGACTTCGAATTTGTTTTTGATTTCGAGTTATGGGATGAAACGCGACTTGCTGGAGGTGGAGATGGCCATGGGTGCGGCGGCGAACCACCGTGCACGTGCACGGTGGTGATGGTGTTCGTGTCTGTTGTTTGTGAGTGCCAGAAGTTTGCGTCTCGTGCTCGAGTTTTTCTGGGTTTGCTTCGAGTGGTTACTCGTGTTCGAGCGAGTTTTTCCCTGAAGCTATTTAGTTAGCTAAAGGTTTGTAACTTAAAGAGAAAAAAAAAAAAAAAAAAAAAGAAACTGGAAGAAGAAAGAAGAACAGGCATGGGAAAGGAGAGAATGGAAGTCACGGGGAGGTAGCGTAATGAAACGGGGTGGACGCGAGTGAAACACGGGCTTTACTCGGGCTGTTTTTATGGGCTCAGCCCATTCAAATCTTTAAGTTATCAATGTAAATAAAAATTTTTGTGTTTTATAATATAAACAGTTTTGATTTGTTAAGATAAATTTTTAACAAATGCTTTAGGATTTGTAAATTCTTTAATTGGTAAAGAAAGTTAAAAATCAAAATTTAATTAAATGATTAAATTTTAAAAGAAGAATTTTAAATAAATTTACATTAAAATTTCAATATAACAATAAATTAATTTTTTTTAAAGTATAAACAGATTTTTCAAATGAAAATTAAGGTAAACTATTTTATCAATAGTTTTGAAAAGGAATTTAGAATAATTTAAAGTTGTGATTAAAATTGATTTAATAAACAATTAAGTACTCGAATAAATTTATAATTAAGAATTTATTGATTTGAGAAAGCAAGTTAATTAATTTAAATTGACACTTAATTAAAATAACTAATTAAGGAAAAATCAATGTATCAAGACGATTAAGATTAATTTAATAATCATTAAGAATAATAAATCATTGATTGAATAATCAATAAAATAAACATTTGGTTAATTTATCTCATTCGTTTTGATAAATAAATAACTAACTATAGTTGTTAACTTATATTGACATCTCTGTTCTGTTCGAAATTCTGTATGATGATATTGCCATGTTATTGCACTGTGATTGTGATTCGTACTATATTGATGTGAAAACCCTGTTGTCTGTAAAACGGCATTTAAACTTCGATGCGACAGGGAATCGGATTTCAATTGGTTATCCGAAACCCACATCGAACCTATGAATTATTATGAATGACATCCACATTGTTTTTAAATTAACGCTCACTATTCGGTTTAACCGGGAGATGACCTTTGTGTCGTATAACCCATTCCGAATAGTGATACGTCGAATTGGATAGCATTTGAAGACCGGTGTTGAAGACCGGATATTTGCGAGAGCGATAGGATGACCTGTCGATTGACTCTGCACCGAGTTGCTCCGGTATAAAGTTCTCTATATGTGATGGTGAATCCGATCAGGATTGTGGATATCCGGATTTGCAAGGACTTCTTTGGAAGTGCCTTCGGTTCTGTTCGAACCCAGAACAGACTTGTATGGATTGTGTGTCTGACATTACAAGTTGAGATATAAAGCAGATTTCTTTCAAATATATTTCTGTTGGTGGCGGAGAATTTATTCTTTTAGCTTAACACCCTTCTCTGAGACGTACGAGCTCAGAGGTTATATAGTTGAAGTTATCAGCGATATATTCCCAATTTGGTAATGTGACATGCTGAGTGTTGCTGAAATGATCATTGTGTTGATTATTTGTGATAGGATCATTTATTTGATCGTCTATCTTACTGATCACTGTGTTGATCATTTGTTGACCCAAAGCATGGCTTTTGTATAAAGTATGTTTTTGTGGACGTGACTTCGTCGGACCTCACACCCCGAAATGGTCGAAACAGGAAAGATGCAGCAAGGTTATTGGGGGTAGCACCCCTTAGGGTATGTACATTTCCTTCTGGATAGAAGTGGTATCATGGTATGGAGCCCAGATACTTAACTTATGTGGATATCGCAGATATATATATATGATTTTGTGATTTGTTGCTGGGGCCCCGGTTAAAGGTTGGTTACGACCGGGAGATGGCATACTCGTGTCAGTAGTTACCCAGTTAGGGGTAACCCGGCCTTGTGTTGGTAGAGATCCGGTTTGGTTCTCGGGGACGTCCTTCCAGAGGCGTTCTCAGTGGCAATGGGAAGTTCCTTGGCCTGACCATTTGTTGGAAATCCAATTTCCAATACGAAACCCTGTACGGTTTTAGTTGTAGAACCTGCCATTTACTTATGGTGGTCACCACTGTTTAGATGGTAGCTATAGTAGGCATAGTTCGAAATGTCTATGCTGGCTAAGATTTATATTCTACTTTCGAAATGATTTACTTCACTATGCACTAGTAATAATATCAAAGAATTCTTTCCTCGTATCAAGCATATTTAACTGTCATAAGAAGAAATCTCCTCCAATTCTGCGTTTGCATTGTGTGTGTGGCGGGAGGTCTTATGGTAGTTCCATTTTTAAAAGCATTCCGAAAATTCTTTTATAAATCTTGTTTATTTAAAATACAACTGTCTTGTTTACTCATACCAGTCCCATGACTGATCCGGAGTTTATTGTTTTCTTTCCTAAACTCTGGGTGCCCATTATTTCCACACGGGCAGCCTAGTAGCAGGTTTCTATATTTTGGAGTAGCAGTATTTTGAGCTCTTATCTTGGAGCTATCTTAGGAGCTTTTGGAGATTACAGGTGTTAACTTTTGGGAGTTCGTTATCATCTCTCATTTGAGAACTTTTGGATATATGTTCACTGTTGTATTATCATGATGTTGTATTTGGAGTTGTAGTGTATGTATTATGTACTCTGTTGCAGTATGGATATTATGTTGATGTTGTAACAGTGATGTTATTTATGATATTGATTCCGTTCCGCTGTTTTATATACATCTAATTGTTGTTATAAGCTCCGGCGATGCGAATTTGATGTCGTTTATTGGACATCGAGTTTGGGTCGTCACATAACTGTTTCTACAGTTCATTATTAATTACACATTTAACTCTCCTTCATTTATTCAACTTACACAAAGGTATACATCTTACACTATCTCAATCATTATATTTTCATTCAATTTGACAATAATCAAGCTTTAATTACCATTGCTAAAGTTTTCATTTAGCGTTCAGTCCAGTATTAATTCATCTCTTATATTTATATATATTTTTCTTAAAAAAAAAATTAAGTTTCGAAATCCATTTTAATTAATAATTTAATTGTCGAAATTTACGGGTCGTTACAGGTATAAACTAAATCTTAAAAATAGATTCACTTGTATATACGAACTGTTATTATATAAATGAATGAATTTACGGTCTGACCAATTTAGAGGCAAAAATAAAATGTCAGGGATTAAGGAATCAATTATATAACTTGATTCTAATATGAAATTCATGAATTTAGGAATTGAAATTGTGATTTTTAGATGGGAAATGGATGAGGTATCGTGGAGTGATGGTTTTCGACAATTTTGTCGAATGTCGTGGGTCAGCGTCGAGATAAGGAGCGAGTTTTGGACAGGAGGTAGTCAGTGGATTGAGGATCACGAGAAAAATGGGGGTGCATTTTTCTGGTGATCATAGTGGTTGGGCGAAGGTTAGATAGGGTTACAGAACGTTTTGGGAATGATGGTATTCGCGAGGCATTCGTGACGGCCATGGGTGATCGGAGATGAGCGCATGATGATGGTTAGAAGCAAGGTGACGTGATGAGGTTCTGGTGTTGTCAGCGATGAAGGGCGTGGTCATGGTCGTCGGTGTTAGTTGATTTTCTGATGAGTCCTTCTTTCTTTGATTCGATCGAGTGGCAATTTTTCAATCTGGGCTTTGATCTCATATGCTGGGTTGTCGTGAGCTTAGTCGGTGTCGTGGGTGAAGTTTTGGGACCGAAGGCGATGATCGGAGTTGGCCGTGGACGTCGTGCACGTGCACGAAGCACTTTTGGGAATCTGGAGATGTTCGTTTGGGGACGAGGCAGGAGTCTCGAGTTGATACTCGAGAATATGGCTTGCTGTCTCGAGTTTTTGGTGGGAAGTGAGGAACTCGGGTGAAAGCTCGGGTTTTTTTTTCTGTTAGCTCGAGTGAACTGTTGTTCCAGGTTTTAAACACCAGAAACATGTTCTGTTTCAGGTTTGAGGGTAAGTTTAAATATAAACTGGAGTTTGAACTGAAATTTTTATTTATAAAATAGAATTTTTAATAAGTTTAATCTGAGTTTTGGAATCTGGATTTTTGGTTAAACTTCAGTTTTTAAAATAAATAAAATTTTAAATTTAAATTGTTTACCATTACTTAATGTTAAAGAAGATATAAAGAAAGAAAAAGAAAAAGTTTGATACTAATAATTACTCGATGAAGTAGTTAAAGGAGATTAATTTCTTAGCATAATTAATTAAGTTAATATGGAAAATTTTAATTAATTAGAGTTGATTGATTTAAAAATTAATTAATTTCAAAAATAATAATAATAATCATTTAATATTAGATTAAGTATAATTACTTAATGTAATTAGTGAGGTAAAATTGCTTAATGAAGAAATGAATGAATAACTACAGGATGTAATTAATTAAAGGAAAATTACTTATTGGGAAGTAATTAAAGAATAATTACTTATGGGAAAGTAATTAAGAAATAATTACTCGATATAATTATAGGAGTAAATGTAATAAATCAAAGAGTTGATTTAATGAATATAAGTAATTAATGGAAGTTAATTACTAATGTAATTAATCAGGATTGATTAGTGAATAAAAATTGTTTGAGGACAATTAATCTGTGAAATAAATCAAGGGTTAATTATTTAAATATAATTAAAGGATGAATAGAATGGTATTGGGAGCCTTTGATTAATTGTTATCCCTAATATGTGGTTTGTGATGCTATGTGATAAGATATGTTCGTTTTAAGTTGTGATGATGTGGCTATATATTGATGATAAATTACTATGATATCCTGTATTTAAAGGCTGAATTGTGTTTTACTTAATCTATGGGGGGTTAAGATGAAATTGAACTCGAAGAGACTGGAGTCGGGTATTAGTTAATATCCGAAACCCCTTTGATTCTGTATAAATTTGATATGTGGAAATCAATATGCTGGTTTGTAATGATTTAAGTGTATTTGATCATTTAATCTAAGTTTTAGACACTTAAGAATTGATGTGTGATACAAGTGATGCTTATAACAACAAGTGAAGTTGAACATCTAAATGAGTTACCCCGGGTTTATATAAATTGTATGCTTTTGTATTCCAAGTTAGATGGGTTTACTCACGCTGGTTTCCAGCCTGACCCGGGTGTTACTTTGATGTAATGCTCGGGTCAGACCGAGTATTACAGATTTTCAGGTAAGGACGTTGTGGAGCTCAGGAACGAGATGGATGGCAGGAACGTTTGGAGTATTGCCGCTGGATATATTGATGCATATCTGGGACATATTGATTGTATATGTCCACTGTATATATATTGTAACAACCCGTATATTTGGACCATTTAAATTGACAATAATCCTCACATGTCAACTTAAATAATATGTAACGTCCCGTATTTTTACGGATCGAAAGATCGTAAAACTGTTGTTGTCTTTAAGTCGTTAGTGCTTAAGTCGTACGGTAGTTAACTTGTGTAGAGGCTTAGGTTGAAGGGTAGCCTAGGTCGTTCGGAGTTGAGTCGTGACCAACTTAGCGTCTTAGGTCGTGTGATGTTGAGTCGGTAGGAGCTTAGGTCATGTGGCCGAGTTATAATAGCTAACGAGTTAACTAGTGGCCGAGTTAGGATGTGGGACGACTCATAGACTTGGACGAGTTAACATGTTAAGTATTAGGTCGTAGGCGACCTATAGATATGAGCGACTTAAGGGCTGGGATGAGTTAGTGACCTAGAGATTTGGACGACTTAAGGTGTGGCCGAGTTAGTGTGTTAGACCGAGGTAACGACCTAAGAAGGCTATGACTTACGGGTTAGCGAGTTAGGAGATAGGTTGTGAACGACCTATAGGGGTAACGACCTAAGTTAGGTCGTTGAGCGACCTAAGGGAAGTGTTAGGTTGCTAGGTAAGTTAGGTCGTTTAGTAGTTAGGGCGAGCGACCTATAAGTTAGCGGCTTAAATTAGTTAGCGACCTAATGTAGTTAGCGATCTAAAAGTGCGAGCGACCTAAGGAGTTTAGCGACCTAATAGTAGGCGGCATAAGTAAGTTAGGTCGGAGAGCGACCTAAGATAGGTCGCAGTGTATATTTAGGTCGGAGGCGACCTATGTTGAGGTAGGATGTCTGTGTAAGGTCGTTAGGTCGTTCTGGCGACCTAGAGAGGGATATAGCTTGGTTATGATAGTTCGCGCTTTGGCATAAGGTTTAGGTCGTTGGAGAGTTAAGTCGCGTATGCTTTAGGTCGTTGGGTCGGTAGGTTGCTATATCATAGAGGCGAGTATGCTTTAGGTCGTAGGTCGTTGGGGTCTAGGTCGTAACTCGTATGTCCCTGGGTGGTTAGGCCGTTAGGTCGTTGGAGTGTATAGGTCGGCAGCGACCTATGTTAGGTCGGAGTTTTTAGGTCGGCGACGACCTAAGTCTGGGCGACCTAAGGGTGATTTCAGCTTATAAATAGAGGGGTTTTGCTCACTTTTTGGCACCGGTTTTTGAAGCGACGAAGTGCTGCCATTTTGGAAACTCGACTACAACATTTTCTTCACTTCTTTCTCTACTTCAATCTTGTGCTAACATCCATCCAAGATCGAAGATCAAGATCGAAGATCCAAGAGCCAAAAGTTGAAGATCTTTATCCAACGAAGTGAGATTTCATCGTTTCAAGCGGGATTTTGACGAATCAAGCTTGAATCTTTGCTGTCCAGATCTGAAGCGTATTGCTTTTGGGTTGTTTTGGAGATTCGGTGAGTGGTAGTTATCTCTCACGCGGACCCAAAGGAGTATATTGGATCGGTGGTTTGTTTATGTGTTGTAGATAGTGATTTCATACATTTTCCTTAGATCCAAGTGTAGATCCATTACTTATGAAGATGTTTACTTATGCAAGTTCATTCATCAAGTTGTAGAGACAAAACCCATGATTTATATTTGTTAGATCTATGCTAGAAACCCATGATTCATGCATGTTAGACTTATGCTCATTTATTTACGAAATTGCCATTATAGTTAATATTGCCTGTTAGATCTTGTTTGAATGTTTGATTGCTTGTATTGATGATTGATTTGATTGTTTCAAGTTAGCTAGTAGTTGATTTGGAACAAGATGGTTGAAGATGATTCAAAAGCTAGAATGGTGAAAGCTGCTTGTGGCATATGAAGCGGATGATGAACCTCGTATGGATGAATTCGAGGATTTTGCTATGATTAGTTGGAGCAAAACATGATGATGATGATGGACTTTGCCATGATGCGATGAGGTGAAGCATGATGTTGAGATGAACTTTGCTAAGATGTGATGGAGCGAAGTAAGATGTGAGATAGTCTTGGTTTAATCCAGGCGGGATCATTCCAAGCAGGTTAATGACTCGATGATGCGGTTCGAGTTGGTTGATAATGGATGGCTCAAGAGGCGCTTGAGCTAGTTTGAGAATAGTCGTCGAGGAGGATGACTAGGAGGCTGAGACTTCATCGTTGTTGAAGGTTCTAGCATGCTCAAAGCAAGAGTACGTTGGGTAGTTGCGAAAATTCCCAAGCACGGGCTGCGACGACGTGCTAGTACTCTGGGTAGTTGCGAAAATTCCTAGGCACGGGCTGCGACGACGTGCGGAGTTATGTCTAGAACCGGGGTTACCATTAGCCCTTGACAGATGGATGAAAGAATGAGTTGGTCATTCAATTAACGGTGAAATCAAAGCAATGATAACAGTGATAGCCAGAGTCATGGATGTTTGGTTGTATCATCATTCGGTCTCAAGAGCGGTGTTTTCTGGGTGCTTATCTGATCTTGGTTTAGGCCTTGGGGGTTTGTATTTGGAAAACATCGACCTTGACTCGAGTGATTATTGCTTTACTTTAATTATCTGCTTTGCTATGCTTGCTTCTCCTTAGTGTGTGTCTGGGGGCTATCACTGTAGAAAGAGGTGGAGTGGGATGATTTGGGTTCCTATTTCTTTTTATCCCTTATGCTCTTTTGGTATGTTTGACAGTTGATTTACTGCTCACTAAGACTGTTGTCTGACTCAAGGTTTTATGTCTCCTCTTATTACCTTGGGCTGTTCATCCATGTTTGGGATGGGCAGACTAGGTGACAGGTGGCAGGTGCTGATCTTAGTGGCTCACGCTGATGATGACGAAGAAGAGCAGGAGGCTTTACATATTATTTTCATATTCTATGTACTGGATATTCCGCTGATTGTTGATTACTCTGAGTGCTATGTAGTGAGGCTTCTTGTATTCATGATTCAGACCATGTATAAAGCTATTATGATTAGATGATGATATTCTGTTCTATGGGAGCTTCACTATATTATATTTCTCTATTGTATTTTATCCATGCGCTGTGAGTTTTACGATAGAGTCTGCGATGTTTATTCTACCCTTGACTATCGTCCATGGCTGCCTGGCACACTTTCAGCGCACTATTTCCTTGTTTTGGTGCGGAAGTCATGGGCGGTCGTCACATAATACAAAACACGAATCATTATGGGATATAATTACATAGATGTAAATGAGAATCAATACAACATCACAGTCACAGAACAGTCACAGAATAATGCAGCGGAAATACATCGTCATAATAGCAGTTCATGAAGCTACTACATAAAGTACAACAATGTCTAAACAAATGGTGACTGCAAGGAAATACATAAATGTCCAACAGACACGGACATCAAAATAGACAGATAAAGATAAATGCTAAGTCTTCAGCATCTTCAACCAACCTTGATCAGCAAACTGGATAGCTTCAGACTGACCCGAGCATATACAAAAGAAACACTCGAGTCAGGACTCAAAATCTTATGCAGGATAATCAAATGCAGGAAATAAAGTCCATAAATCAAAGATGAATAAAATAACATCTCTAAGGATCTGATAAACTATCTATATATACAATAGAATACGGTATGTAGGTAATGTCTAATCAGTAAAATAGAATATTAAAATAGCGTTAAGGCGTTACCATAATTCCCCTTAACACATTTCATATTCCCAAAAGCATATACATGACCGTAGTTTCTCCAAAACCGAAAGTCACCAGATGGCAACCATATACTCAAGGTACAAATCAAAACGTAGTGGTCACGAATAGGATAATCAGTTTGACAAGGTACATGAGGCAATACCAACTAGGATACTAGTAGTTGCGTGATCCGGATTGATGTTGAGCATAGTAGCTACTATCTCAACACCGCGAAACAACACTCCCAAATCAAGGGTGCACCCAAATCGAATCACAAAAGTAATAGATATGGTATCGAAGAAGCGTGTCCGCTAGAGGTGGCGATCCTCAATGGCCCGGCGCGGCTCCTGTTTTAGTCATGTCAGGGGTTATCCAATATCGTTCTCTTTCTTCAGTCAACGCGTTCACCAAACCATCCACTTCATTCTGGATCAACACTTCGCGCATAATAGTTATTAAAGTGGTTTTCGGTATCGACAGAGAGTATGTCCATTCCCGATCCCGGTCTCTTTAATATCTACGTATTTATTACCCGATGGTCTGTTAAATTAACGTCTTAAACAAATCAAAGTCCAAAAGTCAAGGTGCAGATTTGACTTCCAAATTTTGACATTTCACGATTCAATTTATTTTAGATATTTTAAAAACATATTTCCAAATGCAAATTTACCAAACATTTGAATGGTAAGTATTAAAGTTTAATTTAATAAGACCTAAATGTCGCTTATTAGGTTTAGTTCATAATCAATGAATTCAATTTAATGGTAAACTTAGTTTAAATTATTAAATCAAATTCTATTCATTTCACTTCATGCTTACATCCACCGTTGTCATAAATCCGATAAATCAATTTCATTACTAAATTCCTTTTATCAAACCTCATTTGATTTATTTACTTACTCAATTAACTTCCCAAATCGAAGGAATCCATTTTCATTTACAATGTCCTGATTTGATTAATTTGTAAGTTTAAAATCAATTTAAATTTAAATATCACTAAGTTATATCCATAAAACTTTAGTTAGTTTTGTATTCCTCTTAAGTCAAATTCTCTAAATTCCAAATACAATTTATAACATGTTCCAATTCCATTTAATTTAAACCCGAGTTTTAATCTTAACCTAACAAATCTAATAAATTGTTAAATTCTAAACTTACTTGTTTCTAAATCTCATTTCGATTAAATTTGCCAATTCTTTTTATTTAATTACATAGGTTTATTTATCCGTTTCAATTTAATCCATTAATTTTACTTCAATCTAACCCATAAAATTTATCTTAATTAAATCCGGGAAATTTATTCCAATTACATTCATTAAAACCGTTATCAAATTTCCAAACAAATTGTCAAGTTCATTCCTTAATTTAAAATATATTTCAATTTCGAAAATGGTTTTGTTGACCAATCGGGTTTCTTACTTTTATTTTCTATCCTAGGCCAAGTTGTTTAAATGGGTATTTATCATTTCAACCCAATATCATTCAATATAAAACAAAGCATAGCAAAGGGAACTTGCAGTGTGATAACTGAGATGGTGTCAAAGTAAATAAACAAGCAATAGCAACCATACATAATAATTTAACAGTTTATTAAATAATCCTGAAATAATCGTATTAACTTACATTTGTTATTTATGCAAATTAATATAATTATTCCTAGAATCCACACTATCGTTTCATGCGGATTAAAGATTATCATGGTTTCCACTTGGTGTCTATTATCAAATTACTATATCAATCATACATTCAATGGTTCAAAGTGTAGTTAACGCTATTTCTACGCGACGATTTATTTAACATTTAAAGGGGTCAAGTTCAACATATATAATCCATTTTAAATTGTTGACTATCCTATATCAATTTCAATTCCATATTAAAGTTCACTTATATTAACAACCAAATTCAACATCATATAATAAATTTAGTGTCACAACTAATTGTCGTAAACTAGCAATATTCAAATTTTACTTGCATAGCGATTTAAAATTTTTATTTCAACAATTCCAACAATCAACAATTAACATCCAAATTAATATAAACAACAATTATCACTTGATTATCATAGCATAATAGATTGAGTCGTGAATGAAATATTCACCTTGCGTGGTTGAAGAAGATGATGGCGAAGCACGAACACGAATAGATAAAATAGACCCTTAACAAGCACGACGCAAAATGAACACAACTGCAACCAACAAATAATTTATCAAAATTTGTTTCATTGCAATATATCGATTGGATATGCATATATAACCATACCGATCAACGGAGCAAAATAGATTCGATAAGCGGGGTGGAAGCAGCCTATGTTTCCGGATCAATAGCGGGAGCTGGAGTAAAACGCAGCACAACGTTGTTAGTGAGCATATATATCTGATTCTGTAAAACTTTGTACCGTATATAACAACTTAAAACATGGATACCCTCTTTTCTCAACTAAATATGTACACCCAACTGCTGCATAAACTTTACTTTATAACTTTACTGACAACCAAAGTTTAATATAATAACAACTCATACCTATGATATATTACTTTATACTATAACAACTATTCATACTTTGGAATCATACTAAAAGTAGAGAAGCTGGTGTATATATATATACGCATAGATAACTTTTTTTTATACTTCTTATACTTCAACTTATAACTGCAACATGCATGCTTCAAATTTATATAAAATCGTACCTTATAAACTTAAATTAATGTATAAAATCTTTATATCTTTATACTGCATATAACAAATTAAACAACAGAGACATATGACTTTATATTGGACTTTATAAATAACATAAGAAGCTGAACTATCATCAACCAAGCTTGCATATACCAAACTAACATATACTCTCATATTTTTCAACAAACTCATTTTATATATCTTAATGTAAATATATAACATGTAAATATAAATATATAACATGACTGCATGGGGAAAATGGCCGCATGGGGAAGAGGAGTTGCTAGGCAGTGGCGGGCGGGTGGAGTTGCATGGTGCGACGCATGGCGGAGGGGAAGTGACTGCATGGGGTTGCATGCGGCATGGCGGAGGGGGTTTTGCCTTGGAGGTCGAGCAGGTGAGGGGGACGTGTGGGCTGGAGGCGGGCTGGTGGAGCTGCATGGTGTGGCGCATGGCAAAGGGGAAGTGACTGCATGGTCGTGGGGAGAGGCCGTGGGGAGCAGGGCTGTAGCATGGGGTGGGCCGTGTGGGCGGTGTTTTGGAGGAGGCTGATGGGTTGGTAGGGGCGGAGTCAGAGGTAGGTGAGGCGGAGGCTTTTGCATTGGAGGCCGAGCTGGTGAGGGGGACGTGTGGGCTGGAGGTGGGGAAGCGCATTGCGCGAGATAGGCCGTGGGGACGTATGGAGCTTCAGGTGTGGTCGCATGGGGGAGAGGAGGTGGTGTTGCTGGACGTGGCTGGGACGATGCATGCGGAGGGGAGAGGAGGGGTTTAGGCAGTGGCGATTGCAGTGGAGTGGCGGTGTGGGACGTGGCGGGGAAGTGACTGCATGGGTAGAGAGGCGGATGGGGCGGTGAAGGGCGGAGGGGAGAGGGGAGATGGGGACGCATGGAGTGAAGAGGGAGGTTTTGAGGAGAAAGGAAGAATTATATATATGCACAGAGAGGTCTTAGGCATGCTTCAGTTTTGTAGAGAAAGTAAAACTAAAAATAAACGCGAAGAGAAGAAAGGGAGGGAGGAGAAAAAGATTTGGGTTTCTGAAGAGTTTGGAAATAAAAGAAATATGTGAAAGAAGGAGACAGAGGGCAGAGCAACGTACCAAGTTTTCTCTGAGGTGAAATGTTATGCAGAGCAATAAATGAAGGAGCTGGTGTACAGTATAATGAATGGAGAGGGATATATACATGTTATTCAAAGTGCATACGTCAGTGAAATGATGATTTTTGAAAATGGAGGCTATTTGGCTTCCCAAGGCAGCTGAAAGGCTCCAAAATTTTAAATGTTGAAATGTTGGGTACCGGTTTGTGCTGCGTAACGGACCGGTTTGCGCTCCGTTAACAATTATAGTTTGCAACACCGAACTCTGATTGACACAAATAAATATTCCGTTGTGGTCAGCGCGTCGAGACGGACAAAACGGTATAAAGATATTGATGGTTCGACGCCGTTTGCAAGGTGGTAAATCTTATTGAACCATTTGCACGAGCAAACATTTTAGCTAGCAATTAAAAGCGAAATTTGACGAAACGAAATGCGCCGTCAAGTTCAGAATATTTTTCTTATGCAACATCGAGAAAATATTTGAGTTCAGACGATAGGAAATTTATACAAAAGATTTAAACTGATATGTAAATGCGACGAGCGCAATTTACTTCAATATTTTTCAACGAAATTTGGCGCACGCCTATGTCTACCTAGACGCATTCCAAATGTGAAGTTTGGTTGGCAACGGAAATTGTTTGTGAAAATTCGAATTTCTACATCAAATAAGCGATTTAAAATTTTTAAACTGGGTCTGAATTTCAGGGTCGTTACATTCTCCCCTACTCAAAACTTTTCGTCCCCGAAAAGGAACAAAGGAAAGAGTGGAAGAACAATAAAAGAGGTACGATAGATATAGAATAGATTATCGAATAAAGTAAAGAATATAGAATGGAATTTACCTTCAACAAACAATTCTGGATTAGAATCTCGGATACTCTCCTCGGTTTCCTAAGTACAATCATGATCATCGGGACTCCATTGGACTTTGACTAGGCTAACAGTCTTCCTTCTAAGCTGCTTCGTATCCCTATCAACAATACGAAGTGGTCTCCTCTCTATAGTCAAATCCGGCTCAATATCAAATTCATCTAACTGAGCAATAGGAATGGTCATGGATGGATCGTGTACAACCTTCCGAAGATGTGAAACATGGAATACGTTGTGCACGCCCTCAAATTTCTCCGGCAGTGCAACTCTGTAGGCTAATGTACCAATCCTCTCAGTGATCGTGAATGGTCCAACAAATCTAGGAGCGAGCTTCCCTCTACGACCAAATCGAATAACATTCTTCAAAGGTGATACCTTAAGAAAGACCTCATCTCCAACCTGGAATTTTAACTCTCTTCTACGCCTATCTACATAGCTCTTCTGCCTATCCTGTGCGGTCTTCATCTTCCTTCTGATCTCATTGACCTTCTCGGATGCTTCCATAATCATATCCGGGCCTAAAACTAATCGGTCACCAGGCTCAATCCAACAAGCTGGCGATTTGCATGGCCGTCCATATAAAGCTTCGAACGGTGCCATATCGATACTCGCCTGATTATAAAGATAATTATATTTCAATTCAAATTTTTACTTATTCATTGAAAATTTTGGATTACCAGATAGCTGTTATTATAAGTTAATTCAACCAAATGGAGGTGGTCTTCCCATGATCCACCGAAATCAATAATGCAAGCTCGAAGCAGATCTTCCAAAATCTGATTTACCCTCTCAGTTTGGCCATCTGTTTGAGGATGATAAGCCGTGCTCAGATTTAGTTTAGTGCCCAAGACGTCCTGAAATGCCTTCTAGAATTTACTAGTGAATAAAGGATCTCTATTGCATACAATACTAGATGGAACTCCATGAAGTCTGACAATCTCTCTCATATAAATCTCGGCCAAACTCGAAGCAGTACGAGTGGTCTTAACAGGAATAAAGTGAGCAGATTTTGTCAACCTATCAACAATCACCCATATACTCTCGTTCCCTTTTCTGGTCCTCGGTAATCCGTCAACGAAGTCCATAGAAATTTGGTCCCATTTCCAACACGGAATCTCTAGGGGTTGAAGTAATCCCGCAGTCTTCCGGTGATCGGCCTTGACTTGCTGGCAAGTGGTGCATCTACTGACATATATGGAAATATCTCTCTTCATCCCACTCCACCAATATAAACGCTTCATATTTCGATACATCTTGGTGACACCAGGATGAAATGAAAGTGATGACTGATGGTTCTCTTTAAGCACTTCTTGTCTCAATCCATCAACATTAGGAACACAAATACGGTTGTCAATCTTCAGAACTCCATTACCATCTATCTGTGCTCCCACTTTACTATCAGCATTTCCAACTCTACCAAGAACTAACTCCATCATGCGATAGAGCAAGGTGTCCTCATATTGCTTAGCTTTGATGCGATCCATAAGAGATGGGAAGATAACAAGCTGAAATAGCATGCCTTCTACAAGATTACAACAAGACAATGCTTTGCTATGGCTCAAAGCATCAGCTACAACATTTGCTTTTCCAGGAGTATAATTGATGTCGAGATCATATGCAGCTAAGAATTCGAGCCATCGGACTTGTCTCTGATTCAAGTCCTTTTGAGAGAAAATATACCGCAAGGACTTATGATCTGTGAATAATTCAAATTTTGTCCCTAAAAGATGGTGCCTCCATAGTTTCAAAGCGAATACAACTGCAAGAAGCTCTAAATCATGGGTTGCATAGTTTACTTCATGAGTCTTCAACTGAAGACCAACATAAGCAATAACCCTTCCATTTTGCATAAGGACAGTGCCTAAACCTTCTCGACAAGCATCGGTATAGACAGTTAATCCTTCACTCCCGTCAATTACCGCAAGAACTGGAGCTGAAGTTAACTTACGCTTCAACTCATTAAAAGCTGATTCACACTTCTCACTCCAAATAAACTTGACATCCTTTCGAGTTAAAGCAGTGAGTGGGGCAGAAATCCGGGCAAAGCGCTCAATGAATCTGCGATAATAACCGGCTAGGCCCAAGAAGCTACGGATATCAGTAGGAGTTTTGGGAGTCTCCCAATCCTGTAGATAAGTTTTCAAATTAGAGAGGAATAAGATAGATCGAATAGAAATAACGAATAAGATAGAACTTACATTGATTACGGAGATCTTAGCTGGATCGACCAAAATCCCGTTTTCAGAAACAATATGGCCAAGGAATCGTACTTCGTCTCGCCAGAAGTGGCATTTCGAAAACTTGGCTTTAAGCTGATGATTTCGGAGATTTCCCAGAACATAAGCAAGATGTGTTTCATGCTCTTTCTCATCTTTGGAGAAGACGAGAATATCATCAATGAAGACAAGAACAAACTTGTTAAAGGCATCACGGAAGACTCTATTCATTAAGTCGACGAAATAAGCAGGTGCGTTGGTCAAACCGAATGGCATAACCAACCATTCATAGAATCCATTCTCGATACGGAAAGCTGTCTTATGAATACTATCTTCTGCTACTCTAAGTTGGTGGAACCCAGTGGCTAGATCAAGTTGTGAGAAAACTTTAGCTCCATGGAGATGATCAAATAAATCATTGATGCGAGGCATCGGATAGCGGTTCTTGAGAGTGCGCTTGTTTAATTCTCGGTAATCAACACACATGCGAAGAGATCCATCAGACTTGGTGAAAAATACGACTGCGGCGCCCGATTCAGAACAACTTCTTCTGATCAAACCCTTAGCAAATAGATCATCAATTTGGGTTTTAAGTTCAGCTTTTTCTTTAGGAGCCATCCTTCTGTGAGGGAGAACTACGGGAGTAGCTCCGAGAATAAGGTGAATGCGAAAATCGATCTCTCGTTTTGGCGGTAGAGAGTTGACCTCTCCAAATACATCGGGAAATTTCTGAACGATAGGAGTAGTACTAAGGTCATCCGGGTGAGCATCAAGAGAGAATATGAAGCTTCCGGCATATTTCTGAGGTGATTTGCATTCGATGACAAGCGGTAGACCCTTGTCATTGACTAGAGAAACAGATCGAGCTTTGCAAGAAATAATAGCATCGAATTTTCTTAACCAATCAGCGCCAAATAAGATGTCAAATGCTTCGAAGCCAAGCACATAAAAATTCCAAGTGAATTGATATCTTCCATACAAAAGCACAACCTCTTTACAAATTCTGCTGAGGTTGGCAAGTCCTCCAATGGGGTTGTAGACGCATAAGGAAGTAGTAGCAAGATTTGGTTCTAATTTGAGATTATTACAAACATCAATAGATATGAAGCTATGAGATGCACCAGTATCGAATAATACCCGAACAGGTAAATTATGAAATGTAAAAGTACTTCGTAAGGTACCTCGGTCATCCTGAGCAGGTGGTGGAGGTGGTGCAGGAGTGGTGACAGCATATACTCCTGATGGTGTGCCTTTCTTCCTCAATGGGCAATCTCTCTTGAAGTGACCTGGCTGGAGGCAGACATGGCATAAATCATTCCTCATCCGAGAAGGTGGTGGAATAGCAGCTCCGGTGGATGGACAACTATTAGCATAATGGCCCTTCTTATCGCATTTGAAGCAAGTGATCTTAGCAAGGTCGATTGGGCTTTTCTGGGCATATCCTAATCCTGTAGTCTTTTTCCAAGCTTTCTTTTGCTGATCGAAGTTCATCTTCCTCTTTCCGAGCTGGCTGGAAGAGGGCTGAGTAGGAGGGGCTTTAGCAGTGGGTCCCCTTGGCTTTGCCTCATATCGAAGAGCATAGTCGACAAGCTCTGTGAAGGTGCAGTAAGTGTGGCCAGTAAGCAAGTCATAATACTCTGGTCTAGCTCCCATAATGAACTTCTCATTCTTTAGAAGTGGTGTATCGATCAATCCCGGGCCAAACTTGGAGAGTTCGTTGAATTTCCTCTCGTACTCAGAAATAGTCATACTGCCTTGCTTAAGATCCATAAAAGCTCTATAAAGTTGGGTTTTCCCAGCAGAGGGCATTCACTGTGCTGAGAAAGTATCCCTAATCAAAGATAGACTAGATGAGTAACCTTTTAAAGATTGAAAGAAGAATTAGACTACGAAATCCAAATAAATTTATACCTAAACTGGGCCTAAGTGATGGTGTTCTCCTCGATACGGGAAGTAACCGATTCCCACCAATCTTGCGCGGCATCCTAAAGTTGCCACGCAGCAAGCTGACTTTCTGAGCATCAGTGATCTCCAATCCAGAAAATATATTCTCTAAGCCTTTGAGCCATTGCCGAGCCTCGATAATACCCTCGGATCCAGAACACTTAGTACCACCTAGATGTGTATACTCCTTGCTAAGAGTGGTGAATTTGACTGGAGCTGGGACGGCAGGTGCATCCCGGGCAGGACCATGACCTCTTCCTCCCCTATTGTTTCTTCCGGTGCTCATCCTGAAATATCGAAAGAGATTTAGAACCAAGGATAGAAAATCACACAGCTTGAAGAAAATCTAATGAACGAATCAAAGAAGTTTGAATTTTTAAAGGATCGGATATTGAATCGATTCTCCTCATTCTAGGGTATTGCTACCCTATCTCTAATGAGTTTATATAATCCCAAACTATGGTTTTAGGGAAACCAAAGCTCTGATACCAACTGTAACAACCCGTATATTTGGACTTTTTAAATTGACAATAATCCTCACATGTCAACTTAAATAATACAAAACACAAATCATTATGGGATTATAAATACATAGACGTAAATAAGAATCAATACAACATCACAGTCATAGAACAGTCACAGAATAATACAGCGGAAATACATCGTCATAATAGCAGTTCATGAAGCTACTACATAAAGTACAACAATGTCTAAACAAAAGGTGACTGCAAGGAAATACATAAATGTCCAACAGACACGGACATCAAAATAGACAGATAAAGATAAATGCTAAGTCTTCAGCATCTTCAACCAACCTTGATCAGCAAACTGGATAGCTTCAGACTGACCCGAGCATATACAAAAGAAACACTCGAGTCAGGACTCAAAATCTTATGCAGGATAATCAAATGCAGGAAATAAAGTCCATAACTCAAAGATGAATAAAATAACATCTCTAAGGATCCGATAAACTATCTATATATACAATAGAATACGGTATGTAGGTAATGTATAATCAGTAAAATAGAATATTAAAATAGCGTTAAGGCGTTACCATAATTCCCCTTAACACATTTCATATTCCCAAAAGCATATACAAGACCGTAGTTTCTCCAAAACCGGAAGTCAGCAGAGGGCAATCCATATACTCAAGGTACAAATCAAAACGTAGTGGTCGCGAATAGGATAATCAGTATGACAAGGTACATGAGGCAATACCAACTAGGATACTAGTAGTTGCGTGATCCGGACTGATGTTGAGCATAGTAGCTACTATCTCAACACCGCGAAACAACACTCCCAAATCAAGGGTGCACCCAAATCGAATCACAAAAGTAATAGATATGGTATCGAAGAAGCGTGTCCGCTAGAGATGGCGATCCTCAATGGCCCGGCGCGGCTCCTGTTTTAGTCATGTCAGGGGTTATCCAATATCGTTCTCTTTCTTCAGTCAACGCGTTCACCAAACCATCCACTTCATTCTGGATCAACACTTCGCGCATAATAGTTATTAAAGTGGTTTTCGGTATCCACAAAGAGTATGTCCATTCCCGATCCCGGTCTCTTTAATAACTACGTATTTATTACCCGATGGTCTGTTAAATTAACGTCTTAAACAAATCAAAGTCCAAAAGTCAAGGTGCAGATTTGACTTACAAATTTTGACATTTCACGATTCAATTTATTTTAGATATTTTAAAAACATATTTCCAAATGCAAATTTTCCAAACATTTGAATGGTAAGTATTCAAGTTTAATTTAATAAGACCTAAATGTCGCTTATTAGGTTTAGTTCATAATCAATGAATTCAATTTAATGGTAAACTTAGTTTAAATTATTAAATCAAATTCTATTCATTTCACTTCATGCTTACATCCACCGTTGTCATAAATCCGATAAATCAATTTCATTACTAAATTCCTTTTATCAAACCTCATTTGATTTATTTACTTACTCGATTAAATTCCCAAATCGAAGGAATCCATTTTCATTTACAATGTCCTGATATGATTAATTTGTAAGTTTTAAATCAATTTAAATTTAAATATCACTAAGTTATATCCATAAAACTTTAGTTAGTTTTGTATTCCTCTTAAGTCAAATTCTCTAAATTCCAAATACAATTTATAACATGTTCCAATTCCATTTAATTTAAACCCGAGTTTTAATCTTAACCTAACAGATCTAATAAATTGTTAAATTCTAAACTTACTTGTTTCTAAATCTCATTTCGATTAAATTTGCCAATTCATTTTATTTAATTACATAGGTTTATTTATCCGTTTCAATTTAATCCATTAATTTTACTTCAATCTAACCCATAAAATTTATCTTAATTAAATCTGGGAAATTTATTTCAATTACATACATTAAAACCGTTATCAAATTTCCAAACAAATTGTCAAGTTCATTCCTTAATTTAAAATATATTTCAATTTCGAAAATGGTTTTGTTGACCAATCGGGTTTCTTACTTTTATTTTCTATCCTAGGCCAAGTTGTTTAAATGGGTATTTATCATTTCAACCCAATATCATTCAATATAAAACAAAGCATAGCAAAGGGAACTTGCAGTGTGATAACTGGGATGGTGTCAAAGTAAATAAACAAGCAATAGCAACCATAAATAACAATTTAACAGTTTATTAAATAATGCCGAAATAATCGTATTAACTTACATTTTTTATTTATGAAAATTAATATAATTATTCCTAGAATCCACACTATCGTTTCATGCGGATTAAAGATTATCATGGTTTCCACTTGGTGTCTATTATCAAATTACTATATCAATCATACATTCAATGGTTCAAAGTGTAGTTAACGCTATTTCTACGCGACGATTTATTTAGCATTTAAAGGGGTCAAGTTCAACATATATAATCCATTTTAAATTATTGACTATCCTATATCAATTTCAATTCCATATTAAAGTTCACTTATATTAACAACCAAATTCAACATCATATAATGATTTTAGTGTCACAACTAATTGTCGTAAACTAGCAATATTCAAATTTTACTTGCATAGCGATTTAAATTTTTTATTTCAACTATTCCAACAATCAACAATTAACATCCAAATTAATATAAACAACAACTATCACTTGATTATCATAGCATAATAGATTGAGTCGTGAATGAAATATTCACCTTGCGTGGTTGAAGATGATGATGGCGAAGCACGAAGACGAATAGATAAAATAGACCCTTAACAAGCACGATGCAAAATAAACACAACTGCAATCAACAAATAATTTATCAAAATTTGTTTCATTGCAATATATCGATTGGATATGCATATATAACCATACCGATCAACGGAGCAAAATAGATTCGATAAGCGGGGTGGAAGCAGCCTATGTTTCCGGATCAATAGCGGGAGCTGGAATAAAACGCAGCACAACGTTGTTAGTGAGCATATATATCTGATTCTGTAAAACTTTGTACTGTATATAACAACTTAAAACATGGACACCCTCTTTTCTCAACTAAATATGTACACCCAACTGCTGCATAAACTTTACTTTATAACTTTACTGACAACTAAAGTTTAATATAATAACAACTCATACCTATGATATATTACTTTATACTATAACAACTATTCATACTTTGGAATCATACTAAAAATAGAGAAGCTGGTGTGTATATATATACGCATAGATAACTTTTTTTTATACTTCTTATACTTCAACTTATAACTGCAGCATGCATGTGTGACGACCCGAACTCGATATCCGATAAATGACATCAAATTCGTATCGCCGGAGCTTATAACAACATCAGATGAATATAAAACAGTGGAACAAAATGAATATCATGCATACATCACAGGTACAATATCATAATATCCAACATTTCCTCAGAGTGTTTAATACATACACCACAACTACAAATAACATCATAATATTACATCAATGATCATACATGCAAAAGAAGTCTTCAATGAAATGATGACAATCTCCCAAAACACTAACTACCTGAGATCCAAAAAGCTTCTAGAATATCTCCAAAGCAAAAGCTCCAAAATACTGCTAACTCCAAAATATGGAAACCTGCTACTAGGCTGCCCGTGTAGAAATTATGGGCACCCAGAGTTTAGGAAAGAAACAATAAACTCCGGGTCAGTCATGGGACTGGTATGAGTAAACAAAAATAGTTGCTTTTAAATAAAATAGACTTATAAAGAAAATTCGTTATGCTTTTGGAAAATGAAACTACCATAAGACCTCCCGCCACACACACAATGCAATCGCAGAATTGGAGGAGATTTCTTCTTATGATAGTCAAATATGCTTGATACGAGAAAATTCTTGTTTTATATTATTACTAGTGCATAGTGTAGAGAGCATTTCGAAAATAGAATATTAATCTTAGCCAGCATACGACCATTATCGTATGCCTACTATAGCTACCATGTTTTGTGGCAGGTTACCGTCACGCTGCATGGCAGGTTATACAACTAAAACCGTACAGGGCTCGTATTGTTTCTTTGGATTTCCAACAAATGGTCAGGCTAAGGAACTTCCTACTGCCACATGGGTACGCCTCTGGCGGGACGTCCCGAGAACCTACCCGGCTCTCTGCCAACACAAGGCCGGGTTACCTTTGTAACTAGGTAACTACTACTCGAGTATGCCACTCCCCGGTCCTTTGGGACCTTTATCCGAGGGCCCTCTGTCACAAAGCAACAACCACACAGTAAATGAGATTGGAGCTACCACACAGGTAAATATCTGGGCTCCATACCATGACATTACCTTTTTCCAGAAGGAAATGACATACCCTAAAGGGCGCGACCCTCATAACCTTGCCGCATCTTTCCTGTTTTGACCATTTCCGGGTTGTGAGGTCCGATGAGGTCTCGTCCACAAAGCTATGCTTTACACGAAATCTTTGCTTTGATCACAAATGATCAACTAATGATCATCAACACACAGCGGCACTTGGCATGTCACACTACCAGTTTGGGAATATATCGCTGATAACCTTCAATTACGTAACCTCTGAGCTCGTACGTCTCAGAGAAGGGTGTTAAGCTAAGAGAATAAATTCTCCGCTACCAACAGATATGTATTTGAAAGAAATCGGCATTATATCTCAAAGTGTAGTGTCAGACACACGACCATACAAGTCTGTTCCGGGCTCGAACAGAACCGAAGGCACTTCGTCCAATAAAGGAAGAAGCCCTTGCAAATCCGGGTATCCACAATCCCGATCGGACTTCCCATCACTTAGGAAATCTCTATACCGGAGCAACTCAGTGCAGAGACAATCGATGGGTTATCCTATCGTTTTCGAAGACACCCGGTCTTCACCACCGGTCTTCAAATGCTATCCATTTCGACGTATCATTATTCGGAATGGGTTATATGACACGAAGATCCTCTCCCGGCTAAACCGAATAGTAAGCGGTTAATTTTAAAACACGTGAATATATCCATCACAAAGATTCACATTCAGAATTCGATGTGGGTTTCGGATAACAAACTGAAATCCGACTCCCTGTCGCATCGAAATTTAAATTGTCGTTTTACGGCAGACAGGGTTTTCACATCACTACAGAACAAATCACAGTCATAGTGCAACGTACAGTACCACGATCACAACAGAAATCAATATAGTGCATAGCAATGGTTAATTATTTACAAGTCAAAGTGAATATGATTTAATAGATTAACCAAATAATCATCTTTATTGATTAGTTTAAATCAATGTTTAAAATTTTACTTAATTAAAAATTTGTTAAACTTTACATTGGCTTTATTAATCACTTAATCTCTAATTAACAATCTTAAGTTGTTCATTCTTAATGATTAATTACTTTTATTTGCTGATTTTTTTTCTTTACAATAATCGACCTTCAATTTCAAAGTAATTAATTATTAATTATTTAATCATTACTTAACTATCATAATGTATTTGTTTTAAGTTAACAAAATTTGAATATATTTCTTAAATATATTGTTAAGTAAAATAAACACTTTACACTATCTTAACCAACTATCATCATTTATGAAGAATAGATCAGAAAAAATCATTTAAATCCTATATTGCAAACTGGAATGTTGCTGCCTGCAGGTCCAACCCGAGGGGTTCTTCAGGTCAACCCCGAGAAAACTGGGCATTGGCTTCGGGTTTTAGCAAAAACTTACCCGAGTACCATATTTATTCAAAAAATTTCAAAATTTTCTTAAGTCCCCAAAACAACCACGCTACAACACGGGACAAACTCAAGTTCTTCTTCGAGTTTTTACCTCACATCCCCGAGAATGACTTCGACTCACTCAGCTCCCCTTTCCCAGACGTCACCACTGACACAACCCCTGCACGTATACGTGCACGGCCAACTTCATCGACGTGGGACGGTGCTGCGGCCTCCCACACGTTGCTCTCCACCTCCCAAAACCGTACGAGCACCCAGAGTCTCGAATTAAACTCAAAGGCAAATTCGAGACGTTTCGACCAACAAACCCAAAAAAACGTCGCCAGGAAATGAGCCCACGCCCTCCTCCTCTGACCGTCATAGGCCATGGCAACTTGACCGGAGCTCCGCCTATCTCCACTGCCTCGATCGCCACCGGTGCGATCAGCTCCGGTGCTATGTCGACGTGGCAGCTATTTGATTTATCAACACCGTTCAAATGTGGGTTTAAACCCTAGTCTCGATTCGTTCTCCTCGTTCATACATTAGAAAATTTTTCCAAAATTTTTCCTGGAATCGTGAGTGTTCAACCCAGCTTCCCACCAATTTCTAGCATCTAAAAATTGTTAGATGATCAGAAATCGATCAAAACACTATTTTCGTTCAACAATGAACTGCGCACGACATAGGCAACTAAAAATTGCTAATTTCGTCTTAAAAATCATAATTTGCAATGAAGATTCAAGTTATAAACTTGAATTAGCATTTCATGATATTCGAGTTTGATCAAAATATGGCATATTACTGTAAAAACATTGTTTTTCAACTGTGTAACATATCCTTATGAATTTTTTTTATTTTTCTTTCATAGTTCGTTCTTAAATACGCAAGTTTTATCTTGAGATCGAAGTCTAAAAATGATCACATAATTAAAGATAGGGTTTTGAATAAGTGTGATACTCTGAAAACAAAGACAGAAGTGATTTCTGACTTGAACAGGCATTTATATTTCCAAATGTCTGTGCACAGAGAAGAACTACCTATGCATATGCAAACTAAAACAATTTTATATCCCAGGCACATAATTAGCTTATTCATAGGTTAAGATTCTCAACATTTACCCAGGCATGCATATAGTATTATAAAATACTGTGAAACTGCAAAGCAAAAATTTGCAGGCCTTGATTTAGGTAACAACTTACATTAGCTTTAAATATTCAGGATTCAAACATTTATATAAAGAAAACTTTACAATTTCTTTACTTTTATATGTTCAGAAACTTGGAAAAACATTGAAGACAGCCATATCCAAATTTTCCAGAGCAACAATAGCATATGCAGATTCATATTCAACTTGAAACCATATCTAACTATATTGGTTAAAGAATCATAACGTTATAATTGACTTAAACTTTAAAACAAAAACTTTGTTTACTCACATGACAATTGTTTGAAACAGAAGCTATAACGATTTTTTTCTTTGAACTGCAGTTGAATTTTTTTCTTTCCTGTTTTTTTTTTTTTTCCTTTGTTCTGCGGTGCTTTGCTTTTGAATAACTTAATGTATATAGGGGTGTGTGAAGATATATATAAAAGGTTTGTACAGGGTAGGGAAAATACTAACTGGGACAAAGTCTTGTTTTAATCAAATTATCTTGGTTTGCTTTATTGACCAAGAAAAATATTTCGGCTGATATGAGTTTTGTTTGTACTAAATAAGATTTTATTTGTGTTTGAATAGATGGCATTAAATGCCTTTGTTCCCTCCCTTTCTTACATAAACATGCTGTTGATTCATTTTGTTTATAAGTACAATTTTGTTTGTTTTTGAAGATTTTTATCTATGTTAAATCTTCTTGCACAAGCTTTGCTACCTGGTTTATATTTTAATTTACAATCTTATGTCTTATGTCTTGACCACTTACAACATTGTTTTGTATACCTACAGCAAGTATGTTTACATTGGATTATTAAAAGTACCTTTTGTTTTTCTTTTCTTTTATTGGAAAGGAAGTTCTATACTAATGTATTGTTTGATCTTTTGATAAGTGTTGCTTTGTTTCATTTCTTTTTTAAATACTTACTTCCTTAGTACATACCTTGTTCATTTTATTTTCTATTTGAAGTTTTACAATCAACATTTAATTTATCATTCATGTAAAAACTTAAACTATCAAACATTTATTTACTTCCATATAACTTTATAATATTAATATTAACAATATTTTATTCTTCTTGAAATTTCACAGTTTAAATTTAAAAGTTCAAATAAGTCGCTATATTTAATTTAACAAAATTCTGGGATGTTACAACATCCCCTCCTTAAGAAAATTTCGTCCTCGAAATTGAAAGAGAGAGAAAAGTAAACAAAGAATATACGAATTCAGAAAAAGAAAAGAAAAAATATAAAAATAAAGAAATGACTTACAGTTTAAGCCGAGATGTCTACCCTGCATTTGGGATATGATTTCTTCATGTTATCTTCAGTTTCCCAAGTACAGTCCTTTGGATCGCCACTCCATTGAACTTTGACCAATTTTACAATTTTGTTTCGCAATCGCTTTTCATCACGATCAATAATCTTTATTGGTTCCCTTCTTACAGCCAAGTTGGGAGTGATTTCAAGGTCCTGCTGAGCAGCTTCTTCAATAATATCATCTGGGTCGTGCACATACTTCCGAAGACTAGAAACATGGAACACATTATGCACACCAGACAACCAGCTGGGCAACTGCACTCGATATGCTAGAGGACCGATCCTTTCCAGAATAGGAAAAGGACCAATATAACGCGGTGCTAGCTTTCCAGTTTTCCCGAATCTCAATACACCCCGCATTGGAGACACTTTCAAAAATACAGAATCTCCAACCTGAAATTCCAAATCTCTCCTTCGGCGGTCATAATAACTTTTCTGACGGCTCTGAGCAGCTAATAACTTCTTCCGTATAAAATCAACCTTTTCAGTGGCTTCTTTAACCATGTCTGGCCCAAGAACGAGTCTATCACCCGATTCGATCCAACATGCAGGTGATCGACACGGACGACCATATAAAGCTTCGAAAGGAGCCATTTCGATACTAGCCTGATAGTTGTTGTTATAGGAAAATTCGACCAAATGCAAATAGTCCTCCCAAGATCCACCAAAGTCAAGAATACAAGCGCGCAATAGGTCTTCTAAAATTCGATTAACCCTTTCTGTCTGCCCATCAGATTGTGGGTGATAAGCAGTGCTGAGATTCAATTTGGTCCCCAAAGCGGCTTGGAATGCCTTCCAGAATCTACTAGTGAAGATTGGATCACGATCACTCACTATGCTGCTAGGAATACCATGGAGACGAACAATTTCTTTTATATATAAATTAGCTAGACTTGCAGCCGTGCGGGTAGCTTTCACTGGCAAAAAGTGGACAGTCTTAGTCAAACGGTCTACAATAACCCAAATTGCTTCATTGCCCTTTCGAGTACGAGGCAAACCATCGATGAAATCCATCGATACTTGGTCCCATTTCCACTTGGGTACCTCTAAAGGCTGAAGTAATCCCGCCACTTTCTTTTGATCGCTTTTGATTTGCTAACAAGTAGCACAGCGACTCACATAAATAGAGATATCTCTCTTCATCGTCTTCCACCAGAAAGTTCTTTTGATATCTCTATACATTTTGTTGACTCTGGGATGGATGCAAAGTTTGGACTTGTGGCATTCATCTAAAACTTCACGTTTCAGATCAGGAAGGTCTGGAACACAAATTCTGCCTTTCAATCTTATAACTCCTCTATTATCCATCTCAAAACTAGTATCTTTACCACGACCTATTCTTCTCCGCATTTCTCGAAGAAACTTGTCTCCAGTTTGGCTTGTGGCAATATTTTCAAGGAGAGTAGGAGCGATAGCAAGATATGCAAGAACAGCACGTCTCCTACTTAAAGCATCGGCAACTACATTGGCTTTTCCTGGCGTATACTGAATATCCAAGTCATAAGATGCCAGAAATTCCAACCAGCGTTGTTGTCGCAGATTCAGATCCTTCTGGGTAAAGAGATATTTCAAGGATTTATGGTCGGTGAATAATTCAATTTTTTCACCTAGAAAAAAAAAGGTTCATTAAGTATATTGTTTAAGTTAAGTAAATTTCGTAAATTATTAAGAAAGCTGAAAAGATTCTTACCTAGAAGATAATGTCGCCATATCTTTAAAGCGAAGATAACAGCTAAGAGTTCCAATTCATGGGTGGGGTAATTTCTTTCATGAGGACGTAATTGTCTACTCGCGTAGGCAATCACCTTCCCATTCTGCATTAATACTGCACCCAACCCATCAACGCAAGCATCAGTATAAATAGATAAACCTTGGTTCCCATCGATAATAGCGAGGACAAGAGCAGTAGTTAATCTCTTCTTCAACTCCTGAAAAGCTTCATCACATTGCGAAGTCCAATTGAATTTTACACCTTTCATCGTTAGCTTTGTTAAAGGACTAGCTATCTTCGAAAAGTCTTGAACAAACTTTCGATAATAACCTGCTAAACCCAAGAAGCTTCGAACTTCCTTTGGTGTAGTGGGCTTTCGCCAATCAAGAATGGCAGAAATTTTGCTAGGATCAACTGAAATCCCTTCCTCATCAACAATATGGCCGAGAAATTTGACTTCTCTGACCCAGAAGTGGCATTTGGAAAATTTTGCATATAGAATATTTCTCCTCAATATTTCCAAAACAATTCTAAGGTGTTCGGCATGCTCTTCTTCTGTCTTGGAATAAATCAAGATATCATCAATAAATACGAGCACAAATTTATTCAAAACTTCCCGAAACACCCGAGTCATAAGATCTACGAAGTATGCTGGAGCATTGGTTAGCCCAAAAGGCATGACTAACCATTCGTAGAACATATTAGGACCCCTGAAAGCAGTTAAATGCACACAATCTTCGACGATTCGCAGTTGATGGAATCCCTGGGCTAGATCCATCTTCGAAAAGAAACGAGCGCCACATAATTGATCAAATAGATCATCAATTCTAGGTAGTGGAAATTTATTCTTGAGAGTCTGCTTATTGAGATCGCGGTAATCTACACACAACCTCAAAGATCCATCTGATTTAGCGACGAACACAACGGCTGAGCCCCATTCAGAAACACTGGGTCGAATCAATCCTTTTTCTTGTAGATCCCTGGTCTGCTCGACTAATTCAACCCTTTCCCTGGGAGCCATCCTGCGACTTGCATGAACTACAGGACGAGCATTAGGTACAAGGTCGATTCTGAATTCTATTTCTCGATGTGGAGGTAGAGATTTCACTTCTCCGAACACGTCCGGAAAATCTTTAACAATTGGAATGGACTCCAAACTGGGTTCGGGATAACCCAAATTATACATCAATCCTTCTCTTTTCGGACTAGGGTCCTCACAAGCAATTTCGATGAAATCTCCAAATTCGGTTTTAATAGAAATCAATCGATTGGTGCAATCCAATACGGCTTCGTACTTCGCTAGCCAATCCATTCCGAGTAGGACTTCAAATTCGTTAAAATCAAGAACGAAGAGACCAGTAGGAAATTGATAACAAGAGTATGAGATAGGAACATCCCTACAACGAAGACAAAGGTTCGCGGGACCTCCAACTGGATTCTTTACGCATATGGGCTCATCCACAAAATCGGGTTCAAGATTTAATTTCTTAATAGCTTGCTGGGAGATAAAACTATGTGTAGCACCTGTGTCAAATAGGACTCTAACAATGTTATCATAAATGGTAAAATTACCTTCCAAAACTCGCTTTCCTTTCTCTGCCTTGGAAGATGTGGGTTGGTCTTTGACGGCATACACTTTTGCTGTTTGAGCTTGCTTCATGGTTGGACAATCCTTAACTTCATGCCCCACTTTCTGACAGTAATAGCACTTTCTAGGATTTGCTTGAGCAGATTTGTCTCTCTTTGGCTTCTTGCAGCTATTTGAATAGTGGCCTTTTTCCAAGCAATTATAACAAGTGACATTCTCAGCTGTACTACCCTGAGTGCTCTTCTTTTTATCCTTGCTTTGCCATGGTTTCTTGCCTCCAAATTTTCGTTTCTTCCAATTTGGATTGCCCGAATTTCCCTTTTCTACCGGGGCTTCTTGCATATCGAGTGTGGCATAACGGTACCCCATATCAACTAAATCTGAAAAGGACTCCTTAACATGAGCCGTCATTCTTTCGTGGAACTTCTTATTCATTCCGCGAATGAATCGTTCATTCTTCTTTAAAGGCGTATTCACCAATTCGGGGCCAAAACGAGATAACTCATTAAATTTATTCAGATATTCCTCGAATGATAAACTTCCCTGCTTCAGGTCCATAAATTCCTGGTACATCCGAGGAAGTCCAGCTGATGGCAAATATCGCTTTTCAAACACATCTTTGAATTTCTCCCAAGAAAACTCATCTTCTGACCTATCTACCGTGATCGTCTCCCACCAAGCTGAGGCTTCATCCTGAAGTTGCCAAGAAGCTATAAGTCGTTTCTGATCATCTTGCAATTTCAGCCCTCTAAAGATTTTCTCGCATGATCTGATCCATGCTTGAGCCTCCACAATTGACTCTTTGCCGGTAAACGGCTTACCACCAAGCTTTGCAAATTTCTTATATAAATCAGCCAAGTCCGGCTGATGCTGAATAGGTACTGCTGTTACTGGTGTTGGGGGAACTTGATTTGGTGCTGTGGCACTTCCTTGACCCCTAACTCTTCCTCTACGCCCGCTCATTCTTACTATCTGAAATTAGTAAGAAAATTGATTTAGATATACGGACGAAATATTTTAAGGAATATCAGCAGTAAAAAGAAATAGACTAATAAATTTAGAGTCTCAGTCTTGGTTATACTCATTCTAGGGTATACTTCACCCCATTTCTAATGAACCATCTGATGTGTTATACTCCGTAGCTAAAGTTCTTACTCAACCTTCAGCTCTGATACCACTTGTGACGACCCGAACTCGATATCCAATAAATGACATCAAATTCGTATCGCCGGAGCTTATAACAACATCAGATGAATATAAAACAGCGGAACAAAATGAATATCATGCATACATCACAGGTACAATATCATAATATCCAACATTTCCTCAGAGTGTTTAATACATACACCACAACTCCAAATAACATCATAATATTACATCAATGATCATACATCCAAAAGAAGTCTTCAATGAAATGATGACAATCTCCCAAAACACTAACTACCTGAGATCCAAAAAGCTTCTAGAATATCTCCAAAGCAAAAGCTCCAAAATACTGCTAACTCCAAAATATGGAAACCTGCTACTAGGCTGCCCGTGTAGAAATTATGGGCACCCAGAGTTTAGGAAAGAAACAATAAACTCCGGGTCAGTCATGGGACTGGTATGAGTAAACAAAAATAGTTGCTTTTAAATAAAATAGACTTATAAAGAAAATTCGTTATGCTTTTGGAAAATGAAACTACCATAAGACCTCCCGCCACACACACAATGCAATCGCAGAATTGGAGGAGATTTCTTCTTATGATAGTCAAATATGCTTGATATGAGAAAATTCTTGTTTTATATTATTACTAGTGCATAGTGTAGAAAGCATTTCGAAAATAGAATATTAATCTTAGCCAGCATACGACCATTATCGTATGCCTACTATAGCTACCATGTTTTGTGGCAGGTTACCGTCACGCTGCATGGCAGGTTATACAACTAAAACCGTACAGGGCTCGTATTGTTTCTTTGGATTTCCAACAAATGGTCAGGCTAAGGAACTTCCTACTGCCACATGGGTACGCCTCTGGCGGGACGTCCCGAGAACCTACCCGGCTCTCTGCCAACACAAGGCCGGGTTACCTCTGTAACTAGGTAACTACTACTCGAGTATGCCACTCCCAGGTCCTTTGGGACCTTTATCCGAGGGCCCTCTGTCACAAAGCAACAACCACACAGTAAATGAGATTGGAGCTACCACACAGGTAAATATCTGGGCTCCATACCATGACATTACCTTTTTCCAGAAGGAAATGACATACCCTAAAGGGCGCGACCCTCATAACCTTGCCGCATCTTTCCTGTTTTGACCATTTCCGGGTTGTGAGGTCCGATGAGGTCTCATCCACAAAGCTATGCTTTACACGAAATCTTTGCTTTGATCACAAATGATCAACTAATGATCATCAACACACAGCAGCATTTGGCATGTCACACTACCAGTTTGGGAATATATCGCTGATAACCTTCAATTACGTAACCTCTGAGCTCGTACGTCTCAGAGAAGGGTGTTAAGCTAAGAGAATAAATTCTCCGCCACCAACAGATATGTATTTGAAAGAAATCGGCATTATATCTCAAAGTGTAGTGTCAGACACACGACCATACAAGTCTGTTCCGGGCTCGAACAGAACCGAAGGCACTTCGTCCAATAAAGGAAGAAGCCCTTGCAAATCCGGGTATCCACAATCCCGATCGGACTTCCCATCACTTAGGAAATCTCTATACCGGAGCAACTCAGTGCAGAGACAATCGATGGGTTATCCTATCGTTTTCGAAGACACCCGGTCTTCACCACCGGTCTTCAAATGCTATCCATTTCGACGTATCATTATTCGGAATGGGTTATATGACACGAAGATCCTCTCCCGGCTAAACCAAATAGTAAGCGGTTAATTTTAAAACACGTGAATATATCCATCACAAAGATTCACATTCAGAATTCGATGTGGGTTTCGGATAACAAACTGAAATCCGACTCCCTGTCGCATCGAAATTTAAATTGCCGTTTTACGGCAGACAGGGTTTTCACATCACTACAGAACAAATCACAGTCATAGTGCAACGTACAGTACCACGATCACAACAGAAATCAATGTAGTGCATAGCAATGGTTAATTATTTACAAGTCAAAGTGAATATGATTTAATAGATTAACCAAATAATCATCTTTATTGATTAGTTTAAATCAATGTTTAAAATTTTACTTAATTAAAAATTTGTTAAACTTTACATTGGCTTTATTAATCACTTAATCTCTAATTAACAATCTTAATTTGTTCATTCTTAATGATTAATTACTTTTATTTGCTGATTTTTTTTCTTTACAATAATCGACCTTCAATTTCAAAGTAATTAATTATTAATTATTTAATCATTACTTAACTGTCATAATGTATTTGTTTTAAGTTAACAAAATTTGAATATATTTCTTAAATATATTGTTAAGTAAAATAAACACTTTACACTATCTTAACCAACTATCATCATTTATGAAGAATAGATCAGAAAAAATCATTTAAATCCTATATTGCAAACTGGAATGTTGCTGCCTGCAGGTCCAACCCGAGGGGTTCTTCGGGTCAACCCCGAGAAAACTGGGCATTGGCTTCGGGTTTTAGCAAAAACTTACCCGAGTACCATATTTATTCAAAAAATTTCAAAATTTTATTAAGTCCCCAAAACAACCACGCTACAACACGGGACAAACTCAAGTTCTTCTTCGAGTTTTTACCTCACATCCCCGAGAATGACTTCGACTCACTCAGCTCCCCTTTCCCAGACTTCACCACTGACACAACCCCTGCACGTATACGTGCACGGCCAACTTCATCGACGTGGGACGGTGCTGCGGCCTCCCACACGTTGCTCTCCACCTCCCAAAATCGTACGAGCACCCAGAGTCTCGAATTAAACTCAAAGGCAAATTCGAGACGTTTCGACCAACAAACCCAAAAACACGTCGCCAGGAAATGAGCCCACGCCCTCCTCCTCTGACCGTCATAGGCCATGGCAACTTGACCGGAGCTCCGCCTATCTCCACTGCCTCGATCGCCACCGGTGCGATCAGCTCTGGTGCTATGTCGACGTGGCAGCTATTTGATTTATCAACACCGTTCAAATGTGGGTTTAAACCCTAGTCTCGATTCGTTCTCCTCGTTCATACATTAGAAAATTTTTCCAAAATTTTTCCTGGAATCGTGAGTGTTCAACCCAGCTTCCCACCAATTTCTAGCATCTAAAAATTGTTAGATGATCAGAAATCGATCAAAACACTATTTTCGTTCAACAATGAACTGCGCACGACATAGGCAACTAAAAATTGCCAATTTCGTCTTAAAAATCATAATTTGCAATGAAGATTCAAGTTATAAACTTGAATTAGCATTTCATGATATTCGAGTTTGATCAATATATGGCATATTACTGTAAAAACATTGTTTTTCAACTGTGTAACATATCCTTATGAATTTTTTTTATTTTTCTTTCATAATTCATTCTTAAATACGCAAGTTTTATCTTGAGATCGAAGTCTAAAAATGATCACATAATTAAAGATAGGGTTTTGAATAAGTGTGATACTCTGAAAACAAAGACAGAAGTGATTTATGACTTGAACAGGCATTTATATTTCCAAATGTCTGTGCACAGAGAAGAACTACCTATGCATATGCAAACTAAAACAATTTTATATCCCAGGCACATAATTAGCTTATTCATAGGTTAAGATTCTCAACATTTACCCAGGCATGCATACAGTATTATAACATACTGTGAAACTGCAAAGCAAAAATTTGCAGGCCTTGATTTAGGTAACAACTTACATTAGCTTTAAATATTCAGGATTCAAACATTTATATAAAGAAAACTTTACAATTTCTTTACTTTTATATGTTCAGAAACTTGGAAAAACATTGAAGACAGCCATATCCAAATTTTCCAGAGCAACAATAGCATATGCAGATTCATATTCAACTTGAAACCATATCTAACTATATTGGTTAAAGAATTATAACGTTATAATTGACTTAAACTTTAAAACAAAAACTTTGTTTACTCACATGACAATTGTTTGAAACAGAAGCTATAACGATTTTTTTCTTTGAACTGCAGTTGAATTTTTTTCTTTCCTGTTTTTTTTCTTTTTATTTTCCTTTGTTCTGCGGTGCTTTGCGTTTGAATAACTTAATGTATATAGGGGTGTGTGAAGATATATATAAAAGGTTTGTACAGGGTAGGGAAAATACTAACTGGGACAAAGTCTTGTTTTAATCAAATTATCTTGGTTTGCTTTATTGACCAAGAAAAATATTTCGGCTGATATGAGTTTTGTTTGTACTAAATAAGATTTTATTTGTGTTTGAATAGATGGCATTAAATGCCTTTGTTCCCTCCCTTTCTTACATAAACATGCTGTTGATTCATTTTGTTTATAAGTACAATTTTGTTTGTTTTTGAAGATTTTTATCTATGTTAAATCTTCTTGCACAAGCTTTGCTACCTGGTTTATATTTTAATTTACAATCTTATGTCTTATGTCTTGACCACTTACAACATTGTTTTGTATACCTACAGCAAGTATGTTTACATTGGATTATTAAAAGTACTTTTTGTTTTTCTTTTCTTTTATTGGAAAGGAAGTTCTATACTAATGTATTGTTTGATCTTTTGATAAGTGTTGCTTTGTTTCATTTCTTATTTAAATACTTACTTCCTTAGTACTTACCTTGTTCATTTTATTTTCTATTTGAAGTTTTACAATCAACATTTAATTTATCATTCATGTAAAAACTTAAACTATCAAACATTTATTTACTTCCATATAACTTTATAATATTAATATTAACAATATTTTATTCTTCTTGAAATTTCACAATTTAAATTTAAAAGTTCAAATAAGTCGCTATATTTAATTTAACAAAATTTTGGGATGTTACAGCATGCTTCAAATTTATATAAAATTGTACCTTATAAACTTAAATTAATGTATAAAATCTTTAATTCTTTATACTACATATAACAAATTAAACAACAGAGACATATGACTTTATATTAGACTTTATAAATAACATAGGAAGCTAAACTATCATCAGCCAAGCTTGCATATACCAAACTAACATATACTCTCATATTTTTCAACAAACTCATTTTATATATCTTAACGTAAATATATAACATGTAAATATAAATATATAACATGACTGCATGGGGAAAATGGCCGCATGGGGAAGAGGAGGTGCTAGGCAGTGGCGGGCGGGTGGAGCTGCATGGTGCGGCGCATGGCGGAGGGGAAGTGACTGCATGGGGTTGCATGCGGCATGGCGGAGGGGGTTTTGCCTTGGAGGCCGAGCAGGTGAGGGGGACGTGTGGGCTGGAGGCGGGCTGGTGGAGTTGCATGGTGTTGCGCATGGCGGAGGGGAAGTGACTGCATGGCCGTGGGGAGAGGCCGTGGGGAGCAGGGCTGTAGCATGGGGTGGGCCGTATGGGCGGTGTTTTGGAGGAGGCTGATGGGTTGGTAGGGGCGGAGTCAGAGGTAGGTGAGGCGGAGGCTTTTGCATTGGAGGCCGAGCTGGTGAGGGGGACGTGTGGGCTGGAGGTGGGGAAGCGTATGGCGCGGGAGAGGTCGTGGGGACGTATGGAGCTTTAGGTGTGGTCGCATGGGGGAGAGGAGGTGGTGTTGCGGGACGTGGCGGGGACGATGCATGCGGAGGGGAGAGGAGGGGTTTAGGCAATGGCGGTTGCAGTGGAGTGGTGGTGTGGGACGTGGCGGGGAAGTGACTGCATGGGTAGAGAGGCGGATAGGGCGGTGAAAGGCAGAGGGGAGAGGGGAGATGGGGACGCATGGAGTGAAGAGGGAGGTTTTGAGGAGAAAGGAAGAATTATATATATGCGCAGAGAGGTCTTGGGCATGCTTCAGTTTTGTAGAGAAAGTAAAACTAAACATAAATGTGAAGAGAAGAAAGGGAGGGAGGAGAAAACGATTTGGGTTTCTGAAGAGTTTGGAAATAAAAGAAATATGTGAAAGAAGGAGATAGAGGGCAGAGCAACGTACCAAGTTTTCTCTGAGGTGAAATGTTATGCAGAGCAATAAATGAAGGAGCTGGTGTACAGTATAATGAATGGAGAGGGATATATACACGTTATTCAAAGTGCATACGTCAGCGAAATGATGATTTTTGAAAATGGAGGCTATTTGGCTTCCCAAGGCAGCTCAAAGGCTCCAAAATTTTAAATGTTGAAATGTTGGGTACCGGTTTGTGCTGCGTAACGGACCGGTTTGCGCTCCGTTAACAATTATAGTTTGCAACGCCGAGCTCCGATTGACACAAATAAATATACCGTTGTGTTCAGCGCGTCGAGACGGACACAACGGTATAAAGATATTGATGGTTCGACGTCGTTTGCAAGGTGGTAAATCTTATTGAACCATTTGCACGAGCGAACATTTTAGCTAGCAATTAAAAGCGAAATTTGACGAAGCGAAATGCGCCGTCAAGTTCAGAATATTTTTCTTATGCAACATCGAGAAAATATTTGAGTTCAGACGATAGGAAATTTATACAAAAGATTTAAACTGATATGTAAATGCGACGAGCGTAATTTACTTCAATATTTTTCAACGAAATTTGGCGCACGCCTATGTCTACCTAGACGCATTCCAAATGTGAAGTTTGGTTGGCAACGAAAATTGTTTGTGAAAATTTGAATTTCTATATCAAATAAGCGATTTAAAAATTTTAAACTGGGTCTGAATTTCAGGGTCGTTACATATATGATGTAACTCTGATGTATAAAGATATAAGTGTAATGATATAGTTCTTCGTGTAAAACTATTTTTTATGTGATATTATATTTTATCCGCTGCGAATGTGAGTTTGTGTGTTTCTTTTCTGTTTTTCTTCTTTCTCTTTCTTCTTTTCACTAACTATCTGGAAATTTCGGGATCGAAATTTTTGGGTCGTTACATTTGGTATCAAAGCGAGGTTAAGCGAGAACCTTGGCTCTGGTGGGATTACTCATTAAGGATAGGGTAAGTAGTACCCTATAATGAGTTGAGTGTATAAATATGAGAGAGCGTACTTGATATTTTCTTATATAAAGATTTTTAAATGATTTCAAAAGTAAATGAATCTTATATAAGAAATAGATTATCTATTATATTAAGGAAATTGGTTGTAATATTAATTAAATTAAAAGTAATAGTAAGAATTAAGTGGTAATAGAATTACAACCAAATTAAAATTAAATAAAGATAAGTTTGAAATGAATTCAAACTGAAATTAAATCTTGAATTTGGGAAAGTTTTCAGGATAAGGATAATCAATTAATTTATGTAATTAATTAAATTTTATTTAATGAGCTTAATTAATGGATAATAATTAGAAATGATAAATAAAGAGGGAGTTACTTAATGAAGTAACTAGAGGCAAGTAATTTAAGGGACAATTACTTAATGAAGGTAATTAAGAAACAAGTTAATTACCGAATGTGATTAATTAATGATGTAATTAATTTAAAGAAATAATAAATAATATTATTTAATGCATTTGAATGAATGGTCCTATTTCGAACAAAGAGTTGTTTGAAAATTTAAAAGAAATTTGTTTTAAATAAAAACCAAAGGTGGTTTAAACTTTTAAAGTGTAACTTGGTATGTAAAAGAAATAAATATGTATATATGTGAATATACATGATATCAAGGATAATTTGAAATAAACTCTAAATGTTGACTTTTAAATCTGGAATGAAATATGATACCCAAAGTGATAAGTGTTTGAACTTAATAAGTGGAAGATTATTTATGAGAAGTTTAAAATTTAAAAAGGAAGTTCAAATTGGGTAAGGTTGACTGAATTAAGTAAATTGAGTATAACTTGGGAAAAGTTAAAAATGTTGGAATGTTCAACCTGATTTGTAAATTTTAAGATGAAATTAAAGATTTAACTAGGAAAGTTAAGTGGTTGATTGTAATTGAGAGTTTGAGTGATCTCAAATTGGGTTTGAGATCTAGAATTTGAAAATGAATTGGATGATATCATCCTATTGTTATTGGATTTGTTTAAATGAATGAGAAGTGAAGTGTGGTAATATATCCATCATAGAGATAATTTAAAATGGAATTTTGAGAATTTGACTCAAAATTAAATTGTTTAAAGGTTTGGGTTATTGATAAAAAAAAAAGGTTAATTTGACTTGTGGTATAATATGTTAGGTTTGAACTGTGAATTGAATTGTTTAAAAACTTTAAAGGTAAATTGATTTAAAGGAATTAAATCAACAATTGAAGTATTAACTCGAATTTATGTAATTCGAGATGGTTCATAATGAACTGGAATTTGAAGTTGGTTCAAATTGAATTTGATTGGAATTAATTGAAATGGTGATTAAAGATGTATGAGTATAAGATTCAAATGGAAAATTTGAATTGGATTGATTTGAATAATTTGGAATTGTAATTAAATTGAATAATTTTAAATTCAAATGGAATTTGAATTAAATTTGGGAAGAAATCAAGAGTAATTCAACTTGATTTGGAAATGGAATTTGAAATTGGAATTATTTCAAACTGGAGTTGAAATGGATTGAAATTGAAATGGGTTCAATTGAATGGATATTAGTCCAAAGTGATTGGAATAACTTGGGATTGTAATTAAAGTGGAATATGTTTAAAATCAAATGGAATTTGATTTAAATTGAATAAGGAATTGAGAAGTAATTAAACTTGAACTGGGAAGAAGTCAAGCCCAATGGAAATTGGAGTTATTTAAAATTTGAATTGGGTCAATTTAAATGGAAGTGGAAATTTAAATTGATTGATAAGAATGAAGATTGGGAAGTGAGCAGTTTGGACTCTAGACTATTTTTAATATAAATTGTTTTAGTATAAACCTATTTTTTTCCAAGCTATTCATTATATATACAACTTTTCTTTTAAAAATCAAAACTATCTTATACTTGTTTTACAATTATTTTTGAAACTATTTTTCAACTATTTTACAAAACTAATTACTATATTTCAACTATTTTACAAAACTCTATCTTTCTATTATTTTGCAATTATTTAAATTTCTATAATTATTTTAACTATTTTCTAACTATTTTACACCTTTTTTACAAACTAGTAATTATTTTTCAACTACTTATCTATTTCTAATTTTTCAAGTTATTTTCTAAATAAACTGTTTGGAGTTCAAACTGTTATTGTTTAAATACCCAATCGAGATAAGAATAGAGGTGATAATCCGAATGGATTTAAGCGGTTGCGAGTAAGTGAATGAAAATCAACGTGAATGTGAATAGAAATGGAATTAATTTGGCTAATAACCAATAAAGATAAATACGTAGGGTGTACGTATGTTATTCTATTCGCATAGTGATTTGATCCAGATTCGAGCACAGAATTTCGAGATAGTTATATCGATCCAAGTGGGATTTTTCACTCGATTTTCGACGGCGAACCTGGATTTGGATTGTTGATTGGTTCTGGATGTTCTCTATCATAGTTATGACTATGCAAGGAGAATGACGGTTTCTGATCAAGAAACCAGATCTGTGTCCGCACTAGAAAGCCGGGTGAACGATACTAGTTCGGAAGTGAAATTGTGCGATCCAGTGAGCGATCAGATTGGTATAGCGTACGGACTTGAATAAAATTGATACTGGGAATTTGTGGATAAGAAATGTGAAATGGTTTTTGAAATGAAAAATATATTTTGTGAAATATAAGATGAAGTAAAGTGGAAATTGGATATTTCTATGGTTGAAATTTTGTTTATGGAAGTAAGTGATATGGTAAGTGGTTTTGTAAAGAGTAATCAAATTTAAATATTTGATTTTGAATAAACGAAGTTAAATATCTTTGTTTTATAAAATGAAACTCCCCTGTTGAATCCTTTGCCAAAAGAAAAAGGGTTTTTGAAAGTGTTTGAAGTATAAAAGGAGTTTATACAGGTTTGAAATGATCCAAAGGTTTAAAAATTATATATATATATATATATATATATATATATATATATATAAAGGATCGTATGAGGATTTTGGAAAGAGGTTTTAGGAACCTTTGAATTTAGAAAAGGCTTTTGATTTTTAGGTAAAATCAATATTGAATTTGGGAAGCCTAGTTTAAGAATTATCGATTTTGGAATAATCGATTTTGAGTAAAGGAGCTTTGTATGAGATCATACTAGGTGTATGATTTAAAGATACTATATATGTATAGTGTAAAATGTTTTGAAGATAGCTCTGGGGAAAAAGGCGCTCCCTTGAAATGAACTTCTCAGGAGTACCACCGGGTGGTGCTGCCTTGAGCCCCAAAGGAGGGGTTCTAAAGTTGATCCTGTGAGGAGTCTGGACAAAACTAGTTCCTGGGGATTTTGAGTAGAGGTTACCATAGCGAAAGTCATGTGTGTCGCTGAGAGCCAAGGTCTACATTTGATTTTATATCGGTAGACTGCGATCTATGGTAACATAGTGAAGGTCGTGTGTGTCGCTGAGAGCCAACAGTCTACGTTTGATTTTACATCGGTAGACTGCGACCTATGTTGGAGTGGAGAAGTTTCATTTCGACAGCGAAAATCAGAGGCCGCTGAGAGCCTGCAGTTACATGGACTTTTGCTGCGATGGCAACGTAACCCTGTGTGTAACTGTGATCTGTTGTGTGGGTTCCATGGCGTAATCGAGAGGCCGTGGAGAGCCTGCAGTTACATGGACTTTTGCTGCGACGGCAACGTAACCCTGGAATGTAACTGTGACCATGGATGGGGGTGATGATTTCCAGAGCATTCACACCAAAGATATATCCTCTATTTTCAAAAAAAAAAAAAACTTTTTTCAATATTTTCAATAAAATTATTTTCAAAGTATTTTCACTTAATGTTGAAAACAGGTCTGCCAAGCACTTGTAGATTTTCAGTCATATGCCTGATCAACGTATGACCGAATTTTTGTGAGATCGAGGACGGACTTATTGAAACATCGAGTTATAAAAAGTATTTTTATAAAAACTATTTTATAATATTATGTATATCTAAAAAGTGTTTTTAAGGCGTTTGAAAGAAAAAAATTTCTGATAATAAGCATTTTAATAATATCTGGCTTCGTTCCTTTTCGAGGACGAAAAGATTCATAGGGGGAAGGAATATGATAATCCGGATTTCTTTAGCATCGAATAATTGTATAATTATCTGATTTAAACTATTGGAAATAATAATTTACAGATTTAACAAATAAATTCTGGTAATTATTAATATCTAATGTATGTAATTGGATATGAGTTATAATAAATATTGGATTATAGATATGAGAAAATTTATAACTATTGTAGTAAATAGAAAATATATATATAATATAGTTATATGCAAACTTTATTAAAATTTGTAAGTGTTTACATATACAAGTATTAATGAGTGTACATCTATATGTGATTGTTAAGTCAGAATAGGTCTACAAATTCCGATATTAAATATTGTTTAATTTGTTATTTTCAAAATAACAATGATAATATCTATTTTTTACAAACATAAATAAACTTTGTTAGAAATAGGAGATCTTTTGTTTTAAATAAAGATGAATTTTCAAATTGTAGTGTATATGTATGTATATGTTATAATTTGATATTATTTTGAAATTTAATTTAATCCATTAATAATTTATATATGAATGAATTGTAATCTGAAGCTTTGTTTAAAATAAATATTTTTCAAAAGTTAATTTAGATTAATTCAATTGTTTAAAAAAAATAAGATACATGGTTTTAATTTTTTTATATAAGTGGTAAAATTTAATTTCTCAAATTTATAAACACATGTTATATGATCTGATTAGAAATATAAGTTATTGTCAATAAATGTTCTCATAAATTTGCTTTTGTATTTATTAAAATCTAAAACTTGTTTATAAAATAAAAATAGTACTTAATATTACATAATTACTTATATATATAACTTAAATAAGTTTTAAGAAAATTAGTAACATTTAAACATTAATAAAACATTAGAAAATAACATTTGTAAAATATGAATTAAACATTAAAACAACACTTGTAAACATTATAATACATGTTAAAAACACTTGTAAATTCATAAGTATAGGTGTAAGTTAACTAAGACATTGAGGAGACAAATGTCATCCTCTTGTAAATCTAATTTAAAATCTAAACTTGTAAAATAAGAACAAAAGTGTTTTTCTCTCAGTTAAAATTCTTCCTTCATTCTCAACAAAGATGTAAATAAAAAACAAAGATCAAAAATGGAAGAAATCTGAAATAAGAAAAGTAAATAAAAATCTGGAAACAAGAATGAATCTGGAAAATTCAAACCAGAGGCAAATGCAAGATCCTCAAGTACAAAACATGCAATTCAGAATTTACAGCAGGAAGAATTATCAACATACAAATTAATTCAAGAACATAAAGTGAATTTCGAGAGCCTGGAAAACAAGCATAGTTCTCTGTCCTCTGCTTGTTGATTTCAAATTTGGGTCTCTACTTGAAAATCTCAGGTGAGTAACTCTACTTAAAAATCAAATGGAATAGGAAATTTGGATGCATGCCTGAAAATGATGATCATCTCTTTAGTATTTAGGTAAATAAACTCCGGACTTAATACCAGTTTTGAAATTTATGGATATGTTTATAAATCGGTGATAATGTTTGAGAGAAATAAAAAAAATATGGATTATATGAAGTTTATACATGAGAATTGAATATATGTGTATATATATATTTATTTTGTTTCTATTCAAATTGATTATATAAGATTAGCTCTCTGTTTATATACAGACTTTTAAATCTTAAAGAAGAAATTTCATATCCCTCTAAATATTTGATTATAGACTAAAATATATGAATAGAAAAGGTTTGTAAGGGTATAAACTGAATCTTAAAAATAGATTCACTTGTATATACGAACTGTTATTATATAAATGAATGAATTTACGGGTCTGACCAATTTAGAGGCATAAATAAAATGTCAGGGATTAAGGAATCAATTATATAACTTGATTCTAATATGAAAATCATGAATTTAGGAATAGAAATTGTGATTTTTAGATGGGAAATGGATGAGGTATCGTGGAGTGATGGTTTTCGACAATTTTGTCGAATGCCGTGGGTCAGCGTCGAGATAAGGAGCGAGTTTTGGACAGGAGGTAGTCAGTGGATTGAGGATCACGAGAAAAATGGGGGTGCATTTTTCTGGTGATCATAGTGGTTGGGCGAAGGTTAGATAGGGTTACAGAACGTTTGGGGAATGATGGTGTTCGTGAGGCATTCGTGACGGCCATTGGTGATCGGAGATGAGCGCGTGATGATGGTTAGAAGCAAGGTGACGTGATGAGGTTCTGGTGTTGTCAACGATGAAGGGCGTGGTCATGGTCGTCGGTGTTAGTTGACTTTCTGATGAGTCCTTCTTTCTTTGATTCGATCGAGTGGCAATTTTTCAATCTGGGCTTGGATCTCATATGCTGGGTTGTCGTGAGCTTAGTCGGTGTCGTGGGTGATGTTTTGGGACCGAAGGCGATGATCGGACTTGGTCGTGGATGTCGTGCACATTCACGAAGCACTTTTGGGAATCTGGAGATGTTCGTTTGGGGACGAGGCAGGAGTCTCGAGTTGATACTCGAGAATATGGCTTGCTGTCTCGAGTTTTTGGTGGGAAGTGAGGAACTCGGGTGAAAGCTTGGGTTTTTTTTTCGGTTAGCTCGAGTGAACTGTTGTTCTAGGTTTTAAACATCAGAAACTTATTCTATTTCAGGTTTGTGGGTAAGTTTAAATATAAACTGGAATTTGAACTGAAATTTTTATTTATAAAATTGAATTTTTACTAAGTTTAATCTGAGTTTTGGAATCTGGACTTTTGGTTAAACTTCAATTTTTAAAATAAATAAAATTTTAAATTTAAATTGTTTAACCATTACTTAATGTTAAAGAAGATATAAAGAAAGAAAAAGAAAATGTTTGATACTAATAATTACTCAATGAAGTAGTTAAAGGAGATTAATTTCTTAGCATAATTAATTAAGTTAATATGGAAAATTTTAATTAATTAGAGTTGATTGATTTAAAAATTAATTAATTTCAAAAATAATAATAATAATCATTTAATATTAGATTAAGTATAATTACTTAATGTAATTAGTGAGGTAAAATTGCTTAATGAAGAAATGAATGAATAACTACATGATGTAATTAATTAAAGGAAAATTACTTATTGGGAAGTAATTAAAGAATAATTACTTATGGGAAAGTAATTAAGAAATAATTATTCGATATATTTATAGGAGTAAATGTAATAAATCAAAGAGTTGATTTAATGAATATAAGTAACTAAGGGAAGTTAATTACTAATGTAATTAATCAGGATTGATTAGTGAATAAAAATTGTTTGAGGACAATTAATCTGTGAAATAAATCAAGGGTTAATTATTTAAATATAATTAAATGATGAATAGAATGGTATTGGGAGCCTTTGATTAATTGTTATCCCTAATATGTGGTTCATGATGCTATGTGATAAGATACGTTTGTTTTAAGCTGTGATGATGTGGCTATATATTGATGTTAAATTACTATGATATCCTGTATTTAAAGGGTGAATTGTGTTTTACTTAATCTATGGGGGTTTAAGATGAAATTGAACTCGAAGAGACTGGAGTCGGGTATTAGTTAATATCCGAAACCCCTTTGATTCTGTATAAATTTGATATGTGGAAATCAATATGCTGGTTTGTAATGATTTAAGTGTATTTGATCATTTAATCTAAGTTTTGGACATTTAAGAATTGATGTGTGATATAAGTGATGCTTATAACAGCTAGTGAAGTTGAAAATCTAAATGAGTTACCCCGGGTTTATACAAATTGTATGCTTTTGTATTCCAAGTTAGATGGGTTTACTCATGCTGGTTTCCAGCCTGACCCGGGTGTTACTTTGATGTAATGCTCGGGTCAGACCGAGTATTATAGATTTTCAGGTAAGGACGTTGTGGAGCTCAGGAACGAGCTGGATGGCAGGAACGTTTGGAGTATTGCCGCTGGATATATTGATGCATATCTGGGACATATTGATTGTATATGTCCACTGTATATATATGATGTAACTCTGATGTATAAAGATATAAGTGTAATGATATAGTTCTTCTTGTAAAACTATTATTTATGTGATATTATATTTTATCCGCTACGAATGTGAGTTTGTGTGTTTCTTTTCTGTTTTTCTTCTTTCTCTTTCTTCTTTTCACTAACTATCTGGAAATTTCGGGATCGAAATTTTCGGGTCGTTACAGATTTATTAAAATAAATATGGTTAAGTATTTAAATCATATATTATATAGAGGTTATAATGATTTAAATAAATTTAGATTTGGAAGATAAATATGAATTTGATTTGAATTTAAGATTTAAGGATTATCCTCGAAAAACTTGAATTGAAATATAAATAAATTGAGATTTAAAAGGTATGATTTTATAACTTGATTTTTGTTTAGAGGATTTAAATGAATATCAAATTTATTTAAATGAATATTATCAAGTTAATGTAATTGGAAGAATATCCAGTTATTTGAAGTCTAAAGGTTTTACTAAAATGATATTTGATTTATTAAGTAAACATTTCAAATCTAAATAATAGTAGTTGAAATTGATATATATGAAATCATCAAGAAATAAGTTTTGAAATGGTGGAATAATTTAAGCTTTGAAATATATGGAAATTATATTGGTTTGTTTGGGAATTTAAAATCCATGTTGTAATTGATTTGTGAAGGTGAAGAAGCTATTTTATTATATGAAGTAATTTAATATTTAAACCATTTAAGTGGTGCAGTATGTTTCAAAGTTATGAAATTCAAAGTTTTATGTTTTGAAAGGCTATATTTCAAGTTTTGGTTTCGAAATATTATAACTTTGAAATGCTATAATTTCAGAAAAGGATATATTTGAAAACGATATCAAATTTGATTTGGGTTTTTAAAAGAGGAAATCATATCGTATTTATATGGATTTGAAACGGATATTATACTCTGGTTTTAAAAGCATAAACTATTTTGATAAGACCGCGATGTTATAATAATGTTTGGTTGCTAAAGAGACCGGGATCGAAAGTTGTCATACTCTCTGCCAACTCCGAAAACCACTTTAACAACCGTGTACGCGGTGGAGATTCCAGAATGAAGTAGGATGGTGGCGGCGGTTCCTTTGAGGTAAATACGTGGACCCAACTCCCATGAGTTGGCATAAGGTGGCTAAAACATGAGCAATCGACGGGTTAATGAGGTAGCACCTTTGATCGGACACATCCCTTCGATATTATACTTTGACTTTTGGATTGATTCGGTGGCCACTTTTGATTTTTTTTATTTGGGGGTGTGGCTCGAGGTAGGCGGTAGCTGCGCGCTACGCGTTACCACCGACCCGGAAGCGTAATTGGTATATCTACTCTGGCATTGCCTAGTTGTGCCGTGTCACCTACCCTAGCGCGCCTTGTACTAGTTTGGTTTTCTCCCGTAGCCCGTGTGGTATCCTCTGGTGGCTTCCCGATCAGGAGGGACTATGAAATTGGATGGATTACTGGGACTATTACGTGGTAAGGGGAATATTGGGTCACTCCTTAACGCTATTTAAAAGTATGTTTATTTTACTATAGACATTATTATAATAGCGAAATATTACTACATAGTAATTAGTTTAACGGATCCTTAGGAGATGTGAATCTCGAGCATCTCTTGAGTTAGTGCACTCACGTATTGGATAGGAGATGTCAAACCCCGTAAACATCTCGAACGCTGTTCCACTCAAATTGTTTATTGTTGATTTAATTTACATAAGATATTTTAGCTCTGGCTCGAGTGTTTTTCCTTTCAATTCGCTCGGGTCAGTCCGAGCGTTTCAGGATTTGAAGATTTTATACTGGAGGACGAAGACAAAGATTTTGTAGTACTATTATCTACTATATTACTCCACTACGCCATTTAATTCTGCTGCATTAATTATTATTCTCTGGTATGTGTAACTCTGATATGTATTGTATAAGTATAATCAAATGTTTTGTAAACAGCTTCATGAACTGTATATTTGATTATTATATTTTATCATTCCGCTGCAAGATTCTATTTTTTTTCTTTCTCTACTTTTTCTTATTTACCCCATAACAATCTGCTCTTCTGTATGGTCTAAGTCTGACGTGTGTGGTTGATCGTCCATTTAAAGCATGCGAAAAGGCGGGGCGTTACATCTGGTATCAGAGCTTTGGTTTAGCGATAAACCTTAGCTTTGTGGGGTTTTGGCTCTTTGCTAATAGGGTAGTAATTCCCTATGATGAGTCACTGAGAGTATATATGAGAGAGAGTATTTGTTAGTGTCATAAGAAGGTTTTAATATTGTGTTAATCTGTTTCGATTTGTATTTATAAATTCTGGTTGATGCATGGGACGCTATGACATCAATAGGTATTCCTAAACACTTAATAGGACAGACCGACACAATATTTGTTTTAATATAGGTGAATGAAATAATTTTGCCTATTTTATTTTTTATATATAAAATAAACTTTATATAAACGATTTATATTCGTTTGCAAAATATTGGTTGTAGGCAATGAAATTTATAAATAATAGTCGAAATAAGATTGAAAATAAGATAAATGAAATTGGAAATTTAGAACTTAAAGTTTCGGGCTTTTGAAAATTTCTTTCGGATGATTTTCGAATATAATAGTGATATTATTTAGAAGTATTTTCTAATATAAATATTTCAATATAATTTGAAAGAAATGTTTTATAGAAGATTTTGGAAAAAATAAGTTCTCTACTTCCTTCTCTGTCGCTGGAAAATAATTTCGGTGATTGCGGCCGCATCATCGACATTCAATTTCAAGTTTCAAAGTGGGAAGGCCACTATAGTAGTTCTACTGTAGATTTATTTTTGATAACCAAATATAAATTTTTAATTGTTTTAAATATAATTGGATATATGTATTTTAAGTGTATACATCTATCTATTATTTTAAAATGATTTAAAAATTTTACCCGGTATTTAAATTCTTAATTTTCCATCAATTAATTGTTTCAATTGCTTTAGTGAAATGGAATTTAACTAATAATTGGAACCTTGTAACGACCCGGAAATTTCGATCCCGGAAATTTCCGGATAGTTAAGAAAAGAAGAAAAGAGAAAGAAGATGAAATAGAAAACTCAACCTCAGAATCTCACATTCGCAGTGGATAAAATATAATATCACATAAATAATAGTTTTACAAAGAAAAACTTATTAGTATATTCACATTTATACACATCAGAGTTACAATCAATACACAACAGTGGACAGTCTAAGGCAACATGTTCTAGTTATAACATAGCATATCTCAGCGGAAAACACCATACGATCCTGCCCTCCAGCTCGCCTCCTGAGCTCCAGAACGTCCTTACCTGAAAATCTGTAATACTTGGTCTGACCCGAGCATTACATCAAAGTAACACCCGGGTCAGGCTGGAAACCAACGTGAGTAAACCCATATAATTTGAAATACTAAGCTCAAATTTAAAAGGAACCCCGGTAACTCGTACTTCACTACGAGTTTATTACTTGTTATGCTCATCACTTATTCCTCAAATCAAATTGTAAGTATTCTTACTAAGTTCTAAAGTCTAATTTATTCTATCCAAACTATTAGTTCATATATCACATTAAAAAAAATACCGTATTCCAACTCGAAGTGGTTTCTTCGAATTCAATACCATCTATCTCAAATTATTCAAGTGAAACTCAATTCAAACTTCAAATACAAGGTGTCTACTATATGCATTAATTCATCATAAATGAATGTCCACATTTTCTCAGTCCAATCTTATCACATCACATAGCATCTCAGAATACATAGCCAAGTTATCAATCTAAGGTATTCAATATTACTCAACCATTCCTAATCAATAAATTAGTCTTACCTTTCCTAATTAATTCGATCAAATTAAATTAATTATATCAATCCCCATTAATTAATTACAAACAACTTAATTGATCATCCTTAAATTAATCATCCTTAATTAATTACGTTTAATTACATATAGTAATTATCCTTTAAATTATAAACCCAAATTAATTATTCTCAACCATTTATGATAGTTACCCATTAATTACTTTCATTAGTTACATTATTATTTCAATTAATTAACTTGACAAGTAATTATAAATTAACCTTAACCCTTTAAATAATTTTATTAGTTAATTCTTAAACTAAGTGATTAATCCTTAATCACTTCCATTTAATTACTTCTTTGATTAATTATCCTGATCAATCAATCCTTAATTAATTAATTAATTACCCTCAAATTAATCTCTTTAATTAATCATCCATGTTAAATAATTATCATTTAATTAATAACTTTATTATATTTTACTTAATTCAAAAATTTAGACTAAACATATCACATAGCTTCTTAAACCAAATGTTAAATAAAACATATATTCATATAAAAGAATTTGATTTAAGAAAACAGTCTTAAAACTTAATTTATTTAATTCCTAAAACAGTAATTTGAAGTTTAAACCCCACTTCAAAAATCCAGACTAACTCTTGCCAAATAATATTTTTCTGAAAACTTGTTAACGTTTCCCTTCTATTTTTTTTCAACCTTTATTACTTCTCCCCCTTATTTACTTTACTAGGCCCAACTTTCTTTTCCGGCCCAGTACTTCTTCTCTTCTTCATTTCTTAAGAATCTGCTGCCAGGTAAAAACACACAACCCTTTCTCGAGTAAAATGAATCACGACTTCGAACACAAACCAGATCACAACACGCGGCACTCGCAACACATAGCCTCGAGTCCAACACGCATCACTCACGAGATTAACTCGAGCAACATTTCATCTTCCCAACCCACGATCAACTCAGATACACAACGTGAACGGTGCACTTGCACGACGTCCTTACGTCGCTCCGGTCAACTACGATGGCTTCTACACATCGCCTACGTCTCCCACATCCCCTCCGGCCACCCAGATCCGAAGATGAAATCATAACGAAATCAAGCGATCCTGATTTTCACCGGAACCTAACCCACGACGACAAACACCTCTTGCCACCAAATATGATCACCGAAAAACTTGTTCTTCCACCCAGAGGCGCTCCACGACCTGACAATCCCTTTCCCAAAAACACACGACACTCGATCCATTATTGAAGTCGTGATGACCATTAACTAAGCATCCCAAAATCTAGGGTTACAGGCACGAAATCATCATCACCGCTTCCATGGTGATTTGCATCACCATCAAATATTTTTTTCAGCTCCATTTATTACCCTTCTATCCACAAAAAGAATTCCGACCTCCCAAAACGCCGATATTACCAGAAAGATCCCAAAATTCCATTTCCAGTTCAAACAAAACTACACACCTATGCCCAAACTAAAATTTATGATTTTAGTTTTAAAAATCATGTTTCAAAAAGTTGTTTCAAATCCTGTCCCTGAACAATAATTTATGATATTTAAATTTCTACTAATTTAAAAACTTGATCATTAAATTTTTGTTTCCAGTGATAATCTAAAGCTATTTAAACTTAAGAAAATTTTTAAACCAAAGTTTGTAATTAAACATACAAGTTTCATTTATAACTCAAGCATAAACAGAGATCAAATCAAGAGATTTGATTTTTAAACAAATCAGGAAGTGAAAACATAAATAGAGAAGATTCTGTTGAAAAAACAACATACATGCATCATACATACATAAGTACAACATAACCATACATATTTCAGTCAACTAGCATGCATCTAGTTCATGCTTTAAGTTTAAAAGTGAAGTTACTCACACATACAAGCACTTTATGTTCAGAGATTAAGGACAAATTTTTTTTTAAGTGAAAGATTTATGTTTTGAATCAGGTCTTCAAACCTGAAGTGGTTTAGACTTTAAACAGAGTCATTTAATCTTGTTCCAGACCTGAACACATATACTAACCCTCATTTGCATTCGTAAACCATTTTAAGTACATGCATCACAAAACTCAGATCATACTTTACTGATTCTTCACATGCCAATTCAATATATAACAAATTTAAGAGTTTACTCACTTGTTCAATTGAAGAACAGAGCCTATTTTATCTGTAAACTTTTTTTTTTTAAAAAAATCCTTTAAAAACTGGAAGGGCCTTAGCTTCTAGACTTGCATCCAGATTTAAGTTAAAACAATTTAGAGTTTACCCACAAGCTAAATTTCAAACAAAATCTAGTATTCAAAGGGTGGTAGTTTACTCACTTGTTCTAAAAACAGAAACTATTCCTTTGTTCAGGTATTCACACTGTAATACAATATTAAACCAAGCAATAACTTAACTATCTATATTCATGCAAGAGTTTAAGTTTATCCTTAATATCATATCTACAGAAATACTTGAAACCTTATCACAAGCATCAAGATAAAATAGAGAAAAACTGGGTAGATAGTGATGTTTACTCACCATTCTGAAACCAGAGAAGCCTATGAAATGTTTCCCTTTGAATCAGAAAAATCTGGAGTTTTCTACTTGCTTGATTTATGGATTGAATCCCTCCTAACTGCTGAGTTATTGAATTTTACTCTACTTCTTGCTATAGAATTGCTGAGTCGAAACAAATTTGACTCTTGCATTTGCTTTTGAAAGTGAAATACAGGATTTTTCTTTTGGAAAGTGGATTGTACGTTGTTTACTTTGATTTGAGAAAATGATTTACAGGTCTTGTATATGATATGAGAAGTGAAGCACAGATTTTGTTTTGATCTTTGTTTTACAGGTTTTGAAAACTTTGCCGATTTCTCTTTTCTGAATATAATTTGGTTTCTAAATTTCTACAATAATAAATTAAAAGAAAAGAAAAATTTATTGCCACTTGCGAGTTTACATGGTTAACACTTGTTTATCCTTTAAGTTAGATGATTTACGCTTGTTACTAAATCTATTAGTTTTCTTACATTTGTAAATCCATGTTTATATGTTCTTATGTGAATTTATATGATATTCTAAATTTAGCTTTTATAAATCTTAAATTAATTTACTTAATTATATATATATTTTATATTTGTCTATTTTAAAGAAGATGATATAAAAATCCCAATTAAACATATTATGGTTATATAAATATACTAATTATACTTTATTTATTTATTTATAATTTGAATGTTTTTCCCTAAACTCTTTATATTAAATTTGTATTTAGTAACCTCATTCTTTTATTTATTTTAATATGATCATTAAATGAATATAATAACTATATACAAATAAAATCATATGTATACTATTTCTAAACTCAATTTACCTTAAAATGTTTATTTTTGAAATTTCAAATTCAAATTAAAAATCAACGTATGTAAACTGTATATATTTAAATATTTCTATTTATCACAATTTATTTATTTAATCAACTGGAATTAGTATTTCAATGATTTAAAATCGATTAATTACCAAATTAACAGATATTAAAAATCCAGGTTATCACATTCCTCCCCCCTTTGAATCTTTTCGTCCTCGAAAAGGAACGAAGCCAGATTTATTAAAATGCTTGTAATTAGATAAATTCTCTTTGATTATTTAAAACACCTTTAAAATCTGTATAGTATTATAAATTAGTTTTTATGAAAATAGTTTTTATAACTCGATTTTCAATAAGTACGTCCTCGTTCTCATAGAAATTCGGTCATACGTTGATCAGGCGTAGGACTGAAAATCTACAAGTGCTTAGTAGACTCATCTTCAACATCCAGTGAAAATATTTTGAAAATAATTTTATTGAAAATATAGGAAATCATTTTTGAAAATAGATGATATATTTTTGGTGAGGATGGTTTGGAAATCATCACCTCCATCCATGGTCACAGTTACATTCCAGGGTTACGTTGTCGTCGCAGCAAAAGTCCATGTAACTGTAGGCTCTCAGCGGCCTCTCGATTACGCCATGGATCCCACACACAACAGATCACAGTTACACCCAGGGTTACGTTGCCGTCGCAGCAAAAGTCCATGTAACTGCAGGCTCTCAGCGGCCTCTGATTTTCGCTGTCAAAATGAAACTTCTGCACTCCTACATAGGTCGCAGTCCGCCGATATAAAATCAAACGCAGACTGTTGGCTCTCAGCGGCACACACGACTTCCGCTATGGTATACTCTACTCACAATCCCCAGGAACTAGTTTTGTCCGGACTCCTCACAGGATCAACTTTAGAACCCCCCTTGGGCTCAAGGCAGCACCACCCAATGGTACTCCTGAGAAGTTCATTCCAAGGGAGCGCCTTTTTCCCCAGAGCCATCATCAAAATATTTTATACTATACATATATAGTATCTTTAAATCATACACCTAGTATGATCTCATACAAAGCTCCTTTACTCAAAATCGATTATTCCAAAATCGATAATTCTCAAACTAGGCTTTCTAAATTCTCATATTGATTTTACCCAAAAATCAAAAGCCTTTCCAAATTCAAAGGTTCCCAAAACCTTTCCCAAAATCCTCATATGATCCTTTATATATATAGATATATATAAAATCCTTGATAAAAATCTTTGGATCATTTTAAAACTTGTATAAAATCCTTTTATACTTCAAACACTTCCAAAATCCTTCCCTTCTGGCAATAGATTCATCAAGAGGAGTTTTATCTTATAAAGATATATAACTTTATTTATCCAAAATCAAATATTCAAATTTGATTACTCCTTTTAATATCAATTTTATTCAAATCCGTACGATGTACACATATCATTCGTATGCTATACCAATCTGATCGCTCACTCGATCATACAATTTCACTTCCGAACTAGTATCGTCCACCCGACTTCCTAGTGCGGACTCGGATCTGGTTTCTTGATCAGAAACCGTCATTCTCCTTACATAGCTTAACTATGATAGAGAATATCCAGAACCAATCAACAACCTATATCCAGGTTCGCCGTCGAAAATCGAGTGAAAAATCCCACTCGGATCGATATAACTATCTCGAAATTCTATGCTCGAATCTGGATCAAATCACTATGCGAATAGAATAACATACGTACACCCTACGTATTTATCTTTATTGGTTATTAGCCAAATCAATTTCTCTTTCTATTCACATTCACTTGATTTTCATTCACTTACTCTCAATTACTTCAATCCGTTTGGATTATCATCTTTATTCTTATCTCGATTGGGTATTTAACCAATAACAGTTTGAACTCCGACCAGTTTATCTAGAAAATAGCTTGAAAAATTAATAAATAGATAAGTAGTTCGAAAATAATTACTAGTTTGTAAAATATAAGTAAAATAGATAGAAAATAGTTAAAACAATTATAGAGATTTTAGACAATTGCAAATAATAGTAAGATAGTAATTAGTTTTGTAAAATAGTGGAAATATAATAATTAGTTTATAAAAGAGTTGGAAAACAGTTTCAAAAATAATTGTAAAACAAGTATAAGATAATTTGGCTTTTTAAAAGAAAGGTTGTATAATAAATAGCTTGGAAAATAGGTTTATATTAAAAACAATTTATATTAAAAATAGTACAGAGTCAAAACTGTTCACTTCCCAATCTTCATTCTTATTAATTCAATTTAAATTTCCTCTACCATTTAAATTGACCCAATTCCAATTTTAAATAACTTCAATTTCCATTGAAATTGATTCAATCCCAATTCAAGTTGAATTAAGCTCGGTTTCTTTTCAAATTTAACTTTATTCAAATTTGATCTCAAATTTTACTAATTCAAATAAATTTTAATTGAACTAGTTCCAATTTTCAATTCATTTCAACTCAAGTTTCAATTAATTCCAATTTCAAACTCCATTTCCAAATCAAGTTGAATTATTCTTGATTTCTTCCCAAAATTCAATTCAAATTCCATTTGAATTTTAAAACTATTCAACTTTAATTACAATTCCAAATTAATCCAATTCAAATTTTCCATTTGAATTTTATACTTATACATCTTCAATCACAATTTCAATTAATTCAATCAAATTCAATTTGAACTAACTCAATTCAAATTTCAAATTTAATCCATTCCGAATTATATAAATTCGATTTAAATTTTTAAATATTGATTTAATCCTTTAAATCAAACCAACTTATATCTTTAAACCACTTAATTATGAATCCAAATTCCAATTTACTTTAATAATGGATATATTACCACACCACATTTCTCATTCATTTAAACAATTTCAATACAAAATTTGAAGATTATTAATAGCAATAGGATAATATTATCCAATTTATTTTAAAACATCCATTTATTTCAAATTTCCAGATCTCAAACCCATTTTGAGATCACACAAACTCCCAATTCAAATCAACCATTTAACTTCCCAAGTTAAATTCAATTTACTTAATCCAGTTAACCTTACCCAGTTTGAACTTCAATTTCAAATTTAAAATTCTCATATATAATCCTCCCACTTATTAAGTTCAAAAACTTATCACTTTGGGTATCACATCTTTTTCCAAATTCAAAAATCACCATTTAGAGTTTATTTCCAACCACCTTTGATATTATGTATATCCATATGTATACATATTAATTTCTTTTACATACCAAATTATACTTTAAAATTTTAAACCACCCTTGGTTTTTAATTCAAAACAAATTTCTAAAGTTTACAAACAACTTCTTATTCTAAAATAAGATCATATTCAAAGTAGTTTGAATAATATTATTTTCTTTAACATTTTGAAACCAATTCAAAATTTTAAATTTAGAATTCAGAACTTCACAATTTGAAACCCACTTTAATTTACATCCTTTCAAACTTACAAGTTACTCTTTTAAAATGGTTACTTCCTTAAAACATTTAATTTTTATTGAAGAACAATCATTCCATTAATAACCATCTATTTATTTGGGTTGAAACCAATTCTAATTTCAATTTATTTTGAAATACTTCTCCAATTCAAGATTTCAATTTTAGTTTGAATCCATTTCAAACTTATCTTTATTTAATTCCAATTTCAATTTGGTTGCATTCTATTACTTCTTAATTTAATTCTTACTATTACTTTTAATTCAATTAATACTACAACCAATTTCCTTAATATAAGAGATAATATAAGATTCATTTATTTTTGAAATCATTTAAAAACCTTTATATAAGAAAATAACAAGTACGCTCTCTCATATTTATATACTCTACTCATCCTAGGGTACCACTTACCCTATCCTTAATGAGTAATCCCACAAGAGCCAAGGTTCTCGCTTAACCTTCTGCTCTGATACCAAATGTAACGACCCGGAAATTTCGATCCCGAAATTTTCAGATAGTTAAGAAAAGAAGAAAAGAGAAAGAAGAAGAAATAGAAAACTCAACCTCAGAATCTCACATTCGCAGTGGATAAAATATAATGTCACATAAATAATAGTTTTACAAAGAAAAACTTATCAGTATATTCACATTTATACACATCAGAGTTACAATCAATACACAACAGTGGACAGTCTAAGACAACATGTTCTAGTTATAACATAGCATATCTCAGCGGAAAACACCATACAATCCTGCCCTCCAGCTCGCCTCCTGAGCTCCAGAACGTCCTTACCTGAAAATCTGTAATACTCGGTCTGACCCGAGCATTACATCAAAGTAACACCCGGGTCAGGCTGGAAACCAGCGTGAATAAACCCATATAATTTGAAATACTAAGCTCAAATTTGAAAGGAACCCCTGTAACTCGTACTTCACTACGAGTTTATTACTTGTTATGCTCATCACTTATTCCTCAAATCAAATTGTAAGTATTCTTACTAAGTTCTAAAGTCTAATTTATTCTATCCAAACTATTAGTTCATATATCACATTAAAAAAATTACCGTATTCCAACTCGAAGTGGTTTCTTCGAATTCAATACCATCTATCTCAAATTATTCAAGTGAAACTCAATTCAAACTTCAAATACAAGGTGTCTACTATATGCATTAATTCATCATAAATGAATGTTCACATTTTCTCAGTCCAATCTTATCACATCACATAGCATCTCAGAATACATACCCAAGTTATCAATCTAAGGTATTCAATATTACTCAACCATTCCTAATCAATAAATTAGTCTTACCATTCCTAATTAATTCAATCAAATTAAACTAATTATATCAATCCCCATTAATTAATTACAAACAACTTAATTGATCATCCTTAAATTAATCATCCTTAATTAATTACGTTTAATTACATATAGTAATTATCCTTTAAATTATAAACCCAAATTAATTATTCTCAACCATTTACGATAGTTACCCATTAATTACTTTCATTAGTTACATTATTATTTCAATTAATTAACTTGACAAGTAATTATAAATTAGCCTTAACACTTTAAATAATTTTATTAGTTAATTCTTAAACTAAGTGATTAATCCTTAATCACTTCCATTTAATTACTTCTTTGATTAATTATCCTGATCAATCAATCCTTAATTAATTAATTAATTACCCTCAAATTAATCTCTTTAATTAATCATCCATGTTAAATAATTATAATTTAATTAATAACTTTATTATATTTTAGTTAATTCAAAAATTTAGACTAAACATATCACATAGCTTCTTAAACCAAATGTTAAATAAAACATATATTCATATAAAAGAATTTGATTTAAGAAAATAGTCTTAAAATTTAATTTATTTAATTCCTAAAACAGATTATTTACTAATTTGAAGTTTAAACCCCACTTCAAAAATCCAGACTAACTCTTGCCAAATAATATTTTTGTGAAAACTTGTTAAAGTTTCCCTTCTATTTTTTTCAACCTTTATTACTTCTCCCCCTTATTTACTTTACTAGGCCCAACTTTCTTTTTCGGCCCAGTACTTCTTCTCTTCTTCATTTCTTAAGAATCTGCTGCCAGGTAAAAACACACAACCCTTTCTCGAGTAAAATCAATCACGACTTCGAGCACAAACCAGATCACAACACGAGGCACTCGCAACACATAGCCTCGAGTCGAACACGCATCACTCACGAGATTAACTCGAGCAACATTTCATCTTCCTAACCCACGATCAACTCAGATACACAACGTGCACGGTGCACTTGCACAGCGTCCTTACGTCGCTCTGGTCAACTACGATGGCTCCTACACATCGCCTACGTCTCCCACATCCCCTCCGGCAACCCAGATCCGAAGATGAAATCATAAAACGAAATCAAGCGATCCTGATTTTCACCGGAACCTAACCCACGATGACAAACACCTCTCGCCACCAAATATGATCATCGGAAAACTTGTTATTCCACCCAGAGGCGCTCCACGACCTGACAATCCCTTTCCCAAAAACACACGACACTCGATCCATTATTGAAGCCGTGACGACCATTAACTAAGCATCCCAAAATCTAGGGTTACAGGCAAGAAATCATCATCACCGCTTCCATGGTGATTTGCATCACCATCAAATATTTTTTTCAGCTCCATTTATTACCCTTCTATCCACAAAAAGAATTCCGACCTCCCAAAATGCCGATATTAACAGAAAGATCCCAAAATTCCATTTCCAGTTCAAACAAAACTACACACCTATGCCCAAACTAAAATTTATGATTTTAGTTTTAAAAATCATGTTTCAAAAATTTGTTTCAAATCCTGTCCCTGAACAATAATTTATGATATTTAAATTTCTACTAATTTGAAAACTTGATCATTAAATTTTTGTTTCCAGTGATAATCTAAAGCTATTTAAACTTAAGAAAAATTTTAAACCAAAGTTTGTAATTAAACATACAAGTTTCGTTTAAAACTCAAGCTTAAACAGAGATCAAATCAAGAGATTTGATTTTTAAACAAATCAGGAAGTGAAAACTATAATAGAGAAGATTCTGTTGAAAAAACAACATACATGCATCATACATACAGAAGTACAACATAAGCATACATATTTCAGTCAACTAGCATGCATCTAATTCATACTTTAAGTTTAAAAGTGAAGTTACTCACACATACAAGCACTTTATGTTTAGAGATTAAGGACAAATTTTTTTTTAAGTGAAAGATTTATGTTTTGAATCAGGTCTTCAAACTTGAAGTGGTTTAGACTTTAAACAGAGTCATTCAATCTTGTTCCAGACCAGAAAACATATACTAACCCTCATTTGCATTCGTAAACCATTTTAAGTACATGCACCACAAAACTCAGATCATACTTTACTGATTCTTCACATGCCAATTCAATATATAACAAATTTAAGAGTTTACTCACTTGTTCAATTGAAGAACAAAGCCTATTTTATCTGTAAACTTTTTTTTTTAAAAAATATCCTTTAAAAACTGGAAGGGCCTTAGCTTCTAGACATGCATCCATATTTAAGTTAAAACAATTTAGAGTTTACCCACAAGCTAAATTTCAAACGAAATCTAGTATTCAAAGGGTGCCAGTTTACTCACTTGTTCTAAAAACAGAAACTATTCCTTTGTTCAGGTATTCACACTGTAATACAATATTAAACCAAGCAATAACTTAACTATCTATATACATGCAAGAGTTTAAGTTTATCCTTAATATCATATCTACAGAAATACTTGAAACCTTATCACAAGCATCAAGATAAAACAGAGAAAAACTGGGTAGAAAGTGATGTTTACTCGCCATTCTGAAACCAGAGAAGCCTATGAAATGTTTCCCTTTGAATCAGAAAAATCTGGAGTTTTCTACTTGCTTGATTTATGGATTGAATCCCTCCTAACTGCTGAGTTATTGAATTTTACTCTACTTCTTGCTGTAGAATTGCTGAGTCGAAACAAATTTGACCCTTGCATTTGCTTTTGAAAGTGAAATACAGGATTTTTCTTTTGGAAAGTGGATTGTACGTTGTTTACTTTGATTTGAGAAAATGATTTACAGGTCTTGTATATGATATGAGAAGTGAAGCACAGACTTTGTTTTGATCTTTGTTTTACAGGTTTTGAAAACTTTGCCGATTTCTCTTTTCTGAATATAATCTGGTTTCTAAATTTCTACAATAATAAATTAAAAGAAAAGAATTTTTTTTTGCCACTTGTGAGTTTACATGGTTAACACTTGTTTATCCTTTAAGTTAGATGATTTACACTTGTTACTAAATCTATTAGTTTGCCTACATTTGTAAATCCATGTTTATATGTTCTAATGTGAATTTATATGATATTCTAAATTTAGCTTTTATAAATCTTAAATTAATTTACTTAATTATATATATATATTTTATATTTGTCTATTTTAAAGAAGATGATATAAAAATCCCAATTACACTTATTATGGTTATATAATTATACTAATTATACTTTATTTATTTATTTATAATTTGAATGTTTTTCCTAAACTCTTTATATTAAATTTGTATTTAGTAACCTCATTCTTTTATTTATTTTAATATGATCATTAAATGAATATAACAACTATATACAAATAAAATCATATGTATACTATTTCTTAACTCAATTTACCTTAAAATGTTTATTTTTGAAATTTCAAATTCAAATTAAAAATCAACGTATATAAGCTGTATATATTTAAATATTTCTATTTATCACAATTTATTGATTTAATCAACTGGAATTAGTATTTCAATGATTTAAAATCGATTAATTACCAAATTAGCAGATATTAAAAATCCAGGTTATCACAAACCTCTAAATGAAATAAGAGACTAAATGCTAAGTATAAATGAGACTATAAGAAAGTTGGAAATTATAATCTATAAAACAAATGATATGATTATTGAACAGTAAATTTATTAAAGAAATGAGAAAACTTGTATAACTTTCAATTACATTCTTAAAAGCATATATATAACTTACCAAATATTGAAAATTGAAATGTTTAATATGAAAATGTAATGGAAATTGTACAAATAAAAGTACGTAATGAAGTGTTCAATAAATTGCTTTTATTAATAAGAATTGAGGTTATAATTGTTATATCCTTAAGCAGGTAATTATAGACTTAAGTAAATGATTGAAGTTATTTATTTGGAAATAAGCAGAAAGATGATAACTGTAATAAATGAAAATAGCAGTGAATAAATGAATGTAATATAATAAAAAGGGAAATTTCATGATATGAATAAGTGAAAATGAGACTTTGTTAGAAATGAAAAAAAAGTAAATGAAACTGTAAGAAATAAAAGGCAAATTAAAAAAGATAAATTATTATATCAATGAAATTAATAAACTTGATCTATTATTGAAATAGTTGTTTGTTTGGTTTATGGTTGTTTGGGCAAGGACACTTTAAATTTGTTTGGATGAATAAATAATTTATTTAGTTTCATCAGAGATTGTTGAGTAAAAGGGTGTGCTCAGTAGTTTATTTTTCATTTCGTACAATTTGAAATTTTGAACCCGAACAACTATTTGTTTTGTTTGATATGAATGAATAATTGATTTGTATTGATTCTATGTGATGGTTGTATGTCCTGTCGCAAGGGATTGTTGTTTGTATTGATTTGTTGTTTATGGTTGAAACAACTTTACATATTTCAATTTATATAATTATTAATTCTTCTGGATTATATAAGTGAAATACAGGTAATGGAAGCAATTGCTATTGCTTTTGGTTTCATAAAATAAGCGTAAATTGCCCGACAAATAGGTACGTTTTTGGATTACGGTTTATAGCTTTATTATATTGTTTTTCCCGGGTTGGGATATATATTATTTGAAAAATATATGTTGTATATTATTTTATTTGATATTATATTTCTCCCGAGCCTCTCCGTACAAAGGAGACTCTGCCAAAAATTTCCGTAAATTTTGGACTTAGAAAATATTTTGAAATGTTTTCCAAACTTTATTAATTTAAGTATAAAAAGATCTAATGGTTATAAATTTGTATAATTTATTTAATGGTAATTAATTTTGTAAATTTAATTGTTTATAAAGTTAATATTTTAAGTAAGATATATCGATCTCTTAATTCTCCTTCTCCCTTCTATTTCTTTTTCGGGGACGAAAAGTTTTGAGTGAGGGAGAGTGTAACGACCCATAAATTTTCAATAATTAAAATTGTTAACTTTTTAAGATTATTGAAATTTAATATTGAAGAAAATAAAAATTGATGAATTATTAATAAAAGTTGTGATAATGTAATGAAAATTAACATAGAGGAAACGTAACAAGGTTAATTAAAGTTAATAATTAATGATTTGAATGAAATTCCAATTAAATAAAATAATTTAAATGTTATGACTTAGTTATAAATGGAATATGAGAAAACAAATGAAATTATTGGATTAACGTATGAAATAGTGTAATAGATGGAAATCATTTGTGAAGAATAAACATACATGTATTATAAAGGGAATTGGTGACAAATGTTGGTCGTTACCAGTGGTTTACCAATTTAATATAAACGTTACTTTAATGGTAATTAATAAAATAACGGAAGTGTGAATGTAAATTAAATAGAATCGTAAATTTATTGATATGGTAATAAATTGGTAAAAAGAATGGAATTAAGGTAAATTCATTTACTGGATTTAAACCTAAATTAATGTGTACAATTGCTAGAATTACACATTTAGAAATGGAAAATTTATTCAAATTAAGAGGTAAGTAGGCATATATTTGTGTAATGGGATAAAACTAATGTAATTAGGTATGAATGTAAGTGATGTATCAATAAAGGAAATTGTAATTTGTTAATGAATTTATAACGGGAATAAAATGTAAACTAATAAATAATTAATTCAATGCAATCCCAATTGATTGAAACAACTATTTGGGTTGTAATTGATGGTAAATAGGAATATTTGGTAATAAATTAATATTAGAAAAGTAAATGTAAATATTGGATTAATCAATGAATTAACAATGAATAAATAGTGATTGGATAAAAATCAATGTTCTGTATGTAATTGTTGGAAATGATAACTTATACAAATATGATTAAGGGTTAGTGGCAACGATTATTTTAAAGTAATCATTTATGTAGTCCATTAAATCAAGTTTGTAATAAATTACAATGAATCTCAATTTAAGGTTATATTTGTGTAAATTAAGGAATTAATTGAAATTAATGCTAACTCTATTTATAATATGACAATTGGTTGATTTAAAGAAAAGAAAGCAAGATTTATTAATTTAATTGAAGTGTAAAATTCAATAATTAGATTAATTGCAATTTAAATGAAATTTAATATTTAATTTTGCGTTAGTTGAGATTAAGATGAAATTTGAGAATAATAATATAGTAAGCCATGAACCAGTGTTAATTTCATCCGTTGAATAACAATGAAATGAATAGTAGAATGAAAAATAATTTAATAGAATTATTGGAAATTTAATTTATAATTTTGAATATAATGAAATTGAAAATTTGACACTACAATTGATCGATTTATCAACTTTAAATTGACATCTAGACTTGTTTAAAATTTTTTAGATGATTAAGAAATATAAAAGTGATGAAATTGTCAATTATAGAATTGAAATAAAAATTTGGATTTTATTTAATTAATTATTTAATTATTTAATTAATATAAACATAGCCATTCATTGTTATTTAATTAATAAAAATTTGGATTTTATTTAATCAAGTTTCGTAGCGATCGGACTTGTCATCTGATCGTATGGACTCGAAACGCCTTGAAATCAATGAAATTGAAATCAATTTGAAAAATATTAATTTTAGTATAATTTCTTCATACGATGCAATTTGAACCTGAAACCTTTTCCAATGCATTTAAAATATTTTAAAACATCTATTTTGATATATGGGTTGACCCAATTTCGTTCCTGAGTCAAAACGGGCTTTTCGGGCCATTCGTCGTTCAGCGCGTATACCAATCTGATCCTTCTATTCTTTTTCAACCTTGTCTATATGTACTCTGTTATAAACCCTATTTGTCCCTCATTCTCATTTGTCTGTGCGTACAGTTTGTTTCACCTCCTCAGTTCAATGGCAGACAAATGCCTAATTCCAACTGCAATTCAAAATCAAAGTCAAATTTCAAACTCCTCAAAAAAATTTAGAAAAATTATATATCGAAGATTTCGATGTACGCATCTCAAAACTGAAATTCGTTTTCCGATTCGATGCATCTTTTGTCCAGAATTTCTGAATCATTTCCCGGCAGTTCATCGCGCGTCGATGAACGTTGTCGGATCGACGAACCATTTCTGGGTTTTAAAGAGAGGACCGAGGGGACTTCATCCATGCTGTTTATTTGGCGAATCAGCGGTCTGATCGACGACAAAATTCGATTAGGTCAACAAAAATCACCGGCGGCGCGGCAAAATTTTATAACCGGAGGCAGCATAGGTGTAACAACCCGGGATTTTGTAACAATTTATAATCGTCATTAAACGATTAATGTGTTAGCTAATTGCTATTTGGAGTTTTTAAATCGGTTGAAATTCTTTTAGTAATTTGTTGAATGTTATGTGGGCTTCAAAACAATTTTGGCCCATTTTTTTTTGGTGCAGTGTTATTTAACAAAGGCTGATACCCAATTTCCTTTTTCATTCGTTCATCTTTTCGAAAACCCTAAAACAAAAATCATACGAAAAATGACAGCTCATTCTTGCTCATTTCCTCTTCAACTAAATTAGGGTTTTCGTAATTTGTAGTAGCCGACTTTTATTCGATCGCTGTCTCTTGAGATGCTTTTGGTTGCTTAATCGGTTGTTTACCAGCTTGTGATTTGAGACTGCGAATTGGGTTTAGCTCCTCGTTAAACAAGGTGAGTAAACTATCACTCACATCTACTTCATTCTTAGGTCGTTCGAGTTTATTTCGATGTTGATGATATTTAATTGTCTTTGGTCGATTTCTATTATCCACGGCTTTGAATAGCTATTTGATATCTATAACTTGGGTACAATGTGATTTGAACTGCAAATGACTTTGAACATTTTTCTGTTGGCATCGGCATTAACATGAATTTTGTTTCTGCTTCAATTTATTTATCACCTGACTTCGGTTTGTGATGTTGTTTATGAGATGATTTTTGGCTTTCAAGGTTGAACTTGCTACTGTGATTTCTTTTGTGACTTTGGTTACATCAAATATGTGACTTTTATCACTTGGCATCTTCTGTCAACATTCTAATTCGTTGCATTAGTTTTATAACAACTATATATAAGTAATTATGTGTTAAGCTTATCACAAATCTTGTGCATTCATGTGCTTGATGTTCACTTATTGTTTTCTAGTCATCTCGGCACTGTCGTACCTCGTGACCATCACGGTTTTGATATGCTTTTGCGATCATGTCTTGATTTCAGAAGAATCTTCATGCTTTGTTCTTTGTTTTTATTGTTGCTGCGTCACTTGTGTACAGAGTCATTTATGTTGCCCTGGAGTGCCATTTTTCTTCTAGCGCTCGAGTTTTTGCTATGCATTAAACCTGATCTCAGGTTTCACTACTATTTTATGCACTTGGGGTCTGGTCTTTGATGCTGAGGCTGCTTGTTGAACTTCATGCTGGTGAACTGTCTTGATATCAGTTGTACTTTGTTTTACTTGAAGCGATTTGGTTGAGTTCCTTTGAAAGCACTTGACTTTGATTTCTTATTGCACTGACCGGTCGTGGCATACATACTTTATTGTTGTTTAAGCTTGCTGCCTAGATATACTCGTGAATTTCATTTGCTCCTCTGGCCACTTGTTGTTCAGTGGTATATCTGGTGCACAGTTTGGCCATATATTCACATCGAGGCAGTTGGTATTTGTAGCAGTTTTGTCTCTGTTGTGTATCGATTCTTTTGTGCGTTTTGTCATGCTGCATTGCCTTATTTTTGTTTGCTTTCGCCTCCATTTTGCTGTGTCATTATGTTTGTACCACCGCCATGTGTGTTTGGGCATTCGAGCCTTCGTGCTTTGTTGTTGCAGGTTGCATAAGCCATTTTGCTGTGTCATCATGTTTGTACCACTGCCTTGTGCACTTGGTCATTCATTGTTGCCCAGACCTTTTCTTGGTATTGCTGTTAACTTTCGTTTGGCCTCGCAATTGTGTTGAGTCCTGGTAATAGTGACTTGACCTCTACATTTTGTAAATGATTTGGCTTTGCAGTTACGACTTGCTGTCAATATTTGGAGTTGTGGTGACTTTATATGCTGTAGTGGCGAGGCAGTGCACGCGTGCGTGTACTACAGCCACACAGTATTTACTTTTATGATATTTCAATTGTTCGAATTGTTTTGTTTATTCAATAAAATATTTTGAAATTGTATTTTGATTTGATTTGATTCGACCATTTTGGTGGTGTCTAATTATCTATTTGATAATTAGATTATGAGTTTCTAATTATTTATTTAATAATTAGATTTTGTTGTTAATTGCCATTTAGGCAATTCTGTTGTTTTCTAAATTATCTTCATTGATAATCTTTTTTATTTATCTTCGTTGATATTTTGGATTTGCTGATTTGTTGTTTAACACTGTTACGAGTTATATTTACCATTATCTGATTCCTTATTAAAGGATTGGATAGACGGGATTTATTTGTGAATGTCGTCTAATTGTTATTTAATTATTATAACTTCCGTGCATTAATAACTTAGTTTGAATTAGACTGACCCGTGTATTATTTTCTTTTGAATTTAATACTCGGGTCAGACCGAGTTATTACAGGTTGTATATATCTTGCTTTGGGTTGCTGCTTGAGCTATGAAGTCTCTTTATATCTTTTGGAGTAGTTGTTGTCATAGTATAGGATGATGTGTATTCATGTATATTACTTATATTAATGTACTTGTATATGTAACATCCTGTGTCGACGGATGTAGTTGTATCATATGTATTGTATCACGTGTATTGTAACTGACTTCAGTTATATATATATATGAGATTTGATATTATCTGTGTTCCACATTCAGTTCATCTATGTTATTATTATATATATTGTCCTAAACTATTATGAACCAATATAGTCGTTTTATACTGAAATTGAGTATGTCGATGGGAGTAAATAAATAAGAGATGAAAAATAAAAATATATACCACTCCTATCGAGATAGCCAGTACTAGTGTAAGGCCTAACTACGGATGGCCGCTCCTATTAGCCTTATTTTTCGTAATAACAGACGGTATTTCTTTTAATACTCTTTTTTATTGTGAGCATAGAGGTGGGGCGTCACAGTTGGTATCAGAGCTTGGGGTTTATGGACATAATATATAACATTACTTAGATGGAACATGTGTTACAACTATTTGTCGATGTTTTTAGTTGTGCTTTAAGTCAAAACATAAGTTTTGAAAGTATGATGAAAATTTTAAATATCTTTATTTAAAAAAACAGCGAAACTGTGTTTGATGATTGAGTAATTTGTGTTGGTTTATCAGAGTGCGCAACGGAAACAGTGAGGCTGTTTTCGCTGTGTACAGCTGATAATCTTTTTGATTTAAAAATCAAAATATGAAATTGAAATAAATTTCATTTGTTGTTCAAATATTTGTGTTTAATTTGTTTCCTTTGAAAATTTCAAATCCGATTTGAGGATCCAAAGTGATAGCATATATGTGATTTTGTTGAGATTTTTGCTATTTTGAATTATCTTCATTGAAGATATATTCGAATGATTTCCTTGTTAATTTTGTAGTATACGTGCAAATTTGAGTTGCATGTTACTGCATTAATTTTACGTTGAACGGGTGTTTGGTTTGAAACGTATTTTGTAACAACCCGCATATTTATCGAGTTTGTATTTAAATATTTTATTTAAATATTAACTCGTTAATCGGATTTTGGTCCGAAAAGCTACATTTTGCAAACGGTCAAATTAGGACTCGAGACCACTTCCATTGAGTTCGAAATGTCGTTTACAACTTTTTTAAGTATAAACATCGATAGGTTTGGAGTTAGTGAAATTTCACTAACTTTTCCCGCTTTGGACTTTGGGTTAGTTTAGCCTATTAAGCCTAAGTTCCAACCCTCTTCTCCTCACTCTTCATAAATTTCCTCACTAATCAAGCTTTGGCATTAATGGTGGAGGGAATGGGAAATTAAAATTCCAAAACTCAAATTCAATTGCAATCCATCTTTCTACTCCAAATTCAAGAAGAAGACATTGGATTCAAGCTTCTTGTGCTTAGATAGAAGAAGGATTGATTCTTGCTTGCTTAAAACTTCATTTTCATTGATATTTGGTGCAAAGGTGAGATTTTTATCTCATAATTCTAGCCTATAACTATATTGGACTGTTGGGAATGATTCCCTATCATTTTTGCATGCATGTTAGCATTTGGTTTGGATTGGATTGGCAAAAAAAACTCCAATTTTTAGCGTTTTGTTGAATTTTCTGCACTTAGGTCGTTCTGGCCATTTTTAGGTCGTTCGGAGTTAAGTCGTTCGTCCATAGGTCGTGAGTCGTTCACGAGTTAACCCTAGGTCGTTCTGGCCATTTTTAGGTCGTTCGGAGTTAAGTCGTTCGTCCATAGGTCGTGAGTCGTTCACGAGTTAACCCTAGGTCATTCTGGCCATTTTTAGCTCGTTCGGAGTTAAGTCGTTCATCCATAGGTCGTGAGTCGTTTACGAGTTAACCCTTAAGTCGTGCAGCCCTTCAGTCACGCAACCCTTAAGTCGGTTACGAGTTATCTCGTTAGGTCGCTCCTGGCCTAACCCTTAAGTCGTGCAACCCTTAAGTCGTTGGACCCTTGAGTCGCTGAGTCGTTGGACCCTTGAGTCGTTGGGTCGTTGGACCCTTGAGTCGTTGGGTCGTTGGACCCTTGAGTCGTTAGGTCGTTAGACCCTTGAGTCGTTAGGTCGTTTGGCCATAGCTCGTTAGGTCGTATGACCCTTGAGTCGTTAGGTCGTATGACCCTTGAGTCGTTAGGTCGTTTGGCCATAGCTCGTTAGGTCGTATGACCCTTGAGTCGTTAGGTCGTATGACCCTTGAGTCGTTAGGTCGTTAGACCCTTGAGTCGTTAGGTCGTATGACCCTTGAGTCGTTAGGTCGTTAGACCCTTGAGTCCTTAGGTCGTTAGACCTCATTTTATCTTCACTAGGTCGAACCCCGTAAGCGGTGGCGTTGCCCCCACACCCCCACCATGGGGGGTTGCCACCCCCCTGGACCCCCCCTCCGTAGGCGATCTTATCTGAAAAACATTCAACAGAACTTGCTTTGTTGAGATGCTGAGTTGACCATTCTTCGAGACAAACCATCTCTGGTTATCTCGGACACGTTTGGTCGTTGGGGAACTTCCACTTTGATGCTTTTGAGCTGATTTCCTTGGATTTTATTCACATCTCTGAATGTGATCTTTGTGATGATTGTTTCTACAATCTCTTCTGTAATTTGTCATTTTAAAAATATATAGGTTTCAATACTAGTAGTAAATATCAAAACTCTTTTAACATACAATTTCAACTCTATTTTTAATAACAAAGCCCTTTTCTTAAACCGTTTTCCAATCTATTAGTATATACAAACCTTTACCTCACTCGGATGAGAAATCTAATTAAATGACTTAGTAAAACAAGTGCTATGAAACGCTTGCGTTCACTTTGTCGGTTAATTCCTGGACTTGTTCGATTGAACCTCTTGTGACAATTTTATTAGTGAAGATTTACAGTTTGTTCGTAAACATTTAAGTTAAGCAAGTGGTTATGGGACATGAAGCTAAACTTCTATATTAACTAGCTTAGTGTAATTGACACTTCTCGTTGATCATGACGATCATTCTGATGATTTAGACTAGCAACTGTGTGATGTCTCTTGTTGCGAGGTTAGACTAGACACCACTTGTGTGATTCCACTCACACATACCTTTTTGCTTTTTGGTTAGTCTGGACCTTAATCTGTGTGATTCCATTCACACATGAGGGGTAGCTCCCCTTGGTCTTCGGACCGTCATGTGATAGGCCTCTTTCTCTTTTCTATGACTTCTGGACTTCTTGCATTGATTTCTAGAATTTATGTCATTGACTTGTTATGAGTACAAGTTTGGGGTATGATGCCCTTTCCGAATCTTTGAGAAGATTCTTGTGATATTGATTATCTCTTATTGATTGATCTTCTGTTGATCGTTATTTACATACTTATAGTGGTATGTCATTATGGATGTTTATGTTTATGCCATATCTTTTATGTTATATCATGTCATCTGATATTTATAGCTAGACTGACCCGTTTATTATTTTCTTAAATAATACTCGGGTCAGACCGAGATGTTACAGGTGCTTCTGCTTGACTTCTTCCCAGGGATTCATCACTCTGACTTTTGGCTAACTGTTTAGATTAGCAGTTTTTGTTGTATACACTTGAGATATAGACTCATAGTTGTATTCTTTTGTATAGCATGTGTTGCTATTCTTTTGTATTATCGTGGATCTTACTGACCACTACTCTGATGTACACTTTCATGTGTTAGTTATATATTCATATCTTCTTCCGCATTTGTGATATGAATATCTGTGACTGATTTGTGATATGATTATTTCTATATTTGTTTCCGAAGATTATTTATAGCCACCGTGTGATAAGCAATTACATGGATGGTCGCTCCTCAACAGCCTTATTCTCCGTGCTAGTTGACAGCACTACTACGGAGTGTTCTTGGCAAGCGTGGGTATAGAGGTGGGGCGTCACATATTTTGTTGCCGTTATTTTTATAATGGGATTTTCACACTGGTGTTAAGTTTTTGAAGCACGCTATTTTGTTGACATTTTTAATGAATGAAAATTCACTGGTATTATATTTTGATGCAAATTATTTTGATGATATTTTGACGTTTAAATTTACTGTCGCTTTGACTTCAGTAACCGTCAAATTTTAAAGTGGATTTTCAAGCGGTTACCCCGCAATGCTGATTTTGTTGTCCGTTTTTACGGTATTTTGAGAAGTGCAATTTCCTTGTCAAAGTTGCTATTGATGTTGCTGTTTTAATCACGTGTTTTAAAAATTGTTTCAAAATAAAAATTGTTTTCAATTTTTTTTACAGTTTACGTTTTCAAAAGAATGAGGAAGCGATTTAAACGTTTCAGCAAAATCGAGGACTATGAACCCTTACTTTTACTGATTCGCTTAATCCCGGACTTGTCCGTTTGAGAATGTAAATTATTACTTTTATAAAATAAACGAAATTGTTTTCAGAAGTTTTGCAGTTTGTGCTTTCAAAAGAATGAGGAAGCAATTTAAACGTTTCAGCAAAATCGAGGACTATGAACCCTTTCTTTTATTGATTCGCTTAATTCCGGACTTGTCCGTTTGAGAATGTGAAATGTTATTTTTGGAATACACAATTTTGCCCTTTCAAGGAAACGATGAGGAGAATCAAACGATTTAGTAAAACACGTGGTATAGGACATGTGCGTTTTCTATTTCGATTAATTCCGGACTCGTTAATTGAAATATTTGCTGTTTTGATGATTCTGATGATTTTATTTGGCTTTCGAGCCATTTTGATGGACCTTCGGGTCATTTGTTGGACCTTAGGGTCATATGGTGGACCTTCGAGTCATATGATGAACCTTCGGGTCACTTGTTGGGCTTTCGGGCCACTCTGCTGGACCTTCGGGTCATTTGTTGGGCTTTCGAGCCACCCTGCAGACCTTCAGGTCAAATACCAGTACTAGACCTTCGGGTCACTCTGTGGACCTTTGGGTCATCTGATGGGCGCCAAAATTTATAGTACTTGGTAGACTTCGGCCATTTGTTGATGCACGTGCAGCGTAGCTAAAAACTCGCCATCTGATGGGATCAATCCAACCTTTTATGTTGATTTTCTAGATTATCTTAATTGATTTCTAGATATGTAACGACCTGTAGATTTAACCGGTTTTAACAACGTTATTAATTTGAATTTTGTGGGATTTTAAACGATAAAATTTTGAAATATAAATTTGATATTTGGAGTGCATCTAGTTAAACATAGCAACTGGTAAATTTTCGTCCGAAAATATGAAAGTTTATTTCGCGCGTAAATTTACTTCAATTCAATCTGTTAAAAAGCGATGAAAATAAAATGTTTTCAAAATCAAAATATTTTTACATAGAAAAATTCTAAACCATCTTTTGAGCAAGTTATCAGTTTGTCGTTTTTTCAAATTCGGACATCTTTGGCCTCGTCGATCTTATTCTTCTGCGATTTTCTTACATTTTCCGTAGTAGAAAATTTCGAATTTTTATAATTCAATTGAACCACTGATATCTGTATACCTTATTGATCGTCTCGTCGTGCTGACCTCTACGGTATATTCAATGCTGTGTTTTGAAGCCCGGTTCGCAGTGAAATCCACGGTAATGGTTAATCGTATCGACACGACTTTTCGTTTTTTCCGACCTTTCAATATCCCACCGTGTACGTTCCATTGGACACCAACTTTTATTGTTCCCTGAATTCATGGGCTGGCTTTAACTATTTCTCTAGTTCCAAGTCATTCCCAAAGTTGTTTCTTTTGGACTCCCCACTCTCTTTACTTCTGTTCAGCGTCCAAGACATTGCCTATTGCTTTTGTTCCACCTTTCCCTTATTCGTTACTATTCTTCTATTGCAGTTCACTTTCCAGTGCTTGCCTTCCCTAGCTATTCTTTTATCCACTTTAGCACGCAAATCCTCCATTGATCATCACCACCGAAGTACTACAGCCAACCCGAACCATCACCTACCAACCTTTCCACCAATGCTCGGCCACCTCAGCACGAATCCATCACTTGCCTACCGATCTATCACCATCTCCTCCTAAGCGACCGAAATCTTGCTTCCTCCACCGAGCCCAGCCATTACCGCGAGTCAACTCAATACCCACCCGCCACCGACGTGTCACTAACCAAGGCCGAAGCCCACCACTGCACTGCCTACCTCCACATGCCACTGACCCAAAACCGAGATCACCTACCCAGCCTCCGCCTTCTAGCCTTGCTCCCTCCGCCTATGGCCAATCGCGGTCCCACTGATCCACTGCATCCCCTGCCTTGTTCGACGCAGCCTCCAGCCAAGCTCCGGCCCGCACTCGCCTGTGCAAACGCCTCCATCGCAGCTTCTCCTCTCTCTCCCTCTCTCTCTTGCTGTATGTCGCACTCTCCTCCTCACAACGCTCTTCCTTCCTGATGCCGACTTGAGTATTGCTTTATAATTTATTCATTTTTTTAAGTTGACTTATGTATATCTTTTACAGTTATGTTTTGAAATTATTTTACAATTATAAACTTATACAAGTGGTTGTTATTGTTAATTTACATATATGTATAATATTTCAAGTGTGCAGCTTTGGTACATGTTTATAGTTTGTATATTTTATATAAGTCAGGTGATATACTATAATATATATAATAGGCTCGTCTTATTTATAGATCTATACAGCTTACATATTGTTTAAGATTTTCTTATGACATATGTATTGTCGCCTGTTGTTATTTTGTTTCAAGTAGACAGCGTTGTTTTGATACGTTTACATCCGTAAACATACGTTTGATATGTTTACATCCGTAAACATATGTTTTTTTATTTTCTTATGGCTTATTTTTTTTAAACTAAGTAATGATTTGGTAAGGTATATATTTATATAAACCACAGGATTGTTACAAATATATGGTTGGGTCACTGCTTTGTATATGAGGGCAAAACAATTATGTATAGGTTTATAAGATGTATGTTCTACTTTCTGTAAATTTTACAGTAAACATATGTTTTGATTTTTGAATTAAAGGTTTATATGTATGGGTTTGTATAAGCTATAATAATATTAAATATTTTATCAGTTGTACAGTTTATATTAGTATCATATATGGTTTAAATATAAAATGCTGTTTAAGTATACATTTGTTGATATAACCTACGTATGCTATTTAGTTGTATAATATATTAGCTATATATATATCGGTTTGTTTTAGATTATAAAATATATATATAAGTAGTGATTTGGATATGTATTATGATTTGAAATATAATATGAAATGTAAAATTGAATATTGGTTTAAGGAAACAAATATAATATACTTTCGTTTCAATTTTGTCTGCATCAATCTAGTTTTGATTAAATTTCTTCTATTTCCTATCTATCAGCTTGTCCGTCGAATTCGTGCCAATTTGGTTTTGCTTGGATTCGCAAATTCAAATTCAGTATCCATATCAGTGTGCGTATCCGTGTCGTCTTCTCGATCATCTCTAGCCTCGAAAGGTGAGCAATCACTCACGATTAATGTTCTTTTATTTATTAAATTTGATTTCAATTGAAACGGCAATTGAAATATGCTGCTGTTATTTATTGCACTGCTATTTACGTATCAGTTCATCTTTGACATCTAACACCATTATCTGTTATTTACACGATGATAACCCGTTTGATTGATAATTGATTGATTGCTTGCTGTTGACATTGGATGTTAAATTGTAATGTATAAAGCGATAAATATTATGAAATTGAAATTGACGTAGAATAGTTAACAATTTGAAATTGATATATGTTGAAGTTGATTAGTAAAATTTGTATAATATGACCCCTTTGAATGTTAAATAAATTGACACGTAGAAATAGTGTTAATGACACCTTGAACCATTTAAATGTATGTTGTATAAATTGATGAAGTTTGAAATTGAATAATAAATATCGTGAAGAACCGTATAAATAGCACTGTGTAATCTTTAATCTACATAAAATGATAATGTAGATTCTAGAGATAATTATATTAATTCGCACAAAAAACAATGCGAATTAATACGATTATTTCGGGATTATTTGAATTGATTGTTGGATTGTTATTGATTGTTGTTATTGCTTGTTTATTTACTTTGACACCATCCCTGTTATCACACTGCAAGTTCCATTTGATATGTTTGATTTGTGAATTGAATTGGAATCGGGTTGAAATGATATATACCCAAATGAATTTGACCTAGGATAGAGAATTAAATAAAATCCGATTGGTCAATAATTTGATTTTAAAAAAAATAATGATTTTATTCGAATAAAGAATAAGTTTTGAAATAAAATTGGAATTTGAATTTTTGAAATAAAAATGTAAAGATTGAAATTTGAAACAAATATTAACGTGGTAATTGATGAAAGAACGTTGTTTGAAATTTAATTATTTAATAATTAAATTTGGGAATTATTAATAAATAATTTGGAATTAGCAATAATTGAGTTTTGAAATTATTAAGTTTGAAATCATTTAATAATAAAATTTGAAATTATAATTAAGTTTGGAATTATAATTAAGTTTGAAATTATTAAGTTGAACTTATAATTAAGTTGAATGATTTGATAATTAAGTTGAACTTATAATTAAGTTGAATGATTTGATAATTAAGTTGAATTCATAAGTAAGTGGAAATGATTTAATAATTAAGTTGAATTGATAATCAAGTTTGTAATTATAAAATTTTGAAATTATTAATAATTAAGATTGAAATTATTTAATAATTGAACGAGATTTAATTATTTGATAATTGAATAAAAAATTGAATTCTTTGATAAGAGAAATTGAACTTTTAAATAAGTGGATTTGAACTTCGTTAATAAATGAAATTGAGTTTCTTGATTTATTAAAGTTTTGGAAAAATTATTTAAGTAAGTTAATAAGTGAAATTGAAACTTCTCGATTATGTGAAATTTAGTTCTTTATTAATTGAGTTTGAAATTTGGAACGAAATCAATAAATAAGTGAAAATTGAATTTCTTTAACAAGAAATAAAATGTGATTTATTGAAATGAATAGGATTTATTGAAATTAACGTAAGACTTGTAATTTAAAGAATTGATTTGACGAATTTAAATTTATTTCAATTTGAAATTTTGATATAATGAAGTTGAACTTAAGAAATCGATTTAATGAATTGGAAATTAGATGAAAATTGTTTTAAATGATAAATTAGCTTAGCGAATATTGAATGAAATCGATAAATGAATTTAAATTGATTTTAATGAAAATTAAACAATTTAAATGATTTCTAAATGAAACCTATATACGAACTTGAATCAATATTTGAATTGTTTTAAATAAAAATTGAAATTGAATTGTAAGACTTTGAAATGGTTATTTGGTAGTTTTGAAACGTAAATTTTGGAAATTGATAGTGAAAGACAAATGAAATGTTGATTATAAATTCTAATTGAAAATGAAATTGATTTTGGTTTTGAAATTTATTAAACGACCAATCGGTGTGATAATTGCGGAAGTTATTGAAGAGACCGGAATCGGTTATGGATATACTCTCTATCTAAACCGAAAACCACTTTAATAACTATACGCGGAGTGATGATCCAGAATGAAGTGGTTGGAATGATGTACGCGATGACTGAAGAAAGAGAACGATAATGTATAGTCTTAATACTTGTGTCAAATTGGAAATGACTAAAATCAGGAGCCGTGCCGGGCCAAATGGGGTTAGCCACCTCGAGCGAACACACTTCTTCGTAACTACTACTCATTACTTGTTATCTATTGGTGCACCCTCGTACTTTTCAGGAGTGTTGTTTCGCGGTGTTGCGATCGCTGTGGCGATGCGTTCTCACCAGTCCGGATCAGGCAAACGGTAGTTTCACTACCTTGGGTATAGCCTCATGTGCCTTGTCATACTTGTATCCCTATATACGCGACCACTACGAATTTGTTTTGTGTTATACCTATGGAGTACTCCCTGATATCTGTAAAGGCCCGAAAATCCGAACTCCTTTGAGCTGGCAACTTCCACAACAATCCAGCCAAAGAGGAACGAACTCCCGAATCTTTAGGGTTTTAAGAAGAAGAAAGAGGTAGAAGAAGAGAAGAAAAGAGAGAAGAAACAGAAACAACAACAGAATAGAAAAACAATATCAGAATCTCACAATCGCAGCGGAACAACATATAATAGATAAATGAATAATCATTAAAAGACAAAGAACTATACATTTTATACATTACATCACATCATCAGAGTGTACAACAATAAAACAGTGGAAAAGAATACTATATACAATAGATAATAGACTACGCTATCCAAGCTCGCCTCCAAATCTGCACAGCAACTCCCGAATCCAGAATAACCTGATAACCTAACTCTAGACTGCCCGTGTGGAAAAATGATGGGCACCCAGAGTTTAGGAAAGGAACAATAAACTCCAGGTCAGTCATGGGACTGGTGTGAGAACTCAAAACAGTTTATTTTTAAACAAGCAACAAGAAAATTTAAAATTTTGAAATCCGCAATGCTTTTTGGAAAATGAAACTACCATAAGGCCTCCCGCACACACACACAATGCAAACGCAGAATCGGAGGAGATTTCTCCTTATGATAGTCAAAGATGCTTACTACGCAAAAATCAAATCATTTTTGATATTATTATTTTTAGTGCATAGTGTAGAAAACAATTTCGAAAGTAGAATATAAATCCTAGCCAGCATACAACTCTTCGCCGTATGCCTACTATAGCTACCATGTTCAATAGCAGGTTACCGCCACATTCCATGGCAGGTTATACAACTAAAACCGTACAGGGCGCGTATTGTTTTGAATGGATTTCCAACAAATGGTCAGGCTAAGGAACTTCCTACTGCCACATGGGATCGCCTCTGGCGGGACGTCCTGAGAAACTAACGTTACGGCTAGATCTCTGCCAACACAAGGCCGGGTTACCTCTGTAACTAGGTAACTACTACACGAATATTTCATCCCCCGGTCCTTTGGGACCTTTATCCGAGCGCTCGATACCAACAACACCACACAGTAATAGATATAGTGTATCAACATGACTAAATATCTGGGCTCCATACCATGATACCACCCTTTTCCAGAAGGAAACGACATACCCTAAAGGGCGCGACCCTCATAACCTTGCCGCATATTCCTGTTTCGACCATTTCCGGGGAGTGAGGTCTGACGAAGTCTCGTCCACAAAGCTACGCTTTGTGCAACAAAGCCATGCTTTGGGTCAACATATGACCAAAGCAATGATCACAAAGATAAATGATCAAACAAATGATCATATCACAAATGACCAACCAATGATCATCACACAGCAGCACTCAGCATGTCACATTACCAGATTGGGAAATATCGCTGATAACCTTCAACTACATAACCTCTGAGCTCGTACGTCTCAGAGAAGGGTGTTAAGCTAGGAGAATAAATTCTCCGCCACCAACATAAATGTATTTGAAAGAAATCTGCTCTATATCTCAAAATGTAATGTCAGACACGTAACCATACAAGTCTGTTCCGGGTTCGAACAGAACTGAAGGCACTTCCAAAGAAGCCCTTGCAATCCGGGTATTCACAATCCCGATAAAATTTCCCATCACAAAGGAAATCTCCATACCGTAGCTAACGATGCAAAGACAATCGATAGGTCATCCTACCGTTTTCACAAATACCCGGTCTTCAACACTGGTCTTCAAATGCTATCCATAACGACGTATCACATATTCGGAATGGGATATATGACACAAAGGTCCTCTCCCGGCTAAACCGAATAGTGAGCGCTTATTTTAAAAATAAGTGTAGCATTCAATTCCAAACAATCACAACAAACACCATCCAAAGGTAAATACTGATAGTCGGTTATTTAACTATCAATAAAGATGCGCCACATCTTCAGATTCCAAATAATTTTCCAAAATTATTCAATCCCTAAAATATCTTTACAAGATATATATATACACAATTTCCAAATAATTGCCCAAATTATTTGTATTACCAAAAATATCTTTACACGATATAATTTCCACACTTCAACCATTTGAAAACCAATTTCAAATAACTTTCATCCTTTATACCCTTTGAAAACAAATTTCAAATCATCAAATAAATCTTTACCGATTTATTTTAAATTTACGTTCCAAATTCGTAAATTCATTTCCATACTTCAAAATAAATCAATATTTATTTTTAACAAATTTCCCTTCCCTTTATAAATTCCATAGTGAATTTCAAATTTCCAAATATCTACTAGTATACGATTCTCAAATCGATTTCAAATATTTGCTTTCAATTTACCTTTAGAAGATGAATCCTCAAAAACATTCCTTTTCATATTGGAAAAGCATTTCCATACTTATTTAATAATAAGTAATTCACAAATTATTTATCTTCAACAATTTGAAAATATCCAATATACTTAAACCATAGTTAAGTGTAAATTTCATTCTTTTAAGGAAAACATTCCTTTATTCACTTTTATTTGGGATAAAACGAATGTTGCGTAAAACATCGTTACGACAACCCAAAATCACTAGTATAGGGATTCGAAATAAAAATAGATACATAAATCCCATTATTATACAAAATATTTCCATTTGGAAACCATTTACTATAACAACAGTGTTATAGTCCACCATTTCCTTATTTTCTCGAAAACGCCTATTTCAACAATGAATGTTGAAATCTACGTATTCATTTCCTTCTATTTCTCGAAAACGTCTATTTCAACAATAAATGTTGAAATCTATGGTTTCGATACTTAATGCCTTTTAAAGCATCTTTAAATCGCTTTAAATTCCATTTAAAACATTATTTTTTTTCCAAAGCATAACCATTTAATATAATAGTATATTCACCGTTCAAAAATAGTGAATATAACCCCTTTAACAAACTTCCATATTCAATTTATCAAATTCAATTGATTTCCAATTTATAAACAACGTTTATAAATTCCATTTCTATTAATAACTTCGGTTTAGAAAACTCTTTTATCCGTCCAATTCAATTTATAAACCCAATTTCTATACCAAAGGTTCGTATTATAAGTTAAGAGCTTATAATCCATTTATTTACTTAACCGTTCTTTTAAAAATTCACAAATTTTTAGATCTTATCACTGATAAGATTCCTTTACATTTTATAATAGTTTTCAACTTATAAAAACCTCCTTTATTAACAATTTCTATAAATATCCCCTTTAAATGGCCAAAATCCATTTTATAAGTTAATTACTTATAAAACTTTTATTTTCAACATCTATTCATTTCATAACTTTTACAACTTATACATCTATAAATTTTAATGAAATCCATTTTATACATCAACTTAACACTTAATAAACTCGTTTCATAATTCCAATAAATTTAATTTATAAATATTAATTTATAAAATCTCTCATATAACTATTTATGATAATTATTCAAAACCCAAATTTAACTATTTTATAAATCTATTTATTTTAAAATTTTCCTTTTGGGTTATATTTTATAAAAGTATCAATTTTTACAACATAAAAACTTATATGTTTATTTATTTTAAATTGAATCAATTCAAAAATTAAATAAAACATATACTTTGGAAAAATCACTTTAAAATCCTTATAAAAATAAAAATCGTTATTTTTAAATTTAAAAATGAATCCGATGATGCAACAGCATCATATAATCAACCACGGGAACAACATCATATATATCAATATGAAAGTCAACAATCATCACAATATTTATAAACAAATAAATATTTGTGAGGAATCCAGTTGGATCCCTCCAACCTGTTTCCCTGCATCCACAGACGTTAGCACAATACCAATCCCGTTTCAAGACGGGATATCGCGGTATATGGGATTTTATGTAATATTATCCGCTTAATAGGCGGCGCAATAGGGTCTCATCCGCTATACGAGGCGGGAAATCAAATCCAATATATACATATGCCAATATATATATATATATATATATATATATATATATATATTGCTATATATAGATATATCCTATAATATCTAATATCATAATCAAACAGCAATCATCAATCAACAATAACTATTTAAAATTTTAAACCAAACGGTTTGATTGAGTGAGGAGTTCTCACCTTGGTTTTATTTCCGGTTTCAGCGGTCGTTTCGAATAAAATTAAACGAACGTTTAATTTTACCCGAAATTCAAACGAGCTCCAATCGACTCCAAACTGGTTGCATCGCGATGTGCTCGACGATACGATTCCAACGCCGCTGGTTTCGTGCGTTTCGGACCTCGCATGAAAGAGATACGCATTTTTAAACGTTGAACAATTTAAAATACAAAGCATTTATTATTTAATTTATAATTTTACAACCTTGAATCACGGCCGCACATCACACCTTCTCCCTTCCTTTCTCTTTCACGCACGCACCCTCCAGGAAGATATCGTGCGCATGAACCCAATTGCCGCCCTCTAGGGCTTGATGCCGCGACCACAACAAGCCACTTCAACTCGATCAATGATATGGGTTTCGAAACTCTATGCAAGAGCTACCTACGGCTGAAGTTCCAAGAAGCTCGGCCTCCCCCTCCTCCTTGAGAAACGTGCGCAACCACCAGGGAACGCGGCCACTTATCTCTCATCTCGTCGCTCCAAAACCCATCTCCACCGTTGAACTTGTAGATCTCGAGACGATCTACAAGATAGCAGTTGGAACTTTCTTGAATAGACTGATGGATCGAGAGATCTTGAGGGAAGAATGAAAGAGAATTTCGGCCATGGAACATAAAAGAGGCGGCTGGCTTGTTAATTAGGGTTTTGAAAAAGAAAATGAATGAATATGATAGTTTTTATATTATTCAATTAATATAATTGTCGATTTAACCGATTATGCAAACGACCTCCAAACTACGCGTTCCGACAGGCGATTCTAAGGTTTTTCCGCGTTCCGGACATAATGGAACAGGTTTCGGAAGCTAATTCCATCGTATGTGTGAGATACGGCAATAAACGCTCGATTCAAATTAAAACCGATTTAAACGATTTCTAGGCGTTTTGGCTTGTACCGGACAAACGATAAATCCGATCGACTTGAAATTTGAAATCTTGCAATAATATCACATTACGGATTCGATGAAACTGGTTTCGTCGAAATCCGAGACCGTTTGAAAAATGGCTATTTTAACTCGCTAAATTAATATTAAAACGATATCGATGCGTTTCGAGCTGCCACGGTCAAACGACAACTCTGATTGCTACGACAATTGAAATCCGATAATAACTAACTATTATGGATCCAATGGAACTCGTTTCCTTCAATTCTGAGACTGTTTAAAAATTGGCTATTTTTCAGTGGATAATTAAATATTAAAATATTCAATTTTCACCAATTAATTCCAAATTCAATTTTAAGAGTTCTAAAACATTTCTATAACTTCAATATGATATAACAAAATTTTCCAAATCATTTTCAATCATATTTAACCCAATATTCAATTATTTCTGGAATTTCACTATTAAATTATCGATTTAATTGTCCAATTAAATCCAAATATTCGATAAATAAATTATTCGACTTAAAAATTCCACTTATTAATATTTAAAGTTTATTAAATATTCAAATTTAAATTATCAAAAATTCTGGGTCGTTACAATCTTCCCCCCTTAAAAGAATTTCGTCCTCGAAATTGCAAGTTAGGAAGAACGATCCTAATCCGTTTATTATTTTTCCAAAACCAATTAGTTTTATCAACTTTTTAACACAAATCATTTTATTAAAGATTCACTATCATTTCAATTAGCTTTCCAACTTCAATTATAGGTTTCAAACAACATTGTTTACTTAACAATTCAAATTTAAATTTAAATTCAAATTTTAAACTTTCAAAATTTTCTCAAAAATTTTCTAACACCCGAAATTTTCGAAAAATTTCGCCAGCGTCTCCTTTGCGCGGCTAGCTCGGTACGACTGCAAAACGGCACTACGGCCCCTCAGAATCAAAAAGAGAAGAGAAAGCCAAGTGGCAGAAGAAGGAAATCATCAATTCTCATACTAAAATTGAAATACGTACCTTTTTGTCGAGCAATTCAATTTTTAACTTCAAAATCAAAATCCCAATTCCATTATACACCTGTATATCCTGCTAATGGTAGTATCCAATTCCAACATTCAAATCATTTTGCCAATTCAATTACAAAACCTTTCAAAATATGCTTCTTATACATTTTTAGTTTGCTATTGAAGTTGCATATTCAATTTCATTCGTTTCCAATTAGTTTACATTCACTAATTAAATTCACATTGGTTCACTTTCAACTCAAATCAAATTCAATTCTATTCAAATTCATTTACTTCACTTTCAATTTGAATTCAATTACATAGCTTTCAATTTGCGCTAATTCAATTTCATTAACACTTAATGAATTTTCATACAATCAACCAACAAGCAAATAACAACCAATGTATATCCAATACAACCAAATTTATTTATTTTACTTACATTCAATTTGGTTTTAACACTCAATTGATTTTCATTCAATTATTCAACTATTTTCAAATGAATTTACACTTACATACATCATTTCATATCAACTTATTCATATTCTATTGATTAACATTCAATCCATACTTTAATTCAATTGCCAATTCTTTTTACAAATAAAGATTGAATTTCACTTATATAACTCAAGTTCACATTTTTAACGATTTCATTAATTCACTTTATTCATTTATTTTGATATCAACATCAATTCTTTCAACATTACTCAAGTTATATTCCATTCAACTTCATTTACATTTACTTCCACTATTCAACTTAAGTATTCTCCTAATTCATTTCAAATTCTATTCCATTTAACATCATTGGTTCAAATAAACTTAAGTTTCCACTTATCATTCCAATTCGGATTTCAATTCTAAAGTACATTCTATTTAACTTTTACTTGAGTCAAATTCATATCAACATTCAAATTCATATTTCATTTTACTTAACTTAATTGTTTAACCACTTCAATAATTGGTTTTACTTACATTTTCTCATTCTATAAGTTATACAGCTTATTACTCAACTTCCAACTCATATTATAAGTTCAAAACCTTTTTCACTTATATTTATCAACTTCAAGTTGAATTTTAATTTCAAATTTGTTTATTACAACAAAACTTCAATTTTAAACTCATTATTGTAGCAAATCCATCACATAGAAACTCGAAAATGATACTGATGATGCTGCAGTCATCATCCTTATTATTTCCCAGTGACAATAGTGAAATCAGTGCTAAATATTCTTTCAAAAAGTTTTCTTTTATTTATAAATTACATTTATAAATCTTACTTATAAAATTTCACTTCTTATATATAAGATCATTTTACAATTGTAAATCATTCTAATTATAACTTCATACTTATAATTCATTGGCTTATACAATTATTCTTTTACAATAAGTTTTATTTAACTCATTCAAACAACTTTGATTGTCTTATATATTTATATTATTTACAACAACCAAGCAACCAATTATATACACACTTCAATAATTCTTGAAAAATTAATTTCTTATATAGAAAATATAGTCAAGGTAAAATTATTTCATTTACCCAATTTAAAACAATATCGTGCCGAATTCTTCTGTATAAGTGTTTAGAGATCCCTATCGATAGAGTTGTACAGACTATACCGACCAGAATCCATATACCACTCAACAACCCAATCATCACAATACAAAACAATTTTATATTCACTAACAAATACGCGCTCATATCTATTATTACACTCACACTCATTCTAGAGTACTGCTGACTCTATCTCTAATGAGTAATACCCAACAGAGCCATGGTTGTCGCTTAACCATATGCTCTGATACTAAATGTAAAGGCCCGAAAATCCGAACTCCTTTGAGCTGGCAACTTCCACAACAATCCAGCCAAAGAGGAACGAACTCCCGAATCTTTAGGGTTTTAAGAAGAAGAAAGAGGTAGAAGAAGAGAAGAAAAGAGAGAAGAAACAGAAACAACAACAGAATAGGAAAACAATAACAGAATCTCACAATCGCAGCGGAACAACATATAATAGATAAATGAATAATCATTAAAAGACAAAGAACTATACATTTTATACATTACATCACATCATCACAGCGTACAACAATAAAACAGTGGAAAAGAATACTATATACAATAGATAATAGACTACGCTATCCAAGCTCGCCTCCAAATCTGCACAGCAACTCCCGAATCCAGAATAACCTGATAACCTAACTCTAGACTGCCCGTGTGAAAAAATGATGGGCACCCAGAGTTTAGGAAAGGAACAATAAACTCCAGGTCAGTCATGGGACTGGTGTGAGAACTCAAAACAGTTTATTTTTAAACAAGCAACAAGAAAATTTAAAATTTTGAAATCCGCAATGCTTTTTGGAAAATGAAACTACCATAAGGCCTCCCGCACACACACACAATGCAAACGCAGAATCGGAGGAGATTTCTCCTTATGATAGTCAAAGATGCTTACTACGCAAAAATCAAATCATTTTTGATATTATTATTTTTAGTGCATAGTGCAGAAAACAATTTCAAAAGTAGAATATAAATCCTAGCCAGCATACAACTCTTCGCCGTATGCCTACTATAGCTACCATGTTCAATAGCAGGTTACCGCCACATTCCATGGCAGGTTATACAACTAAAACCGTACAGGGCGCGTATTGTTTTGAATGGATTTCCAACAAATGGTCAGGCTAAGGAACTTCCTACTGCCACATGGGATCGCCTCTGGCGGGACGTCCTGAGAAACTAACGTTACGGTTAGATCTCTGCCAACACAAGGCCGGGTTACCTCTGTAACTAGGTAACTACTAGACGAATATTTCATCCCCCGGTCCTTTGGGACCTTTATCCGAGAGCTCGATACCAACAACACCACACAGTAATAGATATAGTGTATCAACATGAGTAAATATCTGGGCTCCATACCATGATACCACCCTTTTCCAGAAGGAAACGACATACCCTAAAGGGCGCGACCCTCATAACCTTGCCGCATATTCCTGTTTCGACCATTTCCGGGGAGTGAGGTCTGACGAAGTCTCGTCCACAAAGCTACGCTTTGTGCAATAAAGCGATGCTTTGGGTCAACAGATGACCAAAGAAATGATCACAAAGATAAATGATCAAACAAATGATCATATCACAAATGACCAACCAATGATCATCACACAGCAGCACTTAGCATGTCACATTACCAGATTGGGAAATATCGCTGATAACCTTCAACTACATAACCTCTGAGCTCGTACGTCTCAGAGAAGGGTGTTAAGCTAAGAGAATAAATTCTCCGCCACCAACAGAAATGTATTTGAAAGAAATCTGCTCTATATCTCAAAATGTAATGTCAGACACGTAACCATACAAGTCTGTTCCGGGTTCGAACAGAACCGAAGGCACTTCCAAAGAAGCCCTTGCAATCCGGGTATTCACAATCCCGATAAAATTTCCCATCACAAAGGAAATCTCCATACCGTAGCTAACGATGCAGAGACAATCGATAGGTCATCCTATCGTTTTCACAAATACCCGGTCTTCAACACCGGTCTTCAAATGCTATCCATAACGACGTATCACATATTCGGAATGGGATATATGACACTGTTAACGCTAAAATTTGAACGCTAACACCCCGGTTGTAACGTTTCGATTTTTCGTTGCCGAAAAACCGAATAGTTATGGGTTTAAGAAAAAGAATTTTAGAAAAGAGAAGAGGAAAAGATAGAAATTAGGGAGGAGAGAAAATAGAAAATTTTAAAATAGAGAAAAAGAAGAAAAAGAGAATAGAGGAAAAAGAAAAACAGAAGAAAATGGAACGGAACAAGAAAACAGAGAAGAGAAAGAAAATTTTGAAAACGTAGAACGGAATAGAAAACAGAACACAACACAACAACATCAGAATCTCACAATTCGCAGCGGAACAACATATAATAATAAATGAATAATCTTTAAACAAAGAACCATATCAGTTATTACCTTACATCACATTACATTACATCATATCATCAGAGTGTACAACAACAACAACAACAGTGCAGCGGAAAAAGAAATACTATATAGTAGTAATACGCCACGCCATCCAGCTTGCCTCCAGCAACTCCAGAATATCCAGAATATCCTGATAAACCTTACTCTTAACTGCCCGTGTGAAATTGGTGGGCACCCAGAGTTTAGGAAGGAAAACAATAAACTCCAAGTCAGTCATGTGACTGGTGTGAGAACTCAAAACAGTTTATTTATCTTTAAAAATCAAAAATAGAGGAATAATTTTTATTTCAATTCGCAATGCTTTTAAAAATGAGACTACCATAAGACCTCCTGCCACACACACAATGCAAACGCAGACTTGGAGAAGATTTCTCCTTATGATAGTCAAAGATGCTTGATACGCATTTAAAATAACATTTGATATTATTACTAGTGCATAGTGTAGGAAAAATTCATTTCGAAAGTAGAATATAAATCTTAACCAGCATAGGTACCATTATATTATGCCTACTATAGCTACTTCCTGAGGAAGCAGGTTCTACAACTAAAACCGTACAAGTCACGTATTGTTTCTTTGGATTTCCAACAAATGGTCAGGCCAAGGAACTTCTCATTGCCACATGAGAATGCCTCTGGAAAGACATCTCCGAGAACCAAACCGGAACTCTGCCAACACAAGGCCGGGTTACCCCTAACTGGGTAACTACTGACACGAGCACGCCATTCACCGATCGTAAACGACCTTTCTCACGGGATCCCGAAAACCAACAACCACAAAGTAATAAATTCGTAGTAACCACATAGGTTAAATATCTGGGCTCCATACCATGATACAACCTCTTTCCAGAAGGAAATGTACATACCCTAAAGGGTGCTACCCCTCATAACTTTGCCGCATCTTTCCTGTTTTGACCATTTCCGGGGTGTGAGGTTCGACGAAGTCATGTCCACAAAAACATACTTTATACAAAAGCCATGCTTTGGGTCAACAAATTATCAACACAATGATCACCAAGATAGACGATCAAATAAACGATCCTATCACAGTAATCAACACAATGATCATTTACAGCAACACTCAGCATGTCACATTACCAAATTGGGAATATATCGCTGATAACTTCAACTATATAACCTCTGAGCTCGTACGTCTCAGAGAAGGGTGTTAAGCTAAAGAATAAATTCTTCGCCACCAACAGAAATATATTTGAAAGAAATCGGCTTTATATCTCAACTTGTAATGTCAGACACACAATCCATACAAGTTTGTTCCGGGCTCGAACAAAACCGAAGGCACTTACAAAGAAGTCCTTGCAATCCGGATATTTACAATCCTGATCGGATTTCCCATCACTTAGGGAGTCTCCATACCGTTGCAACTCAGTGCAGAGACAATCGATAGGTCATCCTATCGCTCTCGCAAATATCGGGTCTTCAACACCGATCTTCAATGCAATTCATAACGACGTATCACATATTCGGAATGGGTTATACGACCCCATGGTCCTTTCCCGGTTAACCCGAATAGTGAGCGCTTATTCAAAAATAAGTGTGGCATTCACATTCAAACAAATCACATCAATTACCCATTCAAAGGGAAATATTGATAGTCGGTTATTGAACTATCAATGGATATGCACACATCACCAGATTCCAAATAATTTTCCAAATTATTTATTTTCCAAAATATCTTTACAAGATATATATTTTCAATACTTCAAAAATAAATCAACATTTATTTTTTTCACAAATTCCACTTTCACATATAAATTCCTTAGTGAATTTATATTCCAAAATATTCATGCATATACGATTTCAACTATCCATTTTCAATTTATCTTCAAAAAGATCAATTCTAAATATCACTTCATATTGGAAAACATTTCCATACTTATTTAATAAGTAATTCACAAATTTTATTTATTTTCAACACTTAGAAAATATTCAATATACTTAAATCGAAATTAAGTATATATTTCATTCTTTAAGGAAGTCATTCTCTTAAACATATTTATTTGGGCCAAAACGAATGTTGCGTAAAACATCGTTACGACAACCCAAAATCACTAGTATAGGGATTCGAAATTAAAATAGATATATAAATCCCAATACTATACAAAACATTTCCTTTCGGAAATCATTTACTATAACAACAGTGTTATAGTCCATCATCTCCTTCTATTTCTCGAAAACGTCTATTTCAACAATAAATGTTGAAATCTATGGTTTCGAATCTCAACACATTTTTAAAACATCGTTAGATCGTTTTAATTCAATTTAAACATCTCATTCAAACATTTTCTTTAACATATTATTCACTATTCAAAAACATGAATATTCTTTGTTAACAAATTTCATCCTTTTATTTATTTTATTTCAAAGGATTATTCACTATTCAAAAACGTGAATATCACTCCATAAATAAATCATAACAATTTACTTATCAAAATAAGTCGTTTGTGAATTTATAAAACAACGTTTATAAATTCTATTTCTATTTATTTATAACAACTTCCTTTTATAAATTCCTTTATTAACCTATTCGATTTTATAACTCAATTATAAAACAAAGGTTCATATTATAAGTCAAATGCTTATAAAACGATTATTTTACAAAATCGTTCTTTTTAACTTCCCAAATTATAAATCTTATAAATTATAAGATTCATTCATTTATCCAAAATCATTATTTTAATAACTTAATAAATTTTATAAACCTACTGCTTATAAAATTCCATTTATAACTTCACCGTATAAAATTCTATAAATTCCATTCAATTATGAAATTCATTTTCACTTCATTCAAGCACTTATAAAAACTCATTTTATAATGTCCATATTTCAATTTATAAATATCCATTTATAAATCTCTTAATATAAATCAATTTATATTAATATTTTAAAACGTCTTTAATTTCCTTTATAATTTCACCATTTTGATTCATAAAATAATTAAATTTTATAAATCCTATATTTAGACTTTTCACAATAATTCTAAAATTCCGATTAAACTATTTTATAAAATCGTTAGCATCATATTCTCAAAAATCAGTTTTTAAAAATCATTTTAAAATCCCAAAATTTGGTCCAATGATGCTACACACCAAATAGTCAATCACGACAACAATGATATCATATATCAATATGAAAATCCATCAAATATCAAAATATCTGAAATCAAATAAATACTGTTGAGGAAGCCAGTTGGATCCCTCCAACCTGTTTTCCTGCATCCACAAACATTAGCACAATACCAATTTCGCTCCAGTACGAAATTATCGCGGTATATGGGATTTAAATATTATCCGCTTAATAACGGCGTAATAGGGTCTCATCCGCTAAACAAATAAATGCGGGAAATCAATAACTCCAATATATACATATGCCAATATATATATATTGCTATTATATATAATACCAATTTCACTGTTTATGAAATATTCGCGGTATATGTTTTTAATAAATAACATCCGCTTACTAACGGCGTATAATGTCTATTTTAACAATCAATATATAACAATCATCATTCAAACATGCATTCAAATATTTTAAATCTAACTATTTAAAATAAAATCGAAACTGATTCGATTGAGTGAGAAATTCTCAACTTGATTTTATTTTCCGTTTTAGCGATTTATTTCGAATAAAATTAAACGGACGTTTAATTTTACCCAAAATTCTCACTAACTCCAAACGACTCCAAACCAACTCCATCGCGTAGTGCTCGTCCATACGATTCCAACGCAACTGGTTTCGCATTTTTTCGACCTCGTATGAAAAAGTTATGAATTTTTGAAGTTTGTACACGATTTAAATAAACAAATCAACATAATTTAACTAATTTCAAACCACAACCATTCTCAGCCCTTAGATCACATCCCCCTGCATCTCCACCGTCCCCCCTTTCTTCCCACTCTCTCGTTCTATCTCCAGGTCACGTTGAAGAGGCCGAACCCAACATAGATCACTAGGGTTAGCATTTGCATCGCGATTACTCAACGAAATTCGATCAAACCACCTTCATCTCGAAGCTCATGACCTAAGCTATGCTCGGCCTGAAGCATGTGGAGCTCGGCTGTCCTATGATGCTCGCGCACGAAGGTGAGCACGTGATGAACGCGGCCTCCTATCCCTCAAAATACAACTCCAAACTCGATCATAACCGTTGGATCTCTAGTTCGTGTTGTGCTCTACCACTTTGTAGTTGAACATTCTTGCTAATTGTCGACGGATTTGGAGATTTGGAGGGATGAAGTTGGGTGTTTTCTGGCCGTGGGTTTGTAACTGGCGGCTAGGGTTTGTTTTTATTTTTTTTATTTTTTTTTAATGAAGAGAGAGGGGTGTTGGCCTATTTATAAAGAAAATCGAAACACTATTCATCCTGGAAATTCCGAACTCCGATTTACGCGCCGTAACCAGCGTTTCTAGGGTTTACCCCGCGTTCCGGACACAATGGAATAGGTTTCGGAAGCTAATTCGGAAGTATGTGCGAGTTATGGCTGTGAACGCTCAATTTAAATTAAACCGATTTAAGTCGATTTCTAGGCGTTTTAATTCGTACAGGACAAACGGTAAATCCAATTGACTTGAAATTTGAAACCTTACAATAATATCACATTACAGATCCGATGAAACTGGTTTCATCGAAATCCGAGACTTTTTGAAAAATGGCTATTTTCACTCGCCAAATTTAAATTAAAAATAAATCGATGCGTTTCGAGCTGCCACGCTCAAACGGTAACTCCGATTGACACGAAAATTGAAATCCGATAATAACTAACTACTACGGATCCAATGAAACTGGTTTCGTTCAATTCTGAGACTGTTCAAAAATTGGCTATTTTCACTAGTCGATTTTAATATTAAAATATTCAATTTTCACAAATTAACTTTTAATTCGATTTTAAAAATTCTAAAATATCATTCTAACTTCCATATGATAAAATAAAATTTTACAAATCATTTTCAATCATATTTAACCCAATTTTCAATTATTTCCATAATTTAACATATTAAATTATCGATTTAATTATTCAATTAAATCCAAAAATTCAAATAAAAATTTATTTGACTTATAAATTTACTTATTAATATTTAAAATAAATTAAATATTCAAATTTTAATTTCTAAAAATTCTGGGTCGTTACAATCTTCCCCACTTAAAAGAATTTCGTCCTCGAAATTACAAGTAATAAAAGTACAGAATTTATTAACTTTCCCAAAATTCATAGTTAAACTTCTTACAATAACTTTACTAAGTTTCCAAATCATACTTAGTTATCTTTTCAAAAACAACTACTATTGTTTAACTTTCAATTCCAATCAAAGTTAAAGTTTTCAAAATTTTCCAATTTTCTCAAAAATTTTCTAACGCCTTAAATTTTCGGAAAAATTCGCCATAGTCTCCTTTGCGCGGCTCGATCCGAAAAAAAATGACAGTATATATATCACAAATATACATCTCATCAAGTAATGAGGCATCCCGAAGGGAAAAAAGTGTAAAAGTACGGTATGTAATCCGAGATATGTACCTTATATTTTATTAGCAAGCATATACGGCTAATATAGCGTGAAAGCGAGCTCCAAATGCGAAGCAAACGCGATCCGCACCTACTAATCACTCAACAAACAACATGAGAATCATGCATATAGATAATAGTATCGATATACAACATATATCTCCATAACAACTATATATGTCACATAGCAAATGCAACATATTCATAATCAATATATATTCATTTATACTCTCATTAATATTTAATGAATTGGGTTTTCAATTTAATCACATTTGATTTATTTACATTGGATTTTATCAACATTCATTCTCAATTTTAATTAGTTTGCATTCACTAATTAAATCCAATCCACATTCAATTCTATTCAAATTTATTTACTTTCTATTTGAATTTAATTTCATAGCTTTCAATTTCATTAATCAATTTCATTAACACTTAATGAATTATATACAATCAACTAACAATCATATAACAACCAAAGTATATTAATTACAACCAAATCCCTTTGCTTCACTTACATTCATTTTGGTTTAACACCTTTAATTAAATTGACTTCCATTCAATTTATTCATTCAATTCAATTACAAAGTTGAATTTTTATTTATATACTCAAGTTCATATTCATCACTTAACTTTATTAATTTACTTTGATATCAATATCAACTTCATTCAACATCTCTTAAGTTATACTTCTCTTTAACTTTAAATTCATTTTTATTTACAACTCATATTCATAAATATATTCATATAGCTTCACTTCTTATATTTATATAAGTTTATTTCACAATTGTAAATTACTTTAATTATAATTTAATTCTTATAATTCATTTTACTTATACAATTATTCCTTTATTTAGGTTATTCAAACAACTAAACAATCAACTTATATACACTTTAATAATTATGAAAAATTATTCCTTCATATAAAAAATATAATCAAGTAAAATTATTTCATTTACCCAATTTAAAGATCAATACTGTGTCGAATTGTTCTATTCAAGTGTTTAGAAACCCCTTCGGCATAGTTGTACATACCGTGCCGACGAAGGTTCATATGCCACTCAATAAACCAATCATCACAATATAAAACAATTTTATATATTCACTAACAAATACGCTCTCATAGCTATTATTACACTCAAATTCATTCTAGAGTACTGCTGACTCTATCTCTAATGAATTATACCCAACAGAACCATGGTTGTCGCTTAACCATAAGCTCTGATACCAAATGTAACGTTTCGATTTTTCGTTGCCGAAAAACCGAATAGTTATGGGTTTAAGAAAAAGAATTTAAGAAAAGAGAAGAGGAAAAGATAGAAATTAGGGAGGAGAGAAAATAGAAAATTTTAAAATAGAGAAAAAGAAGAAAAAGGGAATAGAGGAAAAAGAAAAACAGAAGAAAATGGAACGGAACAAGAAAACAGAGAAGAGAAAGAAAATTTTGAAAACGTAGAACGGAATAGAAAACAGAACACAACACAACAACATCAGAATATCACAATTCGCAGCGGAACAACATATAATAATAAATGAATAATCTTTAAACAAAGAACCATATCAGTTATTACCTTACATCACATTACATTACATCATATCATCAGAGTGTACAACAACAACAACAACAGTGCAGCGGAAAAAGAAATACTATATAGTAGTAATACGCCACGCCATCCAGCTTGCCTCCAGCAACTCCAGAATATCCAGAATATCCTGATAAACCTTACTCTTAACTGCCCGTGTGAAATTGGTGGGCACCCAGAGTTTAGGAAGGAAAACAATAAACTCCAAGTCAGTCATGTGACTGGTGTGAGAACTCAAAATAGTTTATTTATCTTTAAAAACCAAAAATAGAGGAATAATTTTTATTTCAATTTGCAATGCTTTTAAAAATGAGACTACCATAAGACCTCCTGCCACACACACAATGCAAACGCAGACTTGGAGAAGATTTCTCCTTATGATAGTCAAAGATGCTTGATACGCATTTAAAATAACATTTGATATTATTACTAGTGCATAGTGTAGGAAAAATTCATTTCGAAAGTAGAATATAAATCTTAGCCAGCATAGGTACCATTATATTATGCCTACTATAGCTACTTCCTGAGGAAGCAGGTTCTACAACTAAAACCGTACAAGTCACGTATTGTTTCTTTGGATTTCCAACAAATGGTCAGGCCAAGGAACTTCCCATTGCCACATGAGAATGCCTCTGGAAAGACATCCCCGAGAACCAAACCGGAACTCTGCCAACACAAGGCCGGGTTACCCCTAACTGGGTAACTACTGACATGAGCACGCCATTCCCCGATCGTAAACGACCTTTCTCACGGGATCCCGAAAACCAACAACCACAAAGTAATAAATTCGTAGTAACCACATAGGTTAAATATCTGGGCTCCATACCATGATACAACCTCTTTCCAGAAGGAAATGTAAATACCCTAAAGGGTGCTACCCCTCATAACCTTGCCGCATCTTTCCTGTTTTGACCATTTCCGGGGTGTGAGGTTCGACGAAGTCACGTCCACAAAAACATACTTTATACAAAAGCCATGCTTTGGGTCAACAAATGATCAACATAATGATCACCAAGATAGACGATTAAATAAACGATCCTATCACAATAATCAACACAATGATCATTTACAGCAACACTCAGCATGTCACATTACCAAATTGGGAATATATCGCTGATAACTTCAACTATATAACCACTGAGCTCGTACGTCTCAGAGAAGGGTGTTAAGCTAAAGAATAAATTCTTCGCCACCAACAGAAATATATTTGAAAGAAATCGGCTTTATATCTCAACTTGTAATGTCAGACACACAATCCATACAAGTTTGTTCCGGGCTCGAACAAAACCGAAGGCACTTACAAAGAAGTCCTTGCAATCCGGATATTCACAATCCTGATCGAATTTCCCATCACTTAGGGAGTCTCTATACCGTTGCAACTCAGTGCAGAGACAATCGATAGGTCATCCTATCGCTCTCGCAAATACCGGGTCTTCAACACCGATCTTCAATGCAATTCATAACGACGTATCACATATTCGGAATGGGTTATACGACCCCATGGTCCTTTCCCGGTTAACCCAAATAGTGAGCGCTTATTCAAAAATAAGTGTGGCATTCACATTCAAACAAATCACATCAATTACCCATTCAAAGGGAAATATTGATAGTCGGTTATTGAACTATCAATGGATATGCACACATCACCAGATTCCAAATAATTTTCCAAATTATTTATTTTCCAAAATATCTTTACAAGATATATATTTTCAATACTTCAAAAATAAATCAACATTTATTTTTTTCACAAATTCCACTTTCACATATAAATTCCTTAGTGAATTTATATTCCAAAATATTCATGCATATACGATTTCAACTATCCATTTTCAATTTATCTTCAAAAAGATCAATTCTAAATATCACTTCATATTGGAAAACATTTCCATACTTATTTAATAAGTAATTCACAAATTTTATTTATTTTCAACACTTAGAAAATATTCAATATACTTAAATCGAAATTAAGTATATATTTCATTCTTTAAGGAAATCATTCTCTTAAACATATTTATTTGGGCCAAAACGAATGTTGCGTAAAACATCGTTACGACAACCCAAAATCACTAGTATAGGGATTCGAAATTAAAATAGATATATAAATCCCAATACTATACAAAACATTTCCTTTCGGAAATCATTTACTATAACAACAGTGTTATAGTCCATCATCTCCTTCTATTTCTCGAAAACGTCTATTTCAACAATAAATGTTGAAATCTATGGTTTCGAATCTCAACACATTTTTAAAACATCGTTAGATCGTTTTAATTCAATTTAAACATCTCATTCAAACATTTTCTTTAACATATTATTCACTATTCAAAAACATGAATATTCTTTGTTAACAAATTTCATCCTTTTATTTATTTTATTTCAAAGGATTATTCACTATTCAAAAACGTGAATATCACTCCATAAATAAATCATAACAATTTACTTATCAAAATAAGTTGTTTGTGAATTTATAAAACAACGTTTATAAATTCTATTTCTATTTATTTATAACAACTTCCTTTTATAAATTCCTTTATTAACCTATTCGATTTTATAACTCAATTATAAAACAAAGGTTCATATTATAAGTCAAATGCTTATAAAACGATTATTTTACAAAATCGTTCTTTTTAACTTCCCAAATTATAAATCTTATAACTTATAAGATTCATTCATTTATCCAAAATCATTATTTTAATAACTTAATAAATTTTATAAACCTACTGCTTATAAAATTCCATTTATAACTTCACCGTATAAAATTCTATAAATTCCATTCAATTATGAAATTCATTTTCACTTCATTCAAGCACTTATAAAAACTCGTTTTATAATGTCCATATTTCAATTTATAAATATCCATTTATAAATCTCTTAATATAAATCAATTTATATTAATATTTTAAAACGTCTTTAATTTCCTTTATAATTTCACCATTTTGATTCATAAAATAATTAAATTTTATAAATCCTATATTTAGACTTTTCACAATAATTCTAAAATTCCGATTAAACTATTTTATAAAATCGTTAGCATCATATTCTCAAAAATCAGTTTTTAAAAATCATTTTAAAATCCCAAAATTTGGTCCAATGATGCTACACACCAAATAGTCAATCACGACAACAACGATATCATATATCAATATGAAAATCCATCAAATATCAAAATATCTGAAATCAAATAAATACTGTTGAGGAATCCAGTTGGATCCCTCCAACCTGTTTTCCTGCATCCACAAACATTAGCACAATACCAATTTCGCTCCAGTACGAAATTATCGCGGTATATGGGATTTAAATATTATCCGCTTAATAACGGCGTAATAGGGTCTCATCCGCTAAACAAATAAATGCGGGAAATCAGTAACTCCAATATATACATATGCCAATATATATATATTGCTATTATATATAATACCAATTTCACTGTTTATGAAATATTCGCGGTATATGTTTTTAATAAATAACATCCGCTTACTAACGGCGTATAATGTCTATTTTAACAATCAATATATAACAATCATCATTCAAACATGCATTCAAATATTTTAAATCTAACTATTTAAAATAAAATCGAAACTGATTCGATTGAGTGAGAAATTCTCACCTTGATTTTATTTTCCGTTTTAGCGATTTATTTCGAATAAAATTAAACGGACGTTTAATTTTACCCAAAATTCTCACTAACTCCAAACGACTCCAAACCAACTCCATCGCGTAGTGCTCGTCCATACGATTCCAACGCAACTGGTTTCGCATTTTTTCGACCTCGTATGAAAAAGTTATGAATTTTTGAAGTTTGTACACGATTTAAATAAACAAATCAACATAATTTAACTAATTTCAAACCACAACCATTCTCAGCCCTTAGATCACATCCCCCTGCATCTCCACCGTCCCCCCTTTCTTCCCACTCTCTCGTTCTATCTCCAGGTCACGTTGAAGAGGCCGAACTCAACATAGATCACTAGGGTTAGCATTTGCATCGCGATTACTCAACGAAATTCGATCAAACCACCTTCATCTCGAAGCTCATGACCTAAGCTATGCTCGGCCTGAAGCATGTGGAGCTCGGCTGTCCTATGATGCTCGCGCACGAAGGTGAGCACGTGATGAACGCGGCCTCCTATCCCTCAAAATACAACTCCAAACTCGATCATAACCGTTGGATCTCTAGTTCGTGTTGTGCTCTACCACTTTGTAGTTGAACATTCTTGCTAATTGTCGACGGATTTGGAGATTTGGAGGGATGAAGTTGGGTGTTTTCTGGCCGTGGGTTTGTAACTGGCGGCTAGGGTTTGTTTTTATTTTTTTTATTTTTTTTAATGAAGAGAGAGGGGTGTTGGCCTATTTATAAAGAAAATCGAAACACTATTCATCCCGGAAATTCCGAACTCCGATTTACGCGCCGTAACCAGCGTTTCTAGGGTTTACCCCATGTTCCGGACACAATGGAACAGGTTTCGGAAGCTAATTCGGAAGTATGTGCGAGTTATGGCTGTAAACGCTCAATTTAAATTAAACTGATTTAAGTCGATTTCTAGGCGTTTTAATTCGTACAGGACAAACGGTAAATCCAATTGACTTGAAATTTGAAACCTTACAACAATATCACATTACGGATCCGATGAAACTGGTTTCGTCGAAATCCGAGACTTTTTGAAAAATGGCTATTTTCACTCGCCAAATTTAAATTAAAAATAAATCGATGCGTTTCGAGCTGCCACGCTCAAACGGTAACTCCGATTGACACGAAATTTGAAATCCGGTAATAACTAACTATTACGGATCCAATGAAACTGGTTTCGTTCAATTCTGAGACTGTTCAAAAATTGGCTATTTTCACTAGTCGATTTTAATATTAAAATATTCAATTTTCACAAATTAACTTTTAATTCAATTTTAAAAGTTCTAAAATATCATTCTAACTTCCATATGATAAAATAAAATTTTACAAATCATTTTCAATCATATTTAACCCAATTTTCAATTATTTCCATAATTTAACATATTAAATTATCGATTTAATTATTCAATTAAATCCAAAAATTCAAATAAAAATTTATTTGACTTATAAATTCACTTATTAATATTTAAAATAAATTAAATATTCAAATTTTAATTTCTAAAAATTCTGGGTCGTTACACCGGTGTATGAAGTGAGATTGTGAAAGCACCACCCGATAGCTCGGGAACAGATTATAAGCGGATAACAGTGAAAAAGTAGTAAACAACAGCAATTTTATAGTGGTTCGGCTTAAGAGAGAGCCTACGTCCAATTTGAATATCTTTATTGACGATTCGATTACAAATCAATGCAGTTACACTTTGATTACAACACACTTTGAGTTTCAAGTGACTTAGAACAAGTAGTCTAAACTTCAATGTCGATCCGAATCTTTGAACACATGTTAGACATGTTTGATTTCTTCGTGAAGTTCCTTGAAGGTGTTGAAGTAGTTCACAATGCAGCAGAGTAACGGCGCTTGAAATGAATGAGCCAAAAGTCCCCTTCTAGTTGGAACTAGGGTCGTATTTATAGGCATTTTTTGGAGTTAGGTCGTAGGTCGTGACCGACCTAAGTTAGGTCGTAGGTCGTGACTGACCTAAGATGCACTGGCTTCTCGTTCACAAGAACACGCATGCTGGTTTGCACAAGTTCTAGGTCGTGAGCGACCTTACTAGTAGCGGCATAGAAAAGGCGGTCTTCTAATGCAATGTCCTTAGGTCGTGAGCGACCTATCTTAGGTCGTGAGAGTTCCATAGGTCGCAGCTTCCTTTAGGTCGTAGAGTTCTGTAGGTCGCAACTTCCTTTAGGTCGCAGAGTTCTGTAGGTCGCAGCTTCCCTTAGGTCGCAGCTACTTTTAGGTTACTTGATAAGTTAAGTCGCTAGGCCGCTCCATCTCTTAGGTCGCTAAGGACTAAAGGTACTAGGTCGCATAAAGACTTTAGATCGCTAGGTCGCATTAAGACTTTAGGTCGCTAGGTCTGTTAGGTCGTTGGTCTAGTTAGGTCGTTGGTCTCCATAGGTCGTAGGTTGTGACAATGCTTAAGTCTTTAGGTCGCAGAGCTGCTTTGTGGAGTTAGGTCGTTGAGACTATTAGGTCGTTAGGTCGTTGAGACTATTAGGTCGCGGAGTGTTAGGTAACTAGGTCGCAAAGTAATGATAGGTCGCTAGGTTGCGTTACATTTTAGGTCGCTTCAAAGTGGGAGTTAACACTTGCCCCTCGAAGTACCGGCTATGGCATAGGTTGTGTGCTTCGGTTCTCTTAACTCGAGCTATGATGAGTTGTTAGGTCGCGAGCGACCTATCAAGAAAATTAGGTTGTGTGTGTCGATTCACATCTCACTTCCCTGGGGTATAAATGACATAGGTCGTTCCTCCTTCACTTCATCTGCTCTGAACTTCCTATTCAGCCATTATCAAGCTCTCAAGTTTTCGAAGGCAAATTCAACCCATTTAGCTGTCAATTCATCTTCACCAACATAATACGTAAGTGAATTCGATCTCCATCCCACCACAATCACTGTTGAATTACGAATCCCATTTTCTGACCTTGACCCAATTCCTTGCATCGTGCTATATTTTGAATCGTTGCAATCGATTTTCGATCGCCGCTTGAGTAGGCACGAAAATGTATTGAATGTACGATGGATTGGAGATTCTTTGAATCGCTTTTCAAGTGATTCGGTGATGTGTGGAGATGATGGACTTCACGAAGAGGATGATGGATTTCTTGATAGCTAGTTATCGGGTCTGGTGAAGCATTGCGTGGAGAGGAAGTTAGTGACCTAGCGGATTTGAGCGACTTAAGATAATTCGCGATCTAATGACCCTTGTGACCTAAGGAATGGTTTCGACCTACACTAGGTCGCTGAACGACCTAATATTCATGCGACCTAAGACTTTGCATGAGTTAAGAGTTACTCGAGCTAAGAACTGCACGACCTAACTTCCTTGCGACATAGGCTTTAGGTCACGGTCGAGCTAACACTAGGACGACTTTGTAAAGCCTTATCCTTTACTTTGCACAGCGCGACCTAAGAAGGCACCGACCTATGCTAGGTCGCTGAACGACCTAGGACTTGTGAAATCCTGAGACAACTTTGATTGAACTGTTTGAACTTTGAACTATATGGACTTGAATTTTGTCGTATTTCTTTGCAGATTATCTCTAATGCCAACAACCTGCTTAAACATAACATTTGCAGAAAAATGGGACGAATATACTGTCATTGACCGCCCACATCGAATGACAGATTAGTCGATAAAGAATAATCAACTTAAATGAACTGTGTGAGTGAAATGCTGTGAATCAACCGACTCAAATGAAGTGTTAAAGCAAAGCTAAAATTTTGTTTGAATTAACACTGCGCTTGAGTTTTAAATTAACAAGTCCTGAAATCTCACAATCGATCAGTTGTCAATTAGTTTAATTTCAGTTATTTCGCTTGTTATTTTTACTAGTTTCGCACAACACTTCACACTTTTAGGAAACGTGCACCTTCACACCTGAACATCCAGTTACTCATGTAGAATGACGTCTCAACAAGAAGAGATGATAGAACACGTCGAAGGGGCTTTCCCGGTTGCTATTCCACTAGAGAACCCTCCGGAAAGAACTCCTACCCTTCTGAAACAGCGGGTGCTTAATCAATTATGCATTCAATTTGGCATTGCCGAGGCAGAAGTTTTACTCCCTGGACCAAATGATTTCGCTGATAGACCACCTTCCGGTTTTGTTGCCATTAATCGCCAAATGTGCTTAAGTGGAGCAATTCCTCCCTTTAACGAATTTCTTCAACAAATCCTTCTTCGACTAACGATCTCTCCTTTCCAACTGCATCCCAATGGCTATGCCATTTTGATGGGATTGTGCGTTCTGTTCAGGAGAACTCTTGACCGTCTTCCGAGTTTTGAGGAAATCTGTTACTTGTGCACTTTTGCGAAGAACAAGGACCACCCTTCGATTGTACTTGTAAGAGGTGCGAGGAACCGTAAACTAATTTTGGATTTGCCGGAGAGTGCACATGGTTTTTTGAATCAATTCTTCTATATCCGTTGCCCCGTAGGATTTTACGCAGACTGGAGAATAGGAAGTGAGATCTTTTTTCCCTTCTTTCTTCAATTCCATTCCAAGTTTTTCATGGTTCGTATTGCTAGATGCTGATTTCATTCCTTATTTTTACAGCACTTCCTCCTCCTTCTAGAGATTCTAGTCATAAACCAGTCTTTGAAAGGCTAAGCATTGTGGCTGCTGAAGAGAGGAGCGCAAAATTTTTATTGACAGATGAACTCCTTCATCGATTTGAGCTTTTACATTCTTCTCGTTCTACTCAACTTCTTGAAGTTCCGACTGAAGTTCCCGATTCTCCGATGAAAATTCCTGATGCCCCGGTCCCTACTAAAGAGCACATGCAGGGAGGAACCTCTATAGAAACTTCACTAGTAAAGTGTTCAATTCCGAAAGATGTTGCGGGGCCGTCCGACAAGTCTGTACTTGCCCCAGTTATCGAAGAGGGAGAACCTCCACGATCTTCCGAAAAATCTACTATCGAAGGAGTCAAGAAAGCAAGTCCCAAAAAACATGATGGTGATGATGTTTTCGAGGGGTTGAGTGATTTAATTGTGACTTCTCAAGAACTTTTCAAAGATGATGTCTCCAAAACTATCTCTTCTGTAATCGAGGCGACATCTTCTTTACAACAAATGTCAACTCCTCCTACTCAAGTTATCACTACCTCTATTCCACAGATTGGTTTGTAACTCGATGCGTGTAGTTTACACGTTACACGACACTTCGGATTTCTCATCACTTCTACGCACTTATCTTCTTGTACTTTAAAGATTTCTAAAGCTTATTATTTTTATTCCAGATTCTCCTATGGGGCGCAGCGGCTCGTACTATGATGATTTCCAACGCTACGGGAGGCGTAGCCAGTATGATTATAGGCGTTACCTCCCTTCTTGCAGAGAATCCGATGAGAAGAGGGCCATCAGGAAAGCAGACGAGAGACGAGCATATGAAGAACGTCACCGAAGAGAACAAGAAAGACATGACCCTCCCCACAGAGATGATGATACCCAGAAAAGAAAGACTCACGATGAGAGAGGTAAAGGTCACTTGGACGATTCTTCTAGCAAGCGGGCTAGACTTACTGAAGAAACAATGCCGATAGCTTCTGAACATGTTCCTGCTCAATCTCCTGCTCCCGTTCGCTCTGACATTCAAGCAATCATCAACCGGCCCGCATACCAAGTCGGGCAAGGTCCTCCCACTCTTCAAAGTCGATTTCCTCAGTGGTGCTTGAGAGGGGTTCGATTTGATCTCGACTTGGTTCCTCTCGACAAATCGGCTATGCTGCGAAATCTTGATACTATCAGGACCGATATTGAAAGAATGTCGAACTGGCAAAAACTTGTCGACGAGCTTCAGAGGGTTAACCGAGCCAATCTCGAGGCCATGCTCACAATGGAGAACGATAAGGCTGAGTGGCAGAAGACTCTCGAACAGCATGACGCCGAAATGAGAAGTATTGCTTCCTATAATGAAAAGCTGGAAGCGGAAGTAGAAAAGCTTAAGGAAGAATTAGCTACTTCATCTACTTCCTATTCTCAAAAGGAGAGCATGCTTCAGCAACAAGTACGAGATGCACATGCCAGTCAAAGGGCAGTCGAAGATAAGCTTACACACCGGGAGAAGGTCATAGAAGAATATCGCGCTGAAACTTTACAGCTGCGAGAACAGACCGGCTCTCAAAGCTTGGAGATAGAGATGCTAAAAGCTCGACTTGCTATGGCCGAAAAGGAGCGTGACGAGGCTGTTGCTGGTAAACTCGCGGCCGAAGAGGCCCATCAAGCAACCAAAGCTGACATTAGCTCCACATTATTTGATTTCTATCTGCACAGCATTTTGGGGCGTGGCAGCCTTGCCTTTCTAGGCCCTAAATATGAAATTACGCTAGCTGAAGTTTGGGAGGCAGCACTTGATATGCTCGGTGGTAAAGGTGCTGGCTACGCTGAGTCTGCTCTTGAAGAGCATTATCTTGATGATGATGCCCGCGCCGCACTTGCCAAGGGAAAAGAGCAACTTGCCAAGGTACGGGCCGGAATGGCGGAAGGGGAATGTTCTGAGAAAGAAATACCACATACCACTTCTGAATGTCCTTTAGTTTCTTCCGAAGTGGACATTACAGGCTCTAGTGCTCATTCGCTGCCTCCTATAAGAACCGGGGTAATCACCCCTACTGATGATGAGGCTTTGGAGGATATCGGGGCTTAGAATTATGAGATTGAGCTAACGAAGCAAACATCTTCAGGTAATTTTGATATTGGTCCGATTCAGGTGGATCGCTTGCTTACTCCTCAAAAGTTTAATGAGCTTCTCGATTACTTCTTGAATCTCGACGAACCCATATCTCCCTTCTTTCGGGGAGATACTAATATTTTTAATTTCTCTTCTTCTGCAGTTGAAACACCAAGTGTTGTGCAGACTTCACTTCCTCCGGTTATCCCTCCTCCGTCTCTTCAGGTGACTCCTCCTTCTGCTTCACAACCCGGGTCACAAGAGGAACAGATTGAGGCTCTTCACGGCTTAGATGACCCTATCGCTTCGCAAGAGCAGAAGGACGAGGGACTTGAAGGAGGCGAGATCTCTCCGAAGTGGACTCCCTCTGATGACGTAGTTTTGTCCGCTCTTGTCACTCCAGGGAGTGAGTCTTCTTCGAAGAGAAGAAAGAAGCACGGGACATCGAAGAGGAGGGGGAAGAAGATCATCACTACTGAAGAGGAGCCGGAAGTTGTACCGGTTGCACCTCCTTCTCCTTCTTCCCTCATGCCTATAGATAGACCTGAAAAACTAATCATTCGGCCAGGCAAAGGGTCCAAAGGTGGCAAGAAGAAGTGAAGAGTCGGACTTCGGGCTTTTTGACTCCTTTTTTGTGTAATGGTCGGATGTTGTGCAGGCACCGGCCCCTGCTTTTTTATTTTGAAACCTGTATCTGCAATTGAATAAAATGATCCTTTATTTGTACAGGCTCTTGTTTGAATTTGAGAATGCATTTATTATTCATTTTTGCACAAGTTTATTTATATGATATTGCGGTGAGCTTGTGGTATGTTGTTTGAGCGTACTTTACCGATGTAGCCATACCATTTTGTATGTAACTATACCATGTTGCCCCCATACCATAAGTTTGCTGCAATATTTTATACTTTGAGGGGACTCGCACTCTTATTTTCTGAAGAATAATTACTTCATTCTTGAAGAAATTTTTCGTAGAGTACAACTTCCTTCATGTAAGTTTTTACGCTTTGTCCTTCGAAGAAATCACTTTTTTCTTTTGCTTAAGTACGCATTTTGCCAAGTGAATTCTTCTATGTGGTAAAGCAGGCCTCTGAAGAGTACTTTAACTTTCTTCTTCTTTTTTTTTTTTTGAGGAAGGTTATTTTCTAGAATAGGTAAATCACTCTTCCTTTGAAAGTTAAAGTATACCCTTGATGAGGATGTATATTTTTTTTTTTTTTTTTGAAATAGAAATTTGTACTTCTGAGGAGGGATTTTTCACGTTTCAACACTTGGAAGTTTTATTTCAATCTTGGTGAAACGTGTACCTCCAAAGAATTGTGCCTTCGAAGAAAGCCTTTTTCACGTTTCAACACTTGGAAGTTTTATTTCAATCTCGGTGAAACGTGGGCTTCCGAAGAAGTCTTTCTTTTTGATTGTGTCCCCGGGAGGGGGTTGTACCTCTGAGGAGGGATTTTTCACGTTTCAACACTTGGAAGTTTTATTTCAATCTTGGCGAAACGTGTACCTCCAAAGAGTTGTGCCCTTGAAGAAAGCCTTTTCACGTTTCAACACTTGGAAGTTTTATTTCAATCTCGGTGAAACGTGGGCTTCCGAAGAAGTCTTTCTTTTTTATTGTGTCCCCGGGAGGGGGTTGTACCTCTGAGGAGGGATTTTTCACGTTTCAACACTTGGAAGTTTTATTTCAATCTTGGCGAAACGTGTACCTCCAAAGAGTTGTGCCCTTGAAGAAAGCCTTTTCACGTTTCAACACTTGGAAGTTTTATTTCAATCTCGGTGAAACGTGGACTTCCAGAAAGGTCTTTATTTTGTTTTGCATTTCAACTTTGGTGAAGTGAAATTCCGAAGAGCGGTTGTTACACTTCAACTCCTGGTGAAATGTGCCTCCGAAGAGGTCTTTATTTTGTTTGCATTTCAACTTTGGTGAAGTGAAATTCCGAAGAGCGGTTGTTACACTTCAACTCCTGGTGAAATGTGCCTCCGAAGAGGTCTTTATTTTGTTTGCATTTCAACTCTGGTGAAGTGAAATTCCGAAGAGCGGTTGTTACACTTCAACTCCTGGTGAAATGTGCCTCAAAGAGGGTTTTCATCGCCTGGAAGTTACTCTCTCATGGTTGGAGGGTCATGACTCCTCCAATCTTTTTTGTTGAGTAGAGAACTTTCTTTTTTGTGGCGTATGACCCATTAGAGGTCTTTATCCTCCGAAGAGTTGCGCCTCCGAAGAGGACTTGTGCTGCTGATGATGGCTTTGGTTGTTCCCTTGTCCACTTGCTTATGCCTTCTCAGTGATCCTCTTTTTTTTTTTTTTTAAGCTTTCATTCCCTTTTCTTACAAGTAATTTGTTTAATCCAAGGAAGTGTGCTTCATTGTCAGGCAAGTTCGTGAGAACGAGCATTAGCTTCTTAATTGGATGTTTGTTTGTTCAAACGATCTCAATTTATTAGCAAAGGCCCGTTTCTATCGAAATCATAGGCCGTTCAATTGAAGTACTTCCTATTTAGGATTTGAGTTCGGGACTTTTGTGACTTGAAATTTGGCGAGAATCACTTGGTCTTATTATGTGCAAGTTTCACTTCCATTGTCTGCAAAAATTTAAATCGACATTTCAGCAATACATTCTATGTACTTTTTACATCGAAAATAAAGCAAACATGTAATAATAATAAGGAACACAAGATTTATAGTGGTTCGGCCAGGAAATTGGGCCTACATCCACTTTATATTCTTTCATTATTTACTTGCATCAGTTTTACAATTGCCTTCAATTACAAGAATCATACATTCATAATTCTTTTTACAACATTTCAACAAAATTTTCAAGTAAAGTATGGACGCAAATGGTTGCTGTTCCATGCCCTTGGAATTTGATCTCCTTCAACAGTGGTGAGTTTGAATGTGCCGTCAAGAAGCTTCTGACCTATGACATATGGTCCTTCCCAATTTGGCCCAAACACACCTGTCGCTGTCATAATCCTCTTCAGGACTAGGTCTCCAATCTCAAAGCTGCGTTGGCGAACTTTGGAATTGAAATGTCTGGCTATCCTTTGCTGATGAGCTGCAATTCTGAGATTAGCCTCATCTCTTTTTTCATCAAGGAGATCTAGCGCTTCAAGCTGTAGCTTTTCGTTTTCTGCTTGATTGAAATGGATTCTTCCGTGTGAAGGAACCTCTATTTCTACCGGAATCATTGCCTCTGACCCGTATGCCAATGAAAACGGGGTATGCCCAGTCGCAGTTTTGTGAGTGGTTCTGTATGCCCATAGTGCCAGTGGTAGCTTATCAACCCAACCACCTTTTGCTCTTTCAAGTTGCTTCTTGATGGTTGACTTACTAATTTTGTTCACGACTTCCACTTGCCCGTTTGCCTGCGGATGAGCCACTGCTGAAAAGCTTTTCCGGATTTTGAATTGCTTGCAAAAATCTTGAAATTCTTCACTTTCAAACTGAGTACCGTTGTCTGTAATTATTTTTTGAGGCACACCGTATCTGCAAATGATGTTTTTAGTCACAAAACTTATCATCTTCTTTGAGGTGATAGTAGCCAGTGGTTCAGCTTCTGCCCACTTAGTAAAATAAACTACAGCAACAATGACATATTTAATTCCAGATTTGGCAGTTGGTAACGGTCCTACTAGGTCTATCCCCCATATTGCAAACGACCATGGACTGACCATCTGTGTGAGTTCAGTGGAAGGAGCTCTAGGAATTTTGGCGAATCTTTGGCATCTGTCATATTTTCGGGAATACTCTGCTGCATCTCGATTAATTTCTGGCCAAAAATATCCGTATCGAAGAATTTTCTTTGCTAATGTTTGGCCATCTGAATGATCACCACATTCTCCTCCGTGTACCTCCGCTAGGATTGCTTTGGACTCTTCCCTGGATACACATCGAAGTAATGGCATTGAGAATCCCCGTCTGTATAATCGGCCATCCTGGATTATATATCGAGAGGCTCTTCTGAGTAGCTTTTGTCGTTCTTTTGAGTTCCCTGGTAAAGATCCATTGAGCAGATATTCTGTTATCGGAGTCATCCATGATTCTTGCCCTTGAGACATGCTCATGATCCAATCGATATCCATCTCATCAATGCTAGGAGTCGACAGGACCTCCACTGGAGTTAATCCCAGAAATTGGGCTTCGCCTGTGCTAGAATACTTTGCGAGAGAATCTGCTTTCATGTTTTCTTCTCGAGGAATGTGACTTATCATGTAATGATCGAAATCACCCAGGAGCTCCCAAGCCTTTGACAAGTAGGCGGGCAGATTTCCCCCTTTTGCTTGAAATTCCTTTTTGACTTGGCATACAATAAGCTGAGAATCACTGAATATCTGTAATGCTCGGATGTTTAATTCTTTAGCAATTCTTAAGCCAGCGATAAGGGCTTCGTATTCTGCTTCATTGTATTTGTTGAAGGAAATTCCAATCTTAGTGCATAGCATAATGATCGGCCTTCAGGGGTATCAAGTACAACTCCGGCTCCAGAACAGTAGTCGTTTCTCGCATCATCGACATATAACTTCCATTGGATTGGGGAATCGTCGACTGTTTCCTCCTCACTGTTACCCTTATCTGTGAATTCTGCAATGAAATCTGCTAAAGCTTGTCCATTGATTGCTTTTCGGGGATGATAAGTGATGTCATACTGACTGAGTTCAATATTCCACTTTAGAAGACGACCCGAAGTCTCAGGGCGAAACAGGACTTGCATTAAAGGTTGATCAGTGAGGACTCTGATAGGATGAGCTTGAAAATATTGCCTCAACTTCCTAGACGCAATTAGTAGGCAATAGGCGAGTTTTTCCAACTTAGAGTAATTCATCTCTGCCCCAGTGAGTCTTTTGCTGATATAGTAAACTGGACGTTGAATCCTTTTGTCTTCTCGTATCAGCGCTGCACTTAAAGCATGAGATGATACTGCCAAGTATATAAGAAGATCCTCGCCATCGCCAGGCCTAGAAAGTATTGGAGGCGTTTCCATATGGCGAATCAATTCGTCAAAGGCTTTTTGACATTCGGGAGTCCAATCGAAGTTTTTCTTTCCTTTCTTTAGAGCGTCAAAGAATGGGATGCATTTATCTGTGGCTTTGGAAATGAACCGACTTAAGGCGGCGACCTTTCCATTGAGACTTTGCAATTCCTTCTTCGTTCTAGGAGCTTTGACTTCTTTCAATGTAGTAATTTGAGCTGGACTGGCCTCAATGCCCCTAGCGCTCACGATGAAGCCTAAAAACTTGCCGGATTCCACCCCAAATGAACATTTTAAAGGATTGAGCTTCATTCTGTATTTTCGGAGGACAGCGAACATGTCTGCTAAATGTTCTATGTGATCCACGGCTTTCTTAGACTTTACTAACATGTCATCGACGTAGACTTCCATAGTCTTGCCTAGTTGCGGTTTGAACATAGCATTAACGAGTCTTTGGTATGTTGCCCCTGCATTCTTCAACCCGAAGGGCATAACTCTGTAGCAGTAAAGACCAGTGTCGGTGATAAAGCTCGTATCCTCTTGATCCGGCTCATGCATCATGATCTGGTTATATCCGGAGTAAGCATCCATAAAAGATAACAATTCGTGTCCCGCTGTTTCGTCTACCAATTGGTCAATTCTGGGTAATGAGAAGCAGTCTTTGGGGCAGGCCTTGTTTAGATCTGAAAAATCGATGCATACTCTCCATTTTCCGTTGGCTTTCTTAACCAGCACTGGATTTGAAACCCAATTCGGATAGGTAGACTCTTTGATAAAATTATTCTCCATGAGCCGATCAACTTCTTCTTTTAATGCCGCCGACCTTTCTGGACCTTGAGTTCTCCTCATCTGTTTCACAGGCGTAAATTTTGGATCAATATTTAGAGCATGCACTGCAACTTCTGGGGATATTCCGCACATATCGGCATGAGTCCAAGCAAAAACATCCAGATTTGCCTTTAAAAAAGATATTAAGATATTCTGAATTGACACATTAAGTTGTGAACCCACATTCAACACCTTGTTTGGGTCCTTTGGGTCAACAGGTATTGGTATTGTCGTCTCCACTGGTACCACTCTATTTTCCCCTGCACGGACTTTTCTAGGGTCCATCTCTTTCCTTGCTCCGCTGTGCTCGCCAGTGCAGGGTCCGCCCTGTAATTGCTACAAGGCTGGTTCTTTGATGCGGACTGGGGCTGCCGCATTCTTTCCCATTTCTCTTTTTCTGGTTTCTCGTAGCTCTGTCAGATAACACTCTCGCCCAGCATTTTGATCCCCTTTTATCACTCCTACTCCATTGTCTGTAGGGAATTTAATAGTGAGGCACCACGGGGCAAGAACAGCTTTGAACGCTGCCGGAGTTGGACGACCAAGGAAAGCATTGTAAGCAGAAAATTCGTCGACAATCACAAAAGTTTGCTTGCGGACCATTTTTCTCTCTCCTTCTCCAAGTTCCACGAACAAATCAATGGTTCCTACCGGCTGTTTTGGCTCCCCGTTGAAGCCAGTGATTTTATGCGATGAAGCTTGCACATCAGCCATAGGGATCTTCATTTGGTCGAATGTTTTCTTGAAGAGGATATTGCAGGATGCGCCACAATCAATGAGAACTCTTCTGACAATAGCTGGGCCGATACCAGCCGAGATGACTAAGGGATCCAAGGTAGGAGCTTCAATACCTGTGGAATCCCTAGCTTTTAATACAATATCATCATCAAGAGTTCTTTGTTGCTTCAAGGGCGTAGCACCTTCCAAAACGAATACATCTTCCTCGGTCGGTACATACTTTAAAGCTCGGGTATACCTTTCCATCTCACCCCAGCTTCTGTCTGCTGGGTGAGGTCCTCCTGTAATAACATTGATAATGGGCCTTCCAGATTCATGCCCTGAAGCCTTCTCAATCGTCCTAGGCTAATGAGTAGGAGCCTGTTGCCCCTGACTAGATGAAGCAGGATTGTTGTTATTCTTTTTCACAAATTGCTGCAGTTTGTTTTCCCTTAGCAACTCTTCAATCAGATTTTTCAACTGTCGGCATTCGTCGGTTTCGTGACCGGGTTGATTATGGAAGCGGCAGAACTTCCCACTCTGTATAGCTTTTTTCCCGGTCCTTAGAGGAGGAGGTTTAGGAAAATCAATAGAATCTTTAGTAGCAAGGTAGATACGCTCCGGCGTATCTGATAAAGGAGTATATTCTGATGGCTTGAAGGATCGGGGCTTCTTCAGATTACTCTGCTTCTTCCCATTGTTATTTTCCCTTTTTTGCCCTACAGATTCATTCTTGCGTGGAACAACAGTGTTATCTTCGGCTTTTTCCAACACTGCCTTTACCGGTACGGGACGGATTTCTAAGCGTATGAATTCATCTGCTTTTTTATAGAACTTATCAAGGGAATTTGGTTCCTTCATGTTTAGCCATTTCCCAAACTCGCTCGATTTGTCAATACCCTTCATCAGATAAGTCAATATCATTCGCGGTTCTGCATTGTCCACCTCAGCTAACGCTATATTAAAGCGGTTTAAGAAAGATCTGATAGTCTCCCCTGGATTCTGCTCCAAACTTGACAGTGACATGATATCCTTGGCTTTTGAGGCGTATAGTCTGAACTGCTCCTTGAACTTCCGGGTTAAGTCAGAAAATTGATTGATAGATCGGACTGGAAGTTTGGTGAACCAAAGCAGAGCTACACCTTCGAGATACACAGGAAAATATCGGCACTTTATTTCATCAGAGGCTCTGGCACCTGTCATGTGCCAATCATACTTGTATAAGAATTCGTTTGGATCACTCGTCCCCCTGTAAGCTGGAATGGTTGGGGGGACAAACTTCCTTGGGAATTCAGCCTTTAAGATTTTCTCAGTAAAAGGAGTTTTACTTGGGGCGAAACCCCATTCTTTCTCGTCTTCAACTCTCTGCATACTCTCTTTCATAATTTGTCGGACCATTCCAGAAAGATACTCCTCATCATGTCGAGTTCTAGATCCACCAACCTCTGGAAGTGTTTGTTCAAAGGGGCTAGCAGCCCTTTCAGGAGCATTTCTTTCTTCAGCATCACGAATGTTGCCAGCAAAATTCCTTTCATTATCTGCCGGTTGACGGTTTGCCCCAAGCAAATCGTTCAACCTATTCAGAATTAGGGCATTCTGGGCATTCTGAGCCTCGAATTGTGCATTTTGGGCATTTATCTGTTGGTTCAGCCCTAAGATTGCAGCATCCAGCTCTGCCTTTGTAACTCCGACAGCTGGAGTGGCTTGATTCGATATAGGGGAAGCGGAGGTTCCCTCTTGAATATTCCCAGATCTGACAGATCTACTTTTCCTTCCAGGAGCCATAATCTCGGATAGACTTCTGGTTTTCAAGGAAATTCTCTCTACAAACCTCTGTGAAGCAATGATGATAACTTGCTTGAGTTCAATTCTCAGTGAAAGCACCAAAAATGTTAAGGCTAAAATTTGAACGCTAACACCCCGGTGTATGAAGTGAGATTGTGAAAGCACCACCCGATAGCTCGGGAACAGATTATAAGCAGATAACAGTGAAAAAGTAGTAAACAACAACAATTTTATAGTGGTTCGGCTTAAGAGAGAGCCTACGTCCACTTTGAATATCTTTATTGACGATTCGATTACAAATCAATGCAGTTACACTTTGATTACAACACACTTTGAGTTTCAAGTGACTTAGAACAAGTAGTCTAAACTTCAATGTCGATCCGAATCTTTGAACACATGTTAGACATGTTTGATTTCTTCGTGAAGTTCCTTGAAGGTGTTGAAGTAGTTCACAATGCAGCAGAGTAACGACGCTTGAAATGAATGAGCCAAAAGTCCCCTTCTAGTTGGAACTAGGGTCGTATTTATAGGCATTTTTCGGAGTTAGGTCGTAGGTCGTGACCGACCTAAGTTAGGTCGTAGGTTGTGACTGACCTAAGATGCACTGGCTTCTCTTTCACAAGAACACGCATGCTGGTTTGCACAAGTTCTAGGTCGTGAGCGACCTTACTAGTAGCGGCATAGAATAGGCGGTCTTCTAATGCAATGTCCTTAGGTCGTGAGCGACCTATCTTAGGTCGTGAGAGTTCCATAGGTCGCAGCTTCCTTTAGGTCGCAGAGTTCTGTAGGTCGCAGCTTCCTTTAGGTCGCAGAGTTCTGTAGGTCGCAGCTTCCCTTAGGTCGCAGCTACTTTTAGGTTACTTGATAAGTTAAGTCGCTAGGCCGCTCCATCTCTTAGGTCGCTAAGGACTAAAGGTACTAGGTCGCATAAAGACTTTAGATCGCTAGGTCGCATTAAGACTTTAGGTCGCTAGGTCTGTTAGGTCGTTGGTCTAGTTAGGTCGTTGGTCTCCATAGGTCGTAGGTTGTGACAATGCTTAAGTCTTTAGGTCGCAGAGCTGCTTTGTGGAGTTAGGTCGTTGAGACTATTAGGTCGTTAGGTCGTTGAGACTATTAGGTCGCGGAGTGTTAGGTAACTAGGTCGCAAAGTAATGATAGGTCGCTAGGTCGCGTTACATTTTAGGTCGCTTCAAAGTGGGAGTTAACAGACACAAAGGTCCTCTCCCGGCTAAACCGAACAGCGAGCGCTTGTTTTAAAAATAAGTGTAGCATTCAATTCCAAACAATCACAACAAACACCATCCAAGGGTAAATACTGATAGTCGGTTATTTAACTATCAATAAAGATGCGCCACATCATCAGATTCCAAATAATTTTCCAAAATTATTCAATCCCTAAAATATCTTTACAAGATATATATATACACACAATTTCCAAATAATTGCCCAAATTATTTGTTTTACCAAAAATATCTTTACACGATATAATTTCCACACTTCAACCATTTGAAAACCAATTTCAAATTACTTTCATCCTTTATACCCTTTGAAAACAAATTTCAAATCATCAAATAAATCTTTACCGATTTATTTTAAATTTACGTTCCAAATTCGTAAATTCATTTCCATACTTCAAAATAAATCAATATTTATTTTTAACAAATTTCCCTTCCCTTTATAAATTCCATAGTGAATTTCAAATTTCCAAATATCTACTAGTATACGATTCTCAAATCGATTTCAAATATTTGCTTTCAATTTACCTTTAGAAGATGAATCCTCAAAAACGTTCCTTTTCATATTGGAAAAGCATTTCCATACTTATTTAATAATAAGTAATTCACAAATTATTTATCTTCAACAATTTGAAAATATCCAATATACTTAAACCATAGTTAAGTGTAAATTTCATTCTTTTAAGGAAAACATTCCTTTATTCACTTTTATTTGGGACAAAACGAATGTTGCGTAAAACATCGTTACGACAACCCAAAATCACTAGTATAGGGATTCGAAATAAAAATAGATACATAAATCCCAATACTATACAAAATATTTCCATTTGGAAACCATTTACTATAACAACAGTGTTATAGTCCACCATTTCCTTATTTTCTCGAAAACGCCTATTTCAACAATGAATGTTGAAATCTACGTATTCATTTCCTTCTATTTCTCGAAAACGTCTATTTCAACAATAAATGTTGAAATCTATGGTTTCGATACTTAATGCCTTTTAAAGCATCTTTAAATCGTTTTAAATTCGATTTAAAACATTATTTTTTTTCCAAAGCATAACCATTTAATATAATAGTATATTCACCGTTCAAAAATAGTGAATATAACCCCTTTAACAAACTTCCATATTCAATTTATCAAATTCAATTGATTTCCAATTTATAAACAACGTTTATAAATTCCATTTCTATTAATAACTTCGGTTTAGAAAACTCTTTTATCCGTCAATTCAATTTATAAACCCAATTTCTATACCAAAGGTTCGTATTATAAGTTAATAGCTTATAATCCATTTATTTACTTAACCGTTCTTTTAAAACTTCACAAATTTTTAGATCTTATCACTGATAAGATTCCTTTACATTTTATAATATTTTTCAACTTATAAAAACCTCCTTTATTAACAATTTCTATAAATATCCCCTTTAAATGGCCAAAATCCATTTTATAAGTTAATTACTTATAAAACTTTTATTTTCAACATCTATTCATTTCATAACTTTCACAACTTATACATCTATAAATTTTAATGAAATCCATTTTATACATCAACTTAACACTTAATAAACTCGTTTCATAATTCCAATAAATTTAATTTACAAATATCAATTTATAAAATCTCTCATATAACTATTTATGATAATTATTCAAAACCCAAATTTAACTATTTTATAAATCTATTTATTTTAAAATTTTCCTTTTGGGTTATATTTTATAAAAGTATCAATTTTTATAACATAAAAACTTATATGTTTATTTATTTTAAAGTGAATCAATTCAAAAATTAAATAAAACATATACTTTGGAAAAATCACTTTAAAATCCTTTTAAAAATAAAAATCGTTATTTTTAACTTTAAAAATGAATCCGATGATGCAACAGCATCATATAATCAATCACGGGAACAACATCATATATATCAACATGAAAGTCAACAATCATCACAATATTTATAAACAAATAAATATTTGTGAGGAATCCAATTAGATCCCTCCAACCTGTTTCCCTGCATCCACAGACGTTAGCACAATACCAATCCCGTTTCAAGACGGGATATCGCGGTATATGGGATTTTATATAATATTATCCGCTTAATAGGCGGCGCAATAGGGTCTCATCCGCTATATGAGGCGGGAAATCAAATCCAATATATACATATGCCAATATATATATATTGCTATATATAGATATATCCTATAATATCTAATATCACAATCAAACAGCAATCATCAATCAATAATAACTATTTAAAATTTTAAACCAAACGGTTTGATTGAGTGAGGAGTTCTCACCTTGGTTTTATTTTCGGTTTCAGCGTTCGTTTCGAATAAAATTAAACGAACGTTTAATTTTACCCGAAATTCAAACGAGCTCCAATCGACTCCAAACTGGTTGCATCTCGAAGTGCTCGACGATACGATTCCAACGCCGCTGGTTTCGTGCGTTTCGGACCTCGCATGAAAGAGATACGCATTTTTAAACGTTGAACAATTTAAAATACAAAGCATTTATTATTTAATTTATAATTTTACAACCTTGAATCACGGCCGCACATCACAACTTCTCCCTTCCTTTCTCTTTCACGCATGCACCCTCCAAGAAGATATCGTGCGCATGAACCCAATTGCCGCCCTCTAGGGCTTGATGCCGCAACCACAACAAGCCACTTCAACTCGATCAACGATATGGGTTTCGAAGCCCTATGCAAGAGCTACCTACGGCTGAAGTTCCAGGAAGCTCGGCCTCCCCCTCCTCCTTGAGAAACATGCGCAACCACCAGGGAACGCGGCCACTTATCTCTCATCTCGTCGCTCCAAAACCCATCTCCACCGTTGAACTTATAGATCTCGAGACGATCTACAAGATTGCAGTTGAATAGACTGATGGATCGAGAGATCTTGAGGGAAGAATGAAAGAGAATTTCGGCCATGGAACATAAAAGAGGCGGCTGGCTTGTTAATTAGGGTTTTGAAAAAGAAAATGAATGAATATGATAGTTTTTATATTATTTAATTAATATAATTCTCGATTTAACCGATTATGCAAACGACCTCCAAACTACGCGTTTCGACAGGCGATTCTAAGGTTTTTCCGCATTCCGGACACAATGGAACAGGTTTCGGAAGCTAATTCCATCGTATTTGTGAGATACGGCAATAAACGCTCGATTTAAATTAAAACCGATTTAAACGATTTCTAGGCGTTTTGGCTTGTACCGGACAAACGATAAATGCGATCGAGTTGAAATTTGAAATCTTGCAATAATATCACATTACGGATCCGATGAAACTGGTTTCGTCGAAATCCGAGACCGTTTGAAAAATGGCTATTTTAACTCGCTAAATTAATATTAAAACGATATCGATGCGTTTCGAGCTGCCACGGTCAAACGACAACTCCGATTGCTACGAAAATTGAAAGCCGATAATAACTAACTATTATGGATCCAATGGAACTCGTTTTATTCAATTATGAGACTGTTCAAAAATTGGCTATTTTTCAATCGATAATTAAATATTAAAATATTCAATTTTCACAAATTAATTCCAAATTCAATTTTAAGAGTTCTAAAACATTTCTATAACTTCAATATGATATAAAAAAAAATTCCAAATCATTTTCAATCATATTTAACCCAATATTCAATTATTTCTGGAATTTCGCTATTAAATTATCGATTTAATTGTCCAATTAAATCCAAATATTCGATAAATAAATTATTCGACTTAAAAATTCCACTTATTAATATTTAAAGATTATTAAATATTCAAATTTAAATTATCAAAAATTCTAGGTCGTTACAATATCCCACTAGTTTACGGTGGAGTTTACAGTGCTGTATAGACTATGATGCTTATAAAATGTGTTAAAGGGGATAATGGTAACGCCTTAACACTATTTTGATACTTTATATTACTGATAGACATTATCTATTTAGCGTACACTACTACATAGTAGATAGTTTAACGGATCCTTAGAGGATGGTGATTCCAACATCCTTTGAGTTACTTGTATTTCGATTGCTATTTCACTTGAGTTGGATTTATTGATATGAGAATATTAATCCTGATTCGAGTGTTTTGTGTTTTGCTTTACGCTCGTGTCAGACTGAGTGTGCCAGTATTCGAGGCTCACCTTTGGAGTTGGAGCTTTGCTTGAAGATCCAGCCATCTATTCTGCTTTCAGTATTCGACAATTCCAGTGATGTATTCTGATTTGTATCTGATGTATCGTGTTACTCTTCTGTTGTAAAGTCTGATGTATCTTATATATTTATATAGTAGTTTCATGAACTACTATATCTTTTACTTCCGCTGCATATTATTACTCTATGTCTGTGATTCTGTGATTACTTATTTACTGTATATCCGGTTTTTGCCAAATTAAAATTAACAATTCGGTATTTTGAATTATTCAAGTCCGACATGTGCGGATGCGAATAGTCCAAAATAGCGGGTCGTTGCAGTTGGTATCAGAGCTTTTGGTAGCTCTAGGCAAAACTTAGCATATAGGGTAAATGTACTCACAGAATCACTCCCACTCGAGTTCCAATCTCTTCCTTTTGACTCAATTCCTATGAATTTTGGGACGTCCCTCGGTTCTGGAATTCATTCTTGTCCCTCACTATTCGTCTTCTTTCGATTCTAGAGCATCCCATAACTCCACTTCGAATGATCTTTACAATGAATCGGCGGTCTCGCCAAACCTCAAATTATTTGTAAATGGGTAAATCTCCTTTACAATAGACATCAATTTACCGGAGATTTCTGTATCCTCGGTTTACGATGTTATCTATCTTTTGTTATACCTGAATTTCATCTCTTGAGATCAATGTCGATTTACCTCGGAATTCAGCATCGATCTTATTCTTGAAGTTACGGTCGACCCGGTTAGGGTTGCCTGTGAATTAAATAAGCTTATTCATCTCCCGATTCTGTTAATTGAATTATCTTATTTTCTGTTTCAAACTTATTATCGAATCAAAATTCTCTTTAATTTGACTTCCATCAAATTTGAATCTCTATACTTATTTTGAACTCCATACTTGTATCGTCGAGCGAGAAAGTGTATTTGTGAATAAAAATTTGAAATGTTTTATATATGTTATGTTGTTTGAGTTGTTGATGTTGATTTGGGTTTTCGATCGATTCGTCTGATCAACGCTATCGATAGAATTTCCAAAACACTTGAACAGAGCAAACTGACACAATAGTATTTTCAAATTTGGTAAACAAAATAATTTTGTATGATTATACAAGTATAAATTTTTCTGAAATTAAATTGTTAATGAATTTGTTGTCCGAAATCATAATATTTAATTTTCATTTATTGTTTCATAAACCATTGACTATTGTATAATATAAATAAATGAATTTATAAAACTTGGGTATAATTTGATTTGGAATTTGAAATGTATCTAAATTAGAATTTGAGAATTTAATTTTCGGTAATTTTGAACTATGGTTTTAAAGTTTTAAAATATATATTATTTAAATATTTTGAATAGAAACGGTTTTCAAAGAATTTAGATATTTAAATCAGTGCTCTTCTATTTTTCGCTGGAAAATAATTTCGGTGATGACGGCCGCATCATCGACATTCATTTTCGAGTTTCGAAGTGGAGAGACTATTGTGTAGCCGTGCTAAACTTTTGTTTGGAAAAAATTGATTTGGATTTCTAAACATGACTTGATTTATAATATATATTGAAGATTTTAAAATTGATTTGATATATTACATATATTTATTTATTTTATCTATAAATTGTTTGAAGATAATCGAAAATTAATGCTTAAATTTTCTTAAAGGATGTTTCAATTATAATTGAAGCCAAAATTCTGAACAAACATTTAAACTAAAGATAATTGAATTGGAGAAATTTATTTGTAAAATAATCGGTTTCATTCTAATACAACTTACCTAAATTATTCAGAAGTTGAATATGTAATTGGATATTATACAATATAAAATGTTATCAAAGGAATTTTAAATTAAATTTGAGTAGTTATAATAAATGTAAATATACTTAATATATATGTAATAGGATATTAAGTAGAATAAATTTAATAATAAGTTGGAATAAAGAAGAATTGAATTTGCCAAATAAAATATGATTATAATAATGACTATTCAAATTTATGATCTTTGAAATTGTTAATTTAAGATAATTGGATAATATACAATATAAGTTGTCTATAAATAAAAATTTGAGTATGTGTAAAAATGTTATACACTTAAAGTTTAATTATAAAATGGTTAATAGAGATAAAATAGAATACTAAGTTAGTTGAATAATAAAAGGATTAATAAAAATTTTGTTGTTTGAAATAAATTTGGTAACAAACAATGATAAATTGAAAATAAACTAAGTTAACGAATTACCTTGAATTTAAAGTCAATTATTGAATATTAATTAATATAAATTGAAATTTATATGGTTTAAATTAATTGTTTATTATGTAATTCAAGTTTATTTTCTTCCTGGTTGTTTCTATTCTCCTACCTCCTCCCTTTTCGAGGACGAAAAGTTTTGATTGGGGGAGAATGTAACGACCTGTAGATTTAACCGGTTTTAACAACGTTATTAATTGGAATTTTGTGGGATTTTAAACGATAAAATTTTGAAATATAAATTTGATATTTGGAATGCATCTAGTTAAACATAGCACTGGTAAATTTTCGTCCGAAAATATGAAAGTTTATTTCGCGCATAAATTTACTTCAATTCAATCTGTTAAAAAGCGATAAAAATAAAATGTTTTCAAAACCAAAATATTTTTACACAGAAAAATTCTAAAACATCTTTTGAGCAAGTTGTCAGTTTGTCGTTTTTCCAAATTCGGACATCTTTGGCCCCGTCGATCTTATTCTTCTGCGATTTTCTTGCATTTTCCGTAGTAGAAAATTTCGAATTTTTATAATTCAATTGAACCACTGATATCTGTATACCGTATTGATCGTCTCGTCGTGCTGACCTCTACGGTATATTCAATGCTGTGTTTTGAAGCCCGGTTCGCAGTGAAATCTATGGTAACGGTTAACCGTATCGGTACGACTTTTCGTTTTTTCTGACCTTTCAATATCCACCGTGTACGTTCCATTGGACACCAGCTTTTATTGTTCCCTGAATTCATGGGCTGGCTTTAACTATTTCTCTAGTTCCAAGTCATTCCCAAAGTTGTTTCTTTTGGACTCCCCACTCTCTTTACTTCTGTTCAGCGTCCAAGACATTGCCTATTGCTTTTGTTCCACCTTTCCCTTATTCGTTACTATTCTTCTATTGCAGTTCACTCTCCATTGCTTGCCTTCCCTAGATATTCTTTTATCCACTTTAGCACGCAAATGCTCCACTGATCATCACCACCGAAGTACTACAGCCAACCCGAACCATCACCTACCTACCTTTCCACCAATGCTCGGCCACCTCAGCACGAATCCATCACCTGCCTACCGATCTATCACCATCTCCTCCTAAACGACCGAAATCTTGCTTCCTCCACCGAGCGCAGCCATTACCGCGAGTCAACTCACTACCCACCCGCCACCGACGTGTCACTAACCAAGGCCGAAGCCCACCACTGCATTGCCTACCTCCACATGCCGCTGACCCAAAACCGAGACCACCTACCCAGCCTCCGCCTTCTAGCCTTGCTCCCTCCGCCTATGGCCAATCGCGGTCCCACTGATCCACTTCATTCCCTTCCTTGTTCGACGCAGCCTCCAGCCAAGTTCCGGCCCGCACTCGCCTGTGCAAACGCCTCCATCGCAGCTTCTCCTCTCTCTCTCCCTCTCTCTCTTGTTGTATGTCGCACTCTCCTCCTCCCACCGCTCTTCCTTCCTGATGCCGACGTGAGTATTGCTTTATAATTTATTCATTTTTTTAAGTTGACTTATGTATATCTTTTACAGTTATGTTTTGAAATTATTTTACAATTATAAACTTATACAAGTGGTTGTTGTTGTTAATTTACATATATGTATAATATTTCAAGTGTGCAGCTTTGGTACATATTTATAGTTTGTATATTTTATATAAGTCAGGTGATATACTATAATATATATAATAGGCTCGTCTTATTTATAGATCTATACAACTTACATATTGTTTAAGATTTTCTTATGGCATATGTATTGTCGCCTGTTGTTATTTTGTTTCAAGTAGACAGCGTTGTTTTGATATGTTTACATCCGTAAACATATGTTTGATATGTTTACATCCGTAAACATATGTTTTGTTATTTTCTTATGGCTTATTTTTTTGAAACTAAGTAATGATTTGGTAAGGTATATATTTATATAAACCACAGGATTGTTATAAATATATGTTTGGGTCACTGCTTTGTATATGAGGGCAAAACAATTATGTATAGGTTTATAAGACGTATGTTCTACTTTCTGTAAATTTTACAGTAAACATATGTTTTGATTTTTGAATTAAAGGTTTATATGTATGGGTTTGTATAAGCTATAATAATATTAAATATTTTATCAGTTGTATAGTTTATATTAGTATCATATATGGTTTAAATATAAAATACTGTTTAAGTATACATTTGTTGATATAACCTACGTATGCTATTTAGTTGTATAATATATTAGCTATATATATATCGGTTTGTTTTAGATTATAATATATATATATATATATATATATATATATATATATAAGTAGTGATTTGGATATGTATTATGATTTGAAATATAATATGAAATGTAAAATTGAATATTGGTTTAAGGAAACAAATATAATATACTTTTGTTTCAATTTTGTCTGCATCAATCTAGTTTTGATTAAATTTCGTCTATTTCCTATCTATCAGCTTGTCCGTCGAATTCGTGCCGATTTGGTTTTGCTTGGATTCGCAAATTCAAATTCAGTATCCATATCAGTGTGCGTATCTATGTTGTCTTCTCGATCATCTCTAGCCTCGAAAGGTGAGCAATCACTCACGATTAATGTTCTTTTATTTATTAAATGTGATTTCCATTGAAACGACAATTGAAATATGCTGCTGTTATTTATTGCACTGCTATTTACGTATCAGTTCATCTTTGACATCTAACACCATTATCTGTTATTTACACGATGATAATCCGTTTGATTGATAATTGATTGATTGCTTGCTATTGACATTGGATGTTAAATTGTAATGTATAAAGCGATAAATATTATGAAATTGAAATTGACGTAGAATAGTTAACAATTTGAAATTGATATATGTTGAAGTTGATTAGTAAAATTTGTATAATATGACCCCATTGAATGTTAAATAAATTGACACGTAGAAATAGTGTTAACGACACCTTGAACCATTTAAATGTATGTTGCATAAATTGATGAAGTTTGAAATTGAATAATAAATATCATGAAGAACCGTATAAATAGCACTGCAATAATCTTTAATCTACATAAAATGATAGTGTAGATTCTAGAGATAATTATATTAATTCGCACAAACAATAATGCGAATTAATACGATTATTTCGGGATTATTTGAATTGATTGTTGGATTGTTATTGATTGTTGTTATTGCTTGTTTATTTACTTTGACACCATCCCTGTTATCACACTCCAAGTTCCCTTTGATATGTTTGATTTGTGAATTGAATTGGTATCGAGTTGAAATGATATATACCCAAATGAATTTGACCTAGGATAGAGAATTAAATAAAATCCGATTGGTCAATAATTTGATTTAAAAAAAATAATGATTTTATTCTAATAATGAATAAGTTTTGAAATAAAATTGGAATTTGAATTTTTGAAAGGAAAATGTAAATATTGAAATTTGAAATAAATATTAACGTAGTAATTGATGAAAGAACGTTGTTTGAAATTTAATTATTTAATAATAAATTTTGGGAATTATTAATAAATAATTTGGAATTAGTAATAATTGAGTTTTGAAATTATTAAGTTTGAAATCATTTAATAATAAAATTTGAAATTATAATTAAGTTTGGAATTATAATTAAGTTTGAAATTATTAAGTTGAACTTATAATTAAGTTGAATGATTTGATAACTAAGTTGAACTTATAATTAAGTTGAATGATTTGATAATTAAGTTGAATTCATAACTAAGTGGAAATGATTTAATAATTAAGTTGAATTGATAATCAAGTTTGTAATTATAAAATTTTGAAATTATTAATAATTAAGATTGAAATTATTTAATAATTGAATGAGATTTAATTATTTGATAATTGAATAAAAAATTGAATTCTTTGACAAGAGAAATTGAACTTTTAAATAAGTGGATTTGAACTTCGTTAATAAATGAAATTGAGTTTCTTGATTTATTAAAGTTTTGGAAAAATTATTTAAGTAAGTTAATAAGTGAAATTGAAACTTCTCGATTATGTGAAATTTAGTTCTTTATTAATTGAGTTTGAAATTTGGAACGAAATCAATAAATAAGTGAAAATTGAATTTCTTTAACAAGAAATAAAATGTGATTTATTGAAATGAATAGGATTTATTGGAATGAACGTAAGACTTGTAATTTAAAGAATTGATTTGACGAATTTAAATTTATTTCAATTTGAAATTTTGATATAATGAAGTTGAACTTAAGAAATCGATTTAATGAATTGGAAATTAAATGAAAATTGTTTTAAATGATAAATTAGCTTAGCGAATATTGAATGAAATCGATAAATGAATTTAAATTGATTTTAATGAAAATTAAACAATTTAAATGATTTCGGAATGAAACCTATATACGAACTTGAATCAATATTTGAATTGTTTTAAATAAAAATTGAAATTGAATTGTAAGACTTTGAAATGGTTATTTGGTAGTTTTGAAACGTAAATTTTGGAAATTGATAGTGAAAGACAAATGAAATGTTGATTATAAATTCTAATTGAAAAAGAAATTGATTTTGGTTTTGAAATTTATTAAACGACCAATTGGTGTGATAATTACGGAAGTTATTGAAGAGACCGGAATCGGTTATGGATATACTCTCTATCTAAACCGAAAACCACTTTAATAACTCTACGCGGAGTGATGATCCAGAATGAAGTGGTTGGAATGATGTACGCGATGACTGAAGAAAGAGAACGACAATGGATAGTCTTGACACTTGTGTCAAATTGGAAATGACTAAAATCAGGAGCCGTGCGGGGCCAAATGGGGTTAGCCACCTCGAGCGAACACACTTCTTCGTAACTACTACTCATTACTTGTTATCGATTGGTGCACCCTCGTACTTTTTAGGAGTGTTGTTTCGCGGTGTTGCGATCGCTGCGGCGATGCGTTCTCACCAGTCTGGATCAAGCAAACGGTAGTTTCACTACCTTGGGTATAGCCTCATGTGCCTTGTCATACTTGTATCCCTATATACGCGACCACTACGAATTTGTTTTGTGTTATACCTATGGAGTACTCCCTGATATCCCACTAGTTTACGGTGGAGTTTACAGTGTTGTATAGACTATGATGCTTATAAAATGTGTTAAGGGGGAAAATGGTAACGCCTTAACACTATTTTGATACTTTATATTACTGATAGACATTATCTATTTAGCGTACACTACTACATAGTAGATAGTTTAACGGATCCTTAGTGGATGGTGATTCCAACATCCTTTGAGTTACTTGTATTTCGATTGCTATTTCACTTGAGTTGGATTTATTGATATGAGAATATTAATCGTGACTCGAGTGTTTTGTGTTTTGCTTTACGCTCGGGTCAGACTGAGTGTACCAGTATTCGAGGCTCACCTTTGGAGTTGGAGCTTTGCTTGAAGATCCAGCCATCTATTCTGCTTTCGGTATTCGACGATTCCAGTGATGTATTCTTATTTGTATCTGATGTATCGTGTTACTCTTCTGTTGTAAACTCTGATGTATCTTATATATTTATATAGTAGCTTCATGAACTACTATCTCTTTTACTTCCGCTGCATATTATTACTCTGTGTCTGTGATTCTGTGATTACTTATTTACTGTATATCTGAGTTTTGCCAAATTAAAATTAACAATTCGGTATTTTGAATTATTCAAGTCCGACATGTGCGGATGCGAATAGTCCAAAATAGCGGGTCGTTACAAGATATTTGTTGTTTTCAATTATCTGCAGGTAATTGGATATTTGTTGATATGAGTTCTATTTATTTTTTTTGATAATTAGATATTTGTTGTTTCCGATTATCGTTTTTGATAATCGGATATTTGTAGATTTTGATTATCTTTTTCGATAATTAGATATTTGTTGATTTGAGATTTCAGATTATCGTTTTTGATAACCGAATATTTGTTGATTCTGATTATCGTTTTTGATAATTAGATATTTGTTGATTTGATATTTCTGATTATCGTTTTTGATAATCGGATATTTGTTGATTCTGATTATCGTTTTTGATAATTAGATATTTGTTGATTTGAGTATTTCTGATTATCGTTTTTGATAATTGGATATTTTTTGTTTCTGATTATCATTTTTGATAATCGGATATTTGTTGATTCTGATTATCGTTTTTGATAATTAGATATTTGTTGATTTGAGATTTCTGATTATCGCTTTTGATAATCGGATATTTGTTGTTTCTGATTATCGTTTTTGATAATCGGATATTTGTTGATTCGGATTATCGTTTTTGATAACTAGATATTTGTTGATTTGAGATTTCTAATTATCGTTTGTGATAATTAGATATTTGTTGATTTGAGATTACTGATTATCGTTTGTGATAATTAGACATTTGTTGTTATGAGTTCTGATTATCGTTTTTGGTAATTGGATATTTGTTGTTTTTGATTATCGTTTTCGATAATCGGATATTTGTTGTTTCTGATTATCGTTTTTGATAATCGGATATTTGTTGTTTCTGCTTATCGTTTTCGATAATCGGATATTTGTTGTTTCTGCTTATCGTTTTTGATAATTGGATATTTGTTGTTTCTGGTTATCGTTTTTGATAATCGGATATTTGTTGTTTCTGATTTTCGTTTTTGATAATCGAATATTTGTTTTTTATGGTTATCGTTTTTGATAATCGAATATTTTTTGTTTTTGATTATCGTTTTTGATAATTAGATATTTGTTGATTTGAGATTTCTGATTATCGTTTTTGATAATTAGATATTTGTTGATTTGATGATTTCTGATTATCGTTTTTGATAATTAGATATTTTTTGATTCGAGATTTCTGACTATCGTTTTTGATAATTAGATAATTTCTAATTTTGCTGATTATAAGATTTTCTAGTCTCTAACTGATTCTAGATTATGTTGATTATATTGAATTGCTGTTTTCTATCTATCTCTGTTGACAGTTAGAGTTTGTTAATTATGGAGTTCGTGTTTTCTAATTATATGATTGATAACTAGATGATTGCAGTTTTGCGAATTGTGATTTGTGTTTTCTAGTTATCTTTGTTGATAATTAGATTTTGCTATTTGCTAATTATCATAACGATAATTAGATATTGATGTTTTGTGATTTTGTATTCTAATTATCTAACTGATAATTGAATATTGCTAATAATTGCATTTATTCAGTTTTGTTGTTTTCTGATTATCTATTAGATAATTTGATTTTTGTTGAAAATTTGTGAATTTCTTCTATGAAATTAAAAGATTTCTTTGGGGTTTATATGCTCCACTCTTATTTTTCTAGCTTAAGCAGTTTATGTTAGAAAAATAATTGTTATTGACAACTTTAATTATGAAAGTTGCGGGGACGCAATTTTTATAAGGAGGGAAGTCTGTAACAACCCGGGATTTTGTAACAATTTATAATCGCCATTAAACGATTAATGTGTTAGCTAATTGCTATTTGGAGTTTTTAAATCGGTTGAAATTCTTTTAGTAATTCGTTGAATGTTACGTAACGACCCAGAATTTTAATTTATTAAAATTTGAATATTTAATTAATTTTAAATATTAAGAAGTGAATTTATAAGTCAAATAAATTTTATTTTGAATTATTGGATTTAATTGAATAATTAAATCGATAATTTAATACGTTAAATTATGGAAATAATTGAAAATCGAGTTAAATATGATTGAAAATGATTTGTAAAATTTTATTTTATCATATTGAAGTTAGAATGATATTTTAGAACTTTTAAAATTGAATTAAAAGTTTATTTGTGAAAATTGAATATTTTAATATTAAAATCGACTAGTGAAAATAGTCAATTTTTGAACAGTCTCAGAATTGAACGAAACTAGTTCGATTGGATCCGTAATAGTTAGTTATTACCGGATTTCTATTTTCGGGTCAATCGGAGTTATCGTTTGATCGTGGCAGCCTGAAACGCATCGATTTATTTTTAATTTTAATTTGGCGAGTTAAAATAGCCATTTTTTAAAAAGTCTCGGATTTCGACGAAACCAGTTTCATCGGATCCGTAATGTGATATTATTGTTAGGTTTCAAATTTCGTGTCAATTGGATTTACCGTTTGTCCGGTACAAATTAAAACGCCTAGAAATTGATTTAAATCGGTTTAATTTAAATTGAACGTTTATAGCCATAACTCGCACAGATATCCGAATTAGCTTCCGAAACCTGTTCCATTGTGTCCGGAACGCGGGGTAAACCCTAGAAACGCTGGTTACGACGCATAAATCGGAGTTCGGAATTTCCGGATGAATAGTGTTTGATTTTTCTCTATAAATAGCCCTCACTCAAATTAAAAAAAAAATATAAAACAAAATCCTAATAATAACGCAGCCGCCACCCTAGAAACGAACGGCCGAAAACCACCAACCTTCTTCCCTTGATTTCATCAAATCCATAAACAATTACCAAAAATCTCCAACTACAATGTTGTAGAGCTCAGCGAGCTCTACAAATTCAACGGTTATGATCAACTATTGAGCGACGTGGTGGCCAGAAAGAGGTGATGAAGGCCGAAGGTTGCGCACGCAATTCGAGGATTAACGTGGGGCCGAGCTTCATGTGCTTCAGACCGAGCATGGCTCTGGGGGAGGCGCACGCGATGGAACCCTCTGATCGTCGTGGAAGTGAAGCGTTGAGGTGCAAAATTTAACGCTAGTATTTGATATATGGGTTTCGGCTGTAGCCGTGTGCGCGTGAAGAAGAGAGGAAGATGGGGGGTTGCGTCCTACGGTCCAGATGGGGGGGTGAGCTTAGATCTACGGTTGTAAATAGGTTAGGTAAAGAAATTAATTAGAAATTGTTGTAAATTTAAATTATAAATTCGTATAAACTTATAAAATTCATATCTTTTCCATACGAGGTCAAAAACGCGCGAAACTAGTTGCGTTGGAATCGTATGGATGAGCACTACGCGATGAAATTGGATTGGAGTCGTTTGGAGTTAGTGAGAATTTTGGGTAAAATTAAACGTCCGTTTAATTTTATTCGAAATAAATCGCTAAAACGGAATTTAAAATCAAGGTGAGAACTTCTCACTCAATCGAATCAGTTTCGATTTTATTTTAAATAGTTAGATTTAAAATATTTGAATGCATGTTTGAATGATGATTGATATCTATTGATTGTTAAAATAGACATTATACGCCGTTAGTAAGCGGATGTTATTTATTAAAAACATATACCGCGAATATTTCATAAACAGTGAAATTGGTATTATATATAATAGCAATATATATATATATTGGCATATGTATATATTGGAGTTGTTGATTTCCCGCATTTATTTGTTTAGCGGATGAGACCCTATTACGCCGTCTATTAAGCGGATAATATTTAATAAAAACATATACCGCGATAATTTCGTACTGGAGCGAAATTGGTATTGTGCTAATGTTTGTGGATGCAGGAAAACAGGTTGGAGGGATCCAACTGGATTCCTCAACAGTATTTATTTGATTTTGGATATTTTGATATTCATTGATTTTCATATCGATATATGATATCGTTGTCGTCGTGATTGACTATTTGGTGTGTAGCATCATTGGACCAAATTTTGGAACTTTAAAATGATTTTTAAAGTGATTTTTGAAAATATACTGTATGTTTGGAAATTGATCCATTTTAAATAAATAAACGTTATAATTTTTAAAGTTATAAAAATTATGATTTTTAAGAAATATAGTTAAAAACTGATTTTTGAAAATATGATGCTAATGATTTTATAAAATAGTTAAATCAGGATTTTAGAATTTACTGTGAAAAGTTTAAATATAGGATTTATAAAATTTAATTATTTTATGAATGAAAATGGTGAAATAATAAAGGAGATTAAAGACGTTTTAAAAGAATAATATAAATTGAATTATCTTAAGAGATTTATAAATGGATATTTATAAATTGAAATATTGAAATTATAAAACGAGTTTTTATAAGTGTTTGAATGAAGTGAAAATGAATTTCATAAATTGAATGAAATTTATAGAATTATAAACGGTGAAATTATAAATGGAATTTTATAAACAGTAGGTTTATAAAATTTATAAAGTCATTAAAAGAATGGTTTTGGATAAATAATTGAATCTTATAAGTTATAAGATTTATAATTATGAAGTTTAAAGGAACGATTTTTGTGAACGAATAAATTATAAGTATTTAACTTATAATATGAACCTTTAGTTTTATAATTGAGTTATAAATTGAATAGGCTAATAAAGGAATTTATAAAAGGAGTTGTTATAAAATATTTAGAAAAGGAATTTTTAAACGTTGTTTTATAAATTCGCAAACGACTTATTTTAAGAAGTAAATTGTTGAAACCTATTAATGGAGTTATATTCACATTTTTGACTGTGAATAATCCTTTGAAATAAAATGAATAGAAATGATGAAATTGGTTAACGTAGTATATTCACGTTTTTGAATAGTGAATAATATGTTAAAGAAATTGTTTTAAATGTGATATTTGAAATAGAATTAAAACGATCTAACGATGTTTTAAAATGTGTTGAGATTCGAAACCATAGATTTCAACATTTATTGTTGAAATAGACGTTTTCGAGAAATGAAAGGAAATGGTGGACTATAACACTGTTGTTATAGTAAATGATTTCCGAAAGGAAATGTTTTGTATAGTATTGGGATTTATATACCTATTTTAATTTCGATTCCCTATACTAGTGATTTTGGGTTGTCGTAACGATGTTTTACGCAACATTCGTTTTGGCCCAAACAAATATGTTTAAAAGAATGATTTCCTTAAAGAATGAAATATATACTAAATTTCGATTTAAGTATATTGAATATTTTCCAAGTGTTGAAAATAAATAAAATTTGTGAATTACTTATGAATAAATAAATATGGAATCGTTTTCCAATATAAAGTGAATATTTTGAGAATTTATCTTTTTGAAGATAAATTGAAATGAATAATTGAAATCGCATATGCATGGATATTTTGGAATATAAATTCACTATTGAACTTATAATGAAAAGGAGAATTTGTTTAAAAATAAATATTGATTTATTTTTGAAGTATTGAAAATAATATATCTTGTAAAGATATTTTTGGAAAATAAATAATTTGGAAAATTATTTGGAAACTGGTGATGTGTGCATATCCATTGATAGTTCAATAACCGACTATCAATATTTCCCTTTGAATGGGTATTTGATGTGATTTGTTTGAATTTGAATGCCACACTTATTTTTGAATAAGCGCTCACTATTCGGGTTAACCGGGAAAGGACCATGGGGTTGTATAACCCATTCCGAATATGTGATACGTCGTTGTGAATTGCATTGAAGATCGGTGTTGAAGACCGAGTATTTGTGAAAGCGATAGGATGACCTATCGATTGTCTCTGCACTGGGTAGCTCCTGGTATAGATTTTCCCTAAGTGATGGGAAATTTGATCGGGATTGTGAATACCCGGATTACAAGGGCTTCGTAAGAAGTGCCTTCGGTTTTGTTCGAGCCCGGAACAGACTTGTATGGATTGTATGTCTGACATTACAAATTGAGATATAAAGCCGATTTCTTTCAAATATATTTCTGTTGGTGGCGGAGAATTTATTCTTTTAGCTAAACACCCTTCTCTGAGACGTACGAGCTCAGAGGTTATGTAGTTGAATGTTATCAGCGATATATTCCCAATTTGGTAATGTGACATGCTGAGTGTTGCTGTAAATGATCATTATGTTGATTATTTGTGATAGGATCATTTACTTGACCGTCTATCTTTGTGATCATTTCTATGATCATTTGTTGACCCAAAGCATGGCTTTTGTATAAAGTATGTTTTTGTGGACGTGACTTCGTCGAGCCTCACACCCCGTGAATGGTCAAAACAGGAAAGAAGCAGCAAGGTTATGAGGGGTAGCGCCCTTTAGGATGTGTGCATTTCCTTCTGGAAAAGGGTGGTATCATGGTATGGAGCCCAGATACTTACTCATGTTGAAAACACTTTGTTATGATTGTGTGAATTGATTACGAGCGCTCGGTGAAAGGTCCCAAAGGACCGGGGGATGGCATATTCGGTCAGTTGTTACTCAGTTAGGGGTAACCCGGCCTTGTGTTGGTAGAGATCCGGTTTGGTTCTCGGGGATGTCCATCCAGAGGCATTCTCATGTGGCAATGGGAAGTTCCTTGGCCTGATCATTCGTTGGAAATCCAATTCCCAATACGAAACTTGTACGGCATTAGTTGTAGAACCTGCCATCTAATATGGTAGCTATTAGTAGGCATAATATAATGGTACCTATGCTGGCTAAGATTTATATTCTACTTTCGAAATGAATTTCTTCTACACTATGCACTAATAATAATATCAAAATTGATTTGATTTTAATGCGTATCAAGCATCTTTGACTATCATAAGGAGAAATCTCCTCCGAAGTCTGCGTTTGCATTGTGTGTGTGGCAGGAGGTCTTATGGTAGTCTCATTTTTAAAAGCATTGCGAATTGACTTAAAAATATTCCTCTATTTTGATTTTAAAGATAAATAAACTGTTTTGAGTTCTCACACCAGTCACATGACTGACTTGGAGTTTATTGTTTTCCTTCCTAAACTCTGGGTGCCCACCAATTTTCACACGTGCAGTCAAGAGTTAAGGTTTATCAGGATATTCTGGATATTCTGGAGTTGCTGGAGGCAAGATGGATGGCATGGCGTAATTACTAGTATATAGTATTTCTTTTTCCGCTGCACTGTTTGTTGTTGTTGTTGTACACTCTGATGATATGATGTAATGAAATGTGATGTAATGTAATAACTGATATAGTTCTTTGTTTAAAGATTATTCATTTATTATTATATGTTGTTCCGCTGCGAAATGTGAGATTCTGATGTTGTTCTATTGTTTTCTGTTCCGTTCTATTCTCTTTTTCTTCTATTTTAAAATTTTCTATCTGTTCTGCTATGTTCTATCTTCCATTATCTCTTTTCTATTTTCTGTTCTATTTTCCCTGTTCTTTTCTCTCCTCTCTCTGTCTTTCTATTTTCTTTCTGTTCTATCTTCTATCTTTCTTTTCTCTCTGTTTTCTACCTTCTTATCTCTTCTTCTCTCTTTTTCTTTGTCTTTCTTTTTCTTAAACCTATAACTATTCGGTTTTTCGGCAACGAAAAATCGCGTACGTTACATTACGTGGGCTTCAAAACAATTTTGGCCTATGTTTTTGTCGGTGCGGTGTTATTTAACAAAAGCTGATACCCAATTTCCTTTTTCATTCGTTCATTTTTTCGAAAACCCTAAAAAAAAATCATACGAAAAAATAACGGCTCATTCTTGCTCATTTCCTCTTCAACTAAATTAGAGTTTTCGTAATTTGTGGTAGCCGACTTTTATTCGATCGATGTCTCTCGAGATGCTTTCGGTTGCTTAATCGGTTGTTTACCAGCTTGTGATTTGAGACCGCGAATTGGGTTTAGCTCCTCGTTAAACAAGGTGAGTGAACTATCACTCACATCTACTTCGTTCTTAGGTCGTTCGAGTTTATTTCGATGTTGATGATTTTTAATTGTCTTGGTTCGATTTCTATTATCTACGGCTTTGAATAGCTATTTGTTATCTGTAACTTGGGTACAATATGATTTGAACTGCAAATGACTTTGAACATTTTTCTATTGGCATCGGCATTAACGTGAATTTTGTTTCCGCTTCAATTTATTTATCACCTGACTTCGGTTTGTGATGTTGTTTATGAGATGATTTTGGGCTTTCAAGGTTGAACTTGCTACTGTGATTTCTTTTGTGACTTTGGTTACTTCAAATATGTCACTTTTATCACTTGGCATCTTCTGTCAACATTCTAATTCGTTGCATTAGTTTTATAACTACTGTATGTAAGTAATTATGTGTTAAGCTTATCAAAAATCTTGTGCATTCATGTGCTTGATGTTCACTTATTGTTTTTTGGTCATCTCGGCACTGTCGTACCTCGTGACCATCACGGTTTTGATATGCTTTTGCGATCATGTCTTGATTTCAGAAGAATCTTCATGTAACAGGACTTTGTTCATAATTATATTTGATATAGTGATGGCATTTGAATGATGTTCTACACATGATGCTTTGTTCTTTGTTTTTATTGTTGCCGCGTCACTTGTGTACAGAGTCATTTATGTTGCTCTGGAGTGCCATTTTTCTTCTAGCGCTCGAGTTTTTGCTGTACATTAAACTCGATCTCAGGGTTCACCACTGTTTTATGCACTTGGGGTCTGGTCTTTGATGTTGAGGCTGCTTGTTGAACTTCATGCTGGTGAACTGTCTCGATACTAGTTGTACTTTGTTTTACTTGAAGCGATTTGGTCGAGTTCCTTTGAAAGCACTTGACTTGTTTAAGCTTGCTTGTTTAAGCTTGCTGCCTGGATATACTCGTGAATTTCATTTGCTCCTCTGGCCACTTGTTGTTCAGTGGTATATCTGGTGCACAGTTTGGCCACATATTCACATCGAGGCAGTCCATATTTGTAGCAGTTTTGTCTCTGTTGTGTACCGATTCTTTTGTGCAATTTGTCATGCTGCATTGCCTTATTTTTGTTTGCTTTCACCTCCATTTTGCTATGTCATCATGTTTGTACCACTACCATGTCCGTTTGGGCATCCGAGCCTTCGTGCTCTGTTGGTCCAGGTTGCATAATCCATTTTGCTGTGTCATCATGTTTGTACCACTGCCTTGTGCACTTGGTCATTCATTGTTGCCCAGACCTTTTCTTGGTATTGCTATTAACTTTGGTTTGGCCTCGCAGTTGTGTTGAGTCCTCGTAACAGTGACTTGACCTCTGCATCTTGTAAATGGTTTGGCTTTGCAGTTACGACTTGCTGTCAATATTTGGAGTTGTGGTGACTTTATATGCTGTAGTGGTGAGGTAGTGCACGTGTGCGTGTACTACAGCCACACAGTATTGACTTTTTTTATATTTGAATTGTTTGAATTGTTTTGTTAATTCAATTCAATATTTTGAAATTGTATTTTGATTTGATTTGATTCGATCATTTTGGTGTTGTCTAATTATCTATTTGATAATTAGATTATGAGTTTCTAATTATTTATTTAATAATTAGATTTTGTTGTTAATTGTCGTTTAGGAAATTCCGTTGTTTTCTAAATTATCTTCATTGGTAATCTTTTTAATTTATCTTCGTCGATAATTTGCATTTGCTGAATTGTTGTTTAACACTGTTACGTGCTATATTTACCATTATCCGATTCCTTATTAAAGGATTGGATAGACGAGATTTATTTGTGACTGTCATCTAATTTTTATTTAATTATTATTGCTTCCGTGCATTAATAACTGAGTTTGAATTAGACTGACCTATGTATTATTTTCTTTTGAATTTAATACTCGGGTCAGACCGAGTTATTACAGGTTGTAGATATTTTGCTTTGGGTTGCTGCTTGAGCTATGAAGTCTCTTTATTTCTTTTGGAGTAGTTGTTGTCATAGTATAGGATGATGTGTATTCATGTATATTAATTATATTAATGTACTTTTATATGTAACATCCTGTGTCGATAGTTGTAGTTGTATCATATGTATTGTATCACGTGTATTGTAACTGACTTCATGTAACGACCCGTAAAATTTTGTTAATTTTTAATGGTTTTATTTAGCGTATTTAATTTGATTTTTGTTAAATTTTAAATAGTAATATTTTGAAATAAAATCTTACATTTGGATTACGTATAATTAAATGCAGCAAATGACAAATTTTCATCAAAAATTAAGAAAGTATATTTTAGGGTGTGATTCTATTCAATTTAACTAAGTAATAATTAATGTTCATAAAATAATTTATTTTGGAAAATTCAAGGCACAGCTGTTTTAGTTTCCATCATTTCTTTTATTTATTTTCACACGGTTCATTTTGCCTTTATAACGTGTCCTTCCATATTTATTCTTGCTGTCCAATCAAGCTATTAATTGCTTTGATTGTTTCTAAAACAGTGTGTAGCTGTTACTTTTTCTACTGATTTCAATTGCTTAATAATTTTTCCAATTCACAGATAGACTTTCCCATTCCTAGCCATTAATAAACTTTGAAATCATCATCCTTGCCTTTCATTATTCCCCGTTTTATAATAATAATTGAAATTTATTGCCGTTTCAGTATATAAGTTTTACACATTTTATACTCATTTAATTTCAGCTGTCCATTGCCATTAATTTTTAAACTGTTCCATTTTCTTCACATGCAGCAGCTCACATTCCACTTCGCTTATAAATCAGTTTTCACTTTTACTCACCTGCTCACCTTTTCTTCCATCTATCCATTTAATAGTTATATATAAGTTATAATACGTTTCCCTGATTCATCTCCTTTCCTTTTCTCATTGACATATTAATTCAAGGAAGTGATTAATTTAAAAAAAAAACCCATCTTCCCCTCATTTCTTTAAACTTTCAGCTAAATTTTAGCTTGTGACCGTTGCTGCACATTTCATTAAAGAGGTACATTACCTTATTAATCTTCGGAATTTAAGGGTGAAAATTTTATTTTTCTAACCTTTCCTTTCCTACGCTTCCTATTTCCACTTCTTTCATTATGACCGTTCATTATATATATACATTACAGCTAGAAAGTTATAAACGTATAAACTTAGATACGTTTTGTATTTATTAAAAACTTAAAGCTTACCTTTAATTGTGACCTTTTGGTTCCCTTGCTTTCAAAAAAAATTTGAACCATAGCCATGGTAATAAATTGTTAAAAAAATTTCAACTTAATCTAAGATGACCATTGCTACTAGAATCGTTGCTTTTCTAATATATTCATTCCTACTTTCACTGACCTTTCATTTCTTCATTTTTCCACCGTCTAAAAAAATAAATAAATGGTTATTCGTTTTATTTTATTCAGTAATCAACGTGACTCTTTCCATTTACACCGCACCATATTTGACTGTTGATTTTCGTTCAACATTCTTATTTTAAAAATATAATGTAGAGTAACGTTGCCTTCACAATTTAAAAATTGCTTTAATAGCTCTTGAATCAATGTGTAGCTGTAACTTTGATATTTTTCCGGAATTGTGACATTTCTCTTTCCTTCCATTCAAATTTGAAATGTGCTACCATTTATTTTCTTTGATTATTTTCCTGAATCAACGTGAATATTTTGCCTTAAATCCTCAACTGAATCATAGCACGTGATTGTGCTATTTCTTTGGTTACTTTTATGTAGTTGTTTCCATTTACTTCTGTTCGTGTTTTCTTCCCTTTTTATTGCTTCTTCCCAGATTTCTCTTCTTTCCCTCTCTATTGTTTCTTCCTCTTCTATACAAACTTGCGTGGCACTACAAATTTCGCCTCTCCTTCACCTTTTCCAAACTCCGCTCCTCCACCGAACCCACTCTTCCCCTTGCGCAATATCCATCGAAGATGCAGCGACCCTCCCCCGTTTCCTCTACTATTCTCATAACCAGGCATAGGTAAGTTAAGTTTATATTTGCAAGTGTTATTTATATATATATTATATATAGTTTTATATTTAGCTATGATATTGATGATTTTATCAATACACGTCCCATGTACGTGCTGTTGATGCATATTCTAGCATTCAAAATTGGTATGCATATTTGTTTATATGGAGTATAGTTATGATATATTGATAGTGGTATAAAAATATAAGATGCATACATATTGTGGTTTATTTAAAGTTGTTGGATTTGAATAAATATATATACCGAACGTTGTTTCCATTTTTTTTTGAAAAGTTTGTTTTGTTTCTAGAAGTGTATGCATATTTAATATGTGTGAGTGGGGTTGGATTTACAAATGGAGTCTGCATTTTTGGCAAGTAAATTTATATTCATTTTTGTTTTAACTTTGAGCCCATATATGTATATTTTACAAGCCATATTGTATGAGTTATTTTATAAGTTTTGTAAATCCGTTATCATATATATATATATATATATATATATATATATAGAGTTTTATAATAAACAGGTTTATAACTTTTATTTGAAGGTCAATTTACATCTTATTATTATGGAAGTTGTATAGGATTTTTGAAGTTGTTTATTTTCCTAAGTTCGTATATGACATATATTTATATAAAGTTAAAATAATTATAGATATATCTTTATGTCCTTATATATATATATATCTATATACTTTGCATACACTTATGTATGGAGTAAGTTTCCTAATATATAAGTTTTCGTTTCAGTTGGCATGCATGTTTGCATAAAAGTTAAGGGTGTATATGTGTTTTAGTGTAGACCAGTTGCTTTCGCAAAAAAATAAATAAATAAATAAATGAAGTTATATTAGTTGCTATTTATATATATTGTATAACTTTACATTCTAACTTATACTTTCGTTCTGCACAGGTTACAGTATTATATATATTTATAAAATAAGTTATAATATAAGTTATATAAGTAATTCGTACATCCGTTGTCTAAATATTTATATAAGTCTGTGTATTGGCTTTACTTTTTATGTATGGGTAGTTATATATTAGTTTATATATATAGGTAAAGTGTTTAAAATTTATAACTGTATTGTGAAGTGGATTTTGTACCATATGTATATAGTAGTTTATAAATGAGATTTGAACAGTGTAATTTGTTGAAGTATTATATATTAATCTTATTTTAAAATATAAATCTTAATGATATTATATACATAGGTCGTATGGGGTGGTTTGGGTCTTAGATTTGTAAATTGAAATTTTGATCTATGTGTAAAAATTAAAATGGTTTGGAAAAATTATAAGGATTTTTATTTAACATATATGTTTTATTTCAAATGTTAAAACTATTGGTTTATGTATGAAAAAAGGGTAAATTATATATATATGTGTGTATGTATGTGTGTGTGATTCGACTTTAAATTTTTCTTAAGTATGCAATTTTGATTTTTGTTAAAATAGCAAAAATTTCTGTATATATAAGACTAATTTTGATTCAATTCATAAATTCTTGATTATCAGCCTCGTTCGTCCAATTCGTGCCAATCCTACTTTGCTTTGAAATTCATGCTCGGATTTATAATTCAAATTTCATTGTCCGTAACAGTGTGCGTATCCTCGTCATCTTCTGTATTCTCTAGCTCGAAAGGTGAGCAATCACTCACAGTTAACATTCTTTTATTTGTTAAATTTGATTAAATTGAAACGACAATTGAAATATGATGTTGTAGTTATTTAAATTGTTATATATGCTATTATCTGTAACTGTTCACCTATGGGACATGACACTATATCCTATTGTTTATATTTATTTTGGATGATATATGCCTGTTCTTATTATTATTTTCATATCTGTTATCACTCTACAAGTTCCATGTTAGTATAAAAATCACTATGGGTTGAAATGATACATGCCCGAACGGATTTTAGAATAGGTGAATTTCGTTATGGGTTGAAATGATAAACCCAAGCGATTTTCATTTGAATTGAATTTGGGATTACGGGTTGAAATGATATCCACCCGTATATATTTAACATACGGGTTGAAATGATAAATATCTGTATCCCTTGTCCATAGAATAGAAAATTTTACATCGAAGCCATGGTCTAAATGAATGTTTTGAAAATAATTTCTATGGTCTTGAAAAGAAATATATGATTTAATGAATATTGATTTAAAGTATTATATATAAAGGTTATTTTATATATAGATTTAATATTAAGATAATTTAATTAAGTTTGATTTTTTATATGAAATATGTTTAAGGATTTATTAAATTTGTATTTCTGAAATAGATTTGTGGAATAAATTTTATAAGCTAAGGTTTGAAGATATATTTGGGACTTATTTGAATTTGTCATTAATTAAGGATTTTATTTAGTTAAATCAATTTGAAACTATTAAATTCGAAACTTTAACATATGATCCTATAACTTGAATTTTTATTTAAGAAATTTAATGGATGATTCATGTCTAAAGAAATCGAAGGTAATATATAGAAAATGTAAATTTAAGGTCATATAAATAATATTGAATTTATTAAGTGAATATTTCAAAACTAAATAATAGTGAAGTCAAGTTGGGAGATAAACGCAACTATCAAAGTTTAGTCTTTGAAATGTTGAATATTTAAAGCTCCGACATATATTAACTTCGAATTATATTGAAATTTAAATGGTTTATTTTGTGGTTCAAATCCGGGTTTAAAATAGATAAAATTTGAATTAGTTTAGTCAGAAACTAAATTGAATGGAAATAGATAAATTTTGATTTAATTAAATTTGAACTGGAAGGTCGAGTTGATTTTTGAAGCGATTTGTGAAGTTTGAGGAAATAAAAATACTTTACTTCATAAATTATTGGATATATATATATATACTAATTTGGAAAATAGTGATATTTGAAATGAAAATGATATTTTAGTTTTGAAATATAAATAAAATTGAAATGACCATGGTGTTATAGTGTATATTTCTACCCTGTAGATAGTTCCTTGCATCCTTAGAGGATGGTTATCCAAAACATCCTCTAAGTTAATTGTATTTCAGTTGATATTTCACTTGAGTTGGATTTATAGATATAAGAATGTTAATCCTGACTCGAGTGTTTTGTGTTTTTCTTTATGCTCGGGTTAGACTGATTGACACAGCATTAGAGACTCACCTTTGGAGTTTGGAGCTTCGTTAGAGGTCCAACTATCGATTAAGCTTTCGGCTTTTCTAGTTGATTATTTCAGAGGAGTCATTGGTTTGTACTAAAGACCTCACTGTATTGGAAATATTCGGATGTACTTTATTCTAACTCTGATGTTTATATAGTAGCTTCATGAACTACTATTCATTTATTCCGCTGCATATTATTGTACTACTTTGTATTTGTGATTCTGTGATGGATTTATTTACTGTATATGTTTAAATTTTGCCAAATTTAAATTAACAATTGGGTATTTTGAATTATTCAAGTCGGACATGTATGGTTTTACTGTCGATTTGAATGGTCCAAATAGCAGGCCGTTACACTTCAGTTATATATTTATGAGATTTGATATTATCTGTGTTCCGCATTCAGCTTATCTGTGTTATTATTATACATATTGTCCTAAACTATTATGAACCACTGTAGTTCGTTTTATACTGGAATTGGGTATGTCGATGGGAGTAAATAAATAAGAGATGAAAAATAAAAATATATACCACTCCTATCGAGATAGCCAGTACTAGTGTAAGGCCTAACTACGGATGGCCGCTCCTATCCAGCCTTATTCTTCGTAATAACAGACAGTTTTTCTTTTAATACTCTTTGTTATTGTGAGCATAGAGGTGGGGTGTCACAATAGGTGGTAGGCACGGTGCGGCTAGGCGAGGAAAGGAGGATGGTGGGGTTCGGGGGCTCCCTGGTGGCCGTAGGCGAGAGAGAATCGTGGTCAAAGTTTGTGATCAGCGACAGTATCGCGTGCATTGGTCCTTGCGTGCGTGAGTGGTATTTTATGGAAGAAAGTGATTTGCCTATGACGTGGCAAGAAAGGTAAATGTGTTCTCTTTTTTTTTAAAAAAAAATTGAAATTCAAATATAATTTTCATTATATCTTTCACATACGAAAACCAATTCACGCACGGTTTTTTGGTTAGGATCGTATTAAAATTCCAAACATTTTGGCACTGGTTTGGACAAATTCTGAGACTGTCAAATTTTTGGGTTTAAATTGGATTTAAATTCAATTTAAATTCAAAAGGTGAGTGTTTTAACCCACTCACAACTTCAAAAATTTCTTATGTTTGTTAAATTTATTTATGATGTGATTTGAAATTTATTTATAGTTGTTTGGCATATATTTAATCATCATCTAAGTTAAATTGCATTTATTTGAATTAAATTGTTATCAAATTAATTATTGCATAAAAACTGCCAGTTAAATATCTGTTATATATATTATCAGTTATTTATTGGTATTACTTGATTGTTGTGGATGATGATTGTGATGGATGTATGATCTGTTGATGGATGAATGGATGTTGTATTATATATTATTTTAAACTGCTAGTTGTTATGCATTTAATTTCATTCGGGATTACGGTTTGAAATGATATATAACCATAATTTTTTTAAAATTACGGATTGAAATGATAAATATCTGCACGACTTGACCATAAGATAGAAAATTTTATATAGACGCCGTCGGTCTATATATATAAATATTTTGAAAATGATTTATATGGTTTTGGATAGAATTATACGGTTTAAATAAATATTAATTCTTTTTTATATTATATAAAAATATTTATATATAGTTAAATTCATGTATTAAGCTAGGTATAAATCTTTTAATGACTATAAGTTGAAAAATGGAGTTTGATTTATTAAAATAAATATGGTTAAGTATTTAAGTCGTATTTTATATAGAGGTTATAATGATTTAAATAAATTTAGATTTGGAAGATAAATATGAATTTGATTTGAATTTAATATTTAAGGATTATCCTTGAAAATTTTGATTTGAAATATAAATAAATTGAGATTTAAAAGGTATGATTTTATAACTTGATTTTTGTTTAGAGGATTTAAATGAATATCAAATTGATTTAAATGAATATTATCATGTTAATGTAATTGAAAGAATATCCAGTTATTTGGAGTCTAAAGGTTTTACTAAAATGATATTTGATTTATTAAGTAAACATTTAAATAGTAGTTGAAATTGATATATATGAAATTATCAAAGAATAAGTTTTGAAATGGTGGAATAATTAAAGCTTTGAAATATATGGAAATTATATTGGTTTGTTTGGGAATTTAAAATCCATATTGAAATTGATTTGTGAAGGTGAAGAAGCTATTTTATTATATAAAGTAATTTAATATTTAAACCATTTAAGTGGTGTAGTATGTTTCAAAGTTATGAAATTCAAAGTTTTATGTTTTGAAAGGCTATATTTCAAGTTTTGGTTTCGAAATATTATTACTTTGAAATGTTATAATTTTAGAAAAGGGTATATTTGAAAACGATATCAAATTTGATTTGGGTTTTTAAAAGAGGAAATGATATCGCATTTATATGGATTTGAAATGGATATTATATTTTGGTTTTAAAAGTATAAACTATTTTGATAAGACTGCGGTGTTATAATAACGTTTGGTTGTTAAAGAGTTCGGGATCGGAAGTTGTCATACTCTCTGCCAATTCTGAAAACGACTTTAACAACCGTGTACGTGGTGGAAATTCCAGAATGAAGTAGGATGGTGGCGGCAGTTCCTTTGAGGTAAATACGTGGACCCAACTCCCGTGAGCTGGCATAAGGTAGCTAAAACAGGAGCGATCGACGGGTTAATGAGGTAGCACCTTTGATCGGACACATCCCTTCGATATTATACTTTGACTTTTGGATTGATTCGGTGGCCACTTTTGATTTTTTTTATTTGGAGGTGTGGCTCGAGGTGGGCGGTAGCTGCACGCTACGTGTTACCACCGACCCAGAAGCGTAATTGGTATATCTACCCTGGCATTGCCTAGTTGCGCCGTGTCACCTACCCTAGCGCGCCTTGTACGAGTTAGGTTTTCTCCCATACTCTAGTGGCTTTCCAATCAGGAGGGACTATGATATTGGATGGATTACTGGGACTATTATGTGTTAAGGGGAATATTGGGTCACTCCTTAACGCTATTTTAAAGTATGTTTATTTTACTATAGACATTATTATAATAGCGAAATAATACTACATAGTAAATAGTTTAACGGATTCTTAGGAGATGTGAATCCTGAGCATCTCTTGAGTTACTGCACTCATGTTAGACACTGGATAGGAGATGTCAAATCCCGTAAACATATCTGACGTCGTTCCACTCATATTGTTTATTGTTGATTTAACTTATGTTATCCCATTTTTTGGACAAAACTGGAATATCAAAGTTGAGCGCGTCTCTACCACGACCGAGCTAAGAAGAAGCAATTAGCAAGCGTACCTAAGCCCAGAGTTCCACTCAAGATCAGAATACAAAGTCCATTCGGCCTTCTACTCTCGTATCCACTCAGCTATGCAAGTATACAAGACTCATTCGGCATTCACGGCCAGGCTCATTCGGCAGTAACATGTTTCATTCGGCCTTCCCTATGCGTCAGTTCATTCGGCACCGGTCCAAGAGAAAAGGGGCGAGATCTATCCACCTCAAAGCCGGTCCGAGCTCCTCCACTTCCAAGCTCTTCACCACCGATCCAACATACCTCGCCATCATCCCACCGAACCAAACTCCACTTCCATGCTCCACCGAATCACATACCACCGAACCAGATCAAGCCGAACCAATTCCATCTCCATGCACTACCGAGCCAAACACACCTCTCATCAACCACCGGTCCACTCCATCACCGGTCCAACCTTCATGCCGAACCAACCTCCTTCCCCAACAACGACCGAGCCAAGCTCCGCCGAACCAGAAGTTGCCAGTCCGGATTGCATCAGCCCAGGCCCACCTGCAGCTATATACTTCCAAGACCCCTGCCCCCTACCTCACTCTATAAATAGAGGGGCAGGGGTACAACAATGGGGGACGATTTTTGGAGACAAGTTTGAGAGCTCAAGCCTGGAAGGAACTCTCAAACAACTTTAGATACTTGTAATCAAAGCTTTGTACTTGTAATCTGAAGAAAAAAGGAGAATAACATATAAAGTGGACGTAGGCACGTTCTTGCCGAACCACTATAAATCTGTGTGTCTTTTACATTTTAGTCCTTGCTTTTTACATATTTGCATAAATCACCCAAATCACTAAACACAACATAAAATCAACCAACTCATACGACTTTGGGTGTTTGCGGCCATTTTTTACGCAAACATTTTGGTGCTTTCATTGAGAGTAACCGACTCCCGCTACATCGGATATAAGTTGAATTTGGAAATCTAAGAGTTCAGATCTAAGAGTTATGACGAGACAAACAAGTAGAAGGCAAAGGCCAGAGAGAAGTGAACACCAAGGAAGTCAAGAGGCTTCCTCAGGTGGGAATCAAGCGTCGATCTTCATCACTAGGGATGAGATGGAGGTCATGATGAGAAGGCAAGAAGAGATGATCCAGAACTTACTTCAGCAAATTGGGCAAATTGGAGCACAAATCCAAGGAGCAACTAGAGTTCAGAACGGAGCAGGACCGTCTGGCGCAGCACCAGAGCTAGGGGGCACTCACGCGGAGCATGTTGATCCAACCCCGGGAAGAGAGATGGGGGCATCCGAGCCACCTGGAAGCAATAGAGGAATGAACGTTCAGCCAGAGGGACATACACATGAAAACTCCCATGGACTAGGGGGGCAGGTCGAAGGCAATGAACAAGGACTACAACTTGGAAACAATGACAGATTAGCAGAGATGGACAATGACAGATTAGCAGAGATGGTTAGAAGAGCTATGAGAGGCGGTTTAGTAAACAGAGACTTGGAAGATGTAAACAGGAGTCCTTTTTCTTCTGCGATTAGGATGGCTAGAAACCCACCAGAATTCAAGCTACCATCATTGGACATGTACAACGGGAAAACGGACCCCACGGTCCATCTAACGAAGTATATGAGACATATGGAAGTGCTGGGGGCATCAGACGAGGTTATGGCCCGGTGCTTTCCACTGTATTTGACGGACATTGCAGCGTTATGGTTTAGGCAACTGGAGAGCGGCTCCGTAGGAACATGGGCAGATTTAACTGAGAGATTCATGAGGCAATTCAGGGTTCATATTGCGAGGCCCAAGAATGTGATGACTTTGGCAACCTTGAAACAGAAAACTGGAGAGACTTTGAGGAGCTTTCTAACGCGATTTAATGCTGCAGCAGCATCAGTGGATCGACCAGATCCAGCTATGGTCATGATGGCAGCTGTATCTGGAATAGCTGGTAATACAGAGTTCAAGAATTCATTAACCAAGGATCCGCCTATGAATCTGGGAGAGTTCTATCATGAGGCTGAAAAGTTTCTGCGTTTGGAAGATGCTAGTACAGAAAGAGAGGAAGAAGATGACGTTTACACAATCAAGAGCGGAAACCCACCTGGAAAGGGTGCAGAGACTAGCAAAGGAAAGAGAAAGGCTGAGGATAATGATGACAGGACGAAGTGGCTACGGAGAGAGCCACGATTCACCACCTATTCACAGTTGAATGAGAGTTTGGAACGGATTTATCAAGATACCAAGGGGCAGGTTCCGTATCGTAGACCAATGCGAAGGGATCCAACCTCTGACGAAAGAAAATCAGATAAGTTTTGTGTATTTCATGAATTGAATGGTCATAACACTAATGATTGTAGGCACTTGAAGAACGAGGTGGAAGGGCATATCAGGAACGGTATGCTCCTTCAGTATGTGAGGAGGCGAACTCCAGCGGTGGAGCCAGAGCGACCACCCTCTACATCAGCTAGAGGTGACCCTAAATCAGGGCACCATTTGATTATCCATTGATTGCTTGATTAAAATAACGATGAACAAGTCGTAAGCTTCCACTAAAGCAATTAAATCATTTACACATGTACGAGATCGCGAACGATCTCCAGGCATGCTCTGAATGATCATTGACTGCTTCGGTGTGGGAACTTACACTTTGACATCCTTGCTTTGCTTTTGTTTCGATTTGAACATTTGAACTCTTCATGTTTGGACATTTCTGCTGTAAGGTACTATTGCTTTAACATTTACAATTCTATGAAAAAATTATTTACTTGTATGCCCGTTGGATCGCGAACGGTCCACGAGCACCTATTGCATGGCAACGAACTGCCGAAGTCTTTGATTCGAAAACTCCCCCAAACAATAACTCCAACACTGATAATATTAAGTCCCCCCCGGGCACACTCATTCGCCTCGAACGGCACCCGACTTCGAACAGTCACAATTCGCCTCGAACGGCACCCGACTTCGAACAGTCACAACTCGCCTCGAACGGCACCCGACTTCGAACAGTCACAACTCGCCTCGAACGGCACCCGATCGCGAACGATCATAACTCGCCTCGAACGGCACAACTCGCCTCGAACGGCACAACTCGCCTCGAACGGCATAACTCACCTTACCTCAAATGGCTCGATCGCGAACGGTCGTCATTTGAGGTCCGCCACCTGATCACTAACTGTTACACCTTACCTCAAATGGCTTGATCGCGAACGGTCGTCATTTGAGGACCGCCACTTGACCGCACACTGTCGCACCTTACCTCGAATGACTCGATCACAAACGATCGTCATTTGAAGTTAGGCGCTTGACCTTGAACGGTCGCATTTCATCACAAATGGCTCGGTCTCGAACGATCGACGCGTGGACTTACAGGCTTGACCGCGCACTGTCGCACTTTACCTCGAATGACTCGATCACGAACGATCGTCATTTGAAGTTAAGCGCTTGACCTTGAACGGTCCTCACTCGACCGCGCACTGTCGCACTTTACCTCGAATGACTCGATCCCGAACGATCGTCATTTGAAGTAAAGCGCTTGACCTTGAACGGTCACATTTCACCGCAGATGACTCGATCCCGAATGATCGACGCATGGATTTACGCGCTTGACCGCGCAGGGTCGCACTTCACCTCGAATGACTCGATCGCGAACGGTCGTCATTTGAGGTTAGGCGCTTGACCATGAATGGCCGCGCTTCATCCCGAATAGCTCGATCCCGAACGGTCGTCATTTGGGGCCATATAAACTATCAAATTCTCTACAGGTTGATGACAGGATATGAACATCCGGCTCATGGCATTACAAAACACGCCTTCCTACCGCAAGGCATATTTTGGGGGGCAAAGTGTTATCCCATTTTTTGGACAAAACTGGAATATCAAAGTTGAGCGCGTCTCTACCACGACCGAGCTAAGAAGAAGCAATTAGCAAGCGTACCTAAGCCCAGAGTTCCACTCAAGATCAGAATACAAAGTCCATTCGGCCTTCTACTCTCGTATCCACTCAGCTATGCAAGTATACAAGACTCATTCGGCATTCACGGCCAGGCTCATTCGGCAGTAACATGTTTCATTCGGCCTTCCCTATGCGTCAGTTCATTCGGCACCGGTCCAAGAGAAAAGGGGCGAGATCTATCCACCTCAAAGCCGGTCCGAGCTCCTCCACTTCCAAGCTCTTCACCACCGATCCAACATACCTCGCCATCATCCCACCGAACCAAACTCCACTTCCATGCTCCACCGAATCACATACCACCGAACCAGATCAAGCCGAACCAATTCCATCTCCATGCACTACCGAGCCAAACACACCTCTCATCAACCACCGGTCCACTCCATCACCGGTCCAACCTTCATGCCGAACCAACCTCCTTCCCCAACAACGACCGAGCCAAGCTCCGCCGAACCAGAAGTTGCCAGTCCGGATTGCATCAGCCCAGGCCCACCTGCAGCTATATACTTCCAAGACCCCTGCCCCCTACCTCACTCTATAAATAGAGGGGCAGGGGTACAACAATGGGGGACGATTTTTGGAGACAAGTTTGAGAGCTCAAGCCTGGAAGGAACTCTCAAACAACTTTAGATACTTGTAATCAAAGCTTTGTACTTGTAATCTGAAGAAAAAAGGAGAATAACATATAAAGTGGACGTAGGCACGTTCTTGCCGAACCACTATAAATCTGTGTGTCTTTTACATTTTAGTCCTTGCTTTTTACATATTTGCATAAATCACCCAAATCACTAAACACAACATAAAATCAACCAACTCATACGACTTTGGGTGTTTGCGGCCATTTTTTACGCAAACAACTTACTTAAGATATTTTAGTTCTGACTCGAGTGTTTTTCCTTTCAATTCGCTCGGGTCAGTCCGAGCGTTTCAGGATTTGAAGATTTTATTCTGGAGGAAGAAGACGAAGATTTTGTAGTACTATTATCTACTATATTACTCCACTACACCATTTAATTCTGCTGTATTGATTATTGTTCTTCGGTATGTGTAACTCTGATATATATTGTAATAGTATAATCAAATGTTTTGTAAACACCTTCATGAACTGTATATTTGATTATTATATTTTATCGTTCCGCTGCAAGATTCTATTTTCTTTCTTTCTCCACTTTTTCATATTTACCCCATAACAATCCGCCCTTCGGTATGGTTTAAGTCTGACTTGTGTGGTTTATCCTCGATTTAAAGCATGTGAAAAGGCGGGGCATTACATTATGTCTAAACTTTGAAATTTGCGGACTAGCTCAAAAATATTGTTAATTTTTTTACTTTTGGCTATTCCCTATTTTAGAAAATAAAAATTATTTACACTTCATTTCTAAAAAAATTGATGTTCTCACTTCAAATATAATTTATTCTGTATATTAAATTTATTTGAAATTAATTAAAGTGGCGACGATTTATGTGTAATTGCAATCTTGATATTAATATTATTTTTCTAATTTTAAATATATAGGAACCATTCATCAACTGTAGTTAATTATTATTTCTCCATTTAAAACATATGTAGCAAAAATAGGAAGCAAATCAAAAGCTAAAAATGCATGCATGATATCCTTTATTCATTTTGTATTTATTATAGAATTAATCCAATTAATCAATTGGATGATTTTGATGAAGTGCACAGACATAAAACCTTTGGGTCCTTAAAAATCACATGGTCAATTAATATGCGAATATTTGATTTTTTTTGTTACATAACATGAAACAACCTTAGGAGATATCAAGAGAATGTATTATATATTCCCATTAATTTGAAAGATAATAATTTCATAAGAATAAAGAAAGAAAATTAATGCAAATGTATTCATTTATTAATTACGTACTAATTTCACACAGTCCAACTCAGTATAAATTTAAGCAACCACGACCCATTTCAACATATATTAGCAAAAACATTTCATCAAAATGAGAGTAAGCTTTGTATTTGCACTCCTCCTTCTTTCCTTGGATTTCTCTGCTATACACCAATGTAAGTTTAGAAATAATGTTACTTTTAATTTAAAGAGCAACTGCTGAAGAAAGAATGATGTTCTCAAATTTCATAAATGTATGAATTCCAATCCAGGTGGAGCCATCCCACTCAATGAGAAGAAATTTGACTCGATTTCAAATGGAATTTCACCTGACAAAGGAAAGCCATGTTGCTCTTTGCAAGATGAAAGTATGTGTCCAAAAAGGGCGTACTGCATTCAAACCGCTACTTGTTTTAACTCACTTGATGAGTGCAAGCTTAATTGCCCTCCATGTGACAAATAAACCACTTCGGTATTGATTAGTGCAATATAAGCTTTTCTGTATGTCTAAGACAAAGCTCTTGTTGCAAGTTCTTTTACTTTTAAATAAAATTGGTATTTTCTTAATTTTCTCAACATTTGTTGATATATGTATAGACATATATGTAACGACCCAGAAATTTCGATCCCGAAATTTCCAGATAGTTAAGCGAGAAAAGAAAGAGAAAGAAGAAATAGGAACAAGACACAGGAAATATCACATTCGCAGCGGATCAAAATATAATATCACATAATATCAGTTTACAAAAAGAACTGTATCAGTACATTTACATTTTTATATATCAGAGTTACAACATTTATACAACATAGGACAGTTCTAAATAAATATGTCCTAGATATACAACTAAAATATATACAGCGGGTACGCTCCATACGCTCCTGCTATCCAGCTTGCCTCCTGAGCTTCAGAACGTCATTACCTGAAAATCTGTAATACTTGGTCTGACCCGAGCATTACATAAAAGTAATACCCGGGTCAGGCTGGAAACCAGCGTGAGTAAACCCATCTAACATAGAATACAAAAGTATGCACTTATCTAAACCCGGGGTAACTTATATCAATTTTCAAATTCCCAAGCTGTTATAGACATAACTTATTTCACACGTCAATATCTAAGTGCTAAAACTTGGATTTTAAATGGTCCAATTTACTTAAGTCATTCCACTTTAGCTTGTTAGTTTCACATATCAATTTATAAGAATCGAAGTGGTTTCGGGTATTCACTAACACCCGACTCCGGTCTCTTCGAAACCATTGTCAACTTAACTTAAATTATTCAAGTGAAATACAATTCTACTTTTAATACAGGATATCACAATAATTCATCATCAATAGATAATTACACCTTCACAGTTTAAATCAAACATATCATATCACATAACATCACAAACAACCTATTAGGGATAACAATTTATCAAGGCTTCCAATATCATTCTATTTATCTCTTAATTAATTTCACAAATTAATTTATCTCTAACCAAATACAGTAATTAACCTTTAATTACTTTATTAATTAATTATTATTCATAATTGTTAATCAGCCTTGATTAATAACATCCAGTAATTAATTACTTATTGCTTATAAATCTTGCCTATATAACGTTAATTAATTCAATTAATTAATAACCTCTTAATTATTCATCTTTGATTAATTACCCATGATTAATCATTCATTAATTACATTAAGTAATTTGCCCTTAATCATTTACACAAATTAATTATTTCCAAACCCCCTCACATTAATTAACCTTTAGTTACCATTTTACTTAATTACCCAATTTGATTATCCATCAATACATTGATTAATTCTTACTTATTAATTCATAAATTAATCAATCCTTTAACTAAGTAATTAAGCCCTAAGATTTTTCTGATTAAGGATTATCATTAAATAAATCACCTTTAGTATATTACCTATCTTAATTGATGGCATTAAGTAATTTCCTTCATTATTATCATTGATTAATTATGTGATTAACCTTTAATTATTAGTTAAATAAAATAATTTGTAACAGTTAATCCTTTAAATTACTTACATTAAGTAATTATCATTACTTGACTACATTAAGAAATTTAGCCTCAGATAAATTAATCATCTTTAATTAATTACCTTAATTAATAAATCACATTTAGAGATCAATTCTTTAATTTATCCCTCATCATTATTAATTGAATTAATTAATCGTGCCTAACTTCCCTTTATTTACTTAATTAATATCAAAACAGTAAAACCTTAATTATCTTTAAGATAAAACATTTGTCTCAACAATGGCTAAATTTCCATTTGCATATTTAACCCATTTTATTTTTATGATTAACTTACTTAAATCAATCATCAAATAAAATAAACATTTTAACTTGATAAATTAAAGTTATTAAAACATAACTTCCATAACTTTAGACATTTATCAAATGATAATTCATCTAAATCCAAACTTGTCTAAATGCCTTGCCGGTACTTGAAGCATACTTTAACTTGGAAACCTGTTCAAATTATTTTTAAACTTTGTACTATCCTCTATTTTATAAATACTGTTCAGTTCCACTTACACAACTAACAACCTTGAAAACTTAATAGGTAACTCGAGCCACGAACGAAAATTTCTGAGGCCAAACACGATCCAAAACCCAACTACTTACTGATGCCTACTCGAACAACCCGAAACTTATTGCCTTCCTCTTCTTCTCTGTACAAAACTCCTTACCTACCAATGCCTACTGCAACAGTGCGATACCGTGTACACGTGCACACGCGACTGGAAGTTCGTTCATCACCTCCGACCTCTTCCCCAAATCATCTTCTCCTTCCTCGATGCTCACGGCCCTAGAAAAATCTCCAAACCCTTAATAATCGAAATCGAGCTAAATTGCCACACCCAGATGACAGCCCCTACCTAATTCTCCATCAAGCCACCGCTGGTGACTTCAGGAAGCCCTGCTGCCTCGCCTAGAGCTACACCAATACCCAATCTCCCTTTTCCCCTATCCTTGACCAACTCGATGCTCCCTAGCCATCGCAATAATCACCCAAACTACCTCGAAAAATCTGGGTCTAAAACCCTAATTATCATCGCATCGACACCAACGACGATCTGAAAAATAAATCCCTATTTTGCCTATGATCTACATCACATAAACCTTCTTCAGACCAGATTATGATTATCCACATCAACCCGATCATCTGTAATTGCCGAAAATCCCAGTTCCGACCAAATCACAACAACTCTCAGTATACCCACCTTAAAATCAATGTTTTAGTTTTAAAAATCCTAAATTTTTATCACTAATCTGATTTTAATCTTGAAACAGCAGATTAAAAATGGTGAGATTTGAAGCTTATTAAATTTATACTGTTCTTTTCCTTTTCTTATTTGAAAACTGGCTTCAGCTTATTTTTGAAATTATTTTTAAAATTTTATACCATGTTATAACATCCAAAATTTGTTTATATAACATGTTCTAAGGAAGATTAGGAAGGAAGAACATGATTTTGATCAGATATAAAACTTGAATAGCAAGAACATAACATCATCTTGCATGCAGACATGCCCATCTATTCAGTTCGTATATGAACATACCCATCCATTTTTAACTTAATTGGATTTCACAAAAATGTGACTATCTACTGTAAACAAATCTGAGTCTGCTATATAACATAAAACCCTTCATACAATTATTTTTAACCCAAACTACATACTAAAATAATCATTTTCCCTAGTTGACCACTAACAGCTGTAGTTTATATAACAGAGATATGAATAGATTACAGACATGCATACTTACAAATCTTCATATTTATAACATGCAAGCCAAATTCACTTATGCAATCAAATTTTCACATCATTATATAACCTATTCATCATATGCAATAGATTAACAAATGATAGTTCAGTTTACTCACCTATAATTGAAGAACAGAGGAGCTTTATGAAACTGGAATTTGCTTTGATTCCTTAAAACTTGAAACTGGAGATTTTCCTGTTGATCTGATTTGAACTTGATTTCTAATTTGAGCATCAAGTTTGAAATAATTGAAAGGTTATTTTTTTTCCTTCTTAGATCTTCTTTCCTCAACTTTCGTTTACAGGCTTTGTATTTGTGAAAATGTGATAAAGGAAAAAAAATGAGAGAGGAGAGAAGTAAACTTAAAATCTGATTTTTATCATCTAAAAAAGAAAAATGGGAAAGACTTGACACTTGTACAAACTTATATTGCAAATGTTACACTTGTTTATTTCCAAGTTAAATAATTTTACATTTGTAAATTTGGCTCTTTAAACATCTTTTACTTGTTACTAATATAGTTTGATCTATTTACACTTCTAATCTTTCATCTTATTTATTTTTAAAAGATTTTTAAGAGGCTTTTTAAATTAATTTTTTTCTTAGTAAATAAAGACATCCTTAAACAAATAAATGCTTCTTTAAGATATCCATTATTTTTATATCCAATTTACTTTAAGATATTAATCTTTAAATTTTCAATCTCAAATCCAGATTAAATTTAAATTTACTCATATATATATATATATATATATATATATTTAAAAAAACACACATTATATTTGTTTGAAAATAATGATTTTACAACTTATAAATAATTAGACTAGAAGAATAACAAACAAATATTTATCATCATATTTATTTGTTCAATTTATAAATCAATATCCTATTAATTAACCCAATTATTTATCGATTACAGATGTCTAAAATTCCGGAATATCACATTCTTCCCCCTTTAGAATCTTTTCGTCCTCGAAAAGGAACGAAGCCAGAATGATTTAAAATGCTTATTATTAGAAAAATTATTCTTTGAAACTCTTTTAAAATCTACATAATATTATAAAAATGGTTTTATAAAAATACTTTTTAGAACTCGATGTTTCAACCAGTCCATCCTCGTTCTTACAGAAATTCGGTCATACGTTGATCAGGCGTACGACTGAAAATCTATAAGTACTTAGCAGACCCGTTTTCAACATCCAGTGAAAATACTTGAAAAATAATAGTTTTATTGAAAATATAGAAATCAGTTTTTGAAAATAGAGGATATATCTTTGGTGAGAATGCTCTGGAAATCATCACCCCCATCCATGGTGTTAACGCTCAAATTTAAACGCTAACACCCTGGTGTATAGGATGTGATTGTGAAAGCACCACCCGTTCGTACGGGAAACAGAAATAAGCAGAGAGTATGCAGAAAAACAGTAAGAGACACAGTATTTATAGTGGTTCGGCTTATAATCCAGCCTACGTCCACTTTAATCTCTTTATCACTAGTTTGATTACAATCCTTTACAAAATCTTTCAATTACAACACATTTCAAGTGATGGGATATGTAAAACAAGTAGCTCAAGCTTTAACAATCATCTTCAAATCCATGGTGAATGTAGATGATTTCTTCATGGAGTTCTTTTAGAAGTTTGTTGGATCTCAAAAGCTTTGAAGTAGTCTGGAATTCGGCAGAGTAATGGCGCCTGAAATTGATCCACCCCCCCCAAAGTCCTTTGAATTTTGGAGGTAGGTTGGTATTTATAGGCAAAGATTTTGGACCTAAACTCGGTCTTAACTCCTCGCCGATCTAGTTAAGTCGCGGCCGACTTATAGGAGCTCTGATATGGTCAAGCTGTGTTGATCCTTCTTCGCTGAATTTGCACAAGTCCTAAGTTGTCTCCGACTTAGACTAAGTCGCCTCCGGTCTAACGCGCTACGCTTTAAATGGTTGAACCGCTTCTCCCTTCATCTCTCTGGATCGGTCGCGATTCATCGTAGTTAGGTCGGCACCATGTGAGGCATTGGGTCGGCAATTATGTGAGGCATTGGGTCGGCAACCATGCTAAGTCGGACCCCTTTCTAATTAGCTAGGTCGGCCACCCTCTAATTAGTTAGGTCGGTTATCTCTTTAAGTCCTGAGCTATTTTAGGTCGGTCATTCTTGTTAGAGCATTAGGTCGGCAAGTCATGCGAATGGTTAGGTCGGCCTGCTTTTTAAGCCTTAAGCAGTTAGGTCGGTATCTCTTGGGTCGGCGCCATCTCCACACACTAGACCTGCTGAGTCGTAACCGAGATAGGGTTAACATCTGCCCCTCGAAGTATACGCCTTAGACTTAAGTCGTGTGCTTCGAAATATCTTAGCTCGGCTTCTCTTAGGTCGGTAGATCGCGTACGACTTACCAGTTAGTGTTGTTTAACATTCCTTCACCATGAGATATAAATTAGCCCCCTTCCTCCTTTTCCTTCACTCAAACCCCTGCTCAATTCCGCCATTAAAGCACCCTCAGATTTTAAAGGCAACTTTATTCAATCGATCACAAATAATCTCTGCTACGCATCGTGTAAGTGGTTTTCCTGATTGTAATTTATTGCCGATTCACATTCCTTGTTTGTTCGAACTCGAATCGCCTCCTTGCACCGAATCGCCTCCTTGCACGACGCTTCATTATGAACCCCATCGTATTCATAGTTGATGAAACTTAGGTTATGAAGTTTTGGCTTCAGATGATCGTTAATACCATGAAGGCGGTTGATCGCTTCAGGCTCGATGATCTCCAATGGCTGGGCATTGAACTTGTGACAATCTCAGTTTGCTTTGTTGGATGATTGGTTGGTGTGAATGAAGGTGGCTGTTGATGGGAAGGTTATTGGGTTAACGGGTTGAATGCCGTGAGATGGTGGTTTTCAGGGAATTTGAGTGACTCAAATTTCTGCCGACTTAAACTTTAAAACTTGAATCGAAGCCGAGTTAATCGCTCAGTGGAACTTGCCGACCTAAGCCTTTGAACCGCGGCCGTGTTAATACTTGGAGAGATCCCTATCTGTCGCTTGCAACTTAGATGACTGCCGAGTTAGGGAACTAACAAACCGGCTTTAACTTGTAAGAGATCCTTAGGTCGTGACCGGGTTAACACTTGAGCATCTGATCTCTTACCGTCTTAGTTTTATCTCGTGGGATTTTTTAGACCGTAGCTGGGTTAGGACTTTAGCCCTGAACGTGCTGACACCTAGGAGCATTGGCCTTCCTCGAGCACCTGATTTGTACTTTGAACTGTTCCAACCTTGAATTTGCTTGAATCTCATTGCATTACTCCACAGATTGTGTTAACTTGCCAACCTGTCGAAAATAATAAACAAAGAAAACCAAGGCGAAAATTTTGCCATTGACTGCCCACATCAAATGACAGATTAGTTGAGACAAAGTAATTAATTTAAATGCATTGCATGAAATGCTTGTGGATCGATCAACTAAGGCCAAATATCAATGCAAAGTATGAACAATTTGAACTAATTCGTTTGCATCAATGTTGTGCCTACATATTCAGACTTAAAACAATGACCCCTGGATTTTCACAACTAACAAATGCTTGCCAGTTTTTTTTTTTTTTTTTTTTTTTTAATTTCCAGTTATATTTGTTTATCGTCTTGTTGATCTTACACAACACCTCACACATTTTAGGAAACGTGCACCTTGATATTTGAATATATAGTTGTTTATGTAGAATGACTTCCCATCAAGGAGAAGAAGCAGCAAGTCAAGAAGAAGAAACTTTCCCGATAGCTGTTCCTATACAGAATCCTCCGGAAAGAACTTCGACTATTCTATCTTCGAGAACATTTATTCAGTTGCGTACTCAATTCGGCTTTGCTGAAGATGATGTCATATTTCCTGGACCGAATGATACTGCTGACCGACCTCCCTATGGTTTTGTCGCGGTTAATCGTCATATGTGCTTAAGTGGGGCGATCCCACCTTTCAATGACTTTCTTCGAACTCTTCTTCTTCGGATGTCAATTTCTCCGTTCCAACTTCATCCTAATGGTTACGCTATCTTGATGGGGTTGGGTGTTTTGTTCAGAAGAAATCTTGACCGACTGCCGAGCTTCGAAGAAATTCGCTACTTATGCTCGTTTGCAAAGAGCAAAGACCATCCTTCTCTTATCATTGTGAGAAGTGCAAGAAACCGCAAGCTCATTCTTGATCTTACTGAAAGTGTCCATGGATTTTTAAACCAATTTTTCTTTGCCCGCAGTCCCCCAGAGTTTTATGCTTCTTGGAGAGTAGGAAGTAAGATCATTTATTTCCGTCTTTCCACTTTCTTTTTTAACTCTTTTCGGGGTCCAAATTGCTGATCTCATTCTTTGCTTTTTTCAGCACTTCCCCTTCCCTCTAGAGATCCGATACATAGGCAGACTTTTGATAGACTGAGCGCTGTAGCCGCAGAAGAGAGAAGTATCAAGTTTCTACTAAGCGACGAATTTCTACATCAATACGGACTTCTCCACCCTTCTCGCTATACTCAGCTTTGTGAAGCTCCGACTGAAGTTCCCGATTCCCCGACTGAAGCATCGGATGCCCCCGTTACTATCAAACAACCCTCATCAAAAGAGTCTAACATCGAAGCTTCATTGGTGAAATGTTCCACCCCTACCGACATTATGGGGTCATCTAGTAAGGCGGCACTTGCCCCGATTGAGGAAGAAGAAGAACCTTCACAGCCTCTCGGGGGATTAGCTGATGTAGGAACTGAGAAAACAAGTCTCACCGAGCATGATGGTGACGATGTTTATGATGGGTTGAGCGACATAATAGTGACCTCACAGGAGCTTTTTAGAGGTGACGTGTCTAAAACTATCTCTCCTATAGTTGAGGCGACGTCCCTTCTTCGACTAACACCAACACAAACACCAACTCCTCATACCCAAGCTATCATCACCTCTACACCAATGAGTGGTTTGTAGCTTAATGCGTGTAGCTTGCACATCACACAACACTTAGGATTTTTTTTTTTTTTTGGCGTTTGTTCACATTTAACTTCTTTTCTCCGGAAGTTTCTAAGACTTGCCATTTTTGCCTTTTCAGATTCCTCTATGGGGCGCAGCGGCAGCGGTTCTTATTATAAAGACTTTCGACGCTATGGAGGGCGTGGCAGCTATGATTACAAGCAATACTATATCGATCCCAGAGAGACCAATGAGCAGAGAGATGCGCGAAAAGCTGAAGAGAGGAGAAGGTATGAAGAACGTCATGAGGGAGCGGGCACGCGACATGAATCCTTCCCAAGGGATGATGATTCCCATAAACGTAAAACGCACGATGATAGGGGGAAGAGCCATATTGAGGATTCGAGAAAGCGGACCAAACTTGGCGAGGAGCACGTGCCCGTGACATCTGAGAGGCCTGGTGCCTCAGTTTCTATTGACGTCCCTTCCAAATCTCCTGCTCTTGAAGGAAGTGCCATCCAAACACTTCTCAACAGGCCTTCGTACCATGTTGAAAGGGGCCCCCCGACTTTGCAGAGCCGATTCCCGAACTGGTGTTTGAGGGGGGTACGCTTCGACCTCGATTTGGTCCCCATCGACAAAGAAGCTATGTACAGAAATCTCGATGCTGTCAAGCTTGATATCGATAGAATGTCTGGATGGCAAAAGTTGGTTGATGAACTTCAAAGAGTTAATCGGGCTAACATCGAAGCAATGCTGACCATGGAAAATGACAAATCAGAATGGCAGAAGATTCTTGATCAACACAACGCTGAGATGAAGGAGATAGCCGAATACAATGAAAAACTCGAAGCTGAAGTAAAGCAGCTCAAAGATGATCTTGTCTCTTCTACTAATACTTACACCCAAAGAGAAGAGGTATTGCAAAAACAAGTGCGAGATGCGCACGCCAGCCAGAGGGACGCTGAAGCTAAAGCTGAGAGGTTGGAACAAGCTGTAGAGAACCACCGCACTGATGTCACCCAGCTGCAGAATAAACTGAGCGCCCGGGACATGGAGATTGAAGCGCTAAAAGCCCAACTTGCTCAGACCGAAAAAGATCGAGATGAGGCCATGGCTGGCAAAATTGCAGCCGAAGAAACTGCTCAGACCATGGAAAACGATATCAATTCGACTTTATTCGATTTTTATTTACATTGTGTCTTGGGACGCGGCAGCCTCTCTTTTCTTGGTCCTAAGTATGAAATCACCCTGGCCGAGGTGTGGGAAGCTGCTCTTAACATGTTTAAAGACGCCGGGTATGGCGATGAAGATTTTGAGGCGCGTTACCTGGATGAGGGAGCTCGCGCTGCTCTTGCGAAGGGGCGAGAACAACTTGCCAGGATGAGAACTGGAATGGCGGAAGAGGAACGTTCTGGAAAGGAATTAACGCTTACTTCCTCTGTCCAACCTCCAGTTTCTCCTGTGGTTGACATCACGGGTTCTAGCTCCTCTACTCCGCCTGCAACTAAGACAGTAACTGAAACTACAAGTGCACAAGGCGGGGATGAAGGTGGTGAAAGCAACGAAGCACAGCGATATGAAATCAGCCTCAGAGATCCAACTGCCCCAGGTAAACTTGACACCGGACCAGCCCAAGTGGTGAACTGCTCGTTCGCTCCTTGTGAACTTGACGATCTTCTTGATTATTTTTCAAATGTCAATGAATTCCCGACTTTTGATTATTCCTCAAATGTTAATGAATTCCCGACTTTTGACGAGCCGTCATCCCCTCTCTTTTCGAAAGATACTGATATTTTAAGTTTTTTCTCCTTTGTAGAGAAAGCACCGAGTCAAACTCAAGCTTCTTCTCCCCCGGTGATCCTTCCTCCATCTCTTCAAGTGGCGCCTCCTTCTGCCTCGCAACCTGGGTCACAAGAAGAACAAATAGAAGCTCTCCATGGCCTGGATGATCCCATTGCTTCGCAAGAGCAAAAAGATGAGGGACTTGAGGGAGGTGACATATCTCCGGAGCGGACTCCTTCTGACGATATAACTTTATCTAAACTTGTCACTCCAGGAAGTGAGTCTTCCTCAAAGAGGAGAAGGAAGCAAGGAGCATCAAGGAGGAGAGGGAAGATAATCACTGCCACTGAAGAGGAGCCAGAAGTTGGGCCAGCTGCGCCTACCTCTCCTTCCTCCCTTATACCCACTGGCCGACCTGAAAAGCTGGTCATTCGGTCGGGTAAAGGGTCCAAAGGCAGTAAAAAGAAGTGAAGACTTTAGCTTTTTGTCTTTTGTATGAACTGGCCGAGAGTTGTGCGGGTATCGGCCCCCGCTTTTATTTTGAGAACCTGTATCTGCATTATAGTTGAATAAAATGATTCTTCGTTTGTACAAACTTCTGTTTGAATTTGAGAATGCATTTACTATTTATTTTTGCACAAGTTTGTTTATATAGTGTTGCAGCGGGCTTATGGTATGTTGCTTGAGTATTACTCTACTGATGCATCTATACTACTATACCATGTTGCCCCCATACCTTAAGCTTGCTGCAATATTTTATACTTCGAGGGGACTTGCACTCTTATTTGCTAAAGAATAATTATTTTATTCTTTAAAGAAAATTTTTATAGAGTACAACTCCCTTCGTATAAGTTTTTACGCTTGGTCGTTCGAAGAAATCACTTTTTTCTTTTGCTTATGTGCATATTTCATCAAGTGAATTCCTCTATGTGGTAAAGCGGACCTCTGAAGGGTACTTTAACTTCTTTTCTTTTTACGATCATTTCCCATAGTAGGCAAATTACTTTTCCTTTGAAAGTTAAAGTACGCTTTTGATGAGGATTTTTTTTTTATAGAAAGTTGTACCTCTGAGGAGGGATTTTTTCACGTTTCAACACTTGGAAGTTTTATTTCAATCTCGGTGAAACGTGTACCTCCAAAGAGTTATGCTTTAGAAATCCTTTTCACGTTTCAACACTTGGAAGTTTTATTTCAATCTCGGTGAAACGTGGGTTTCCAAAGAGGTCTTTCTTCTTAATTGTGTTCCCGGGAGGGGGTTGTACCTCTGAGGAGGGATTTCTCACGTTCCAACACTTGGAAGTTTTATTTCAATCTTGGTGAAACGTGTACCCCCAAAGAGTTGTGCCTTTGAAGAAAGCCTTTTCACGTTTCAACACTTGGAAGTTTTATTTCAATCTCGGTGAAACGTGTGCTTTCAAGAAGGTCTTTGTTTTTGCATTTCAACTTTGGTGAAGTGAAATTCCGAAGAGCGGTTGCTACACTTCAACTCCTGGCGAAATGGGCCTCCGAAGAGGGCTTTTATTTTGTTTACATTTCAACTCTGGTGAAGTGAAATCCCGAAGAGCGGTTATAACACTTCAACTCCTGGCGAAATGGGCCTCCGAAGAGGGCTTTTATTTTGTTTACATTTCAACTCTGGTGAAGTGAAATCCCGAAGAGCGGTTATAACACTTCAACTCCTGGTGAAATGGGCCTCCGAAGAGGGCTTTTATTTTGTTTACATTTCAACTCTGGTGAAGCGAAATCCCGAAGAGCGGTTATAACACTTCAACTCCTGGTGAAATGTGCCTCAGAGAGGGTTTTCATCGCCTGGAAGTTACTCTCTCATGGTTGGAGGGTCATGACTCCTCCAATCTTTTTTTTTGTTGAGTAGAGAACTTTCTTTTTTGTGGCGTATGACCCATTAGAGGTCTTTTTATCCTCCGAAGAGTTGCGCCTCCGAAGAGGACTTGTGCCGCTGATGGTAGCTTTGGTTGTTCCTCTGTTCACTTGCTTATGCCTTTTCAGTGATCCTCTTTTTTTTTTTTTTTTTTTTTTTTTTTTCTTTTCAAGTTTTCATTCCCCTTTCTCTCACAAGTGGCTTGTTTAATCCAAGGAAGTGTACTTCATTGTCAGGCAAGTTCGTGAGAACGGGCACTAGCTTCCTAATTGGATGTTTGTTCGTTCAAACAATCTCAATTTATTAACAAGGGCTCGTTTCTATCGAAATCATAAGCCGTTCAATTGAAGCATTTCCTATCTAGGATTTGAATTCGGGGCCTTTATGACTTGAAATTTGTTTGCTGAATGATGGTGAGAATCACTCGGTCTTATTATGCGCAAGTTTCATTTCCATTGTCTGCAAAAATTTAAATTGACATTTCAGCAATACATTTTATGTATTTTTATATCGAAAACAAAGCAAACATATAATGATAATAAGGAACACAAGATTTATAGTGGTTCGGCCATGAAATTGGGCCTACATCCACTTTATATTCTTTCATTATTTACTTGCATCAGTTTCACAATTGCTTTCAATTACAAGAATCATACATTCATAATTCTTTTTACAATGTTTCAACAAAATTTTCAAGTAAAGTATGGACGCAAGTGGTTGCTGTTCCATGCCCTTGGAATTTGATCTCCATCAACAGTGGTGAGTTTGAATGTGCCGTCGAGAAGCTTCTGACCTATTACATATGGTCCTTCCCAATTTGGTCCAAACACACCTGTCGCGGTCATAATTCTTTTCAGGACTAGATCTCCAATTTCAAAGCTGCGTTGACGAACTTTGGAATTGAAATGCCTGGCTATCCTTTGCTGATGAGCTGCAACTCTGAGGTTAGCTTCATCTCTTTTTTCATCAAGGAGATCCAGCGCTTCAAGTTGCAGCTTTTCATTTTCTGCTTGATTGAAATGGATTCTTCTGTGTGAAGGGACCTCTGTTTCAACCGGGATCATTGCTTCCGATCCGTATGCTAACGAAAAAGGAGTATGCCCAGTTGCAGTTTTGTGAGTAGTTCTGTATGCCCATAGTGCAAGTGGTAGTTTATCGACCCAACCACCTTTTGCTCTTTCGAGTTGCTTTTTGATGGTTGATTTGATGATCTTGTTCACTGCTTCCACTTGCCCGTTTGCCTGCGGATGAGCTACTGCCGAAAAGCTTTTCTGGATTTTGAATCGTTTGCAAAAATCCTGGAATTCCTCACTTTCAAACTGAGTACCATTGTCTGTGATTATTTTCTGAGGCACACCGTATCTGCAAATGATATTCTTGGTCACAAAGCTTATCATTTTCTTAGAAGTGATAGTAGCCAATGGTTCAGCTTCAGCCCACTTAGTAAAATAATCAACCGCAACAATAGCATATTTAATCCCTGATTTAGCAGTTGGTAGCGGCCCAATGAGATCCATTCCCCAAATTGCAAATGGCCATGGACTGATCATCTGTGTGAGTTCGGTAGAAGGTGCTCTAGGAATTTTGGCATATCTTTGGCACTTGTCACATTTTCGGGAGTAATCTGCGGCATCCCGATTAATTTCTGGCCAAAAATATCCGTATCGGAGAATTTTCTTTGCTAATGTTTGACCACCTGAATGATCACCGCATTCTCCTCCATGCACTTCAGTTAGGATTGTTTTGGACTCTTCCCGGGATACACATCGAAGCAATGGCATTGAGAATCCTCGTCTGTATAATTGACCATCCTGGATTATATATCGAGAAGCTTTTCTCAGTAACTTTTGTCGTTCTTTAGAGTTTTCTGGTAAAGAGCCATTGAGTAGATACTTTGTTATTGGAGTCATCCATGATTCTTGCTCTTGCGACATACTCATAACCCAATCGATATCCATTTCATCAATGCTCGGATTTGACAAAACTTCCACTGGAACTAACCCTAAGGATTGGGCTTCGCCAGAACTTGAGTATTTTGCGAGAGAATCTGCTTTCATGTTTTCTTCTCGAGGAATATGACTTATCGTGTAATGGTCGAATTCACATAAAAGTTCCCAAGCCTTTGACACATAAGCGGGCAGATTTCCTCCTTTCGTTTGAAACTCCTTCTTGACTTGGCATACTATAAGCTGCGAATCACTGAAGATCTGTAACGCTCGAATGTTTAGTTCTTTAGCAATTTTCAAACCAGCAATCAGAGCTTCATATTCTGCTTCATTGTTTGTTGAAGGAAATTCTAATCTTAGCGCATAGCATAATGACCGGCCTTCAGGAGTTTCAAGAACAATTCCAGCACCTGAACAGTAATCATTTCTTGCGCCATCTACAAATAACTTCCATTGGGTTGGGGAGTTCTCGATTGTTTCTTCCTCGCTGTTACCCTTGTCTGTAAATTCTGCAATAAAATCTGCCAAAGCTTGTCCGTTGATCGCTTTTCTAGGATGATAAGTGATGTCATATTGGCTCAATTCAATATTCCACTTTAAAAGGCGGCCCGAAGTCTCAGGGCGAAACAAGACTTGCTTTAAAGGTTGATCAGTGAGGACTCTGATAGGATGAGCCTGGAAATATTGCCTCAACTTTCTTGAGGCAATCAATAGACAATAGGCGAGTTTTTCCAACTTGGAGTAATTCATTTCTGCCCCAGTGAGTCTTTTGCTGATATAGTAAACTGGATGTTGAATCCTTTTGTCTTCCCGTACCAGCGCTGCACTTAAAGCATGAGATGAAACTGCCAAGTATATAAGGAGATCCTCGCCATCGCCGGGCCTAGAAAGTATTGGAGGCGTTTCCATATGTTGAATCAATTCTTCAAAGGCTTTCTGGCATTCGGGAGTCCAGTCAAAGTTTTTCTTTCCTTTCTTTAGAGCGTCGAAGAATGGAATGCATTTATCAGTGGCTTTGGATATGAACCGACTTAAGGCGGCAATTTTTCCATTGAGACTTTGCAATTCCCTCTTTGTTTTAGGAGCTTTGACTTCTTTTAAAGCAGTGATTTGAGCTGGACTAGCTTCAATGCCCCTAGCGCTCACGATGAAACCCAAGAACTTTCCAGATTCTACCCCGAAAGAACATTTTAAAGGGTTAAGCTTCATTCCGTAACTTCGGAGGATTGCGAACATTTCTGCTAAGTGTTCGATGTGATCCACTGCTTTCTTAGATTTTACTAGCATGTCATCAACGTAAACTTCCATAGTCTTTCCCAACTGCGGTTTGAACATAGCATTGACCAGTCTTTGGTATGTTGCCCCCGCATTCTTCAACCCAAAGGGCATAACTCTGTAACAGTAAAGACCGACATCGGTGATAAAGCTTGTGTCCTCCTGATCTGGCTCATGCATCATGATCTGATTATATCCGGAGTAGGCATCCATAAAAGACAACAATTCATGACCCGCTGTTCCATCTACCAGTTGATCGATCCTGGGTAATGGGAAGCTGTCTTTGGGACAGGCCTTGTTTAGATCTGAAAAGTCGATGCACACTCTCCATTTACCATTGGCCTTCTTAACCAGCACTGGATTTGAAACCCAATTTGGATAGGTAGATTCTCTGATGAAATTATTCTCCATGAGCCGGTCAACTTCCTCTTTCAATGCTGTCGACCTTTCTGGACCTTGGATTCTTCTTTTCTGCTTTACTGGCGTGAACTTTGGGTCAATATTCAGAGCATGTACCGCAACTTCTGGGGATATTCCGCACATATCGGCATGGGTCCAAGCGAAAACATCCAGGTTTGCTTTCAAAAAAGATATCAAGGCATTCTGAACTGACACATTAAGTTGTGAACCCACATTCAGCATCTTGTTTGGGTCCTTCAGATCAACGGGCACCGGTATCGTTGTTTCTGCTGGTACCACCCTACTCTCCCCCGCACTGGCCTTTCTAGGATCCATCACTTTTCGTGCCCCGCTATGCTCGCCAGTGCAGGGTCCGCCCTGTAGTTGCTATAGGGTTGGTGTTTTGATGCGGATTGGGGTTGCCGCATCTTTTCCCATTTCTCTTTTTCTTGACTCTCGCAGCTCTGTCCAATAACATTCTCGCGCAACATTTTGATCCCCTTTTATAACTCCTACTCCATTGTCAGTAGGAAATTTAATAGTGAGGCACCACGGGGCTAGGATAGCCTTGAATGCTGCGAGTGTTGGACGGCCAAGAAAGGCATTATAAGCAGAATATTCATCGACGATCACAAAAGTTTGTCTGCGGACCACTTTCCTTTCTCCTTCTCCAAGTTCAACAGGTAGATCAATGGTCCCAACTGGTTGCTTTGGCTCCCCAGTGAAGCCAACAATCTTCTGAGATGAGGCTTGCACATCCGCCATCGGGATTTTCATCTGGTCAAACGTTTTCTTGAAGAGGATGTTGCAAGATGCGCCGCAGTCAATAAGAACTCTTCTGACAATAGCCGGTCCAATACCGGCCGAGATGACTAACGGGTCCAAAGTAGGGGCCTCAATGCCCGTGGAATCTCTAGCCCTGAACACAATATCATCATTAAAAGTCCTTTGTTGTTTCAGGGGTGTAGAGTCCTCTAAAACAAAGACATTCTCTTCAGTTGGCACATGTTTCAGAGCTCGAGTGTACCTCTCCATTTCACCCCAGCTTCTGCCTGCTGGGTGGGGTCCTCCTGTGATGACATTAATAACTGGCCTTCCAGATTCATGTCCTGCGGCCTTCTCATTTGTCCTGGGCTGATGAGCAAGAGCTTGTTGCCCCTGACTTGACGAAGCAGGATCATTACCACTCTTCTTCACAAATTGCTGCAGCTTATTTTCTCTTAGCAATTCTTCGATTATATTTTTCAATTGACGGCAGTCGTCTGTGTCATGACCAGGCTGATTATGGAAGCGACAGAACTTCCCACTTTGCACAGCTTTTCTTCCGGTTCTGAGAACAGGAGGTTTGGGAAACTCAAAAGAGTCTTTTGTAGCCAGGTAGATGCGCTCTGGTGTCTCTAACAAAGGAGTATATTCTGATGGCTTGAAGGATCGAGGCTTCTTTGAATTGTGTTGTTTCCTTCCATCATTATTTTCTCTTTTCTGTCCCACAGATCCATTCTTACGTGGCGCAGCAGTGTTGTCTTCAGCTTTCTCTACTGTTGCCTTTGCCGGGACAGGACGGCTTTCCAAACGCATGAATTCATCCGCCTTTTTGTAGAACTTTTCCAGAGAATTTGGCTCCTTCATGTTCAGCCACTTTCCGAATTCACTTGACTTATCAATAGCTCTCATCAAATAGGTCAAGACCATGCGGGGTTCTGCATTATCCACCTCAGCTAACGCTATATTAAAGCGATTTAAAAAAGACTTGATAGTTTCCCCCGGATTCTGTTCCAAACCGGATAACGACATGATGTCTTTTGCCTTTGAAGCATATAGCCTAAATTGCTCTTTAAATTTCCTGGTTAGGTCTGAAAACTGATCGATGGACCGGACAGGTAGTTTTGTGAACCAAAGCAGAGCTACCCCTTCCAAATACACAGGAAAATAGCGGCATTTTATCTCGTCAGAAGCTCTGGCACCTGTCATGTGCCAATCATATTTGTACAGGAACTCATTTGGATCACTTGTCCCTTTGTAAGCTGGAATGGTCGGAGGGACGAACTTCCTTGGGAATTCAGCTTTTAGGATCTTTTCAGTAAACGGAGTCTTGCTCGGAGCGAAACCCCACTCTTTCTCATCTTCGACCCTTTGCATACTTTCTTTCATAATCTGTCGAACCATACCAGAAAGATATTCTTCGTCATTCCTATTTCTGGATCCTCCAGCCTCAGGCAATGTCCGTTCAAAGGGGCTAGCAGCCCTTTCGGGAATGTTTCTAGTTTCAGCATCATGGACATTACCGACAAAGTTCCTTTCATTATTCGCAGGTTGACGGTTTGCCCCGAGCAAATCGTTTAACCTATTCAGAATCAGAGCATTCTGAGCATTCTGAGCTTCCAATTGCGCGTTCTGGGCATTTATTTGCTGATTCAACCCAAAGATAGCAGCGTCCAATTCCGCTTTTGAAACTCCAACAGCTGGAGTGGCTTGATTTGGTGTTGGGGAAGCGGAGGTTCCCTCTTGAATGTTTGCAGATCTCACAGATTTACTTTTCCTTCCAGGAGCCATGATTTCGGATAGACTTCTGGTTCTTAAAGAAACTTTATCTACAAATCTTTCTGAAGCAATGATGATAGATGTCCTGAGTTCAATTCTCAGTGAAAGCACCAAAATGTTAACGCTCAAATTTAAACGCTAACACCCTGGTGTATAGGATGTGATTGTGAAAGCACCACCCGTTCGTACGGGAAACAGAAATAAGCAGAGAGTATGCAGAAAAACAGTAAGAGACACAGTATTTATAGTGGTTCGGCTTATAATCCAGCCTACGTCCACTTTAATCTCTTTATCACTAGTTTGATTACAATCCTTTACAAAATCTTTCAATTACAACACATTTCAAGTGATGGGATATGTAAAACAAGTAGCTCAAGCTTTAACAATCATCTTCAAATCCATGGTGAATGTAGATGATTTCTTCATGGAGTTCTTTTAGAAGTTTGTTGGATCTCAAAAGCTTTGAAGTAGTCTGGAATTCGGCAGAGTAATGGCGCCTGAAATTGATCCACCCCCCCCAAAGTCCTTTGAATGTTGGAGGTAGGTTGGTATTTATAGGCAAAGATTTTGGACCTAAACTCGGTCTTAACTCCTCGCCGATCTAGTTAAGTCGCGGCCGACTTATAGGAGCTCTGATATGGTCAAGCTGTGTTGATCCTTCTTCGCTGAATTTGCACAAGTCCTAAGTTGTCTCCGACTTAGACTAAGTCGCCTCCGGTCTAACGCGCTACGCTTTAAATGGTTGAACCGCTTCTCCCTTCATCTCTCTGGATCGGTCGCGATTCATCGTAGTTAGGTCGGCACCATGTGAGGCATTGGGTCGGCAATTATGTGAGGCATTGGGTCGGCAACCATGCTAAGTCGGACCCCTTTCTAATTAGCTAGGTCGGCCACCCTCTAATTAGTTAGGTCGGTTATCTCTTTAAGTCCTGAGCTATTTTAGGTCGGTCATTCTTGTTAGAGCATTAGGTCGGCAAGTCATGCGAATGGTTAGGTCGGCCTGCTTTTTAAGCCTTAAGCAGTTAGGTCGGTATCTCTTGGGTCGGTGCCATCTCCACACACTAGACCTGCTGAGTCGTAACCGAGATAGGACAGTTACATCCAGGGTTACGTTGCCGTCGCAGCAAAAGTCCATGTAACTGTAGGCTCTCAGCGGCCTCTCGATTACGCCATGGATCCCCACACACAACAGATCACAGTTACACCTAGGGTTACGTTGCCGTCACAGCAAAAGTCCATGTAACTGCAGGCTCTCAGCGGCCCTCTGATTTTCGCTGTTCAAATGAAACTTCTCCACTCCAACATAGGTCGCAGTCTGCCGATATAAAATCAAACACAGACCGTTGGCTCTCAGCGGCACACACGACTTTCGCTATGTTATACCATAGATCGCGGTCTACCGATATAAAATCAAACGTAGACCTTGGCTCTCAGCGACACACCCGACTTTCGCTATGGTATACTCTACTCACAATCCCCAGGAACTAGTTTAGTCCGGACTCCTCACAGGATCAACTTTAGAACCCCCCCTGGGGCTCAAGGCAGCATCACCCAATGGTACTCCTGAGAAGTTCATTCCAAGGGAGCGCCTTTTTCCCCAGAGCCATCATCAAAACATTTTATACTATACATATATAGTATCTTCAAATCATACACCTAGTATGATATCATACAAAGCTTCTTTACACAAAATCGATTATCCCAAAATCGATAATTCTCAAACTAGGCTTTCCAAATTCAGTATTGATTTTACCTAAAAATCAAAATCCTTTCCAAATCCATAGGTTCTCAAAACCCTTTTCCAAAATCCTCATATGATCCTTTATATATATATATATATATATATATATATATATATATATATATTCAGACATATAAGATCTTTTAAAACTTTGGATCATTTCAAACTTGTATAAAACTCCTTTTATACTTCAAACATTTTCCAAATCCTTTCCTTCTGGCAATAGATTCATCAAGGGGAGTTTTATCTTATATAACAAAGATATATAACTTCGTTTACTCAAAATCAAGTATTCGAATTTGATTATTCCCTTCAATATCATTTCATTTAAATCCGTACGATGTACACATACCATCCGTATGCTATACCAATCTGATCGCTCACTCGATCACACAATTCCATTTCCGAACTAGTATCGTCCACCCGACTTCCTAGTGCGGACACAGATCTGGTTTCTTGATCAGAAACCGTCATTCTCCTTGCATAGTCATAACTATGATAGAGAATATACAGAACCAATCAAAAATCCATATCCAGGTTCGCCGTCGAGAATCGAGTGAAAAATCCCACTCGGATCGATAAGACTATCTCGAAATTCTATGCTCGAATCTGGATCACATTACTATGCAAATAGAATAACATACGTACACCCTACGTATTTATCTTTATTGGTTATTAGCCAAATCAATTCCATTTCTATTCACATTCAATTCACTTACTCATAATTGCTTCAATCCATTTGGGTTATCACCTCTATTCTTATTTCGATTGGGTATCCATTCAATAACAGTTTAAACTCCGTCCAGTTTAAATTTAGAAAATAACTTGAAAAAATTAAAAATAGATAAGTAGTTGGAAAATAATTACTAGTTCGTAAAATAGGTGTAAAATACTTAGAAAATAGCCTAAAATAATTATAAAAATTTAGATAATTGCAAAATAATATTATGATAGTAATTAGTTTTGTAAAACAGTTGGAATATAGTAATTAACTTATAAAATAGTTGGAAACAGTTTCAAAAATAATTGTAAAACAAATATAAGATAGTTTAGCTTTTAAAGAAAAGTTGTATATATAATAAATAGCTTTGAAAATAGATTTATATTACAACAATTTATATCAAAAATAGTCCAGAGTCAAAACTGCTCACTTCCCAATCTCCATTCTCATCAATTCAATTTAAATTTCCTCTTCAATTTAAATTAACCCAATTCCAATTTAAATAATTCCAATTTCCATTGGACTTGATTTATTCCAAATTCAAGTTGAATTAATTCTCTATCCCCTTTCAAATTTAAATCAAATTCTATTTGATTTTAGACATATTCAACTTTAATTACAATCCCAAGTTATTCCAATCACTTTGGACTAATATCCATTCAATTAAACCCACTTCAATTTCAAATCATTTCAAATTAATCCAATTCAAATTTTCCATTTGAATTTTATACTTATACATCTTAAATCACACATTCAATTAATTCAAATCAAATTCCATTTGAACTATTTTCAATTCAAATTTTAAACCATCTCGAATTATATAAATTCGAGTTAATATTTCAAATGCTGATTTAATTCCTTTAAATCAAATTACCTTTTTAATCCCAACAATGGATTACCATACTCCATTTCTCATTTATTTAAACAAATCTAATTCACAACTTAAAGATTTTTAACAACAATAGGATGATATCATCTAATTTATTTTAAAACATCCATTCATTTTCAATTTCTAGATCTCAAACCCAATTTGAGATCACTCAAACTCCCTAATTCAAATCAACCATTTAACTTACCAAGTTAAATCTCAATATCATCTTGAAATTCCCCAATCATGTTGATCATTCCAACTTATTTAACTTCTTCCAAGTTAAATTCAATTTACTTAATCCAGTTAACCTCACCCAGTTTGAAATTCCATTTCAAATTTTGAACTTTTCATAAATAATCTCCCCACTTATTAAGTTCAAAAACTTATCACTTTGGGTATCATATCTTATTCCAAATTTAAAACTCAATATTTAGAGTTTATCTCAAGCCATCGGTAACGACCCGATATTTTCAACCATTCGCATCCATTATAAGTGTATAGGTAGACACTCATGCCGGAATTGGATAGCTCAAAATACCGCGTTGTAAATAAAAATTTGGCAAATCTCAGAATATACAGTAAATAAAATCACAGATCACAGACACAGAGTATATAAAAATGCAGCGGAAGAAAAAGAGATAGTAGTTCATGAAGCTACTATATAAATATGAGATACATCAGAGTTAAATAAGATACAACAGAAGAGTAACAGGATACATCAGGTACAAATCAGATACATCACTGAACCACTGGATACTGAAACAAAATAGATGGCTGGATCTTCAAGGAAAGCTCCAACGCCGAAGGTGAATCTGGAATGCTAACTCACTCAATCTGACCCGAGCGTAAAGCAAAACACAAAACCCTCGAGTCAGGACATAAATACTTATAAACTATAAATCAACTCAAGTGAATAGTAACAAAATGCATCAGTAACTTAAAGGATGCTTGGGACCGCCCATCCTCTAAGGATCTGTTAAACTATTTACTATGTAGTAATATACGCTATATACGGTAGTTTCTAATCAGTAAAGTATAATCATATAGAAAATAGTGTTAAGGGGATGGTGAACGTTAACGCGGTCGGATCTTTAAAACCAAAATCTTAGTGGGCTCGATATAAGGATATGACACGGCACGCGAGGTAATGCCAGCGTGGATACCCCGTTTGCACTCCGGACCGGTGGTGACGGCAAGCCAGCAGCTTCCGCCCACCTCGAACAATACCCCCGAATCAAAGTGGCGCCACCGAATCGAATCACAACAGTAATAGAATAGTTTCCGATGGAGCATGCTCGATGAAAGGGTGCGACCCTTTGTGTAGCCCGGTATAGCTCCTGTTTTAGTCATATATGCCAACTCATGGGAGTTGGGTCCACGTAATATACCTCGAGAATGTCGCCACCATCCTACTTCATTCTGGAATCACCACCGCGTACACAGTTGTTAAAGTGGTTTTCGGTATTGTCCGGCTATAAGACAATATCCGATCCCGGTCTCTTTAACAACCAATCGTTATTATAACCCATGGATATTTATTTCAAATAATTTATACTTTCTAGACCAAAATATCATACTCATTTCAAAACAATATCACAATTGTATCATTTCCATTTCAAAAATAATTCAATATTATATCATTCAAATAAAACCCAAATTTTCAAATCATTGAATATTTCTTTAAATTTATTAAACTTGAAATATTCCTTTAAATTATCATAGCATTTTGGAAATGTTACCTTAAGTAATCATAGCATTTTTGGAATGTACTATTTTCCACTTTACATTGTATATAATCAAAGTATTGATAAGCTTAAAATTTTAACATGTCAATTTATCATAGCCTTATAGTTAAATAAACTTTCTTACTGTAATATACAATTTAGACCGAAATTCTTATGTTAAGATAAAAGCACCTTATTAACTTACATTATTATTACAATAAAGAAACTTTATTATTTTAATCATTTAAAGTATGCCATTCACATAAATTGAAACTTGCTTATCAAATGTACGTTATCAACTTACATTTTATTATTACAGTAAGTAACATTTATCATTTTAATCAATTTAAATTACACCATTACATTGATTAAAATCTACGTGTCAAATGTACGTTTTAAATTTTATATTCCTATTACAATAATGAACATTTATTAATTTAAATCAATACCACACAACTTAAAACTTTACATGTTTCTTTCTTAATTAAAACTTTACATGTTCTTGCATTAATTAAAACTTTCATGTTCTCTCATTAATTATGACTTTACACGTTTCTTTCATTAATTAAAAACTTATACGTTTCTTTCATTAATTAAAACTTATACCTTTCTTTCATTAATTAGGAATTTACATGTTCCTATCATTAATTAGAACACCATACGTTCTTTCATAAATTAAAACCTATATGTTTCTTTCATAAATTAAAACCTGTACGTTTCTTTCATAAATTAAAACCTGTACGTTTCTTTCATAAATTAAAACCTGTACGTTTCTTTCATAAATTAAAACCTATACGTTGCTTTCATAAATTAAACCTATACGTTCCTTTAATAAATTAAAACCTATACGTTTCTTTCATAAATTAAAACCTATACGTTTCTTTCATAAGTTAAAACCTATACGTTTCTTTCATAAATTAAAACTTAACATTTCGGATTTATATTAGCATTTCACAAATTTAACTAAACTTCCAGTTTATTTAATTAATTTAACATCTTTAGTTAAAACTCAAATTTCACATTTTCAAGTCAACTTATATTTTAAAATTTCATTTTCAACAGTCATTTATTCAACCACTTAAATTTATAGAAAATCAATAATTCTTTAATAAATCACTTAAATTCAAATATAAATCAATTTATCATATTTACCATTTTCCAAATAAAATTAAAGTCCATTTTATTCATGTAACTTAAATATCATTTTTAGTCAAAATTCCAAATTTCAAACATAAGTTATATTTCAAAATCCAGTTAATCCATTCATAAATTACATTTTTAACACATAGAAAAATCATAATTTATTTATTTTAAAACCTTTCAAAATCTATTTAAATCAAATTTCATAATATAATATTTTTAAAATACTTAAAATATTCAAAGCACTTTATAGAATAACCACGGGGCTGTATATAGTTTTCTAACCTAGGTCAAGTGATACGGAAATGTATCATTTCAATCCGCAGTTTAAAAGGTAAAAATCCGGGTTCTATCATTTCAAACCCGCAATCCCAAGTTTAAATAAATAAATAAAATAACTCAGGCCTATCATTTCAGCCCATAACATTTTTTCTAACAGGGAACTTGCAGTGTGATCATATACAGAAATAATATAAACAAGGTCAATATCACAATATACAGTCATATATCAGACGTCAGGTGAAAATTTACAGTTTTAACATGGTAATAACATGGTAATAACATGGCGTAGCATATCATATGATCATCATTAACTTGCATAAACATTTTACATTACTAAACACTTGTCATCAATCCACTTTTCACAAGTATATATGTCAGAGTGAGAAAGACTCACCTTTTTCAAAGCTAGAGACCAAAACAACATACAAGCACGACTCCAAAGGCACGACAAGCAATATTTCACGACTTTTGATTTGAGTTGAAAGATATCCAAGATATGATTTTGTATCATCAACCCAAAACAAAACAAACCAGACAATATATAAACATTCAACATAAAATAACATTGAAACAATTTTGAAATACAAAGCGAAATGAACAAGATAGACTGGACCTTGCTTCAACCACTTCAATGCTTGGCCTAAGGGACACTTATGCTTGGATATGATAATGCTTTGGCTCAGGTATGACATCATATAGGTCATGTTTAACATCATATAGGCAAGGCAACAAGTGGAGATGAAGGGAATGAGGCAACAATGGTCAAAAACATTGTTTTTAGGCATGTAGGTTGCAATTTGAAGGGTTTGGCCACCATAGATGGCTCGGCCATGGTCATGGTTGGTGGAGTAGATGGTGTTGGAGGCATGGAAGAGATGTAGGAGTTTGTGGCTGCGGCTATGGAGAAGAGGCCGATCCAAACTTAGAAGAGAAACAAGGAAAAATTGCATAGAAAAGTAAGAAAAGTAGAAAGAAGAGAGGGATTTACCTAATTTTTTTTTTCTTCAAGGTGGAGGCCATGATTTTTTAGGGTTTTGGGGCTTCAAAAATTTGTGAATGACAAGAGGAAGTCGGTTGCAAAGGATCGGGAAAGGAATGGCTAAGATGAATTGATGTATTAATGACAGAAGAAACTGCAAAAGAAACGGATAAAACGTTTTTCCGTTTCTTAGCTCTTAACCCTTTCAAATTTCTCATATATATTTATATACATCCAAATGACTGAAAATAATTAAAATCTCAGTTAAAATTCGAAAATATAAAAGATAAACAAAATATTAAAAATTAAATATTAATTAGATATGATTAAATAAGAAAAATAGCACAGAAAAATGAAAACTAGACTTAAGAATTAGAAATAACTTCAATACACTTTGGAAAAATTTACTTAAATTTAAATACATGTAAAATGAATAAAATAAAGTAAAACACAGCAAATAAAAGTGAGTGCATAAAATAAATAAATAAATTTTAATTATATATAATTAAAATAAGAAAATGGCTTAAAATTGTAGACTGGGCTTTAAAATTAGAAATAAATCCAAATGAACTTTAGAAAATCTTCATGGACTTGTAAAATATTTATAACAAATAAAATAACAAAAAATAAAAGTGCATTCACAAAAAAAAATTTATTAAATACAATTTATATGAAGAAAATGGCAGAAAATTAGAAAACAGCCTTTAAAAATAGGAAATAAATACAGTAAATTTTGGAAAAATTCTATTATCATTTGAAAATATTTAAAAGTCAAAATATACATAATAAAACATATTATCACATAATAAAATAAAATATAACCAAGAAGAAGTAATTTATACAATTTAAAATAGTCATTGTTAAATAACCCTATATACGCACAATATTGTAAAGGGTATAACTTTCACAATTTACATCCAATTTCAACGAAACGAAAAGTGGTGTTCTTAGAATTTTATGTACTTTCATAATAAAAGAAAAAATTAAATTTTTAAACTTTTAAAATTTTAAGTTGAAAGTCACAGTTTGACTATTTTGACCAAAATCAGCATTTCAGGCAAATATTTCAACTTACACAAGTTTGGGATTATAACTCATAATAATCAAGATTATATTTAAATAATAAATTTAATCATTTCAAATAAGTAAAAATAATTTTTTTTTAAACCAAAATTTTACATTAAAATAATTAAAATATACAATAAAATAATTACAAAATATAGGGTTGTTACACTCTCCCCCACTCAAAACTTTTCGTCCCCGAAAAGGAATGAGGTACGAGAAAGCACAGAAAAAGATAGAGTGAAATAAGGTTAGGACAAGATGACAAGGAGAATGAAATTATACATGTTGGCTATTGTTATAGGTAAGTTTCACAAGGTGGAGCTGACCTTTCCAAGATTCTCCAAAATTAAGAACACAGGCACGAAAAAGGTGGATTCAAAATGATTACCAAAGATCTATCAAAGATTATAGAAAGATTCCTATACCAATCTATAGCAAGATAAGGAGGAGGAGGATAACAAAAAAATAGTTTGGAAAACAAAATAAGGAAATAGATTTGAAAGCATGGAAATTTCAACTTAAATAGAGAATAAATCTTTACACAAGTTAAATAAATCTTAACTATCTCGAATTTCATTATCTTATTATCCAATCATCATAAATTAACAAATTTCAAAACCATGGGTTTGAAAAATAATCATTTATTACACTCACAATGTATTTAATAAATTTAATTCTGCTTTATTCCTAAATAAAACTAAATTTATTCCTTTCACTATATTTATCACTTATGTTAAACATACTTACACTTAATATAACTGCTTTCTTTTATTCTTAGTTCTTTTAATATTATTTTGTTATAAGTTATTCAATTACCCTTTATTATATTTACCTCTGTTAATCGTTTTATAATTAAAATTTAAGTGTATAACATTTATTATAACCACTCAAATTTTATTTATAAAATCTTTTTATATTGTATATTACCCAATTACATTGTTAACTTCTGAAATTAAGGTAAGTTATATTGGAATGAAATTGTGTCATACAAATAAAACTTTCCAATTCAATTATCTCAAGTTTAATCATTTATCCAAATTTTTTGATTTTCTTTTTATAATTTGAATTATTGTTAAAAATAAAATTTAAGAACTAAATTTTCGATTTCTTCAAACCATTTAGAAATAAGTAATAATATATATATAATATGTCAAATCAAATTTCAATCATATATCTATATATATTATAAATTAAGTCATATGTTAGAAATTCAAATCAATTTTGTTATCCCAACTTTTGGCAAAGTTGAGATACCCAAGATTTACTAAAAATCGATGATTATTACTCTTGGATGTCGACCATGCATTGCAGGATAACCATGGATATCGATGAATTTTGTCCAGCTCCGGATCGGGCCACAATTGATAGGACATGACAAGAGAGATCATAGAAGTCCGCACCTCAAATTTCAAGTCAATCCGAGGTCGTATGCTCAAGTTATGATGGATTCGACTTAAGAGGAACGGACGTTGTCCAGTTCGAACCCATCACAGAGGTCCAGTTCGAACCCATCACGAAGTCCAGTTCAAACCCATCACAGAGGTCCAGTTCGAACCCATCACGAAGTCCAGTTCGAACCCATCACGAAGTCAAGTTCGAGCCCATCACGAAGTCCAGTTCGAACCCATCACGAAGTCCAGTTCGAACCCATCACGAAGTCCAGTTCGAACCCATCACGAAGTCCAGTTCGAACCCACTGGGTCAACCAACCATGATGAAGTGTCTTCCATCGGTTCGAATGCGCCGAGATATATGGAGTCGAAGCATTCAACTCGGAGCGAAAGCCGGATCGAAGCGAAGTGTGCGCTCCACGTCGACACGAAGACACGTGCCACCATGGATTCAAAACCATCGGTTCGAAAGCATGGTTTCGAACCAAACAGCCATGCAATAAACCCCATTTTGAATCCATCATATCTTCCAATCTACTGATCCAAATGCAACGAAATTTTCAAAGTAGCTTACATACAAGATAAAGATTGCTCCTGCCAAGTTTCAGCTCGATTGGACCATTTCTTGATGGGTTCGAAATCACTTCGAAACGATGTTAGATCGAGACGAAACTTGGTGGGGTCGGTCGCGTGGGCCCACTCACGTGCCAGAAGAAGTCTCCCGAAGTTTGAGCGAGATCTGGGCCTCCAACACCTATAAATAGAGCCCCAGAGCCAACAGAAAAAGGGTCTTTTCGGAGCTTCCGCCATCGAACGTCCAGACTCTGCCGGATTTGATTCTACTTGCAACCATCACTGTTGTAAACGATTTACTTCACTATAATCGCTATAATTGACTGTAATCAGCAAGGATAATCAATAAAAAGGAAAACCTTTGAAGTGGACGTAGGCCGGAGATAGCCGAACCACTATAAATCGTGTGTTCTTATTTATAATTCCTGTTTTGCTGCTTAGATCTTTGATTTGTGTTTGAATATTGCTGATTTATATTCATACACTGGTGCTTTCACAATCATTGGGGTTTGTGACAAATTTTGGCGCAAACACTTTGGTGCTTTCACTGAGAAGGACTAGCACCCGCTACATTCAGAGTTCAAATTCAAGAGTTCTAAGACTTCCAATTCAGAGACAATGACTCGACAAACAAGACAAAGGGTTGATAGGAGCCTACAAGGAGGAAGCCAAGAAGCATCCTCCGGATCAAGAGAAGGACAAGCTTCCGTCTACATCACAAAAGACGAAATGGAGGCTATGGCTAATTCATTGCGAGAAAGCATGATGAAGAGTCAACAGGAGATGCTGCAGAATTTCCTCGAGCAAATGAGGGCGGCGAACGTGCAAAACCTTGGACCAACTACAACAACTGCGAGTGCGGGACAAGGAATCAGGATTGCGGGAGCTAATGAGGGTCAGGTTCAAGACCAGAATTCAGGAGTTGAAGGTGATGAACAAGGACTTAGGGGCAGACCCTCGGGATCCGATACTGGAAGACCAACGGACGGAGCTCAACAAGCGGGAGCCAATGCATATGCTAACGAGCCACCAGAAGAATATGTACCAGAATTCCCTTCAAGGCTCGGGGGGCAGGATAGGAACTTAACCAGGGGCCAACCCCTAGATGGAGACGAGAGAATGATTGGCCTGATGCGAAGAATTATGAGAGGAGGATTGCCTAGCGGAGGGCTGGAAGAAGTTAGTCGGAGTCCGTTCACTCCGAATATCCGAAACGCAAGGAACCCTCCAAAATTCAAATTGCCAACGCTAGAACCTTATGACGGGAGATCAGACCCGACCATGCATATTACCAGATATATCAGGCACATGGAAGTACTGGGGGCATCCGAGGAAGTGATGACACGATGCTTCCCTCTATATTTATCAGATTTAGCTGCACTATGGTTCAGACAACTGGAGACTGGATCGATAGGAACATGGAGCGAGCTTGTGGACTGCTTCATGAGACAGTTCAGGGTCCATGTGACGCGACCCGAGAGTGTAATGACTTTAGCCTCGATCAAGCAAAGGACCGGAGAGTCCATAAAAGATTTTCTATTAAGATTCAATGTGACCGTGACCTCTGTAGATCGCCCGGATCCATCAATGATTTTAATGGCGGCGGTGGCAGGAGTCGCGGAAGGTACCAAATTTAAAGATTCTCTAACTAAAGATCCACCGCAAGATCTTGGAGGATTCTTTCATAAAGCTGAAAAGTTCATCCGATTAGAAGAATCACGAGTCGAGAGTCGTGAAATAAATACCGCACAAAGCATAGGAACCTCCAGAGAACAGTCCGGAGCGGACAAGGGAAAGAGGAAACAGGATGACAAACATGATGGTCCTGATAAACGAAAGAAATTCCGAGAACCAAGATTTAGGCAGTACACCGATCTGACTGCAGGCCTAGAAAGAATCTACACTGAAACTAGGGGGCAACTCCCCTATGAAAGCCACATATAAGGGATCCCACCGAGCGGGAGCGCAGGACTGGAAAATACTGCCTATTCCATGAGCTGGAAGGGCACACTACAGATGAATGCCGCCACCTAAAGGATGAGGTGGAAGAACATGCCAGGGGTGGTAGATTGCCACAATTTGTCAGAGAAAGGACTGCGGCGGTAAGGCCAGAACAACTACCGCCTCCACCTAACAGGAACGATCCTGGATCGGGATCACGACTCGTAATCCACTGATTGAAGATGGCGAGGGCCAAGTCCGTGATTTGAACTTTGGTCGAATAATTTCATTTAGATTTATTTTTAGAATAAAACGGTTACTCCACTTACACATGTACGGGAACCAGAGAGATCCCTAGGCATGCTCGGAGATGGAGATAAACCGATATGCCCGGAGAGGCAATGTTTAGCTTTTTTATGATGTTTGAGATTGAACATCTAGAACTCGAATTTTAATAAATAAATTAGAACTTCTTACAATAAACCTTTTGACCGGAGAGTCAAAGGATGAACATTAAATTTCAATATAAACGTGATCGCTTTATGACCCTACCCGGAGAGGCGGGCTCCGGAGTGCAAGAAGTGAGTTGCTTCGCCGGAGAGCGACAGGGTCAACTCATTTAAGCGCTATTTCCCCTTCACCGGAGAGTGACAGGATGGGATCTAGCAAGAGCCAGGAGAGGCTATGATCGGTCTCGAACGACCAAGATATCGCTTAATGTTCAGATACACTGAACCGTAGTGCAAGAAGTGAGTTGCTTCGCCGGAGAGCGACAGGATCAACTCACTTAAGCGCTGTTTCCCCTTCACCAGAGAGTGACAGGATGGGATCCAGCAAGAGCCCGGAGAGGCTATGATCGGTCTAGAACGACCATGACATCTTTATATGTCCTAACCGGGACCAGAGTGAAAGGGATAGAAGGCAACGCCAGAGTGCAATAGGATCTTTCTATTCAATCACTAAGTCTAGAATGGACTTAGTAAGTGTTCTGAGTAACCAATAATAGTCCGGAGAGACTATGAAACTTCATCCTCAACTTCTACGGAAAGAACGAATGCTAATTCGGCTTCGAACAGCCACAAACTTGATTGATAACATCACAGCTATGGATGAAACATGAATTTACTATACTCGATTTAAGACTGTTCAAAACATACCTTTTACAAAACGGCATGTTTTGGGGGGCAAAGTGTTATCCCAACTTTTGGCAAAGTTGAGATACCCAAGATTTACTAAAAATCGATGATTATTATTCTTGAATGTCGACCATGCATTGCAGGATAACCATGGATATCGATGAATTTTGTCCGGGTCCGGATCGGGCCACAAATGATAGGACATGACAAGAGAGATCATAGAAGTCCGCACCTCAAATTTCAAGTCAATCCGAGGTCGTATGCTCAAGTTATGATGGATTCGAGTTAAGAGGAATGGCCGTTGTCCAGTTCGAACCCATCACAGAGGTCCAGTTCGAACCCATCACGAAGTCCAGTTCAAACCCATCACAGAGGTCCAGTTCGAACCCATCACGAAGTCCAGTTCGAACCCATCACAGAGGTCCAGTTCGAACCCATCACGAAGTCCAGTTCGAACCCATCACGAAGTCCAGTTCGAACCCACTGGGTCAACCAACCATGATGACGTGTCTTCCATCGGTTCGAATGCGCTGAGATATATGGAGTCGAAGCATTCAACTTGGAGCGAAACCCGGATCGAAGCGAAGTGTGCGCTCCACGTCGACACGAAGACACGTGCCACCATGGATTCAAAACCCTCGGTTCGAAAGCATGGTTTCGAACCAAACAGCCATGCAATAAACCCCATTTTGAATCCATCATATCTTCCAATCTACTGATCCAAATGCAACGAAATTTTCACAATAGCTTACATACAAGATAAAGATTGCTCCTGCCAAGTTTCAGCTCGATTGGACCATTTCTTGATGGGTTCGAAATCACTTCGAAACGATGTCAGATCGAGACGAAACTTGGTGGGGTCGGTCGCGTGGGCCCACTCACGTGCCAGAAGAAGTCTCCCGAAGTTTGAGCGAGATCTGGGCCTCCAACGCCTATAAATAGAGCCCCAGAGCCAACAGAAAAAGGGTCTTTTCGGAGCTTCCTCCATTGAACGTCCAGACTCTGCCGGATTTGATTCTACTTGCAACCATCACTGTTGTAAACGATTTACTTCACTATAATCGCTGTAATTGACTATAATCAGCAAGGATAATCAATAAAAAGGAAAACCTTTGAAGTGGACGTAGGCCGGAGATAGCTGAACCACTATAAATCGTGTGTTCTTATTTATAATTCCTGTTTTGCTGCTTAGATCTTTGATTTGTGTTTGAATATTGCTGATTTATATTCATACACCGGTGCTTTCACAATCATTGGGGTTTGTGACAAATTTTGGCGCAAACAAATTTAATTTCCCAAAACAAAGCTGTAACAAAACTACAGAACAGTCTCTTCACTTTGAAACTCAAAAATGAACGTCGATGATGCCGCAGTCATCACCGAAGTTATTTTCCAGCGACAAAGAGTAGAGTACTAATTTTAAACTTAAAATTCTTTGGAAACAAATTTCTATTTGAAAATATTTTAAATATTATATCCCTTTAAACTTTTAAACAAAAGGTTTGGAACCATCGAAAATTAAATTCTGAAATTTCTTTTTCTAAATTCATTTAAGTTCCCATATAAATTTATAAACAATTATTTATAAATTCATTTATAGAACAATAATTGATAAATCAAGTATTATCATTTAAATTATCAATTTGAATCATTTTATTAAGTTCCATAAATATATATATCAAAATTTTATTTCATTAACCAAAACAAAATTTAAAATAATATCGTGTCAGTTTGTTCTGTCAAAGTGTTTTAGAAATCCCATCGATAGCGTTGATCAGACAAATCGATCGGAAACCCAAATCAACATCAACAACTCCAACAACACAATAAAAAAATATAGATTGACAAATACAATTCGAAATGTTTGAAAATATGTTGGAAACAAAATACAAGATGATTAAATACAGAGTAGGGAGGTGAATAAGCTAAAATAAATCACGGGCAACCTTAATCGGGTCAACCGTGACTTAGAGTATAAGATCGAAGTGGATTTTCTGGGGTAAATCTACATTCGACCTCAAGAGATAGAGTTTGGGATAATAGGAGATACTAGCATCTAAACCGAGGATATAAAATTTTTAGTGAATCGATGCTGTTGTAAAGGAGTTTCACTCCTTTTACAAGAAATTTTTTGAGATTGGCGGGACCGCCAATTCACTATAAAGATCATTCGAAGTGGAGTTATGGGATACTCCAGAATCAAGTGAAGATGAGTAGCGGGGAATAAGAATGGATTTTTTGGAACCGCAGGGAACGTTCCAAAATTCAAAGGAATCGAGTCAAAAGAAAAAGATTCAACTCGAATGAAAGTGATTCTGTAATTACATCTACTCCATATGCTGAGTTTTACCTAGAGCTGCCAAAGCTCTGATACCAACTGTAACGACCCGATATTTTCAACCTTTCGCATCCATTATAAGTGTATAGGTAGACACTCATGCCGGAATTGGATAGCTCAAAATACCGCGTTGTAAATAAAAATTTGGCAAATCTCAGAATATACAGTAAATAAAATCACAGATCACAGACACAGAGTATATAAAAATGCAGCGGAAGAAAAAGAGATAGTAGTTCATGAAGCTACTATATAAATATGAGATACATTAGAGTTAAATAAGATACAACAGAAGAGTAACAGGATACATCAGGTACAAATCAGATACATCACTGAACCACTGGATACTGAAACAAAATAGATGGCTGGATCTTCAAGGAAAGCTCAAACGCCGAAGGTGAATCTGGAATGCTAACTCACTCAATCTGACCCGAGCGTAAAGCAAAACACAAAACCCTCGAGTCATGACATAAATACTTATAAACTGTAAATCAACTCAAGTGAACAGTAACAAAATGCATCAGTAACTTAAAGGATGTTTGAGACCGCCCATCCTCTAAGGATCCGTTAAACTATTTACTATGTAGTAATATACGCTATATACGGTAGTGTCTAATCAGTAAAATATAATCATATAGAAAATAGCGTTAAGGGGATGGTGAACCTTAACGCGGTCGGATCTTTAAAACCAAAATCGTAGTGGGCTCGATATAAGGATATGACACGGCACGCGAGGCAATGCTAGCGTGGATACACTGTTTGCACTCCCGGACCGGTGGTGACGGCAAGCCAGCAGCTTCCGCCCACCTCGAACAATACCCCCGAATCAAAGTGGCGCCACCGAATCGAATCAAAACAGTAATAGAATAGTTTTCGATGGAGCATGCTCGATGAAAGGAGTGCGACCCTTTGTGTAGCCCGGTATAGCTCCTGTTTTAGTCATATATGCCAACTCACGGGAGTTGGGTCCACGTAATATACCTCGAGAACGTCGCCACCATCCTACTTCATTCTGGAATCTCCACCGCGTACACAGTTGTTAAAGTGGTTTTCGGTATTGTCCGGCTATAAGACAATATCCGATCCCGGTCTCTTTAACAACCAATCGTTATTATAACCCATAGATATTTATTTCAAATAATTTATACTTTCAAGACCAAAATATCATACTCATTTCAAAACAATATCACAATTGTATCATTTCCATTTCAAAAATAATTCAATATTATATCATTCAAATAAAACCCAAATTTTTAAATCATTGAATATTTCTTTAAATTTATTAAACTTGAAATATTCCTTTAAATTATCATAGCATTTTGGAAATGTTACCTTAAGGAATCATAGCATTTTTGGAATGTACTAGTTTCCACTTTACATTGTATATAATCAAAGTATTGATAAGCTTAAAATTTTAACTTGTCAATTTATCATAGCCTTATAGTTAAATAAACTTTCTTACTGTAATATACAATTTAAACCGAAATTCTTATGTTAAGATAAAAGCACCTTATTAACTTACATTATTATTACAATAAAGAAACTTTATTATTTTAATCATTTAAAGTATGCCATTCACATAAATTGAAACTTGCTTATCAAATGTACGTTATCAACTTACATTTTATTATTACAGTAAGTAACATTTATCATTTTAATCAATTTAAAATACACCAGTACATTGATTAAAATCTACGTGTCAAATGTACGTTTTAAATTTTATATTCCTATTACAGTAATGAACATTTATTAATTTAAATCAATACCACACTACTTAAAACTTTACATGTTTCTTTCTTAATTAAAACTTTACATGTTCTTGCATTAATTAAAACTTTCATGTTCTCTCATTAATTATGACTTTACACGTTTCTTTCATTAATTAAAAACTTATACGTTTCTTTCATTAATTAAAACTTATACCTTTCTTTCATTAATTAGGAATTTACATGTTCCTATCATTAATTAGAACACCATACGTTCTTTCATTAATTAAAACCTATACGTTTCTTTCAAAAATTAAAACCTATACGTTTCTTTCGTAAATTAAAACCTATATGTTTCTTTCGTAAATTAAAACCTATACGTTTCTTTCATAAATTAAACCTATACGTTTCTTTCCTAAATTAAACCTATACGTTTCTTTCGTAAATTAAAACCTATACGTTTCTTTCGTAAATTAAAACCTATACGTTTCTTTCTTAAATTAAAACCTATACGTTTCTTTCATAAATTAAAACCTATATGTTTCTTTCATAAATTAAAACTTAACATTTCAGATTTATATTACCATTTCACAAATTTAACTAAACTTCCAGTTTATTTAATTAATTTAACATCTTTAGTTAAAACTCAAATTTCATATTTTCAAGTCAAGTTATATTTTAAAATTTCATTTTCAACAGTCATTTATTCAACCACTTAAATTTATAGAAAATCAATAATTCTTTAATAAATCACTTAAATTCAAATATAAATCAATTTATCATATTTACCATTTTCCAAATAAAATTAAAGTCCATTTTATTCATGTAACTTAAATATCATTTTTAGTCAAAATTCCAAATTTCAAACATAAGTTATATTTCAAAATCCAGTTAATCCATTCATAAATTACATTTTTAACACATAGAAAAATCATAATTTATTTATTTTAAAACCTTTCAAAATCTATTTAAATCAAATTTCATAATTTAATATTTTTAAAATACTTAAAATATTCAAAGCACTTTATAGAATAACCACGGGGCTGTATATAGTTTTCTAATCTAGGTCGAGTGATACGGATATGTATCATTTCAATCCGCAGTTTAAAAGGTAAAAATCCGGGTTCTATCATTTCAAACCCGCAATCCCAAGTTTAAATAAATAAATAAAATAATTCAGGCCTATCATTTCAGCCCATAACATTTTTTCTAACAGGGAACTTGCAGTGTGATCATATACAGAAATAATATAAACAATGTCAATATCACAATATACAGTCATATATCAGATGTCAAGTGAAAATTTATAATAACATGGTAATAACATGGCATAGCATATCATATGATCATCATTAACTTGCATAAACATTTTACATTACTAAACACTTGTCATCAATCCACTTTTCATAAGTATATATGTCAGAGTGAGAAAGACTCGCCTTTTTCAAAGCTAGAGACCAAAACAACATACAAGCACGACTCCAAAGGCACGACAAGCACAATTTCACGACTTTTGATTTGAGTTGAAAGATAGCCAAGATATGATTTTGTATCATCAACCCAAAACAAAACAAACCAGACAATATATAAACATTCAACATAAAATAACATTGAAACAATTTTGAAATACAAAGCGAAATGAACAAGATAGATTGGACCTTGCTTCAACCACTTCAATGCTTGGCCTAAGGGACACTTATGCTTGGCTATGATGATGCTTTGGCTCAGGTATGACATCATATAGGTCAGGTTTAACATCATATAGGCAGGGCAACAAGTGGAGATGAAGGGAATGAGGCAACAATGGTCAAAAACATTGTTTTTAGGCATGTAGGTTGCAATTTGAAGGGTTTGGCCACCATAGATGGCTCGGCCATGGTCATGGTTGGTGGAGTAGATGGTGTTGGAGGCATGGAAGAGATGTAGGAGTTTGTGGCTGCGGCCATGGAGAAGAGGCCGACCCAAACTTAGAAGAGAAACAAGGCAAAATTGCATAGAAAAGTAAGAAAAGTAGAAAGAAGAGAGGGATTTACCTAATTTTTTTTTCTTCAAGGTGGAGGCCATGATTTTTAGGGTTTTGGGGCTTCAAAAATTCATTAATGACAAGAGGAAGTCGGCTGCAAAGGATGGGGAAAGGAATGGCTAAGATGAATTGATGTATTAATGACAGAAAAAACTTCAAAAGAAACGGATAAAACGTTTTTCCGTTTCTTAGCTCTTAACCCTTTCAAATTTCTCATATATATTTATATACATCCAAATAACTGAAAATAATTAAAATCTCAGTTAAAATTCGAAAATATAACAGATAAACAAAATATTAAAAATTAAATATTAATTAGATATGATTAAATAAGAAAAATAGCACAGAAAAATGAAAACTAGACTTAAGAATTAGAAATAACTTCAATACACTTTGGAAAAATTTACTTAAATTTAAATACATGTAAAATGAATAAAATAAAGTAAAAGACAGCAAATAAAAGTGAGTGCATAAATGTAACATCCCACCTTTTTGCACACTTTAAACCGACACACGTGCCAATTCAAAGCATACGCAAGGGCGGATTGTTATGGGGTAAATAAGAAAAACAGAGAAGGAATAAAACAAAATAGAATCTCACAGCGGAAGGATAAAATATAATAATAAATATACAGTTCAAAACAGTTTACAAAACAGTTATTTCACTTATACAATGAACATCAGAGTTACACATACCAATACAACAATGCAGCGGAATAGAAAGAGTGTGGTGCAATACTATATATAAATAATACTGATTCTTCGTCTTCGTCCTCCAAAGCTAAAATCTGCTATCCTGAAATGCTCGGACTGACCCGAGCGAATTTGAAAAGACAAAAACACTCGAGTCAGACTAGAAAATCTTATGTGAGTTAAATAAACAGAAATAAATATGAGTGCAGTAACTCAAGAGATGCTCGGGATTTACATCTCCTAAGGATCCGTTAAACTATTTACTATGTAGTATATTGCGCTATTATAATAGTGTCTATAGTAAAATAAACATACTTTTAAATAGCGTTAAGGCTTTACATTTTCCACCTTAACACGTAATAGTCCCAGTAGTCCATCCAATACCATAGCTCCTCCTACTCGGGAAGCAACTAGAGGATACCACACGGGCTACGGGAGAAAACCAAACTCGTACAAGGCTCGATATGGTAGGTGACACGGCACAACTAGGCAATGCCAGGGTAGATATACCAATTGCTATCCAGGCTGGTGGAAACGCGTAGCCGCAGTTACCGCCCACCTCGGACTAACTCCCCAAAATCAAAATATAGAAGTGGCCACTGAATCAAATCCAAGTCAAAGTATAATATCGAAGAGGAGCGTCCGATCAGAGGAATGACCTCATTGGCCTGATAATCGCTCCTGTTTTAGCCACCTTATGCCAACTCACGGGAGTTGGGTCCACGTATTTACCTTACAGGAAACGTCGCCACCACCTACTTCATTCTGGAATCTCCACCGCGTACACGGTTAGTCAAAGTGGTTTTCGGTATCGACAGAGAGTATGTCAGATATCCGATCCCGGTCTCTTTGCCAACCCATCGTTATTATAACACCGCGGTCATTTAAAAATAGTTTATACTTTTAAAAACCAGAATATAATCCATTTCAAAACCATAATATTACGATATCATTTCTTCTTTAAACCCAAAAAGATTTTTTGATATTATTTTTATAAAACCCAATCAATGATATCATTTCCCAAATATAAATCTTTCCAAAAATTATGCCACCTTTAAAATTTATAATTCCTTGTAACGAAATATTTGAATATTAACTTCCAACATAATACTTCGAAATCCATAGTTTTTTTAAAACCATTACTTTCAAAACTAAATGGTTTGGATATTCAACAGTATATAAAATAAGTGGTTTAACTTAAATGTTACTTTGAAAAGAAATATTTCTCGTGGCTTTACAATACATTTCTTTATTTAAAGTTAAAACCAAAATTTAATATCGCTTCAAGTTCCAAAACCATTCCAATAAATTCATATATATACGTATATCCATTTTGAGTACAAATATTTCAACTAAAGTTGGATTTTATTCTTTCGAATCAAATGTTCTATTGATTAGCCTTGAATATTCACATAGATTCCATAATAAATAAGACTTCAATTTCTAGTAAAATATATATATATATTTCCAAATTCAAATTTTACTAGAAAATTCATTTCAAAATATTTTGGAAAAATCCAATTATAAATATCATATCTTTAAAATTTCCAACTTAATATTTAAACATAGGATATAAATCATCAAACTCCATTTTCTTAATTTTCTTCCATTTTTAATAAAGAAATTTATTCACCTTTTAATTTCAAAATTTCAACTTCCTATGTATATAAATATGGAAGAAACATTTATTCAGTATAAAATTTAAGATTTTTATAAACCGTATTCCATCCAAACCATAGAAATCACATTAAAAATAGTTATATATAGACCGCGGTGCCTGTATATAATTTTCTATCCTATGGTCAAGTGATACGGATATTTATCATTTCAATCCGCAATTTAAAATAAAACTTTGCGGTTTTATCATTTCAAACCACAATCCCGAAAATGTAAAATGCATGCTAACTGGCAGTTAATGATATCCACATAAATCATCCATTCAACAACACATCCATCACCCAATTTCAACCATCAATCAATATCAATCCATATCAAACAATAACAATATTAGTTCGATAATATGCAACGGGTAATAACTGTCAGTTTATTCAAATTAAATTTCAACTATTAATCTAACCATTTATATTTAGAGATAATTTATATAACTGTTAACTAGCATTTCATATGCAAACAAAATTCCTAACAGCAATTTAATACGCAATTAATCAATTTAATTAACAGCTAAATTCAATAAATGCAATTCAACAGATATGGATGAAATAACATGCCAAAAGCTCATAAATAAATTTCTATTCATTTCTAAAATTTATTTAACAAACATAAAAGCTTCTAGTAATTGTGAGTGGGTTAAAACACTCACCTTTTGAATTTAAATCGAATTTAAATTCGATTTAAACCCAAAAATTCGCCCGTCTCGGAATTCATCCAAACCAGCGTCATCAGATCCGAAATTTAAAAACGAACCTAAGAAAAAAAATCTCGCTTGAATCGGAGTCCGTATGTGAAAGTTATACGATTAAACGCTTGGAAATTTATATTTAAATTAAACAAGAAAATAAACACACTCACCCACAAGCTTTGCCACGTCACTCACGAATTAGGTTTGCACGCACGTGAACAGGCTTCAACCTCCCTCTTCGTTTGAACGAAATGCCCAGGCCGCCACATGCTCAAACCCTAGCATCAAATTTTCGCTGCTACCCCAGCCAACTTCCCCACGATCTGACATCACCAGCCTCTTCCCCTAGCCTAGCCGCCCACCATGGACCCACGCGCGAGCCCATCACACCCCCAGCAGCTCGCGGCCGTCGCCCCCTTAACCACCTTTTTCCGATGAATCTAGGAGCCAATAACACGAAGTAGCCGTATGGATGAACATGCCTTGACGCTCTCCCCATGACTATGCCTTCCGATCGAGCTAAGGACGTAGATCCACCGTCGATTTAGGCGATGGCCTATGGATGGCCGAGAATAAACGCCCAGTTTCTGGTCAAACCACCACCCGAAACGAAAAACGAGCTGCACCACTGAATTACGTATTTTGAGGACTTCCACATATATTTTTCTCGAATTTTTCTGAGAACTTTAAATTTTGACTTTTGATTCGATTGTAATTGGATCTAAAATTATTGTCTGCCATTGAGGAGGAGAAAGAGCTGAGATATACGTACAGCCAAATTAAAATGAGGGGAATTAGGGTTTATAGCGATATATTTATAGACAAAGTTGAAATAGGATGGAACGGATACGATAGATGTACGCGCTACACGATATATGGCCCGAAAAGCCCGTTTCGACTCCGGAACGAAATTGGGTAAACCCATATATCGAAATAGGTGTTTTCAAATATTCTGAACGCGATGGAAAAAGTTTCACGTCCAAATTCGATCGTATGGAAAAGTTATGCTGAAAACAAATTTCCAAATTGATTTCAAATTGATTTCTAATTAAATCGATTTCAAGGCGTTTCGTGTCCGTACGATCAAACGACAGGTCCGATCGATACGAAACTTGAAATGCTACAATAATTCAACGATACGGATCCGATGAAACTGGTTTCGTCGAAATCCGAGTCCGTGACAAAAATGGCTATTTTTAATATTTATTAAATAAATTAAAATTAATCATAAAATCCAAATTTTCTTTCAACTTTAAATATTGGCCAAATTTCATTACTTATATAATCCAATCAATTCCAAATAATTTAGCAAGCTTGGATGTGAATTAAAATTTATAAGTATATAAATTTCGCAGTGTTAACCTCTGCGTTTTCTTATTATTCGGGAATTATAAATTTATTCTCACAAATTACCTAATCTTATACTTATACACTCTCATCTTAAACCAAATTAAATAAATAACTTGATTTCCATCTCAACTTACTTTTAATTGCAGTTAACCCTTTTCACCGTAATTAAAATTCCAAATTATAAATAAATTTTTATTCCCATTCCCTTAATTTTCTTAACTATTTATTTATTCAAATTTTCAATATTCAACATAAATAGTTTGGTTAAGTTCATTTATTTACCTTCTTCCTATGATTCACAGTTATGGATGTCAATATGATGAAGTTTACATTAGTTAAGATTTCACTCAATTGTTCTCTAAGTCAAATGTTTACAGCTTTCATTTAACTTTAATAACGTACTAATTTACGTTAAATTCCATTTTTAAATGAAGTAATTACCATTCGTTGAATCAAATACTCAATTCATAAATAAAGTCTTGTTTTCAAAAAGTTATATCACAAATGGTCAACTAAAATTTGAATAAGCTTTACTAAATTCTATGGTATTAAATGTTGCAATAAATCCAAATTGCCATGTCTTAAATCCAAATTACTAATTAAGTCTTGATTCCTTTATTATTCCTTTGGTTTTCAAATAAGTTTTTATGATGAATGTGAATTCAAATGAACAATGGAAACCCATTCCCATTTGATTTCACTATTCCATTAAATATCTTCATATTCCAGCTAAATCAACTAACGTATGAATTAGCTATTTCAATCTTCATTAAATTGCGGTTTTTATACAATAGAAATTAAATCCCATTAACATATAAATAAAGGTTGATATCCATCTATTTACATTATATCACACTTGTGCTTCTATTTAGCTTTGTATAAATGTATGAATGCGGAGTCTTGCCTATTAACGTATTAAATAAGCCTTAAAATCAATTAATGCCCCTCCTTAGTTTAACCTCTTTTTATCCGTATTTATTTTTAGAGTAACCCTTGGATTAAATTCCCAAATCACCAATTCAATTAATTATACCTTTCCATCCAAATGTAAATCTTCCACCTTTGAATTCTTATATTAAATGAATTTTATTCTAGGCAATATTTTTTTTTTTTTTTTTTTTACAAATGTTTACTGATTCCACATTTATAGGTTTCTTAAATTTTACTCCATCTAAATGTGACACATTTTTATTTCATTTCAAACCAATATATATATTCATTCCTATTCAATATATATTTTCATTCCTATTCCTTTCATTTGGTTACTGCATTGAAATCTATTTATTAGCTAATACTACGTTACTATCATTAATTAAATTTTGGATTATATTCCAATTCCTATAACTAGGCCTTAAGTCACCATTTTACATAGTTTTAATTTAGCGTTTATTTAAATCTTCGTTTATCGTTTAGAATTTCTACTAAATTGAAATGCACAACTTATGAACTTTAACCAATTTAGTCCACCTAATAAATTTTTCAAATGTTTGTGTGTATGTAATCCAATTCAGTTATTGTTACATTAACACCATCAAACCAACAAATTAAGACTTATAACTACAACACAACTTTCAGTTATTTTCAAATCTATGTCATATAACCTTTTAAATCTCTACCTGTAATTACAGTTACTATCTAACTCCTACATTCATCCTTTTAAAATCCTAAGACTTTAATTTTATACTGGATTAAATTAGCAAACATATAAATTAAATTTATAAAAATATCATAAATTTATCAGGTCGTTACAATCTCCCCCACTCAAAACTTTTCGTCCCCGAAAAGGAAAAAGAAGGGAGAAGGAAGAATAAACAGTACTTTTTATTTCAATTTTTAATTTATAAACAATATTTTCCTGGATTAATCCTCCTAAATGAAATATTCCTGTTTTATAATCATTATATCCTTTAATACTTGAGTTATTAAAGTTGGAAAAATATTTTAACAAGATTCTAAGTCCAAAATTTTCGAAATTTTTTGGCAGAGTCTCCTTTGTACGGAGGGACTCTGGAGAAAATATAGTATCCAAATATACAAGTATATTACATATATAATCAAAATATTATATCCCAACACGGGAAAAATATATAAAATATCGCTTTAAACGTAATCCGAAAACGTACCTATTGTCGGGCAATATACGCTTTATTATTTTGGAACCAACAGCAGTAGCAGTTGCTTCCAACACCTGTATTTACTAATAAAATCTAAAAGGTTAAATATTTATTTTAAATGAACTATTCAAGTGGATTCAATCATTCATACTCAATCAAATGCAACAACCATACATTTTAACAAACAGCACAACCACATACAACAACCAATCATTTAAATCAAACGACAATTAGTTGTTCGGGTTCAGATTCTGAAGTTGTACGAATGAAGAATAACTATCAAGTGCATCCGTTGCTCAACAGCCTAAGATGGAACAAAGATAGATTATTTGTAAATCTAACAACTCCATAATTCCTTACCCAACAACATACATCAACCAACAATTCAAATCAACACCAAAATATCTCATTATACATTTATTTCATAATTCAGTGTTTTGATTTTTCTTTCCTTCATTTATGAGGGATTTCTTTGTTTCTTACAAGTTTATTTTCCAATTATCACCAAATTCATTATATTTGTATTTCCTTTTTATTACTTAAGTTTCCTTTTATTACTTAAGTCTATAAAATAAATTCTCATTAATAACAACAAATATTTTGAATATTTTCACTTGTAAGATTTCCCTTGAATTCTCATTAATAACATTCATTAATTATGAATTGCAGTCATTAAAATTTTCCTACTTTCCATTATATTAGAATAGGGGAGATAAAACATACTTAAGTGAATACTCATATAATAAATTCTTATTTTGAATTTCATGTTATATACTAAGGTTCATATCATCTATTAATAATTCTTAACTTTATTTTCAGTAAAATTTCAATTATAACCTTAGTTTATAGCATTTAATTCTTATTATAACAGTAGTTTATTGAATACTTCATTTTCTAAATTCCTACTTGTAAAATATTCAATTCTTGTTTCTTATTTAACATTTCAACTTTTAATTTTTGGGTAAGTTATTTATGTTAAAGAAAATGCAATTGAACCTTATACAAGTTAAATCTCCATTCTTTTAATTCATTGATTATTCACTAAGTCTTTACCAATATTCATAAGTTAAAATATTTATCTTCCTTTATCCTTAGCATTAATTCTCTTATTTCAATTAGGGGTTTCAATTCATTTATTACCTAACTTTTATTTCACTAAAATTTTCAATTAGTTAACGGAAAATTTTAGAATTAAATACCGAGTTGAATTTCCATTTATTTCAAAATAATAGATAAATAAGTTCTTACAACTCAATATCTCTAATTATAGTTAGAACAATAAAAGAAAATTTTTAGAAAGTTCTAAAATAAATCTGTAGTAGAATTTACTACAGTGGCCTTTCCTCTTCGAAACTCGAAAATGAAAGTCGATGATGCGGCCGTCATCACCGAATTTATTTTCCAGCGACAGAGAAGAAAGTACAAAATAAAAATTTTCCAAAATCTTCTTTAAACAGTTTTTTTTCGAATTATGCTAAATATTTACCTAAGAAAATACTTGTAAACCGAATCATTATATCTCATAAATTCTTTGAAAACGAATTCGGAAAAATCCCGGACTTAAGTTCTAAAATCTCCAAATTGGGTTTATTATGATTTCACCTAGCTTCAATTATTATAAATATTTTATTTCCTAACACCCAATCTATAGCAACCAAAAAAAAATATATATATCTTTATAAAATATTTTTATATATGGAAAATATAATAGGCAAAATTATTTCATTCACCTATATTAAAAACAAATATTATGTCGGTCTGTCCTATTTAGTGTTTAGAAATCCCTATTGATGGCATAGCGTCCCATGCATCAACCAGAATTTATAAATACAAAGCGGAACAGATTAGCACAATATTAAAATCTTTTATGAATACTAATAAATACGCTCTCTCATATATATACACTCAGCGACTCCCATAGGATATTACTACCCTATTAACAAAGAGTCAAACCCCACAAAGCCAAGGTTTATCGCTAAACCAAAGCTCTGATACCAACTGTAACATCCCACCTTTTTGCACACTTTAAACCGACACACGTGCCAATTCAAAGCATACGCAAGGGCGGATTGTTATGGGGTAAATAAGAAAAACAGAGAAGGAATAAAACAAAATAGAATCTCACAGCGGAAGGATAAAATATAATAATAAATATACAGTTCAAAATAGTTTACAAAACAGTTATTTCACTTATACAATGAACATCAGAGTTACACATACCAATACAACAATGCAGCGGAATAGAAAGAGTGTGGTGCAATACTATATATAAATAATACTGATTCTTCGTCTTCGTCCTCCAAAGCTAAAATCTGCTATCCTGAAATGCTCGGACTGACCCGAGCGAATTTGAAAAGACAAAAACACTCGAGTCAGACTAGAAAATCTTATGTGAGTTAAATAAACAGAAATAAATATGAGTGCAGTAACTCAAGAGATGCTCGGGATTTACATCTCCTAAGGATCCGTTAAACTATTTACTATGTAGTATATTGCGCTATTATAATAGTGTCTATAGTAAAATAAACATACTTTTAAATAGCGTTAAGGCTTTACATTTTCCACCTTAACACGTAATAGTCCCAGTAGTCCATCCAATACCATAGCTCCTCCTACTCGGGAAGCAACTAGAGGATACCACACGGGCTACGGGAGAAAACCAAACTCGTACAAGGCTCGATATGGTAGGTGACACGGCACAACTAGGCAATGCCAGGGTAGATATACCAATTGCTATCCAGGCTGGTGGAAACGCGTAGCCGCAGTTACCGCCCACCTCGGACTAACTCCCCAAAATCAAAATATAGAAGTGGCCACTGAATCAAATCCAAGTCAAAGTATAATATCGAAGAGGAGCGTCCGATCAGAGGAATGACCTCATTGGCCTGAGAATCGCTCCTGTTTTAGCCACCTTATGCCAACTCACGGGAGTTGGGTCCACGTATTTACCTTACAGGAAACGTCGCCACCACCTACTTCATTCTGGAATCTCCACCGCGTACACGGTTAGTCAAAGTGGTTTTCGGTATCGACAGAGAGTATGTCAGATATCCGATCCCGGTCTCTTTGCCAACCCATCGTTATTATAACACCGCGGTCATTTAAAAATAGTTTATACTTTTAAAAACCAGAATATAATCCATTTCAAAACCATAATATTACGATATCATTTCTTCTTTAAAACCCAAAAAGATTTTTTGATATTATTTTTATAAAACCCAATCAATGATATCATTTCCCAAATATAAATCTTTCCAAAAATTATGCCACCTTTAAAATTTATAATTCCTTGTAACGAAATATTTGAATATTAACTTCCAACATAATACTTCGAAATCCATAGTTTTTTTAAAACCATTACTTTCAAAACTAAATGGTTTGGATATTCAACAGTATATAAAATAAGTGGTTTAACTTAAATGTTACTTTGAAAAGAAATATTTCTCGTGGCTTTACAATACATTTCTTTATTTAAAGTTAAAACCAAAATTTAATATCGCTTCAAGTTCCAAAACCATTCCAATAAATTCATATATATACGTATATCCATTTTGAGTACAAATATTTCAACTAAAGTTGGATTTTATTCTTTCGAATCAAATGTTCTATTGATTAGCCTTGAATATTCACATAGATTCCATAATAAATAAGACTTCAATTTCTAGTAAAATATATATATATTTCCAAATTCAAATTTTACTAGAAAATTCATTTCAAAATATTTTGGAAAAATCCAATTATAAATATCATATCTTTAAAATTTCCAACTTAATATTTAAACATAGGATATAAATCATCAAACTCCATTTTCTTAATTTTCTTCCATTTTTAATAAAGAAATTTATTCACCTTTTAATTTCAAAATTTCAACTTCCTATGTATATAAATATGGAAGAAACATTTATTCAGTATAAAATTTAAGATTTTTATAAACCGTATTCCATCCAAACCATAGAAATCACATTAAAAATAGTTATATATAGACCGCGGTGCCTGTATATAATTTTCTATCCTATGGTCAAGTGATACGGATATTTATCATTTCAATCCGCAATTTAAAATAAAACTTTGCGGTTTTATCATTTCAAACCACAATCCCGAAAATGTAAAATGCATGCTAACTGGCAGTTAATGATATCCACATAAATCATCCATTCAACAACACATCCATCACCCAATTTCAACCATCAATCAATATCAATCCATATCAAACAATAACAATATTAGTTCGATAATATGCAACGGGTAATAACTGTCAGTTTATTCAAATTAAATTTCAACTATTAATCTAACCATTTATATTTAGAGATAATTTATATAACTGTTAACTAGCATTTCATATGCAAACAAAATTCCTAACAGCAATTTAATACGCAATTAATCAATTTAATTAACAGCTAAATTCAATAAATGCAATTCAACAGATATGGATGAAATAACATGCCAAAAGCTCATAAATAAATTTCTATTCATTTCTAAAATTTATTTAACAAACATAAAAGCTTCTAGTAATTGTGAGTGGGTTAAAACACTCACCTTTTGAATTTAAATCGAATTTAAATTCGATTTAAACCCAAAAATTCGCCCGTCTCGGAATTCGTCCAAACCAGCGTCATCAGATCCGAAATTTAAAAACGAACCTAAGAAAAAAAATCTCGCTTGAATCGGAGTCCGTATGTGAAAGTTATACGATTAAACGCTTGGAAATTTATATTTAAATTAAACAAGAAAATAAACACACTCACCCACAAGCTTTGCCACGTCACTCACGAATTAGGTTTGCACGCACGTGAACAGGCTTCAACCTCCCTCTTCGTTTGAACGAAATGCCCAGGCCGCCACATGCTCAAACCCTAGCATCAAATTTTCGCTGCTACCCCAGCCAACTTCCCCACGATCTGACATCACCAGCCTCTTCCCCTAGCCTAGCCGCCCACCATGGACCCACGCGCGAGCCCATCACACCCCCAGCAGCTCGCGGCCGTCGCCCCCTTAACCTCCTTTTTCCGATGAATCTAGGAGCCAATAACACGAAGTAGCCGTATGGATGAACATGCCTTGACGCTCTCCCCATGACTATGCCTTCCGATCGAGCTAAGGACGTAGATCCACCGTCGATTTAGGCGATGGCCTATGGATGGCCGAGAATAAACGCCCAGTTTCTGGTCAAACCACCACCCGAAACGAAAAACGAGCTGCACCACTGAATTACGTATTTTGAGGACTTCCACATATATTTTTCTCGAATTTTTCTGAGAACTTTAAATTTTGACTTTTGATTCGATTGTAATTGGATCTAAAATTATTGTCTGCCATTGAGGAGGAGAAAGAGCTGAGATATACGTACAGCCAAATTAAAATGAGGGGAATTAGGGTTTATAGCGATATATTTATAGACAAAGTTGAAATAGGATGGAACGGATACGATAGATGTACGCGCTACACGATATATGGCCCGAAAAGCCCGTTTCGACTCCGGAACGAAATTGGGTAAACCCATATATCGAAATAGGTGTTTTCAAATATTCTGAACGCGATGGAAAAAGTTTCACGTCCAAATTCGATCGTATGGAAAAGTTATGCTGAAAACAAATTTCCAAATTGATTTCAAATTGATTTCTAATTAAATCGATTTCAAGGCGTTTCGTGTTCGTACGATCAAACGACAGGTCCGATCGATACGAAACTTGAAATGCTACAATAATTCAACGATACGGATCCGATGAAACTGGTTTCGTCGAAATCCGAGTCCGTGACAAAAATGGCTATTTTTAATATTTATTAAATAAATTAAAATTAATCATAAAATCCAAATTTTCTTTCAACTTTAAATATTGGCCAAATTTCATTACTTATATAATCCAATCAATTCCAAATAATTTAGCAAGCTTGGATGTGAATTAAAATTTATAAGTATATAAATTTCGCAGTGTTAACCTCTGCGTTTTCTTATTATTCGGGAATTATAAATTTATTCTCACAAATTACCTAATCTTATACTTATACACTCTCATCTTAAACCAAATTAAATAAATAACTTGATTTCCATCTCAACTTACTTTTAATTGCAGTTAACCCTTTTCACCGTAATTAAAATTCCAAATTATAAATAAATTTTTATTCCCATTCCCTTAATTTTCTTAACTATTTATTTATTCAAATTTTCAATATTCAACATAAATAGTTTGGTTAAGTTCATTTATTTACCTTCTTCCTATGATTCACAGTTATGGATGTCAATATGATGAAGTTTACATTAGTTAAGATTTCACTCAATTGTTCTCTAAGTCAAATGTTTACAGCTTTCATTTAACTTTAATAACGTACTAATTTACGTTAAATTCCATTTTTAAATGAAGTAATTACCATTCGTTGAATCAAATACTCAATTCATAAATAAAGTCTTGTTTTCAAAAAGTTATATCACAAATGGTCAACTAAAATTTGAATAAGCTTTACTAAATTCTATGGTATTAAATGTTGCAATAAATCCAAATTGCCATGTCTTAAATCCAAATTACTAATTAAGTCTTGATTCCTTTATTATTCCTTTGGTTTTCAAATAAGTTTTTATGATGAATGTGAATTCAAATGAACAATGGAAACCCATTCCCATTTGATTTCACCATTCCATTAAATATCTTCATATTCCAGCTAAATCAACTAACGTATGAATTAGCTATTTCAATCTTCATTAAATTGCGGTTTTTATACAATAGAAATTAAATCCCATTAACATATAAATAAAGGTTGATATCCATCTATTTACATTATATCACACTTGTGCTTCTATTTAGCTTTGTATAAATGTATGAATGCGGAGTCTTGCCTATTAACGTATTAAATAAGCCTTAAAATCAATTAATGCCCCTCCTTAGTTTAACCTCTTTTTATCCGTATTTATTTTTAGAGTAACCCTTGGATTAAATTCCCAAATCACCAATTCAATTAATTATACCTTTCCATCCAAATGTAAATCTTCCACCTTTGAATTCTTATATTAAATGAATTTTATTCTAGGCAATATTTTTTTTTTTTTTTTTACAAATGTTTACTGATTCCACATTTATAGGTTTCTTAAATTTTACTCCATCTAAATGTGACACATTTTTATTTCATTTCAAACCAATATATATATTCATTCCTATTCAATATATATTTTCATTCCTATTCCTTTCATTTGGTTACTGCATTGAAATCTATTTATTAGCTAATACTACGTTACTATCATTAATTAAATTTTGGATTATATTCCAATTCCTATAACTAGGCCTTAAGTCACCATTTTACATAGTTTTAATTTAGCGTTTATTTAAATCTTCGTTTATCGTTTAGAATTTCTACTAAATTGAAATGCACAACTTATGAACTTTAACCAATTTAGTCCACCTAATAAATTTTTCAAATGTTTGTGTGTATGTAATCCAATTCAGTTATTGTTACATTAACACCATCAAACCAACAAATTAAGACTTATAACTACAACACAACTTTCAGTTATTTTCAAATCTATGTCATATAACCTTTTAAATCTCTACCTGTAATTACAGTTACTATCTAACTCCTACATTCATCCTTTTAAAATCCTAAGACTTTAATTTTATACTGGATTAAATTAGCAAACATATAAATTAAATTTATAAAAATATCATAAATTTATCAGGTCGTTACAATAAAATAAATAAATAAATTTTAATTATATATAATTAAAATAAGAAAATGGCTTAAAATTGTAGACTGGGCTTTAAAATTAGAAATAAATCCAAATGAACTTTAGAAAATCTTCATGGACTTGTAAAATATTTATAACAAATAAAATAACAAAAAATAAAAGTGCATTCACAAAAAAAAAATTATTAAATATAATTTATATGAAGAAAATGGCAGAAAATTAGAAAACAGCCTTTAAAAATAGGAAATAAATACAGTAAATTTTGGAAAAATTCTATTATCATTTGAAAATATTTAAAAGTCAAAATATACATAATAAAACATATTATCACATAATAAAATAAAATATAACCAAGAAGAAGTAATTTATACAATATAAAATAGTCATTGTTAAATAACCCTATATACGCACAATATTGTAAAGGGTATAACTTTCACAATTTACATCCAATTTCAACGAAACGAAAAGTGGTGATCTTAGAATTTTATGTACTTTCATAATAAAAGAAAAAAAAATTAAAATTTTAAACTTTTAAAATTTTATGTTGAAAGTCACAGTTTGACTATTTTGACCAAAATCAGCATTTCAGGCAAATATTTCAACTTACACAATTTTGGGATTATAACTCATAAAAATCAAGATTATATTTAAATAATAAATTTAATCATTTAAAATAAGTAAAAATAAAAGTTTTTTTAAAACCAAAATTTTACATTAAAATATTTAAAATATACAATAAAATAATTACAAAATATAGGGTTGTTACACCATCTTTGATATTAAAGGATATCCACACATATACATATTTACTTCTTGGCTCACCAAGCCAAATTTTAAAATTTAAACCACCCTTGGTTTCAATTCAAAACAAATTTTCTTTAAAATTTTCAAACATTTCTTATTTGAAATCGGACCATTTCATTTAAATGTATTAAATAATATTATTTATTATTTCTTTAAATTAATTACATCATTAATTAATCACATTCGGTAATTAACTTTTTCTTAATTACCTTCATTAAGTAATTGTCCCTTAAATTACTTATCTCCAGTTATTTCATTAAGTAACTCCCTCCTTATTTATCATTTCCAATTATAATTATAAAACTCATCTCCAATTCAAGATTTCAATTTTAGTTTGAATCCATTTCAAACTTATCCTTATTTAATTCCAATTTCAATTTGGTTGCATTCTATTACTTCTTTAATTTAATTCTTACTAGTACTATTAGTTTAATTAGTACTACAACCATTTTCTTTAATATAATAGATAATCTATTTCTTATATAAGATTCATTTACTTTTGAAATCATTTAAAAACCTTTATATAAGAAAATAACAAGTACGCTCTCTCATATTATATATACTCAACTCATCCTAGGGTACCACTTACCCTATACTTACTGAGTAATCCCACCAGAGCCAAGGTTCTCGCTTAACCTTCAGCTCTGATACCAAATGTAATGACCCGGAAATTTCAATCCCGAAATTTCCAGATAGTTAAGCGAGAAAAGAAAGAGAAAGAAGAAATAGGAACAAGACACAGGAAATCTCACATTCGCAGCGGATCAAAATATAATATCACATAATATCAGTTTACAAAAAGAACTGTATTAGTACATTTACATTTTTATATATCAGAGTTACAACATTTATACAACATAGGACAGTTCTAAATAAATATGTCCTAGATATACAACTAAAATATATACAGCGGGTACGCTCCATACGCTCCTACTATCCAGCTTGCCTCCTGAGCTTCAGAACGTCATTACCTGAAAATCTGTAATACTCGGTCTGACCCGAGCATTACATAAAAGTAACACCCGGGTCTAGCTGGAAACCAGCGTGAGTAAACCCATCTAACATAGAATACAAAAGTATGCACTTGTCTAAACCCGGGGTAACTTATATCAATTTTCAACTTCCCAAGCTGTTATAGACATAACTTATTTCACACGTCAATATCTAAGTGCTAAAACTTGGATTTTAAATGGTCCAATTTACTTAAGTCATTCCACTTTAGCTTGTTAGTTTCACATATCAATTTATAAGAATCGAAGTGGTTTCGGGTATTCACTAACACCCGACTCCGGTCTCTTCGAAACCATTGTCAACTTAACTTAAATTATTCAAGTGAAATACAATTATACTTTTAATACAGGATATCACAATAATTCATCATCAATAGATAATTACACCTTCACAGTTTAAATCAAACATATCATATCACATAACATCACAAACAACCTATTAGGGATAACAATTTATCAAGGCTTCCAATATCATTCTATTTATCTCTTAATTAATTTCACAAATTAATTTATCTCTAACCAAATACAGCAATTAACCTTTAATTAATTTATTAATTAATTATTATTCATAATTGTTAATCAGCCTTGATTAATAACATCCAGTAATTAGTTACTTATTGCTTATAAATCTTGTCTATATAACGTTAATTAATTCAATTAATTAATAACCTCTTAATTATTCATCTTTGATTAACTACCCATGATTAATCAATCATTAATTACATTAAGTAATTTGCCCTTAATCATTTACACAAATTAATTATTTCCAAACCCCCTCACATTAATTAACCTTTAGTTGCCATTTTACTTAATTACCCAATTTGATTATCCATCAATACATTGATTAATTCTTACTTATTAATTCATAAATTAATCAATCCTTTAACTAAGTAATTAAGCCCTAAGATTTTTCTGATTAAGGATTATCATTAAATAAATCAACTTTAGTATTACCTATCTTAATTGATGGCATTAAGTAATTTCCTTCATTATTATCATTGATTAATTATGTGATTAACCTTTAATTATTAATTAAATAAAATAATTTGTAACAGTTAATCCTTTAAATTACTTACATTAAGTAATTATCATTACTTTACTACATTAAGAAATTTAGCCTCAGATAAATTAATCATCTTTAATTAATTACCTTAATTAATAAATCACATTTAGAGATCAATTCTTTAATTTATCCCTCATCATTATTAATTGAATTAATTAATCGTGCCTAACTTCCCTTAATTTACTTAATTAATATCAAAACAGTAAAACCTTAATTATCTTTAAGATAAAACATTTGTCTCAACAATGGCTAAATTTCCATTTGCATATTTAACCCATTTTATTTTTATGATTAACTTACTTAAATCAATCATCAAATAAAATAAACATTTTAACTTGATAAATTAAAGTTATTAAAACATAACTTCCATAACTTTAGAAATTTATCAAATGATAATTCAACTAAATCCAAACTTGTCTAAATGCCTTGCCGGTACTTGAAGCATACTTTAACTTGGAAACCTGTTCAAATTATTTTTAAACTTTGTACTATCCTCTATTTTATAAATACTGTTCTGTTCCACTTACACAAATAACAACCTGGAAAACTTAATAGGTAACTCGAGCCACGAACGAAAATTTCCGAGGCCAAACACGATCCAAAACCCCACTACTTACTGATGCCTACTCGAACAACCCGAAACTTATTGCCTTCCTCTTCTTCTCTGTACAAAACTCCTTACCTACCAATGCCTACTGCAACAGTGCGATACCGTGTACACGTGCGCACGCGACTGGAAGTTCGTTCATCACCTCCGACCTCTTCCCCAAATCATCTTCTCCTTCCTCGATGCTCACGGCCCTAGAAAAATCTCCAAACCCTTAATAATCGAAATCGAGCTAAATTGCCACACCCAGATGATAGCCCCTACCTAATTCTCCATCAAGCCACCGCCGGTGACTTCAGGAAGCCCTGCTGCCTCGCCTAGAGCTACACCAATACCCAATCTCCCTTTTCCCCTATCCTTGACCAACTCGATGCTCCCTAGCCATCGCAATAATCACCCAAACTACCTCGAAAAATCTGGGTCTAAAACCCTAATTATCATCGCATCGACACCAACGACGATCTGAAAAATAAATACCTATTTTTCCCATGATCTACATCACATAAACCTTCTTCAGACCAGATTATGATTATCCACATCAACCCGATCAGCAGTAATTGCCGAAAATCCCAATTCCGACCAAATCACAACAACTCTCAATATACCCACCTTAAAATCAATGTTTTAGTTTTAAAAATCCTAAATTTTTATCACTAATCTGATTTTAATCTTGAAATAACAGATTAAAAATGGTGAGATTTGAAGCTTATTAAATTTATACTGTTCTTTTCCCTTTCTTATTTGAAAACTGGCTTCAGCTTATTTTTGAAATTATTTTTAAAATTTGATACCATGTTATAACATCCATAATTTGTTTATATAACATGTTCTAAGGAAGATTAGGAAGGAAGAACATGATTTTGATCAGATTTAAAACTTGAATAGCAAGAACAGAACATCTTCTTGCATGCAGACATGCCTATCTATTCAGTTCATATATGAACATACCCATCCATTTTTAACTTAATTGGATTTCACAAAAATGTGACTATCTACTGTAAACAAATCTGAGTCTGGTATATAACATAACACCTTTCATACAATTATTTTTAACCCAAACTACATACTAAAATAATCATTTTCCCTAGTTGACCACAAACATCTGTAGTTTATATAACAGAGATATGAATAGATTACAGACATGCATACTTACAAATCTTCATATTTATAACATGCAAGCCAAATTCACTTATGCAATAAAATTTTCACATCATTATATAACCTATTCATCATATGCAATAGATTAACAAATGATAGTTCAGTTTACTCACCTATAATTGAAGAACAGAGGAGCTTTATGAAACTGGAATTTGCTTTGATTCCTTAAAACTGGAGATTTTCCTGTTGATCTGATTTGAATTGAGTAGAACTTGATTTCTAATTTGAGCATCAAGTTTGAAATAATTGAAAGGTTATTGTTTTTTTCTTCTTCTTGGATCTTCTTTCCTCAACTTTCGTTTACAGGCTTTGTATTTGTGAAAATGTGATAAAGGAAAAAAAATGAGAGAGGAGAGAAGTAAACTTAAAATCTGATTTTTATCATCTAAAAAAGAAAAATAGGAAAGACTTGACACTTGTACAAACTTATATTGCAAATGTTACACTTGTTTATTTCCAAGTTAAATAATTTTACATTTGTAAATTTGGCTTTTTAAACATCTTTTACTTGTTACTAATATAGTTTGATCTATTTACACTTCTAATCTTTCATCTTATTTATTTTTAAAAGATTTTTAAGAGGCTTTTTAAATTAATTTTTTTCTTAGTAAATAAAGACATCCTGTAACGCCCCGCTATTTTGGACCATTCGCATCCGCACATGTCGGACTTGAATAATTCAAAATACCGAATTGTTAATTTAAATTTGGCAAAACTCAGATATACAGTAAATAAATAATCACAGAATCACAGACACAGAGTAATAATATGCAGCGGAAGTAAAAGAGATAGTAGTTCATGAAGCAACTATATAAATATATAAGATACATCAGAGTTTACAACAGAAGAATAATACGATACATCAGGTAAAAATCAGAATACATCACTAGAATCATTGAATACTGAAAGCAGGATACATGGCTGGATCTTCAAGCAAATCTCCAACTCCAAAGGTGAGCCTCGAATACTGGTACACTCAGTCTGACCCGAGCATAAAGCAAAACACAAAACACTAGAGTCAGGATTAATATTCTCATATCAATAAATCCAACTCAAGTGGAATAGCAATCGAAATACAAGTAACTCAAAGGATGTTGGAATCACCATCCTATAAGGATCCGTTAAACTATCTAATATGTAGTAATATATGCTAAATAGATAATGTCTATCAGTAATATAAAATATCAAAATAGTGTTAAGGCGTTACCATTATCCCCCTTAACACTTTTTTACATAAGCATCATAGTCTATACAGCACTATAAACTCCACCGTAAACCAGTGGGATACCAGGGAGTACTCCATAGGTATAATACAAAACAAATTCGTAGTGGTCGCGTATATAGGGATACAAGTATGACAAGGCACATGAGGCAATACCCAAGGTAGTGAAACTACCGTTTGCCTGATCCGGACTGGTGAGAACGCATCGCCGCAGCGATCACAGCACCACGAAACAACACTCCTGAAATTCCGAGGGTGCACCAATCAATCACAAGTAATGAGTAGTAGTTACGAAGAAGTGTGTTCGCCCGAGGTGGCTAACCCCATTTGGCCCGGCACGGCTCTTGATTTTAGTCATTTCTAATTTGACACAAGTGTCAAGGCTATCCATTATCGTTCTCTTTCTTCAGTCATCACGTACATCATTCCAACCACTTCATTCTGGATCATCACTCCGCGTATAGTTAGTAAAGTGGTTTTCGATTTAGATAGAGAGTATATCCATAACCGATTCCAGTTTCTTTAATAACTTTCGTAATTATTTCACCGATTGGTCATTTAATAAATTTCAAAACCAAATCAATTTCAAATTTCAAATATAATTTATAATCAACATTTCATTCATCTTCTTAAATCAATTTCCAAAATTTACGTTTCAAAACCTCGAAATTTCCATTTCAAAATCTTATAATTCAATTTCAATTTATATTTAAACAGTTCAAATATTGATTCAAGTTCGTATATAAGTTTTCATTCCGAAATCATATAAATTAATTTAATTTAACATTCAAATCAATTCAAATTCATTTATCGATTTCATTGCATATTCATTAAGTAATTGTCATTCAAAACAATTTCCATTAAATTTCCAATTTATTAGATCAATTAATTACATTCAACTTCATTATATCAAAACTTCAAATTGCATTAAACTAAATTCATCAAATCAATTCTTTAAATTGCAAGTCTTACATTAATTTCAATAAATCTCATTCATTTCGGTAAATCACATTTTTATTACTTATTAAAGAAATTCGATTTTCACTTATTTATTGACTTCGTTACAAATTTCAAACTCAATTGATAAAGAACTAAATTTCATATATTCGAGAAGTTTAATTTCACTTATTAACTTACTTAAATTTTCCAAAGCTTAATTAATAGATAAAGAAACTAAATTTCATTTATTAACGAAGTTCAAATCCACTTATCCAAAGGTTCAATTTCTCTTATCAAAGAATTCAATTTTTTTATTCAGTTTATCAAATAATTAAATCTTATTTAATTATCAAATAATTTCAATCTTAATTATTAATGATTTCAAAACTTAATAATTACAAACTTGATTGTAGATTCAACTTAATTATTAAATCATTTCCATTTAATTTTGAATTCAAACTTAATTATCGAATCATTTCAATTTAATTATAAATTCAACTTAATAATTTCGAACTTAATTATAAATTCACATTTAATTATTAAATGATTTCAGACTTAATAATTTCAAAACTCAATTATTACTAATTCTAAATTATTTATTAATAATTCCAAATTTAATTATTATATAATTAAATTTCAAACAACGTTTTTCATCAATTACTACGTTAAAATTTGTTTCAGATTTCAATCTTTACATTTTCCTTTCAAAATTCAAATTCCAATTTCATTTCAAAACTTATTCTTTGCTCGAATAAAATCATTATTAAACCAATTTATTGACCAATCGGATTTTATTTAATTCTCTATCCTAGGTCAAATTCATTTGGGTATATATCATTTCAACCCGATTCCAATTTAATTCAAAATCAAAGCATAGCAAAGGGAACTTGCAGTGTGATAACAGGGATGGTGTCAAAGTAAATAAACAAGCAATAACAAACATCAATATCAATCAAATAATCAATGCAAATAATCCCGAAATAATCCTATTAATTCACATTGTTGTTTGTGCGAATTAATATAATTATTTCTAGAATCTACACTATCATTTCATGTAGATTAAAGATTATTACATTACGGTTTTTCCACTTGTCGTTCAATTTCAGTTTCAAATTTAATACTACAACAATTAATCCAATATACGTTCAAACGTTCAAAGTGTAATTTATCAAATTCTACGCGTCAATTAACTTATCAATTAAAAGGGGTCATATTATTCAAATTAAAAAATCAAATTCAACACATATGTCAATTCTCAATTTCTTTAAACTATCCTACGCCAAATTCAATCGCATAATATTTATCACTTTATACATCACAATTACATCCAATATTAACAGCTAACAATAAATCAATTATCAACCAAACTGGATTATTATTGCATACATAACAGATAACGGTGTCAGATGTCAAAGGTGAACTGATACATAAATAACAGTGCAATAAATAACAGCAGTATATTTCAATTGTCGTTCCAATTGAAATCAAATTTAATAAAAAAAAGAATATTAATCGTGAATGATTGCTCACCTTTCAAGGCTAGAGATGCATGAGAGGATGACACGGATACGCACACTGATACGGACATAGAAATTGAATTACGAATCCAAGCAAAGCAAATCCGTAGGAATTCAACGATCAGAGCTGAATAACAGATCGATTGAACACATTAGAACGGGATCGATGAAGAAAATTGGTATATGTGAACACATATGTATAACTATACACATAGTATATATACAAAATTTCAACATATATTAAATGAAATATATATGCATTTTAAAATACTTTTTTTTTACAAAAGTCAATAACAATACGTTCATGTATGCAGACCTTACATAAAATATTTATATATATGTACAACAACAACTATTGGTACAAGTGGCAGGCTATTTCATATATGCAGACTTATAAAATGAACAGGACTAGCAAAATGGTGCACAGGCTGTCACAAGTATAGGCCTGTAACTTTATAACATAGGTATATATAAATATATTTTATAACTGAACAGAATAATATAAAAGAAAAGGTACATTTTCATATAATATGTAAAGTAGCAGACTATACATATATAAAATTATATGTACTATGCCATAATATATTCATTATTTAAGCTCAGTCAATTTAAATAACCAGTTTACTTTTCATACCTATCAGATTATAAGTTCAATTCGTAGACATATATATTTTCTGCTACTTACAAATCAACATTACCGACAACATGGTTTTATAACCTGTAAATAACTATATGCATATTGTAAAAATATAAACAAAAGACTCACAGCCTATACTTTACATACTTATAATCATATATGAGTTGTTATGTTATATTTAATACTTTAAATATGCTACCATCTATGCACGCAAGCAATATGCTGCTCTCGGCCAACTTGACGCGCATATATATGACCCATATAATATAGTATATCTAAATTTAACAAAATGTATATAACTCTACCGCCTATATACAATACAATGACAACAGACCATATTACCCACATAAAACTAATTTTTTTATAACATATTGATACCTTGATTTTTATTTTTATTTTTTAAAAAAAGATATGCATAACACAAAAATATATATATATATACACAATATACTACCTTCATGCAAGCTGAGGCTTGGCTACAGCATGATAGGCCATGCAAGCGAAATGGGCTTCTAGCAAAACGGAAATGGGTTCCAGCATGGAGGCAGAATGCGTAGAGGCTGATGGCCTAGGTTCGGCCGTACGTGCTTGCACGGGATGCGTGTGAGGTGGATGTTTTAGTCAAGGCGGGGCTAGTGGCGATGGGAAATTTTTTTTTTTTTGGTGGTTGTTGAAGGATGAGGGGGCACACGTGAAGGACGACGGAGCATACGGTGGATGCACTCGGCTAAGGGAAGAGGTGCACGAGGTCGAAGGATGGTGGTCGGTGAGCGGTGGCTCCGTGAACACGTGAATGTAGTCGGATGAGGGCCGCGTGCGGAAGGTGGCTCGGTTGTGGGTTGACACAACGTGGAGGTGGCCCAGCATCGGTCTAGGTGGAGGAGGTTTGTGGCGGCGGGCCATAGTCGGTGGAGGCGAGAGCGGGCTGACGCGGATCTGGTGGGTAGGTGGGTAAGTGTGCTGAAGATGGACGTGAGAGAGCTATCACAAGTAGTATGTGAAATATAAACTATAGAAAGAAAGAAAAATAAAATAATTAGAAGAAGAGTTTGCAACAGAGAAGGGAAGAAAAAGGCTAGGGGGAAACAACAGGCAAGGGTAACAAATGAATGCTTTCATAATTATAATGTTTCCTTACTATTGGAAACGTACAGAGAGCTAAATAGCTAGAAATGAAAGGACAAAAAAAAGATGAAATAAACCGGCATCACAATGGAAAGGTGGAATAGTAAATGTCTTGGCAATCAATATCTAGAAATATTAAAGGTTGGAGTTGTGATTTACACAGTGGAAAAATAGAAAAAGCACCAGAACTCTAAAGGTTTTAGAAACGTACCGATCCGATGGTCCGTTCAACGATATCATCAGATACCGAAAATTAAAAATACAGAAGTGAATGTATCGTAGAATTAGTACGACGAAACGATCAAAATGGTATACGGATATCAGTGATAAGATTGAGTTATAAAAATTTAAATTTTATAATAGCGGAAAATGCATGAAAAATGTAGAAAAATAAGATCGACGGAGCCACAGATGTCCGAATTTGGAAAAACGACAAACTGACATCTTGCTCAAAAGATGGTTTAGAATTTTTCTATGTAAAATATTTTGGTTTCGAAAAAGTTTTATTTTCATCACTTTTTAACTGATTAAATTGAAGTAAATTTACGCACGAAATAAACTTTCATATTTTCGGACGAAAATTTACCGGTTGCTATGTTTAACTGGACATATTCCAAATGTAAAATTTATATTTCAAAATTTTATCGTTTAAATTCACACAAAATTTTAATTAAATACGTTACTACAACCGTTAAAATTTACGGGTCGTTACACTCTCCCCCACTCAAAACTTTTCGGCCTCGAAAAGGGAGTAGGTAGGAGAATAGAACAACTAGAAAGATAATAGATTTGAAAAATATGATAAGACAATTAATTTTAAACATATAAATTTCAATTTAACTAATTTATATTCATCAATTGACTTTTTAAGCTTAAGGAATTTCATCAAATTGGTTTATTTTCAATTTATCATTGCTCATTTCAAAATTTATTTCAAACAACAATTTATATTTGTATATTATCCAATTATCTTAAATTAACAATTTCAAAGATCACAAATTTGAATAGTCATTTACTATAATCATATTCTATTCGACAATTTAATTCTTCTTTATTCCAAATTATTATTAAATTTATTTTACTTAATATATCCTATCACATATAATAAATAAATTGTCTCTTATTATAACCGCTCAAACTATTTATGAATTCCATTGATATCATTTTATATTGTATAATGTTCAATTACATAATTAACTTTTGAAAATTTATGTAAGTTATAAATAATGCAATTGAGTATTATCCAAATAAAATTTTTACAATTCAGTTATTTAAAAAAAATGGCTACATTTATAATTGAAAATCCTTTAAGAAAATTTAAGCATTAATTTTCGATTATCTTCAAACAATTTATAGATAATATATATATATATATATATATATATATATATATATATATATATAATATGTCAAATCAATTTTAAAATCTTTAAAATATATTATAAATCAAGTCATGTTTAGAAATTCAAATCAAATTATTCTTCAAAACGAATCGTAGCAAAGCTACAGAATAGTCTATCCACTTCGAAACTCGAAAATGAATGTCGATGATGCGGCCGTCATCACCGAAATTATTTTCCAGCGACAAAAGGGGAGAACTCAAATTTAATCATTTAAAATTCTTGGCCAACCATTTCTATTCGAAAATATTTTAAATAATATACGTTTTAAACTTTTAAAACCGTAGTTCGAAATTATCGGGAATTAAATTCTCAAATTTCAATTTAAATTCACTTAAACTCTAAATCGATTTATAAATCAATTTTTATATAACCTTCCTCTATTTATATGTTGGTAAAATCAGTAATTTACATAACACACATGAAAATTATATTATCCTTTAACAACTAATTCAGTTAACAATTCAATTTTAGAAAATTACACTCATATACATAACATAATCATACAAAACTATTTTATTTACCAAATTTGAAAACAATATTGTGTCAGTTTGCTCTGTTAAAGTATTTTGGAAATGCTATTGATAGCGTTGATCAGACGAATCGATCGGAAACCCAAATCAACATCAACAACTCAAACAACACAATATATAAAACATTTTAAATATAAATTTACAAATACACTTCTTCGTTTGACGATACAAAATAGATTTCAAAACAAGTATAGAAATTCAAATTTGATGAAATCAAATGAAAGAAGATTTTGATTCGATAATACGTTCGAAACAGAAGATAAAATATTTCAATTAATAGAATCGGGATATGGATAAGCTTATTTAATTCACGGGCAACCTTAACCGGGTCAACCGTAACTTCAAGAATATGATCGATGTTGAATTCCGAGGTAAATCAACATCCGATCTTGAGAATTAGAATTCAAACATAGCAGGAAATAGATAGCATCGTAAACCGAGGATACAGAAATCTCTGGTAAATCGATATTTATTGTAAAGGAGTTTCACCCGTTTACAAATGATTCGGAGATTGGCGAGACCGCAAATCCATTATAAAGGTCATTCGAAGTGGAGTTATGGGATACTCCAGAATTAAAAGAAGACGAATAGTGAGGGACACGAATGAATTCCGGAACCGAGGGACGTTCCGAAAATTCAAAGGAATTGAGTTAAAAGGAAGAGATTGAAACTCGAGTGGGAGCGATTCTGTAAATACATTTACCATATATGCTAAGTTCTACCTAGAGCTACCAAAAGCTCTGATACCAACTGTAACGCCCCGCTATTTTGGACCATTCGCATCCGCACATGTCGGACTTGAATAATTCAAAATACCGAATTGTTAATTTAAATTTGGCAAAACTCAGATATACAGTAAATAAATAATCACAGAATCACAGACACAGAGTAATAATATGCAGCGGAAGCAAAAGAGATAGTAGTTTATGAAGCTACTATATAAATATATAAGATACATCAGAGTTTACAACAGAAGAATAACACCATACATCAGGTACAAATCAGAATACATCACTAGAATCATCGAATACTGAAAGCAGGATAGATGGCTGGATCTTCAAGCAAAGCTCCAACTCCAAAGGTGAGCCTCGAATACTGGTACACTCAGTCTGACCCGAGCGTAAAGCAAAACACAAAACACTAGAGTTAGGATTAATATTCTCATATCAATAAATCCAACTCAAGTGAAATAGCAATCGAAATACAAGTAACTCAAAGGATGTTGGAATCACCATCCTCTAAGGATCCGTTAAACTATCTAATATGTAGTAATATATGCTAAATAGATAATGTCTATCAGTAATATAAAATATCAAAATAGTGTTAAGGCATTACCATTATCCCCTTAACACATTTTTACATAAGCATCATAGTCTATACAGCACTCTAAACTCCACCGTAAACTGGTGGATATCAGGGAGTACTCCATAGGTATAATACAAAACAAATTCGCAGTGGTCGCGTATATAGGGATACAAGTATGACAAGGCACATGAGGCAATACCCAAGGTAGTGAAACTACCGTTTGCCTGATCCGGACTGGTGAGAACGCATCGCCGCAGCGATCGCAACACCGCGAAACAACACTCCTGAAATTCCGAGGGTGCACCAATCAATCACAAGTAATGAGTAGTAGTTACGAAGAAGTGTGTTCGCTCGAGGTGGCTAACCCCAGTTGGCCCGGCACGGCTCCTGATTTTAGTCATTTCCAATTTGACACAAGTGTCAAGGCTGTCCATTATCGTTCTCTTTCTTCAGTCATCACGTACATCATTCCAACCACTTCATTCTGGATCATCACTCCGCGTATAGTTATTAAAGTGGTTTTCGGTTTAGATAGAGAGTATATCCATAACCGATTCCAGTTTCTTTAATAACTTTCGTAATTATTTCACCGATTGGTCGTTTAATAAATTTCAAAACCAAATCAATTTCAAATATAATTTATAATCAACATTTCATTCATCTTCTTAAATCAATTTCCAAAATTTACGTTTCAAAACCTCGAAATTTAAATTTCAAAATCTTATAATTCAATTTCAATTTATATTTAAACAGTTCAAATATTGATTCAAGTTCGTATATAAGTTTTCATTCCGAAATCATATAAATTAATTTAATTTAACATTCAAATCAATTCAAATTTATTTATCGATTTCATTCCATATTCATTAAGTAATTTGTCATTCAAAACAATTTCCATTAAATTTCCAGTTTATTAGATCAATTACTTACATTCAACTTCATTATATCAAAACTTCAAATTGAATTAAACTAAATTCGTCAAATCAATTCTTTAAATTACAAGTCTTACGTTAATTTCAATAAATCTCATTCATTTCGGTAAATCACATTTTTATTACTTATTAAAGAAATTCGATTTTCACTTATTTATTGACTTCGTTACAAATTTCAAACTCAATTGATAAAGAACTAAATTTCATATATTCGAGAAGTTTAATTTCACTTATTAACTTACTTAAATTTTCCAAAGCTTAATTAATAGATAAAGAAACTAAATTTCATTTATTAACGAAGTTCAAATCCACTTATCCAAAGGTTCAATTTCTCTTATCAAAGAATTCAATTTTTTTATTCAATTTATCAAATAATTAAATCTTATTTAATTATCAAATAATTTCAATCTTAATTATTAATGATTTCAAAACTTAATAATTACAAACTTGATTATAGATTCAACTTAATTATTAAATCATTTCCACTTAATTTTGAATTCAAACTTAATTATCGAATCATTTCAATTTAATTATAAATTCAACTTAATAATTTCGAACTTAATTATAAATTCACATTTAATTATTAAATGATTTCAGACTTAATAATTTCAAAACTCAATTATTACTAATTCCAAATTATTTATTAATAATTCCAAATTTAATTATTATATAATTAAATTTCAAACAATGTTTTTCATCAATTACTACGTTAAAATTTGTTTCAGATTTCAATCTTTACATTTTCTTTTCAAAATTCAAATTCCAATTTCATTTCAAAACTTATTCTTTGCTCGAATAAAATCATTATTAAACCAATTTATTGACCAATCGGATTTTATTTAATTCTCTATCCTAGGTCAAATTCATTTGGGTATATATCATTTCAACCCGATTCCAATTTAATTCAAAATCAAAGCATAGCAAAGGGAACTTGCAGTGTGATAACAGGGATGGTGTCAAAATAAATAAACAAGCAATAACAAACATCAATATCAATCAAATAATCAATGCAAATAATCCTGAAATAATCGTATTAATTCACATTGCTGTTTGTGTGAATTAATATAATTATTTCTAGAATCTACACTATCATTTCATGTGGATTAAAGATTATTTCATTACGGTTTTTCCACTTGTCGTTCAATTTCAGTTTCAAATTTAATACTACAACAATTAATCCAATATACGTTCAAAGGTTCAAAGTGTAATTTATCAAATTCTACGCGTCAATTAACTTATCAATTAAAAGGGGTCATATTATTCAAATTAACAAATCAAATTCAACACATATGTCAATTCACAATTTTTTTAAACTATCCTATGCCAAATTCAATCGCATAATATTTATCACTTTGTACATCACAATTACATCCAATATTAACAGCTAACAATAAATCAATTATCAACCAAACTGGATTATTATTGCATACATAACAGATAACGGTGTCAGATGTCAAAGGTGAACTGATACATAAATAACAGTGCAATAAATAATAGCAGTTTATTTCAATTGTCGTTCCAATTGAAATCAAATTTAATTAAAAAAAAGAATATTAATCGTGAGTGATTGCTCACCTTTCAAGGCTAGAGATGCATGAGAGGATGACACGGATACGCACACTGATACAGACATAGAAATTGAATTACGAATCCAAGCAAAGCAAATCCGTAGGAATTCAACGATCGGAGCTGAATAACAGATCGATTGAACACATTAGAACGGGATCGATGAAGAAAATTGGTATATGTGAACACATATGTATAACTATACACATAGTATATATACAAAATTTCAACATATATTAAAGGAAATATATATGCATTTTAAAATAATTTTTTTTTTACAAAAGTCAGTAACAATATGTTCATGTATGCAGACTTTACATAAACTATTTATATATATGTACAACAACAACTATTGGTACAAGTGGCATGCTATTTCATATATGCAGACTTATAAAATGAACAGGACTAGCAAAATAGTGCACAGGCTGTCACAAGTATAGGCCTGTAACTTTATAACATAGGTATATATTAATATATTTTATAACTGAACAGAATAATATAAAAGAAAAGGTACATTTTCATATAATATGTAAAGTAGCAGACTATACATATATAAAATTATATGTACTATGCCATAATATATTCATTATTTAAGCTCAGCCAATTTAAATAACCAGTTTACTTTTCATACCTATCAGATTATAAGTTCAATACGTAGACATATATATTTTCTGCTACTTACAAATCAACATTACCGACAACATGGTTTTATAACCTGTAAAAAACTATATGCATATTGCAAAAATATAAACAAAATACTCACAGCCTATACTTTACATACTTATAATCATATATGAGTTGTTATATTATACTTAATACTTTAAATATGCTATCATCTATGCACGCAAGCAATATGCTGCTCTCGGCCAACTTGACGCGCATATATATGACCCATATAATATAGTATATCTAAATTTAACAAAATGTATATAACTCTACCGCCTATATACAATACAATGATAACAGACCATATTACCCACATAAAACTAATTTTTTTATAACATATTGATACCTTGATTTTTATTTTTATTTTTAAAAAAAGATATGCATAACACAAAAAATATATATATATATATATATATACAATATACTACCTTCATGCAAGCTGAGGCTTGGCTACAGCATGATAGGCCATGCAAGCGAAATGGGCTTCTAGCAAAACGGAAATGGGTTCCAGCATGGAGGCAGAATGCGTAGAGGCTGATGGCCTAGGTTCGGCCGAACGTGCTTGCACGGGATGCGTGTGAGGTGGATGTTTTTGTCAAGGCGGGGCTGGTGGCGATGGGAAATTTTTTATTTTTTTTTGGTGGCTGTTGAAGGATGAGGGGGCACACGTGAAGGACGACGGAGCATACGGTGGATGCACTCGGCTAAGGGAAGAGGTGCACGAGGTCGAAGGATGGTGGTCGGTGAGCAGTGGCTCCGTGAACACGCGAGTGTAGTCGGATGAGGGCCGCGTGCGGAAGGTGGCTCGGTTGTGGGCTGACACAAGGTGGAATTGGCCCAGTATCGGTCTAGGTGGAGGAGGTTTGTGGCGGCGGGCCATAGTCGGTGGAGGTGAGAGCGGGCTGACGCGGATCCGGTGGGTAGGTGGGTAAGTGTGCTGAAGATGGACGTGAGAGAGCTATCACAAGTAGTATGTGAAATATAAACTATAGAAAGAAAGAAAAATAAAATAATTAGAAGAAGAGTTTGCAACAGAGAAGGGAAGAAGAAGGCTAGGGGGGAAACAACAGGCAAGGGTAACAAATGAATGCTTTCATAATTATAATGTTTCCTTACTATTGGAAACGTACAGAGAGCTAAATAGCTAGAAATGAAAGGACAAAAAAAAAAGGTGAAATAAACCGGCATCACAATGGAAAGGTGGAATAGTAAATGTCTTGGCAATCAATATCTAGAAATATTAAAGGTTGGAGTTGTGATTTACGCAGTGGAAAAATAGAAAAGGCACCAGAACTCTAAAGATTTTAGAAACGTACCGATCCGATGGTCCGTTCAACGATATCATCAGATACCGAAAATTAAAAATACAGAAGTGAATGTATCGTAGAGATTAGTAGGACGAAACGATCAAAATGGTATACGGATATCAGTGATACGATTGAGTTATAAAAATTTAAATTTTATAATAGCGGAAAATGCATGAAAAATGTAGAAAAATAGGATCGACGGAGCCACAGATGTCCGAATTTGGAAAAACGACAAACTGACATCTTGCTAAAAAGATGTTTTATAATTTTTCTATGTAAAAATATTTTGGTTTCGAAAAAGTTTTATTTTCATCGCTTTTTAACTGATTAAATTGAAGTAAATTTACGCACGAAATAAACTTTCATGTTTTCGGACGAAAATTTACCGGTTGCTATGTTTAACTGGACATATTCCAAATGTCAAATTTATATTTCAAAATTTTATCGTTTAAATTTGCACAAAATTTTAATTAAATACGTTACTACAACCGTTAAAATTTATGGGTCGTTACACATCCTTAAACAAATAAATGCTTCTTTAAGATATCCATTATTTTTATATCCAATTTACTTTAAGATATTAATCTTTAAATTTTCAATCTCAAATCCAGATTAAATTTAAATTTACTCATATATATATATATATATATTTTAAAAAAACACACATTATATTTGTTTGAAAATAATGATTTTACAACTTATAAATAATTAGACTAGAAGAATAACAAACAAATATTTATCATCATATTTATTTGTTCAATTTATAAATCAATATCCTATTAATTAACCCAATTATTTATCGATTACAGATATCTAAAATTCTGGAATATCACAATATACATACATACAAACATACATAAATACATACATACATGATATTTTGGTCGAGGGGAGAAATAAATAATTGATTCTTTCCTTATAACATCGAACTAAAAAATACTATATTGTTCATTTTAAAATTGATCTTCCTTGTCGTTCTTTGTCATTCTCTTACACATTCTCTTTATTCCTTTACCATGGATCATAGTTCTTTTGTTTTAAACCCTAGTTCTCCAATTTTAAGTTGATGTAGAAAACATAGATTAATCATATTACTCTGGTTTCAAATGTCTAACTAAATGTCCAACAAAAGAAGAAGATATTAATGTTGAATTATTTCCTTGCACTCAGGACGATGGTTAAAAGGTACACCCCCTCCTCAAATAACTTTTGGAGTCCCTTTAATAATACCATTTTTTTTGTTAACCGAACAAAATATTTGTGTTAACTAATAAAAAAATGGGATTACTGCTTAATTACTGGTTTGACTATAATGTCACTTTGTTTTGGTCATAAAATATCATCTATTAATTATCACAGACTAAATTAACTTCACACGGTCCTTTCATGATAATCAATCAATGAAACATGTGTTATAAGTATGACGTAAAAAGTCCATTCACTATAACCTCTTTTATTTTGTATTAGTACCACTTCATTTTTGAAAAGTTTATTTATTTGGTTTGGTACGGCCAATAAAAAATATAAGTTCAATTTTTACTCTTTCTTTCTCCATCTTCCATGAGAAATAAAATAGTATGTAAATTAGCATTCTTCATCTCTCTTTCACCACAAATTCATTCAAAATAAAATCATCTTCCAAACTTGTCAAAATATTTTAGGCCGTGAACTCTGCAAGTCACCAAATTCTTCAACTTTTAGTGCACAAATTTGAAAGATCATTGTATTAATGCTTCAGAGAAAACTACGATTATCGACTAGAGCATAGTCGCATTGAATTTCACTTTCAAGGCGGTGGCACATCCATGACACACCAATAATTATTACTTGCTCTTTACACCATGATATTTTAAGAATTTGAAAGCAAAATTAATCTCTTTTCTCACATGGGCTCGGATACTTGGATTTCGAGCAAAGATTAAATTTCCATGGTGTTGCGGTGGCAGTTAAGGAATCTAGAAAATGAAATTTAGAATTTTGATTGTGTTGATGCATACTCATAATAAAACGATATTAGAATTCTTTTAGGTTACATTTGTTAGTAAATTGCAGTACATATAAATTGTTAAACATATTGGTTTACTTCAGTGCTCTGGTTTGTTATTATATAGCAGTAAAAGCCAGATTTTAGAATTCATATATTGTTAAGGTAAGCATGCAACTCAGTCCCTTTGTGAACCCCCTTACCATAAATAAAATAGAGTAGAATGTCATAATTTTTTCTTATTAATATTATATTATTTGCAGACTATTAGAATTTTGTAAGAACCTTGCAAAGGTGAAATTTGTAAATGAAAAGGACACTTGGACCAAAGATATCGTAGTGTTGCTTATTTTCAGTTGACTCTTTGGGTAATGATTTCTATTCAGCTTATGTTTGCAATGCAAAGTTTGTTAAAACTTAGATTTTATACCATATGTGTAGGTGTATGTAAATATATGTGTATATGTATATATATGTGTGTGTATATACATAAGTGTGTGTGTGTATGTACACACACAACTTTCGAGTATACGTGATTGTATAGGATACAAATCATAATATTTTACTAGCACCTAGTGTAGGTTTTAAAAACTTTTAGTATAGAAAAACTAAGATTCGATTACATATTACATATACATTTATTTTATTCTTTTATTCTTAGCACTCTAATGCGAAATATTTTCAATTTATCAATCCACTAAGTATTAAAAGTTAAATTATTATACTTTAACTAGCGGGATTGCATGCTACGCCCAAGGTGTACTTTAGAAAATTATAAATTTAGAATATAATATTTCATCGATATTATTATTCCAAATGTTACAAAGAAACTAATTATAACATAAATTTTTCTAAAGTAAGGTTTACCTTTTAAAATGCATTTGTAGGATCAATATAATAGAGAACAACGTTGATGTCCATTATATATTGAAAATGAAATGACCATCCAACTAAATCAATGCACAATAGCACGAGCCGTGTAATGCCTGCTATAAATGTTAATGATCCGGCTAATATTTCTTAACAGAAACAAATTTGCATACCAAAAATCATATCTACTTTATCTGTGAAAATTCATTTTGTACGCACTTCTTGTTCAAATGGTAATAAATACAATTGATATCCTGCGATTATAATTCATTATGACACATAATACATATTAGTTTTACATATACCTCAAACGGAGAACATTCAATGATTGTTTTTAACAACCTAGAATAGTAATCCCAAGCATTTAGGACAAAACTTAATAAAACACAACAAATATGCCTTATTAAAGATAAAAAAAAAATTGTTACATGAGTTTCGCAACATTTTTGCAAACATGGTACTAGGGTAAGTTGTCATAGGGTTGGCATCCTCTACAATATTTTTCTGGCGAAAGACGTTGTAATAATTGCAATAAAAAAAATTTGTAGATGTTGCAAAATATGTTTTACAAACTTTTAAAACTGTTTCAAAATATGTTTTTCAACATTTTTAAATGTTGTTAAATATATATAGCTTTTTGGGAAAATACTTGCATGGTTCTTTCATCTGTTTTTTAACTTGTAGCTTTGTCCTAAATACTATTATTATAGAGTTAAAATTTTAGAAATTCAAATACATAAAATTCGTCGATTAAAATAGTTAAAATTCATATATTCAACAATGACCCTTTACATACAACACAACATTCACTTTATGTATAATGTTCAAACAATGATGCAATGACATTTACACTATATCACATCAACCACCAACAAAATATCTTTATTAAACCATACAAACAAACTCATCCAAAAAAATATTGCTTCAAAATGAACACGTTTTATAAAAATGACCCAACCAAGGTCTTCATATCGCAGGTAAAATTGTATGCACTACTGAAACATGACAACATGAACATGACCCTCACATGAAAGCTTTTAAGTTGATCCAATGGAAGAGGATCACATATAGCAGTATATCTGAAATAAAAATTACCAAAACTATGTTTATAATATTTTGGTCCATATAAAGTTTAGTGCACAATATTGGGAAAAAGAGAAAAGGAAAAAATAACTAATGTGATAAGAGTATCTTCCACAGTTGTTGCCAAAATCCCGGTCATTCCAACTGTCCAACGTAGTGGAAGAACTATGAACATTGAAAAATTTCATATTCATCCTTAATAAGCTTGTGGTTAATGAATAATGTGACTGAAGAATTTAGTCTGCACCTTGAATGAGATAAGCATGCGGTATTTGGCCTAGAAGCTACAACATCGCGTAAATGAGTAGGCATTCAAACTAAACCTACGCGTGCACATAAAGATTGTGGAAATTATACCCTTCTATATAAGTTACATCAAGTAGGTCATATATTATCTTAGTATTAAATCTAGAGTAAACATAAATAAACTAATACCAAAACTTGAGTATGCTGATATACGTCAAAAAAGAACGCTAAAAATAAAATTTGATTTGGGACTGGATTTACATGATGAGAAGCTGTGATATCCCGGAATTTCACACCGAATTTAAATATGATAATCTATATAATAAATTAATTTGAATTGATAAATTTGTTATTTTATTCCACACCTAATAAATGAGTGGGAAAAATAAATTTATTCTAATTTAAAAACTAATATATATATATATAAGGAATTAAATGTGTTAAAATTTTATTCATATCAATTTGATTTTGAATTGGATTTTGTAATTCAATTGTGCTTGAATTGATTAAAGGATTTAAATTATGTTAATTTTACTTTGAATTTTAAGAAATATTCTCATAATTTTAAATTATGTTATAACATCGGTTTTATCTTCATTCTTTAAGGAAATTGATTTTTATAGGAATTTAAAATATAAACCTATATAAGAAATTATTTAAGAAAACAATTTTATTTCTTTTTGCATGAGATAAACACATGTTAACATTTAAACCTATTTATAAAACATGTGTTAGAAATTTAAGTATTATTTTGACAAGTGTCATAATTTAGATTTTCTTTTCTTCGAAATTTTATAAAACAAATTCTAAAAAAACATTCATGCATACTTTCTCATTTTATTAAAATAAATTTTACATTTCTTTCTCTTCAAAAATATGAACTTCTTCAATCTTTGCATCTTCAACCAATTTCTGAAAACAAATCTATACTTCTTCAACCAAATTTAAACAATCAGGCAAGCCTCTTTTCAAAGCTAAAATCTGCAACAAATTACGGTCTAGAAATCTACATATAAGCAAGGTTCCTGAAAACAAAATTAAGTGTAAATCAAATTCAAGATTTAAAGCATTTCAAGGTTAAGCAACAAATTCAAGAAAGTGGGAAAAGAAGATCTGCAGTTCACATATTTTGTTCCAACAGTTTGAATCTTCACAACTAACAGGTGAGTAAATTCTTAAAATCAACTCTTAAAGTATAAAAGTTGTATGTGAATGTTAGTTATGAAATGCTTGCATGTCTTTTATTCTGTGAAGTATTTGTTTACAGTTTTAAATTTTGACTGTGTATGTTATAAGAAAATTGAACTCCTCTGTTATTTCAAGTTCAAAGCAAATTTCAGAACAAACTTCAAATTTAAAAACTGTACGATGATGTTGAGTTAATATCTTCTAATATAGAAGTTAAATTCAATGTGAATTTAAGTGAAAGAAATAAATTTGCATAAGAAACAGTTAAATGTCTGCAGGAAGTACATATGCAGTAAAATAAAAATAATAATATCATGTAAATCTTGTTGAATTTTGAATGATTCAAATATATATGCTGAGTCTATAATGCATGTTATGAATTTTAAAATTGAAATTAGAATTTTTAACATACAAATGAATTTGAATTTTTAAATTTACTGAATTTGGGACTTTTGTCAAATTCATAAGATTGGGTTGATTTTAAGTCTTGAAATTTAAATAGAAGCTATGTTAAATGTTGTATAACACTAGAAAAATAGTGATTGATTTTATTTTGCAACATGGAATTGGGAATTTCAGTTTGTAGGGTTTTGAGTATTGTGTTTTTCGAGCTTGAAAATTTTGATCGTGTGAAGTATTGGGTTGATCGAGTTGGGGTTGGTTTGAGGTGGAGTAGCTTTTGGGTGTTGCGCACGTATGGCCGGAGTTTGGTGGCGCAAGGTGGTCGACATTGCCGTGGGTGATGGGGATTTCCAGACGTCTGCAGTTCGACATTGGGTTCGAACAACCCATTTTGCATTCGAGTTGGGTAAGCATTATTTGAGGGCCGAAGTCGAGTGGATAGTCGAAGTGTGGTTTGCGCGTGTGGTTTGCGCGTGTGGTCGGCGGCGGTGATGGGGGTGCCGGAGGCCTGTGCAGGTGCACGAGGCAGTGCGTGTGTCAGGGAAGTTTTCGTGTGCGTGGGTTTACAGCTCGAAGCGCCTCTCGCGTTTGGGTCGTGTTGATCGCGTTTTGTACTCGGGTTGAGGAGTGCTGTGCTCGAGTTATGGGCGTGTTGATCGCGTATTGTTCTCGGGTTGAGTGGTGAGTTGATGCGAGTGTTGGGTTCAGGGTAGTTGTGAAAGGTAGGGGGAAGATGGAGTTAGAGTTTGGGTAGTTGAATTTGGGCCGGGCTTTAAGCATATTAATGAAACAAAGTTTAAGTTTATTTTGAAACTTCAATTTTTTTTAAGTTTAAAGTTTAACACTTATATTATCTCTATTTTGTTAAGTGTCAAATATTTATTTCAAAAGTAATTCACATCTTATTATTTGAAAATTTGAAATGGTTTTACCTTTTTAAATCTAACATTTTCTAAAGTAATTAGTTTTGAATAAATTGAATACTTAAATATGTAAGAGTTTTTAAAGATGAATGAACTTTGTTTTGTTTTGAAGTTAATTAAATTTATTAGTAATTAGAGTTGGAATTAATTAATTAATTTTGGTTAATTAAATTATTAAGATTTAATTAATTACTTATGAATTATTTAATAGGTAATTAAGGATTAAATTAAACAAAAATTAATGGGTTACTAATTAATTTATTAATTAATTTAAGGTTAATTCATAAGTGATTAATAATTGTCTAATTAAATAATTAATGATTTATAAACTAGTGATTAAGAAGTTAATTAATTAATTGATTAGGAGTTAATTAATTAAGTAATTAAACATTAATTAATTTATAATTAATTATAATTTAATTAAGGGTTAAGATTTAATTAATTAAATAATTAAGGTTAATTAATGAATAATTAATTCTGTAATTAAGAAATTAATTTGTAATTAATTAAGAATTAATTAAGGTAATTAAGAATTAATTAAGGTTAATTAATTATAAATTAAGGGTTAATTAATAACCAATTAAGGAATGATTAATTTTTAATCAAGTTTAATTAATAAATAATTATATTAATTAATTGATAATTAAATAAAGATTATTAATTAATTAAGTAGTAATTAATTAATAATGAGATAATTAAGAGGTGATTAATTAATTAAATGATTGTGATTAATTAATTAATGTTTGGCTAAGCAAGATTAAGTGATAAATTCTTAAGTAATTAATTTAATTTAAATTAATTAAATTAATTATGATATGAATTAAGTAGTGCTTGCTTGTGGATGATAGTTTGTATTGATATCTGAATATGGTTGATTTCTGTTGAATGATAGTTGAGTTATATTCTGTGATGAGATGTTGTATATCTGTGATAGATATTGGTTATTATCTGTTGATAATGTTGTGTGATGCTATGTTTAAATATGAATTGAATTGTTTAAACCTTTAAAACAACTTAGACCTAAAAGACACGCTTTGGATTTCGATGAGACCGGGATCGGGTTTCCATATTTGGATATCCCAAAAACCACATCGATTCCAAATAACGTTAGGTCGTGAATCTTATGTGAAGAGTGAAGACTCGAGGTGTAAGGGCATACGTCAGTATAACTCTATGGGTGATTCCGTAATGAGTTGACGGAATAGTACTTATAGATTCGAGATGGTGAATCAAAGTGCAAGGGTTATCGTCGTTAACTCTGAGGGTGATTCCAAAATGAGTGTAACGAGATAATGCCTTCGGTTTCGTTCGAACCCGGAACGAACTTGTATGGATCGAATGCTTCTAGATCATCGTCAGGTGGACGATGAGCATTCTAAGAGATGTGTTCTTTATAAAGGTAATCGTAGCCTCAAGCCTCATCAACCGGGAATGGCTAAAACAGAGGAGGTGCAGCAAGGCTTCGTGGGTAGCCCCCACTTGAGAGTGAGATTTACCCCTGTCTAGAAGTCCCTTATTATATATTCGGCTGTGTGGGCAGTTGTTGGCCACAACTGTGGGGTTGTCTTGTTCGGAACTATCCGGTAAGGGATGGGTCCGGCCTTGTGTTGCAGGGGAGTTAGGGTGGCTCCTCGGTACGGTGATCTAGGCCCCGTACTGTGACGGACGGTACCCCAGTAGCCCTGCCATTGATGGAAACCCATTTTCCATACGAGACCCTACGGTTTTGATTGTATTACCCACTTTCGTGGCTAGTAGCTAGAATTTAATCATGTAACAATTTCGGCTATTTTCTATTTACTTGAAAACCCTAGACCCTATTATAATATCACTGAATTTCCTATCAAATGTTTTGGTTAGCGTAAGGTAAAAACTTACCCATGTTTATTTGTGGGAAGTCTTACGTGATACCTTTTGTTTCAAAAGATTTTAAAGTTAAACAACTTTAACTGATTTACTCACACCAGACCCATGTCTGACTCGGAGTTTGTTTTTCATAAACTCTTGGGTACTCAAATTTTTATGAGTAGCCAAGTGATTAGGTTTGGATTAGCATGTGTTTTGGAAGCTGGAGCTGGATTCCAGACGTACTATTTATCTATATTCGCTGTAGTGGCATTTTGGTGTTATGTTTTAAGTTGTATGGGTTGGGAAAACTCTTATGAATGTATGATGTAATGGAGTAGTATTATTTTGTGAACTCTGATATGTAAAACTATGTAAAGGATATATGTAATATTATATTTTGTTCGTTTCCATTGTGAGATTCTGATGATTGTTGTTTCTTTTCTTTCTATCTTTCTATTTCTATCTCTTTCTTTTCTTATGGATGATACGTTTTTCTATGGAATGAAAGACGGGTCGTCACAGTTGGTATCAGAGCCAGGTTGAGAAACACCTAGGCTCTGAAATAGTATCTATCTTGAGAGTGTGTATTTGTAATTTTCTTATATTACTATATCCCTATCTAAATTGATTGGATTACCTGTTCAGGTAGCCAATATGAGTTCAAGAGGCCGAAGGGGAAGAGTTGTTGGAAGTGGATCAAATGGTAATAGAAGAGAGTAGACTGATAATGAGACTATTAATCCAGTTACGTCTTCAGCCAGTTTTGCTGCATTATGCAAGGACTTTGTTCATCTAGGAGGGAAACCATTTCAAGGATCAGAAACTATAATAGAAGTTCAAGCATGGATTCGCTCGTGTGAGAAGATTTTTAAGAGCATGAGGTTATCAAATGAGCAGAAGAGAATAATGGCTGCGTGGCAATTACAAGGTGGTGCCGCTGTATGGTGGAATTCAGTGACTGCTAATATCTCGGAAGATGGTATGTCTTGGGAAGAATTTAAGGAGATGTTTGAGGAAAAGTATATGCCTGCTGCAGGAAGAACTCGGCTTTATCAAGACTTTCTGAATCTGAATCAAGGGAATATGTCCATAGCTGAATACGAGACAAAGTTCAACGAGTTATCTTGCTACGGTCCAGAACTTATAGATACACCTCTTAAGAAGAACGAGATGTTTGTCCAAGGGTTGAGGCCGGAGTATCATGAGAGAATGACTGCACATCTGAAAGGGTCTTTTGTGGAGCTTATTGATATGGCGTTAAGGTATGAAGATTTGATGAAGAAGAGGTCAGTGGCTCAAGTTGTTGTATCAGGAGGGAATTCTTCCAACCAGAATAAGAGGAAATTCAATACTAACTGGAAGAAGCAAAACAAGAAGAAGTCTGGGAATAATAATGGACCACGGAAATGCTAAATTGTAATCAAATGGGACATGTGGCAAATCACTGTCCTCAAGAAAGGAAGCAACAGCAGCAGCGGCAGCAGTATAGTGGACCAGGATCAGCCTTAGTTCAAAAGTCTCTTTGCTTTAACTGTCACCAACCGGGACACATGATTAGAGACTACCCGCTTCTTTATAAGGTTCAACAGAACAAAGTATTTGCTTTGGAAGGAGCACCATCGAACTCATCGAAGGGCAAGGGAGTTTTAGAAGGTACTTTACTTTTAAATGGAAATTATATTAAAGTCTTGTTTGATTCTGGTGCTTCTTTAAGTTTTATTTCCTTGGGAACTGTAGAGAATTTCTTACTTACCCCTTGTATCGTTGACAATCCCATTTGTGTATCAAATCCTATAGGAGGGGTAACCAAATTGGATAGGATTTGTAAAGATTTGAGAATCTCCTATCTATCCCATAGTATTTCCTGTGATCCTTATGTATTGGATTTTCAAGGTTTCGACCTTATATTGAGAATGGATTGGCTTGACAAATATAAGGCTATTTTAAATTGTGATGAAAGAACAGTTTCGTTGGAAACTGATCTAGGTAGGATTGCCAGAGTAATGTGTGATAACTCTGGAATCCACTTGAGTAGTCTTTTACATGGAGTGGAGACTTCTCAAGAAGAGGTTGTAGATATTGAAATAGTCCGAGATTTCTCCGATGTATTTGAGGAAGTTAAATGTTTGCCTCCGCACCGGGAAATAGAGTTTCGCATTGATTTGGCTCCTGGAGCAGTACCTGTAATTCAACCTAGTAGGAGGATGGCTCCAAGAGAGAGGGAGGAATTAGTGAAGCAAACTCAAGATTTGTTGGAGAAGGGTTTGATTAGACCAAGTTTTTCCTTTTGGGGCTCTGCTGCAGTTTTTGTTACCAAATCGGATGGGTCGCTAAGGTTCTGTGTTGACTACCGTGAATTGAACAAGGTGACCATTCGGAATAAGTATCCTCTTCCTCGCATTGATGATCTCTTCGACCAGCTTCATGGTGCATCTGTCTTTTCTCAGTTAGATCTAGCATCAGGTTTCCATCAGTTATGGGTAGCTGAAGACAGTATTCCCTTAACCGCATTTAGGGGACCTAATTGTTTCTATGAGTGGTTGGTTATGCCATTCGGGTTAACCAACGCTTCAGCTTATTTTGTTGATCTGATGAACCGAGTCTTTAGAGATGTTTTGAATAAGTTTGTTTTGGCCTTCATCGATGATATTTTGGTTTATTCTTAATCGGAAGAAGAGCACAAGCAGCACTTGAGAATAGTTTTGGAAACTCTGAGAAGGCATGTGCTGAAGGCGAAGTTTTCTAAGTGCCATTTTTGGAAGTCTGAAGTAAAAATTTTTGGCCACATTGTTTCTGGTGAGGGAATCTCTGTAGATCTAGCTAAGGTAGAGACTATTCTGGAATGGAAGCAGCCTCGGACTCCTACAGAAGTTCGCAGTTTTCTTGGATTGGCCGGTTACTACAGGAAGTTTATTAAGGATTATTCTAAGATCTCTTCTCATCTAACGAAGCTGACAAGGAAGGGAGCTAAATTCAAGTGGACACCGGAGTGTGAGGAAGCTTTCCAGAAACTGAAGGCAAAGTTGACAAGAGCTCCTGTATTGGCTATTCCTGATGGTAAGAGCAAGTTTGAAGTGTATACTGATGCCTGTATTATTGGATTGGGAGCTGTGCTTATGCAGAATGGTAGGGTTATTGCGTATGCGAGTCGACAGTTGAAGCCACATAAGAGGAACTACGCAACGCATGATCTAGAGCTATTGGCTATTGTTTTTGCTTTAAAGATATGGAGGCATTATCTTTTAGGAGAAAAGTTTGAGTTATTCACGGACCACAAACCGTTGAAATATCTTTTCTCTCAGAAAGATCTTAATCTAAGACAGCAGCGTTGGGTTGAGTTCTTGGCATCATACTGTAACGACCCGCCGTTCTGACCGCCCCCAGTCGGTAATTTAACCAACTTGAAACGTTCAAAATGACGGATTGTTAGTCAGTTTATAGAGTTTAAACAGAATCAGCCACAGAATCACAGAATAATCATAATATTTTACATAAATGAATTTTTTATACATATATCAGAGTTTGCACAATGTATTAAATTTTTGTACAGCGGAATATTTCTTTTAATTACAAAAATTCTTTGAAAAGCTAAAGTGAAGCAATTTCCCCAACTCTCTCTCTCTAACTTCGCGGCCTGAAAATCTTCAAGCTGTAAAATTACTCGGTCTGACCCGAGTATTATATTCAAAAGAAAATAATACACAGGTCAGTCTAATTCAAACTCAATTATTAGTGCGTAGAAGCAATAATAATCAAACAACAATTAGACGACAGTCAAATATAAATTTACCTATCCGATCCTTAAAAAAGAAATCGGATAACGGTAAATATAACACTTAACAGTGTTAAACATCAAATCAGTAGATTCAGATTATCAATGAGATAGATGAAGGGATTATTGATGAAGATAATTTAGAAAACAATCAAAATTTGCCTAAACGGCAATTAACAACAAAATCATCAAAATCGGTTCAAAATATATTGAATTGGCAATATAAAATAATTTTCATCAAAAAGAAAACATCAATTTAAACATTAAATTTGGTAGGGTTGCAGTACACACACTCGCGTACGGCCTCGCCACATTTAAAATGTCAACTCCGTGGCTGCAGTTCACGCTTGCGTGCACTGCCTCGCCACTACCGTAATGAAATATGCAAAAGATCATAAATCAAAACAAAATAGGATATCAATAAAAATCAATATCGTGTGGCTGCAGTTCACGCTTGCGTGCACTGCCTTGCCACTATCGTGATGACGTACTCAAAAAGTCAATGAACCAAAATCAATGAAGGTTCAAATATCGATTCAAAATGTCGATACTGCGTGGCTGCAGTGCACGCACGCGTGCGCTGCCTCGCCACAACAACTTGTGAAATAAAACAAGTTTCCAAACAACTTATTACTGCACATTTCAACAAGTGCAAAATTTCCATAAAAATGAAACTGCAGTCACTAATGAATACAAGGGCGAACTGCATCAATAACGCAGCCACCACAAGATCACGATGCAACAAACACTGTAAATACAAGGTAGGACTGCACATAGAACTCAAAACAACATAAAATTTTCCAAATTAAATAGGGCAGTCAATATTAGTGCACAAGGGCAAACTGCAACAAAGATCTGCAGCCGCCACGAGTACACGAAGCGCGAAGGCTCGAATGACCCAGTGCGCAAAGGCAGGAGGTACAACTACATGAAAACAGCTGAAAGAAGGTGAGGGCACCAAAGACATGGCACCACAACACGCAAAACAAGATCAAAGTACAGTTAACATAAAACAGGCTCGAGTGACAACTCAGCATGTACAAGGCAACAGAGGATGCAAATATAGGCAGCAGCATGTAGCATGGTTAACAAAGGCAACTGGGTTATAATATAACTTTACTAAATATTTACAATATAAGTTGCGAAATGTATCCTATTTCAAGATCACAACCTGACACCTTTTTAATACATATAGTACTGATCGTGTTAATTTGCTTGGCTCTTTATAAATACCAGTACAAAGGCACGTCCAATGGACGTGTCCATAAACAAAGGTGTCCAAAGGTGTAATTGGTATGAAGATGAACTATTACTAACGACCCGAGTTAATTATTTGTTCGCAAGTTTTTAATTTCAGTGTGTGTAAAGGCGACAGTGTAAAACTGAAACATGTTTCATAAGGCTGTTAAAAAACAACTGAAAATAGAGAGAGAATTATTTATATTGCCATGCATAGTGCATGTTATGACAACCGATTAAAGAAAACTATGAGTGCATCATTTTTTGGTTGCGTGAAAATGAATATGAGAATTTGATAAGCATAAAAATGTCATTTGTTTCTTATTGCAGTAGTAGAAACTTGTATGACGGTAGGAAAGTCAGAAACTTTGGCTTTATGAATAAAGTAATGAAAGGATATGCAATGACAGAAGTCATAATATAAAGTGATTAGGAGCATGCCCTCAAGTTGTTACAATATGAGAAAAAATATTCGTACAAATAATTTACAGCAAGCATTCGATTTCTATAATCTAAAAAGAAAATATACTATAATTTTGTTTTATGTAAGCTTTTATGAATCCTTCATTGTAATCTTGCAAGGCTAGTGTTAATCTGCTATGGCTCTATTAATGCGGTCTAAATTTGAAACCTGGGGATCACAATTGAAACAATGAGATACATATTCATGAGAGTACCAAAAATGTTCATTTGTTTCATGGGGAAAAAGTCAAAGTCCTGTAATTTCTGATCAAATACTGGGTATAACGGCTAATGTAAAGTAGTGTAATAGTACAATTACTATCTAGTAAGTGTTTGCAGCAGACCACAGTGGATCCACTAGGAACTACCGTTCCTTGAGTTTAAGGGCAAGCATGTTAAACAAAATGTAACAAATATATACCTAGTTATCATAAAATTAAATTTTTGTTATCTAACTCTGGTTTAGATACAGAAAGGTTGTTACGACAACAACGCAGGCCATCAATCAATAAAAACAAAGGACGGCATAAAAATACGCAGTGGAATCAAGCGTAGTAATCAAGTTTAGTTCAATACAGAACAAAATAAGCAGTTAAAAAAAGGCATCTACAAATGCAGTACGATCAAATAACTCAAACAAAGAAATGCTTGTATTACATAATGTGTATAGGTAAGGCATAGAATGTAATGGAAGATTTATCAATCAAATGTCAAGAGATCAAGGTAGGAGTGGAAAGAGGAAAAAATATAAAAAGAAAAAATACATAACGAAAATTGAGCATACTTATCAATTCAGGTATCCCCAATACTCATCTTCTGCCCTGTTGACCACGACAATCTACGACCACCACTGCGTAACAAAGGAACAAAATACATACAACATGTGAATATGCAAAAGGATTAAAAAAATCCTATGAAACAATGCCTGGTTGAACTAATGTATAGGATAACCCAAGTCATGGTAAAGAGCAAAATGAAATTGGAGTAGCCACCATAAGTCATGGTAAAGAGTAGAGAACCTCACCAAAGAAACATACAGGAAGTATTCGGTGCAAGGTAAATATAGAAATGAATAACTAAAAAATTCGTATTCTGTTTCTTAGTTTTGTAGCTCAATTTGGTTGCACATTGATTGCACAAAACCGATAATTTGGATGGACTTTTATTAATTAGTATTCCAGGACTTATATAAACTAATAAAATACATAGTTGGGTATGATTGTTAATGATACTTGTTTCTTTAGTCATAACTATAATCTATTGATAATCAGGTGCGTAAAAAATTAATATATACATATGCATAAAAGTAGTCAGCTAAGAGTGGCTTGCCTTTAAGATACCATAAAGTTAATATATCCTCAACCACATTTATTTTAATTTTGCCACATCATCCTTTATAAGTATACATATGTATATATGTGTATATACATATCAACACAAATAGAATAGACTTTTATTTTTTATTTTTTTAGGGGCATCGCTTCATCAGACCGTGGCAGCAGTTACCTTGTACTTCAGATGGATTTCAATACATCAGCACTCGGCGGAAATTCTCTTTGTAGCAAAGATTCTCAATTTTCCTACGAAATCACTTCTGTTGCACACTGTGATAGTACCCCACCTCATTTCAGATGGCCAGAAAAGATCCATGGTTCGCCAGCAATGCATTTGACCACTTGCATCATCTCATCAGTTCATTACTACCCTCAACTCAACACTTCGGTGTTAGCTCGCTTTAATTTGCTTCTAACTTTAGTACTCCCTCAACACAGAGCTCACCCTCAACTGCATATTACAACATCGGTTCCTTCCTTTATGTTGCAATCATCGGGATTTACCTGAAAGCATCTCTTTTCTTTGGAGCAAGCAGCAATAACATTGTATCACTACATTTTAGTGCAATGGTGATTTGCAACATCGAAGCAGCCCTAGGCTTGCTCGGTTCTGCTGAGGCCTTGTTACATGAATTACACGTTTAGCATCATTGTTTTGGCAATCTTCATGAAAACATTAGCAAGTAGCAGGTTCATTTCATCCTTTTGTGCCATCTGAACATATGAAAGTATTTAGTGCAAAAAATCAAACTATTTGTAAGTTATTCCTGAAACAACCCGAAGTAGTTCTGAATCCATTAGACACCTTGCGTTGAAGTGAATGGTGGAGAAGGGTCCGATCTGCCATTGAAGGAGCAGCTCGAGGTGGATAGGTAGCACAGTTGGTGGGCAGAAAAATGGAGGGAAGAAGGACGCAATTCCAAAGTGTAAAAGAAGGTCAACCATTGCATAATAGGTAGGAGTCCACCATGCATCATTTTGATATGCATTGAAGTTGCAACTCCCACTGTTCCATGCCTGTATGTACAAATTCATTTAAGTAAACAATATTTATTTGAAATGAAATAAAGATGTTAAGGTAATAGTTGGTGTTTCTTCAATCCTTTTTTATGCAGTGAAGGCGGGAATGAGAAATAGGCAAGAACAATGCAGAAACAATGGCAAAAAACGTATGGACAAATGGTAAAGTAGAAAAAAGCATAAACAGTGCATCAAGATGGAGAATATTATCAGGGCTGTGGTAATAGAAATCTCCAACTGTGTTTGAATAGGGAAAAAATTTGTAATAAAAATCAAATTAGAAAGAAGAAGATGAACAATTAATTTGTTGTAGACACTGATGTATTGACAACTTCAACTTTAATTCAGTTTCTTCATACTTTCTGTGCATCCGATGTAAAACATTTTGTCAATGTAAAAGAAGTGAAGGTAAAAAAATGGTAGTAAAAATAGTACTTTACTTTTGATTTTATCTCACTGCATAGACTGGTTTTCATCCGGTCTTTGTGTACATCCATCATAGCCATTGTTGGGGTTGCAAAAACATAGTACGCGGTAGGAGGAAGGATCGCTCTCGTGCGCTGTCACCGTCACTATGCAGGTCATCTTACTGGGTATGATAATGAAATTTTCGAACATCTGAATGTTGGAACAATAAGGAATCGTTGTTGGTTTGAAGGAGGAAAGGGAATTAAATTGTTGACAGTGGAGAAGAAAGGAGAGGATGTGTTCTGCCTTGGCTCGTTCTCAATAAACACGGGCAAAATGAAAGACCAAAAATCAAGAACAGGGTTTTTCCCCAAACATCAAATGAAATCTGAAAATAAACATCAACAAACTATGAAAAATCCACAAAATATATCACTGCATAATATGTATTGCAAAAAGGATTTAAAGTATAGAGAAAATCCAACGAAGAGGAACTAAAAATAGAAAGCAAACGGACAAAAATTACAAACCTGAAGTCGAGATCTATGATTATAGCAAAGAAACATAATTCAAAGCAAGAAGATTGACCGAAGAAGAAGAAGAAATCAAGGCTTTTGATTTGTGGATTGGAATATAAAGAAGTGTCGTTTCTGTTTATAAGTAGAGGAGAACGTGGAAATGAGAATCGGCTTCCACTAATATGAATATGGAGGGAATTTACCATTTTTTCTGCGGTTTGGTGAAATTGGATGCGGAAGAAAGGGAAATGGAAAGCACGGAAGAGGAACGGAATAGATGTTGGGGCAACGTGGGAGGTGGTTAGGAAAATACATAACTGCCCTGGTGTAGATATTTCATTTTGCGTATAAGAGGGGGTAAAATGGGGACGGCCAAAAAGGCTTCACTTTGACCGGTTTGACCAGGGTTTTGCTTTATAGTATAGATATTAGTAACTGACACTTTTTATAAAAATAAGGAAACATTGTTAAGTTATTTCCATGCATAAGTAGTGACAAAGGGTATAAGGCAAAAGCAAAGAAGGCAACTAACAAAACTACAGAACTGTGCAAACTTAAAATAATAAACTATATTAATAGGTGTTCACTCCTTTCAAAGCTACTAACCAGATGGGAAGAAACCATTTAATGCCTTGGGCTACAGCTTGAATATGTATATGCAAGAAAACTGACACTTTCTTTTATTAATATATTCTCAAAAGCATAGGTTTGAAGTAGTAAGGCTATGATATTTTCAAAAAAAATAAAAAAACATTTTTAGCACATCCTTACTCCATTGAGAACCTTTAAGCAACACACACAAATATATAGTGCTATGCATATAAATTGCGAAAAGTGACTGGATGAACTAGAGCATGTAAAATTATGAAACTATATGTATGCATATCTTTTTTTCATAAAACCTGAATTCAGAAAAATGTGAGTATATTAGCTATCAAACTAATTAGGACTTCAATTCTAAAATAACAAAATATAATAAGGCAACGAGCTATTAAAATAATGAAACATATGTTAAAAGACTGCACACACAAATTGATAAATCATACAAGTTATTAAAGAATAGCCATCTAACTTGAGCAAGCAAGGACGCACAGAAAAAAAAAATTATAGGGCTAGGACGTGACCAATTTCCAGGGCAAAAGGACAAGGCATGGGTTGTCAGGTCAAGGCAGTAGAAAATGTACCACATCAAGGAAAAAACAAGTTGGGTGACAAATTTTCAATTCATAAAACAAATAAAGGACATACATCCTGATGTATGCACAGAACCGAGCATAGGGAGATAGGAGATGGAAGACGCATGAATTAAATTCCCAAAAGAAGGACACATGAATTAAATTGCGTTACCATGTTCCAAGCAACAGAGAAGGATGAACCAATTTTAGTAACATGGTCATTACGTGCACAGATAAGTGTAACTGATTTCCAAGGTTGTGTAAAATTATAGTGCACAGTTGAGAGCATATGACAGACAAACAATAGATCATTGATAATCAACCTCTTGGCTAATAATAGAAGTTAATCATATAGGCAACTTTTAAGTTTCTCAACAGTAAACTGGTGAAAATCAGATTCTTCCAGTCCAAGCTAAATAGCAGAAGAATTCAAGTTAAACTGACAGAAACCCAAAGTTTGATATGAATCAGAAATAGGATATACAGGAAATCAAAATTTTCCAAACAAATGATTCTAGCAATATTCCAAAGGTCCCATAACTTAAATATATTTCTACATATTTTATAACTGAATAGCCAGCAAAAGTTTCAACTTGACAGCACCTTTGAGAAGAAGAAAAAAACAAAGCATGAAGCAATACAGGACTAAACCAGTGTTCTGAATTATACAAATGGTCAATCATGCAAAAACAATCCAAAGAAATTAAATTTGAAACCTACCAGGTGAAAATTAAGCAAAAGAAGCAATCTTTGATGCCATAATTAGGAAAATCGAGCAGAAACATCAAGACAAATAAACCGACGAAATCGAAACCACTTCGAATTAGATGTGAGTAACGTTAATTACTCACCTTGCTTCGAAACGAAGAGCACAAATTTGGGTCGAAGCCGATTGCCGAAGCCCCTTATTTTGAAAAGCCCTAACTTTGTGAGGGCGAACGAAGATTCGATCGAGCAAATTGAAGCCGCAAGAAGCCCTAATTGTTGAACGACGAAGAGGAGGACGAGCGAAGATTCGTGGCCGCCATTATTTTCTGTTTCTTTTTTTTTCTATCGTATGAAATGATGGAGGAAGGGTTTCGAATGAGAAAAGGGGAAAAGGAGGTATCGGGTATAAAATAATAGGGAAGACGTGATTTTAGCGTGTTTGAAGGCGTAGGTTTAGGCGTGTTTACAGCTGAACAAAGTAAGGCCATGTATACTTATTATTTTATTTTTTTTATTTTTTTATTTACTTTTTATCTTTTTCTCTTTCTTTTTCTTTCAATTTAAATTCAATTAGTTTTGTTTATTTTCTTTCCTTTGCAAAAACGATGTTGTTAAAATTTCCACTAGTTGTATTTATTTATTTCGTTATTGACAAAAATTTTATTCTATTTTATTTTAGTTAAAGAAAATTGTTATTTATAACTAAACATCGATTTATAAATTTACATAAATAATAATTCTCAAATCCAAATAATTATTCCTAGTCATTTGTTCAAATTTTAAATACCAATTCAATATTCAATTTCAAAGCTAAATTCAAATTCTATTCAACTTTTCACTAGATTAAATTCTAAAATTTAATCGCCAATTTATGCTGATAATTTGAAATTCACGTCAAATCATCATTTAAATATTTAAAATAAATTAAATATTCACAAATTAAATTGTTCAAAATTCAGGACCGTTACAATCTCCCCTACTTAAAAGAATTTCGTCCCGAAATTATAAGTTAGGAAAAACGATTGCTAAAATCTCACCGATATTTATATCCTACACAATTTTACCAAGTTTTAAGCTTGCAAATAAATATAGGATTCATTCCATTTATTTTATCTCACTAGTTTTGTTCATCGATTTCAATAATCAAGACACAAAAATCTTTTACCAAAATTTTTGACTTACACAACTCAGATTTTTAAACTTGAAATCTTTCATGCTAAATATTTGCATGTTACATCTTTTCCAAAGCTTTGTGCTTTCAAGATATTGTAAATTTTCTTCCTTAATTCATTATGTTAGAATTATGTAATTCTAATTTCAGACTATTGATTTTCTATTCAAAGTTTTGAAAATACTTGCTAACTCGAAGTTTAACAAGTCCATCGTCGTTCTCACAGACATTAGGCATACGCTGGCCAGGCGCAAGACTAAAAATCTCCAAGTACTAAATATACTTGCTTCAACTCCCAGTGAAAATACTTTTAAAAAAATTATTTTAAAAATGGATATGGAAAGCACGTTCCCCCATGGATCACAGTTTACCCGGCGGTTACGCTACTATCCCAGTAGAATCGCTTGTAACTGTAGATTTCACATCTCTCTTGAATTTCGCCATGGTTGTCGCCATAGATTGCGGTTCACACGGCGGTTACGCTACTATCCCAGTAGAATCGCTCGTGACCGTAGGCATCACGCCCCTCAAATTTCGCTTCGGCCTCTAGATCGCAGTTTACACGGCGGTTGCGCCACTATCCTAGTGAAATCGCTTGTAACTGTAGGCATCATGCCCCACGAATTACGCCAGCATCAATTCACATAATCCCAAACACGATGATCCATCGTGGGGGATCCCAGTCAGTCCCAATGGACGTTCCACTAATGGAAATTCTACATAGCTACGATTTCCAATGGACACTCCAACGAGTTCCAATCACCTTCACAAATAATAAATGGAAGGTACATTTCCATATCCTCAGTTTTTTAGAAAACATATGTCATATACATATAGTACTTCATTTCACATTTCGTACATATCATACCTATGTAAACCTACACAGGACTTTTCATAATAATGACTTTCCAAACTGATGGTTTTCGAATTATTATATTCACATATATAAGTTACGAAAACTCAATTCACATTCATAACAAATAGAGGATTCCAAAATTTTCCATTTCATTTAAAATTTTCCTCTAAATCAATTTGAAAATTTAAGGTTATCTCAAACCTAATTCACACTCATAATCCAATTCATTATCGACTTCATATTCGATTTGGATTTTACGTTACATCGTCAATTCTCAACACATAATTGATGTCTACCGATATATAACCTCTAAGCTCGTACGTCTCAAAGAAGGATGTTAAGCTAAAAGAATAAATTCTCCGCCACCACAGATATATATTTAATAGAGATCAATTGATATGTCATCAATTCAAAATGTTAGACATACAATCCCAATCGACTATCCAAAATTCAAAGCTCAACTTATATTGTTTTTGATGTCAAAAACTCAATTTAACTCAAGATTCAATCTTTTTTGGAAAATATTCAAGTTGAACTGATCGTTCAAATTTCCCAAAAATATCTTTACAAGATATATAATTTTCCAACTTAACCATTTGAAATAAATTTCAAATATTCATTTTTTTCAATTTATCTTTAAAAGATAAAATTTCAAACCTTTCATTTCATATTGGAAAACATTTTCATACTTATTTAATAATAAGTAATTCACAAGTTTATTTATTTTCAACTCTCGGAAAATATTCAATATACTTGAATCAAAATTAAGTATATATTCCATTCTTTAAGGAAATCATTCTTTTAAACACATTTATTTGAGTCAAAACGAATGTTACGTAAAACATCGTTACGACAACTCAAAATCACTAGTATAGGGATTCGAATTTAAAGATAGATATATAAATCCCAATACTATAAACAACATTTCCTTTCAGAAACCATTTACTATAACAACAATGTTATAGTCTACTATTTCCTTATTTCCCGAAAATGCCTATTTCAACAATGAATGTTGAAATCTATGTATTCGATACTTAATGCATTTTAAAACATCTTTAAAACCATTAACTTTTCCAATTTCAACTTCAACTTAATTCATAGTTTGAATTCCTCGTACTTTTCATAATATTTAGTTTAAACCAATTTCAAATTTTTCAATATTAAGTTTTTCACTTAATTTAATTTTCCGCACGTTTAAATTCTAATTCATCATTGAATTTATTAAACCTATTATGGATTATCATGTTGACAACTTCAAATTTGAAATCTAAATCTCATTTGAACTTTGCATTTGCTTTTTTTTCTATTTCAAAAATAATCAACTAGTTCTTTAGTAAGCCATTCATCAACTTGGTTCCATTAAATTTATATTTCCACATTAACCACATTTCATAATATCACTTCTCTAAAACATATCCGTTTTATTCAATAATATATTCACTGTCCAAAATCGTGAATATACTTATCTATTCAATTCAGTGTTTCTACACATTTATTTAAAGAATTATCCACTGTCCAAAATCGTGGATAAAATTCCCAACCAACATTTACTATCACAATATTTAACTTAAAGGATAATTCTCTGTCCAAAATCACGAATATATCTCCTTTAATGACTTCTATTTTTCATTTATCAAATTCAATTTGGTTTCGAATTTATAAACAACTTTTACAAATTCCATTTCTATTTATAAACTTTGATTTATAAATCTTCTTTATTAATTCAATTCAATTTATATAACTCTATTATATATCGAAGGTCCATTCATAAGTTAAGTACTTATAATCCATTTATTCACTAAATCGTTCTTCAAAACATTTGAAATCAATTTCTCAAAATAATTCAGAATCAAATTCCCAAGTTATAATTTAATTATCCTCTTGGCTATAACTAAATTGAAATATCATTTTATTTCACAATTATTATTTTGTAGATATTCACAATATTTGATTTAAACCAATTTAAACCAATTCGTTAATTCACTTAACTCATATTTCATTTTTCATAAATCTTAATAATTCGATAATGGGTTTCCGAATGAGAAACTATCGCAATCCTAAATTTAGAGAGGGGAATTTTCGAAAAAATTTGAATTTTCAAAATACCTTTTATTTTTCAAAGAAAACAATTTCATACTTCTTTAGATTTGAAAACACTTTCTTTAAAGTAATTCTAGTAACTATTCATATTAAACATCATAAACTGAGCTTTGTGTAAACCAAAGCTCTGATACCACTTTTGTAACGACCCGCCGTTCTGACCGCCCCCAATCGGTAATTTAACCAACTTGAAACGTTCAAAATGACGAATTGTTAGTCAGTTTATAGAGTTTAAACAGAATCAGCCACAGAATCACAGAGTAATCATAATATTTTACATAAATGAATTTTTTATACATATATCAGAGTTTGTACAATGTATTAAATTTTTATACAGCGGAATATTTCTTTTAATTACAAAAATTCTTTGAAAAGCTAAAGTGAAGCAATTTCCCCAACTCTCTCTCCAACTTCGCGGCCTGAAAATCTTCAAGCTGTAAAATTACTCGGTCTGACCCGAGTATTATATTCAAAAGAAAATAATACACAGGTCAGTCTAATTCAAACTCAGTTATTAGTGCATAGAAGCAATAATAATCAAACAACAATTAGACGACAGTCAAATATAAATTTACCTATCCGATCCTTAAACAAGAAATCGGATAACGGTAAATATAACACTTAATAGTGGTAAACATCAAATCAGTAGATTCAGATTATCAATGAGATAGATGAAGGGATTATTGATGAAGATAATTTAGAAAACAATCAAAATTTGCCTAAACGGCAATTAACAACAAAATCATCAAAATCGGTTCAAAATATATTGAATTGGCAACATAAAATAATTTTCATCAAAAAGAAAACATCAATTTAAACATTAAATTTGGTAGGGCTGCAGTACACACACTCGCGTATGGCCTCGCCACATTTAAAATGTCAACTCCGTGGCTGCAGTTCACGCTTGCGTGCACTGCCTCGCCACTACTGTAATGAAATATGCAAAAGATCAAAAATCAAAACAAAATAGGTATCAATAAAAATCAATATCGTGTTGCTGCAGTTCACGCTTGCGTGCACTGCCTTGCCACTATCGTGATGACGTACTCAAAAAGTCAACGAACCAAAATCAATGAAGGTTCAAATATCGATTCAAAATGTCGATACTGCGTGGCTGCAGTGCACGCACGCGTGCGCTGCCTCGCCACAACAACTTGTGAAATAAAACAAGTTTCCAAACAACTTATTACTGCACATTTCAACAAGTACAAAATTTCCATAAAAATGAAACTGCAGTCACTAATGAATACAAGGGCGAACTGCATCAATAACGCAGCCACCACAAGATCACGATGCAACAAACACTGTAAATACAAGGTAGGACTGCACATAGAACTCAAAACAACATAAAAGTTCCCAAATTAAATAGGGCAGCCAATATTAGTGCACAAGGGCAAACTGCAACCAAGATCTGCAGCCGCTACGAGTACACGAAGCGCGAAGGCTCGAATGCCCAGTGCGCAAAGGCAGGAGGTACAACTACATGAAAACAGCTGAAAGAAGGTGAGGGCCCCAAAGACATGGCACCACAACACACAAAACAAGATCAAAGTACAGTTAACATAAAACAGGCTCGAGTGACAACTCAACATGTACAAGGCAACAGAGGATGCAAATATAGGCAGCAGCATGTAGCATGGTTAACAAAGGCAACTGGGTTATAATATAACTTTACTAAATATTTACAATATAAGTTGCGAAATGTATCCTATTTCAAGATCACAACCTGACACCTTTTTAATACATATAGTACCGATCGTGTTAATTTGCTTGGCTCTTTATAAATATATTAGTAACTGACACTTTTTATAAAAATAAGGAAACATTGTTAAGTTATTTCCATGCATAAGAAGTGACAAAGGGTATAAGGCAAAAGCAAAGAAGGCAACTAACAAAACTACAGAACTGTGCAAACTTAAAATAATAAACTATATTAATAGGTGTTCACTCCTTTCAAAGCTACTAACCAGATGGGACGAAACCATTTAATGCCTTGGGCTACAGCTTGAATATGTATATGCAAGAAAACTGACACTTTCTTTTATTAATATATTCTCAAAAGCATAGGTTTGAAGTAGTAAGGCTATGATATTTTCAAAAAAAAAAAAAAAAAAATCCATTTTTAGCACATCCTTACTCCATTGAGAACCTTTAAGCAACACACACAAATATATAGTGCTATGCATATAAATTGCGAAAAGTGACTGGATGAACTAGAGCATGTAAAATTATGAAACTATATGTATGCATATCTTTTTTTCATAAAACCGGAATTCAGAAAAATGTGAGTACATTAGCTATCAAACTAATTAGGACTTCAATTCTAAAATAACAAAATATAGTAAGGCAACCAGCTATTAAAATAATGAAACATATTTTAAAAGACTGCACACACAAATTGATAAATCATACAAGTTATTAAAGAATAGCCATCTAACTTGAGCAAGCAAGGACGCACAGAAAAAAAAAATTATAGGCCTAGGACGTGACCAATTTCCAGGGCAAAAGGACAAGGCATGGGTTGTCAGGTCAAGGCACTAGAAAATGTACCACATCAAGGCAAAAACAAGTTGGGTGACAAATTTTCAATTCATAAAACAAATAAAGGACATACATCTTGATGTATACACAGAACCGAGCATAGGGAGATAGGAGATGGAAAACGCATGAATTAAACTCCCAAAAGAAGGACACATGAATTAAATTGCGTTACCATGTTCCAAGCAACAGAGAAGGATGAACCAATTTTAGTAACATGGTCATTACGTGCACAGATAAGTGTAACTGATTTCCAAGGTTGTGTAAAATTATAGTGCACAGTTGAGAGCATATGACAGACAAACAATAGATCATTGATAATCAACCTCTTGGCTAATAATAGAAGTTAATCATATAGGCAACGTTTAAGTTTCTCAACAGTAAACTGGTGAAAATCAGATTCTTCCAGTCCAAGCTAAATAGCAGAAGAATTCAAGTTAAACTGACAGAAACCCAAAGTTTGATATGAATCAGAAATAGGATATACAGGAAATCAAAATTTTCCAAACAAATGATTCTAGCAATATTCCAAAGGTCCCATAACTTAAATATATTTCTACATATTTTATAACTGAATAGCCAACAAAAGTTTCAACTTGACATCACCTTTGAGAAGAAAAAAAAAACAAAGCATGAAGCAATACAGGACTAAACCAGTGTTCTGAATTATACAAACGGTCAATCATGCAAAAACAATCCAAAGAAATTAAATTTGAAACCTACCAGGTGAAAATTAAGCAAAAGAAGCAATCTTTGATGCCATAATTAGCAAAATCGAGCAGAAACATCAAGACAAATAAACCGCCGAAATCGAAACCACTTCAAATTAGATGTGAGTAACTTTAATTACTCACCTTGCTTCGAAACGAAGAGCACGAATTTGGGTCGAAGCCGATTGCCGAAGCCCCTTATTTTGAAAAGCCCTAACTTTGTGAAGGCGAACGAAGATTCGATCGAGCAAATTGAAGCCGCAAGAAGCCCTAATTGTTGAACGACGAAGAAGAGGACGAGCGAAGATTCGTGGCCGCCATTATTTTCTGTTTCTTTTTTTTCTATCGTATGAAATGATGGAGGAAGGGTTTCGAATGAGAAAAGGGGAAAAGGAGGTATCGGGTATAAAAGAATAGGGAAGACGTGATTTTAGCGTGTTTGAAGGCGTAGGTTTAGGCGTGTTTACAGCTGAACAAAGTAAGGCCATGTATACTTATTATTTTATTTTTTTTATTTTTTTATTTACTTTTTATCTTTTTCTCTTTCTTTTTCTTTCAATTTAAATTCAATTAGTTTTGTTTATTTTCTTTCCTTTGCAAAAACGATGTTGTTAAAATTTCCACTAGTTGTATTTATTTATTTCGTTATTGACAAAAATTTTATTCTATTTTATTTTAGTTAAAGAAAAATCTTATTTATAACTAAACAACGATTTATAAATTTACATAAATAATAATTCTCAAATCCAAATTATTATTCCTAGTCATTTGTTCAAATTTTAAATACCAATTCAATATTCAATTTCAAAGCTAAATTCAAATTCTATTCAACTTTTCACTAGATTAAATTCTAAAATTTAATCGCCAATTTATGCTGATAATTTGAAATTCACGTCAAATCATCATTTAAATATTTAAAATAAATTAAATATTCACAAATTAAATTGTTCAAAATTCAGGACCGTTACACATACGATTTGGATATTCTGTATACTCCAGGGAAGGCGAACGTTGTGGCAGATGCTCTTAGCAGAAATGCGGTTCTTTCTCTTTTGGAAGTGGTTCCATCTCTTCTGGAAAGGATTTCATTCAAGCAGGAATATGATAGTAGGTTAAGAGGAATTATCAGAAGAGTTAGGAAGGGACAGTGTCCTAGTTTTGAGATTGATGATCAAGGAACACTAAGGATTAACGGTAGGATCTGTGTTCCGTATGATAGAGATCTGCGTCAGGAGGTATTGTCAGAAAGTCATCGCTCCAGATTAAATATCCATCCAGGAATCTCGAAGATGTACAAGGACATGAAGAGAGTTTTCTGGTGGCCGGCCATGAAGAAGGACGTAGCCAGATTCGTCAATAGTTGTGCAATCTGCCAGCAAGTGAAAGGAGATCAGCAGAAGCAAGCCTGTTTGTTACAGCCTTTGGAGTTCCCGACATGGAAATGGGAAATGATTGCGATGGACTTCATCGATGGATTTCCTAGAACAAAGAAGGGTAATGAAGGAATATGGGTAATTGTGGATCGTCTTACCAAGAGCGCCCATTTCATACCAGTTAAAGCAAACCGTACTGCAATTTCTTTGGCAAAAATTTTCTTGAAGGAGATTGTGAGATTGCATGGTGTGCCAGTCAGCATTGTAAGTGATTGAGATCCGATTTTCACCAGCAAATTCTGGGAGGCATTGCAATCAGCGTTGGGGACTAATTTGAGATTGAGTACAGCATATCATCCACAAACAGATGGACAAACAGAAAGGCTTAACTGAATTCTAGAAGATATGCGGAGAGCCTGTGTATTAGATTTTGGAGGATCGTGGGAGGATCATCTACATCTGGTAGAGTTATCGTATAATAACAGTTACCAAGCGAGTATCAAGATGGCTCCTTATGAAGCATTGTATGGAAGACCATGTAGATGTCCAGCTTGTTGGATAGAGACGAAGGATCGTATTGTGCTTGGACCAGATCTGATCCGTGAAGCATCTGCTAAAGTCAAGCTTATTAAGAAAAGGATGAGAGCTGCTCAGGATCGACAAAGGAAATATGCTGATAAGTGACGAAGACAATTGGAGTTCGAGATTGGTGATTTAGTCTTGGTCAAAGTTTCCCCTATTAAAGGAGCTGTAAGATTCGGGAAGACAGGAAAACTCGCTCCGAGATACATTGATCCGTTAAGAGTTCTCGAGAGGATTGGTGTTGTAGCATACAAGATTGAATTGCCAGTCCGGATGGCTGGAATTCATAATGTTTTCCACGTATCTCATCTACGGAAATATGTGCACGATCCATCTCTTATTGTGGAGCCAGCTGTGCAAGAGGAATTAGAGATTGAGCCGGACTTGTCAGTTGTCCGACATCCTGTTCGAATTGTTGATCAAGATGAGAGGCAACTCAGAAGCAAGATAGTGAAGCTTGTTAAAATCCAGTGGAGTGAGGATCCCAGAGATTGTACCCGGGAGACTCTAGATAGCTTTAGGAAGGCTTATCCGGATATGTGTCCGGATAGCTAGTGGTGTTTGTATTGGATATATGTTTGTTTGATGTTTTGTTTGATGGTTGCTAATGTATGGATGTTATGTATGTTTGAAGTGCTGAATAAAATGAAATTTTGGATTATCTTTTGTTTAAATTTCGAGGACGAAATTCTTTTAAGGGGGAGGATTGTGATATCCCGGAATTTCACGCCGAATTTAAATATGATAATCTATATAATAAATTAATTTGAATTGATAAATTTGTTATTTTATTCCACAGCTAATAAATGAGTGGGAAAAATAAATTTATTCTAATTTAAAAACCAATATATGTACTTATATATATATATATATAAGGAATTGAATGTGTTAAAATTTTATTCATATCAATTTGATTTTGAATTGGATTTTAAAATTCAATTTGTGCTTGAATTGATTAAAGGATTTAAATTATGTTAATTTTACTTTGAATTTTAAGAAATATTCTCATAATTTTAAATTATGTTATAAAAAAAAAATTGGTTTTATCTTCATTCTTTAAGGAAATTGATTTTTATATGAATTTAAAATATAAATATATATAAGAAATCATTTAAGAAAACAATTTTATTTCTTTTTGCATGAGATAAACACATGTTAACATTTAAACCTATTAATAAAACATGTGTTAGAAATTTAAGTATTATTTTGACAAGTGTCATAATTTAGTTTTTCTTTTCTTTAAAATTTTATAAAACAAATTCTAAAAAAACATTCATGCATACTTTCTCATTTTATTAAAACAAAATTTACATTTCTTTCTCTTCAAAAATCTGAACTTCTTCAATCTTTGCATCTTCAACCAATTTATGAAAACAAATCTATACTTCTTCAATCAAATTTAAACAATCATGCAAGCCTCTTTTCAAAGCTAAAATCTGCAACAAATTACGGTCTAGAAATCTGCATATAAGCAAGGTCCCTGAAAACAAAATTAAGTGTAAATCAAATTCAAGATTTAAAGCATTTCAAGGTTAAGCAACAAATTCAAGAAAGTGGGAAAAGAAGATCTGCAGTTCACATATTTTATTCCAGCAGTTTGAATCTTCACAACTAACAGGTGAGTAAATTCTTAAAATCAACTCTTAAAGTATAAAAGTTGTATGTGAATGTTAGTTATGAAATGCTTGCATGTCTTTTATTCTGTGAAGTATTTGTTTACAGTTTTAAAATTTGACTGTGTATGTTATAAGAAAATTGAACTCCTCTGTTATTTCAAGTTCAAAGCAAATTTCAGAACAAACTTCAAATTTAAAAACTGTAAGATGATGTTGAGTTAATATCTTCTAATATAGAAGTTAAATTCAATGTGAATTTAAGTGAAAGAAATAAATTTGGATAAGAAACAGTTAAATGTCTACAGGAAGTACATATGCAGTAAAATAAAAATAATAATATCATGTAAATCTTGTTGAATTTTGAATGAATCAAATATATATGTTGAATCTATAATGCATGTTATGAATTTTAAAATTGAAATTAGAATTTTTAACATACAAATGAATTTGAATTTTTAAATTTACTGAATTTGGGACTTTTGTCAAATTCATAAGATTGGGTTGATTTTAAGTCTTGAAATTTAAACAGAAGCTATGTTAGATGTTGTATAACACTAGAAAAATAGTGATTGATTTTATTTTGCAACATGGAATTGGGAATTTGGGTTTGTAGGGTTTTGAGTACTGTGTTTTTCGAGCTTGAAAAATTTGATCGCGTGAAGTATTGGGTTGATCGAGTTGGGGTTGGTTCGAGGTGGAGTAGCGTTTGGGTGTTGCGCACGTATGGTCGGAGTTTGGTGGCGCAAGGTGGCCGACATTGCCGTGGGTGATGGGGATTTCCAGACGTCTGCAGTTCGACATTGGGTTCGAACAACCCATTTTGCATTCGAGTTGAGTAAGCATGATTTGAGGGCCGAAGTCGAGTGGATGGTCGAAGTATGGTTTGCGCGTGTGGTCGGCGGCGGTGATGGGGGTGCCGGAGACCTGTGCAGGTGCACGAGGCAGTGCGTGTGTCAAGGAAGTTTTCATGTGCGTGGGTTTACAGCTCGAAGCGCCTCTCGCGTTTGGGTCGTGTTGATCGCGTTTTGTACTCGGGTTGAGGAGTGTTGTGCTCGAGTTATGGGCGTGTTGATCGCGTATTGTTCTCGGGTTGAGGGGTGAGTTGATGCGAGTGTTGGAGCGTTGGGTTCAGGGTAGTGGTGAAAGGTAGGGGGAAGATGGAGTTAGAGTTTGGGTAGTTGAATTTGGGCCGGGATTTAAGCATATTAATGAAACAAAGTTTAAGTTTATTTTGAAACTTCAATTTTGTTTTAAGTTTAAAGTTTAACACTTATATTATCTCTATTGTGTTAAGTATCAAATATTTATTTCAAAAGTAATTCACATCTTATTATTTGAAAATTTGAAATGGTTTTACATTTTTAAATCTAACATTTTCTAAAGTAATTAGTTTTGAATAAATTGAATACTTAAATATGTAAGAGTTTTTAAAGATGAATGAAGTTTGTTTTGTTTTGAAGTTAATTAAATTTATTAGTAATTAGAGTTGGAATTAATTAATTAATTTTGGTTAATTAATTTATTAAGATTTAATTAATTACTTATGAATTATTTAATAGGTAATTAAGGATTAAATTAAACAACAATTAATGGGTTATTAATTAATTTATTAGTTAATGTAAGGTTAATTCATAAGTGATTAATAATTGATTAATTAAATGGTTAATGTTTAATAAATTAGTGATAAAGAAGTTAATTAATTAATTGATTAGGAGTTAATTAATTAAGTAATTAAACATTAATTAATTTATAATTAATTATAAATTAATTAAGGGTTAAGATTTAATTAATTAAATAATTAAGGTTAATTAATGAATAATTAATTATGTAATTAAGAAATTAATTTGTAATTAATTAAGAATTAATTAAGGTAATTAAGAATTAATTAAGGTTAATTAATTATAAATTAAGGGTTAATTGATAACCAATTAAGGAATGATTAATTTTTAATCAAGTTTAATTAATAAACAATTATATTATTTAATTGATAATTAAATAAAGATTATTAATTAATTAAGTAGTAATTAATTAATAATGAGATATTTAAGAGGTGATTAAGTAATTAAATGATTGTGATTAATTAATTAATGTTTGGTTAAGCAAGATTAAGTGGTAAATTCTTAAGTAATTAATTTAATTTAAATTAATTAAATTAATTATGATATGAATTAAGTAGTGTTTGCTTGTGGATGATAGTTTGTATTGATATCTGAATATGGTTGATATCTGTTGAATGATAGTTGAGTTATATTCTATGATGAGATGTTGTATATCTGTGATAGATATTGGTTATTATCTGTCGATAATGTTGTGTGATGCTATGTTTAAATCTGAATTGAATTGTTTAAACCTTTAAAACAACTTGGACCTAAAAGACACGCTTTGGATTTCGATGAGACCGGGAACGGGTTTCCATATTTGGATATCCAAAAACCACATCGATTCCAAATAACGTTAGGTCGTGAATCTTATGTGAAGAGTGAAGACTCGAGGTGTAAGGGCATACGTCAGTATAACTCTATGGGTGATTCCGTAATGAGTTGACGGAATAGTACTTATAGATTCGAGATGGTGAATCAAAGTGCAAGGGTTATCGTCGTTAACTCTGACGGTGATTCCAAAACGAGTGTAACGAGATAATGCCTTCGGTTTCGTTCGAACTCGGAACGAACTTGTATGGATTGAATGCTTCCAGATCATCGTCAGGTGGATGATGAGCATTCTAAGAGATGTGTTCTTTATAAAGGTAATCGTAGCCTCAAGCCTCATCAACCGGGAATGGCTAAAACAGGGGAGGTGCAGCAAGGCTTCCTAGGTAGGCCCCACTTGAGAGTGAGATTTACCCCTGTCTAGAAGTCCCTTATTATATACTCGGCTGTGTGGGCAGTTGTTGGCCACAACTGTGGGGTTGTCTTGTTCGGAACTATCCGGTAATGGATGGGTCCGGCCTTGTGTTGTAGGGGAGTTAGGGTGGCTCCTAGGTACGGTGATCTAGGCCCCGTACTGTGACGGGCGGTACCCCAGTAGCCCTGCCATTGATGGAAACCCATTTTCCCTACGAGACCCTACGGTTTTGATTGTATTACCCACTTTCGTGGCTAGTAGCTGGAATTTAATCATGTAACAATTTCGGCTATTTTCTATTTACTTGAAAACCCTAGACCCTATTATAATATCACTGAATTTCCTATCAAATGTTTTGGTTAGCGTAAGGTAAAAACTTACCCATGTTTATTTGTGGGAAGTCTTACGTGATACCTTTTGTTTCAAAAGATTTTAAAGTTAAACAACTTTAACTGATTTACTCACACCAGACCCATGTCTGACTCGGAGTTTATTTTGTTTTTCATAAACTCTTGGGTGCTCAAATTTTTATGAGTAGCCAAGTGATTAGGTTTGGATTAGCATGTGTTTTGGAAGCTGGAGCTGGAGTCCAGACATACTATTTATCTATATTCGCTGTAGTGGCATTTTGGTGTTATGTTTTGAGTTGTATGGGTTGGGAAATCTCTTATGAATGTCTGATGTAATGGAGTAGTATTATTTTGTGAACTCTGATATGTAAAACTATGTAAAGGATATATGTAATATTATATTTTGTTCGTTTCCGCTGTGAGATTCTGATGATTGTTGTTTCTTTTCTTTTTATCTTTCTATTTCTATCTCTTTCTTTTCTTATGGATGATATGTTTTTCTATGGAATGAAAGACGGGTCGTCACAGAAGCACACAAAAATTTAGGCATTCGGACTAAATATGCATTGCAGTTTTTAACAACCTGCCATTTCGAACCTCAGAAGTCAACAGTAATACATTTATGATATTCGCATGCCAAACAACTAAGTGTCGAAAAGACCGATTGTTAAGGGAAAGAAAGGAGATAGAAGATAAAAAGAAGATAAGCAATCATAGAATCTCACAACGCAATGGAATAACATATATTAATCCACATAATACCTTATGAAGTCAATTCTAAAATGATACATCAGTGTCATACTAATACAATTCTACCGTTGGACAGTTATAACAGTCTATCCCTACCTAACCAATACAAGATACATATAATACCGTGGAAACAAGATAATAACTAGCTACTGATGAAGCCTCCTGCTCCATGATCCTCTAAAATGCATCCGTGGGAAAACCTAAACTACTTGGCTGCACAAAACAATTTGAGCACCCAAGAGTTTTAGGTAAAGCATGGGTCAGTTGTAAGTAAAGTCAAACAACTTAATTATTATGTTTAAAATCCTTTTAAAATAAAAGGATCTCGTAATACTACGCCTCATATAAAAAGGGTTATAGTAAATATATAATATAGCTAAAATGCTTGCATCTCACATTCCAACGTATTTGGGAACAACTAAAAATATACGGTACTTATTGAAGAATGGATTCCATACCATGACTGCGCTAGTGGGATACCGTCCGCTACAGTGCATCTGCAGATAAACACAGTGAGAACCTCACTTGGATTCCCTTCCAAGATAGGACTGGCCTACACCTTGCTGGATAGTACCCAGTACATCACCACCATGGTAGGGATCAGCAACCACACCGAGGCATACAAGGGTTTCAAATATCGATTCTACATTTGGTGATGATACCTAATGGGTGTGACCTATATGGCCCTACTTCATCTCCCCTGTTTTATTCATTCCAGGTTGATGAGGCATGAGGCAACGATTACCTTTTTATATAGCAACCTTCTTGGAATGCTAACACTTCCCTCCAAGCAGCAGTGCAAACAGTCATCCTTATAAGTTCTTTCTTGGGTTTGAACGAAACAGAAGGCACTACCTCTGGCACACCCATTTTGAATCACCCCCAAGGTTAATAGAAAATAACCCTTGCACTTTAAATCTCCATCTCCTATTCCATACTCTTTAAGATGTCTTTAGTTCGAAATGCTCGAGTTAGATTGAAGTTGTTTTCGAATAGCACATCCAATTCCGAGTTCTCCGTAACAACTTTCGATAATTTCCAACAAACTCGTCCTCCATTCTTTAGGAAATAAATAGACAAAGATAAGAACGAAGATCACCCCTAAACGTTAACAGATGGATTTCCTTATCATTTATCCTAGAAGAACAAAAGAATTTACACGTATAGTATAGCGCCATCGATGGTAACCGTACCATATAATTTCTATGTTTCTCCTACATATTTCCAAAGTTGCGTTTTGGTACAAATTTTTTTAGTCAAATATTAGATTATCAAATAAATAAACATTCAACACTGATTTGATTCAATATGGGATCCACTAAATATTTTTTTAATTAATCTTTAATTAATAAAATTACTTACTAAAATTTGATCAAAATATCTTTAGACGGCAATATTATCCGTTTAAAACAAGTTACGACTCAATATTCGACAGTAGGTTTGAACAAGTTAGCAGTGGCAAAATGGCTTGAAATTCTGCAAGAATGTAGTTCAACATTCCCAATTCAATTTGCAAAAATAATTATTCAAATCCTATTTGAAATGATGAATCTGCCTCGTTTCAAAGTTGGACTAAAAACAAGGTTAAATCGCTGAATTCCGGCATGTTGTGGGTTCGAGTTCGACCATAGTTTCAAAATAGAAAAAAAACATAGATTGTCATTATTAAAATTTTCAACAATGCAACTCAACGCTCCTACTTCAATCTACAAAAAGAATCACTCAATTCCAATTTGAAACGAAGAATCAGCATCGTTTCAAAGTTGCATTAAAACAAGGTTAAATCGCTAAATTCTTGCATGTTGTGGGTTCAAGTTCGACCGCAGTTTCAAAATAGGAAAAAACCCAGATTGTCATGAAAATTTACAGGAATGTAATTCAACACTCCTACTTCAATCTACAAAAAGAATCCTCATATCCAATTTGAAACAAAGAATATGTGTTATTTCAAAGTTGGACAAAAACAAGGGTAAATCGCTGAATTCCAACATGCTACGGGTTCAAGTTCAACCGCAGTTTTAAAATAGAAAAAGAACACAAATTGCCATGAAAATTTGCAAGATTCAACACTCCTATTTCACTCTACAAAAAGCATCACTCAAATCCAGTATGAAATGAATGAGTTATGCTGTCACAAACATGGACTCAGGCCATATTTGCAGCAACTAAGAAAACAACTACTGGCAAAAATCTGTGTTTGAGTTGATTTTGCGGCAAAGTTTTGAACACACAAATTACAATATGTTCAAACCAAATTTTGCAACAACAAATTTCAACATGCAAACTACCAAATGTAAGAAATTTGGCAACATATTGTTGTCGGAATCAAAAGATATTAGCATGCAAAGTGACACCCAAACATAGTTTTTACAGAAACAAAAACATCAACAACATCAATATTTTCAAGCTATTTTTTCTTATGTTTTTGGAATTTGAAGTTTTGCTTCATCTGGCATTATATGAGCAGCAACTCACCTTGCAATTGAAGAACAAATACTTGGATTACAACTGAAAGATAGATGTTTTGTGTAAGAGATGGCTTCAACAACCTATACATAGAAAAACAAAGACATGCATGGAGAAAAAACAAAGCTTAGACCAACCCAAAACCTCAAAATCAAAACTTGTTGATATAATCTATGTTTTGGAGTTGATTATTTGTGGAAAAGATTTTAATTTGATAATTTTCACAATTTCTGATAACACATCAAAGAATATACCAGAAAAATAGCCATCTACATGAATAGGTCTGTAGGCTTCCAACTCGTCTCTTGAAGCTCCAAGCATCCAGTCTAATCTGCTATATGCTCGGTCGGACCCGAGCATTAAAATAAAATAACACCTGGGTCAGTCTAGAGAACCAGCATAAGAAAAAACACTACCAAATGGATTTAAAGTTGCAAGAAAATCTTCGAAAACATAAGGTATCTCCTAAGACCACACCACACATAAACCCGACGGGTTTTTACCTTACGAAAACCAAAACACTTTTATAGAGAATCCAGTGATATTATAATAGTGTCCAAGTACAAATACTTATTAAAACAGCCCAGATTATTATATTAATTAAATTCCAGCATACTAGGCTCTACAATCAAAGCCCTAAAGGCACGTATTGGAGAATGGATTCTATACTATGACCAGGTAAGGAACTACCTCTGATGGGTGCATATCTAAATCAATGCACCCGGGTCTAACCAGAACATCTTGTAACCCGCCACACAGAATCGACTTACCACTTGAATAGAAGTACCAAATAAGTCTTCATCCCGGTCTTCCAACCATAATCGAGATCTCTCATGCACAACCAAATCCATCAAAATAGAGCAATCTAGAAAGATGCTGACATACCCAAATGGGAGCGACCCACTTAGCCCTGTTGCATGCCCTGCTTTAGTCATTTTCCTGTTGATGAGGCATGAGGCTATGGTTACCATTCAAGAAATCTACACTGGGAATTCTCATTCCCCCAATGACAATGTGCTGATAGCATTTATCCATACAAGTCTGTTCTACTTCTGAATGAAACCGAAGGCACTATTCCTACCATATCCATTTTGGAATCACCCTCAGGATTGATAGCAATTAGCCCATTCACTTCACATCTATGTCTTCGATTCCATGCTCTTCATGATGTCTTCACTTTGAAATGCATTCATAGGATCAAAGTGGTTTTTTGATAATACATTTGATCCCGGTCTCTTCGAAACAACATGTGATAATTTCAGCTAAACTCAACCCCGGTTCTCTAGGAAATAAAGAGACAAAGATAAGATCGGAGATCACCACCTAACCGTTAGTGGACGAATTTTCCTACCATCGTCATAGAAGAACGAAACGAGATATATACGCACAATACAACATTATCGGAGATGACTGTGCCTTATAATTCACGTGTTTCTCCTAGATATTTCCAAAGTTACGTTGGGTCTATATTTCAATGGTTGGTTATTTAAATATCAAAAAACAAACATTCAATCAAGATTTTATTTCATTTGGAAAATTAATACAGGCTCGGTGTAACGACCCGGTGTTTTCAACCATTCGCATCCGCACATGTCGGACTTGAATTGTTCAAAATACCGCGTTGTAAAAATAAATTTGGCAGAACTCAGAATATGCAGTAAATAATTAATCACAGAATCACAGACACAAAATCAGAATACTCGCAGCGGAATTTAAAAATACTTAGTGGTTCATGAAGCCACTATAAATATTCTTACTCAAGTAAAATTTACATAGTCTTAAATCCAAATATATTTGTAACATCCCGGAATTTTGGACAATATAAATTTAATAATCTGGGTTTAAATTTATATTGAATTGATATTTTTGTTAATAAATTTGATATTGATTTAAATAATCTTCTTTATTTAATTATTTAATTTGTGAAATTATTTTTAATGAGTTAATAAATTGTTTTCTATTCAATAATGTATATGTATTTATATATATTTTAAATAGACAAGTTGTTTTTAGTTAAATTGGTATAGCATAATTTTATATGTTTTGAAAATAGAAATTATGATTTATTTTTGATTTGAGTTTGTCAAAAATATTTAATTAAATACTATATGTTTTTAAATATGAGATAAATGTTTTAATTAGTTTAAAATTCATTTTTAATTCAAGTTGTATATTAAAATATGTTATAAATTCTTTTATGAATTTGTTTTAAAAAGTTTCTTTTCAAAATGATTTAATTGTGTATTGTTTTTCTTTGTTCTTTAGAATTATTTAATACATAATTTTGCATAAGAATTCATTAACTAGGCTTAATGCTTATTTACTTTAATTAACTATGTTTAATACTTTATTAACTCTAACTTTTAACACTAATTAATTTATAAAGACAAGTGTATGTATTTTGGAACTTAAGCTAACAAGTGTCTATTTAGTATGACAAGTGTCAATTTTATTTTTAAATTTTCTTTTAATTCATTTTCTGAAAATACATTCATATTAACTTGCTCTTCATTCACATGCATTTTTTTTTCTCATTCCTTAATAAAAGAAAACCCAAAATCTCATTCTCAACCATATACAAATCTGCATCCTTTAAAATTACAAATCTGCATCAAACAAACTCCTCTTTCCAATATACAAACCTGCAGCATACATTCATGCATTCAACTCCTCAAACTCAAAATATTACCTGCATGCTCTTGCATCTGAAAACAAAGCCTGCATTTCAAAACTCTGAAACAAGCATCAAGATTTTAAAAGCATCTGGGAACAGAGGCCTGCATGCATCATTTAAAAGCAAGAAAAGAGGTCTGCATTCAAGAAGCCTGCATGCATAATTTTCAAGTCTGATACTCTGCATATTGGAATGTGCTCTGCATGCTAGAATCTGGGTCTGCATATTGAGGTGAGTAACTTTCTCTTTTTAAATTTAAGGATTAAAACTGTTGCATGCTAAAATAAATAATGTTCATGTATTCAATGCCTACTGTCTGATGTATGGAGTACATATGTATATATGCATGCTGTCTACATTGCTATGTTCTGTGTTGTTTTCTATTTCAAGTTTACTATCAGAATCATTTAGTAAATTCAAGAATTTTAGATTAGAAATTAAGTTTGCAGTGTAAAGAGTAAAATGCAGTTTATTTTACACTTTTATAAAAATCAGTTGATCCTTGCTTTTAAATTGAGTGAATTTGTTTTCTGGAGATAGTCATCTAGCATAGATCACAAGAAAATCATTGAATTGATTTACAATTCAAAATTTAGTTTGTAATTTGGGGTTGAATTGTGGCATTACTGTGATGAACCCTAGTTTACTTTGGGTTACAGTTTTGGGTCGAATTTGAACTCCTCTGTGCATCGAGTTCAATGATCCTGTGGGTAATGGTGGATGGTGTAATGATGGAGTTGTCGCCGGAGTATGGATGTTGATGATGGTCGAGAGGTGGAGAGATTGGTGATGTCAGGTTTTAGGTGTTTGGGTATTGTCTGTTTCAGGTTTTGGTTTTTAAAACTTGATTTCAAATTCAAGTTAATCTTAGGGGATCTGGGGTTTTGATGTTGTAGTGAAGTCTCTGATAGATAGGGGATGGTCGGAGATGAAGGTCAAGGTGGCCGGAGGTGGTTTAAGAATGCACAGGGGTGTGTGCATGTTTGTGATAATGGTAGTATGATGTTTCTTGGTTGCAGAGATTTTAGACTCGGGTAGGTCTCGGGTTAATTGGGGAAAAACTCGAAGCAAGTAATAAACTGACTCGAAGTAGAAGGGATTGCCTCGAGTTGCATTGTTCAGGTTTTAACAAAACAGAACTGTTCTGTTTTATTTAGAATTTTTAAGGGAAAGTTTAAAAATAAATCTGGAAATTAAAACTTAGGACTAAACTTGAATCTGTAGATGAATTCAAATATTTTTAATTCTTATTTTGTAATAATTTGAATACAGAAATTCAAATTTGGTTTAAATGAAAAAAAAAATAAAAAGAGAAGAAACAGGAAACTGTTTCAGTTTTATAAGATTTGAGTGCAAACTTAAATTGTAACTTAGGATGTTAAAACTGAATTCAAATAAGTATGAATTCAAATAGTTTGAATTCTGATCTTTTGAAACAATGTAAATTTTTAAAAAGATTTCAAAGTTTAAGTTTTTGAATTAAACAGAACTGTTCTGTTTAATTTAGAAATTTATAAAGTAAAGTTTGAATTTAAATATGGAACTTAGAAATAAAACTGAATCTGAAAATGAATTCAAAGAGTTTGAATTCTTATTTTGAAATTATGTAAATGCAGAATTCAAATTTTGGTTTGAAATTAGAATAAAGAGAAAGGGGAAATTGAAAACCTGTTTCAGGTTTATAAAATTTGAAAATAAAGTGCAATATTACATTTGTGATTTAGAAGTTGAAACTGAATTAAAATTGAATTCAAATAAGTTTGAATTCTGTTTTCTATGAAATAGTTTAAAGTCAGGAATTTTAAAGTTTGTTTTTTTTTTTTAAAATAAAACAGAAAAACTGTTTTCTGTTTTATATGTAAAAGGTAAGTTAAATTTTAAGTGAGATTTAAACTGAGTTTTTAAATCTGGATTTAAAATTTAGATTTCAGTTTTTAAATTAAAGATTTAAATTTAAATTGTTTTCAAATGGTTTGCATTTGAATTAAAGGTATAAATTATAGAAAGAGTTTTAAAGAATTTAAAACTAAATTAAGTTTGGAAGTTATATTTAAATTTTGAAATTTTAAAAGTAATTTTTAAATTGATTTGAATTTAATTTGAATTGAAATTTAAATTCTTTTTAAAACTTATTAAGTATATGTTTCTTGTAAACATATAAGATTAGTTTTGTATTGTTTTAAAATCTTATCTAAAATAAGTTTGAATCTTAAGTTTAAAAGAAATGTTAAATGGAAATTAATGTAAAATTTAAAACATTTTGTTTTTAAATGCTTGATTAAATAAGAAATATTTATCTAAAAGATAAATAAATGTTTAATGATTGGATTCATTAATTATGAAGGTAATTAAGATGAATATTAATTATTTAATTAATTAATTATGTAGATGTTTAATTAAATAATTAATGATATTTTTGAGTTAATTAATTTGATTTGAGATTAATTAATTAAGTTTAATTTATCTATAAATTAAGGATGGTTAACTAAATTTTAATTTATGATTAAGATTTATTTAATCAAGTGATTAATGATAATAAAGATTTTAATTAACACTTAGTTAATTAATAATTGGAGATAAATTAAATAGTAATTAAATATTAATTACTTGATAACTAATGATGATTAATTTAAGTAATTCTTAATTAAGTAATTAAGAATGTTAATGAAGTCATTAACTCAAGATTAATTAACAATTAATTAATGTGATTAATTTTTGATAATTAATTAGATTAATTAATTAATAATCAATTGTTAGATTAAATTACTTAAGAGAGTAATTAGTGAATTAATTACTTAATGTAATTAATTAAGGTTAATATGATTTGTTTAGATTAATTAATTAAGTTTAATTGATTTAAACATTTGTTGAATTGTTGATAATTACTTATGTAATTAATGAATTTGTAATTACTTAAGGAAGTAATTAATTAATAATTATAGAATGTAATTAAGGATATTTATTTTAGAATTAATTTGGATTTAAATTACTTTGAAATTAATCAAAGGGATTAATTTAAATAATTAATTAAGAATAATTAATTTATGGGTTGAGTAATTAATGTAGTTAATTACTGAATTGTTATTAATCAAGGGTGATTAATATATATGTAGGGTTTAATATAATTAACTTGTGTGATTAATATTAACTGCTAATTACTTATTGTAATTAGAGAATGTTAATCAATAATGATTAATTGAATGATTATTTATAAATTGATTTGAAATCAATAGATGATTAAGTTAAGCAGAATTTTAATGATGAAGTAATTAATTTAATTCATTTTAAATTAATTAGAGATTGAGTAATTAATTTAATTCATTCTAAATTAATTATAAATTGTGTGATCATTAGATCATTGCTTATGTTAGTTGAATGGTATTGGTTGCCTGGTATGGTTTGTAATCTCAGTTATGAGATGAGTTGTGTATGCGATATGGATGCATTGGTTGCTTTTGGATGATAATATGGATTATCTGATTATGATATGAATTATCTGTTGATAATGATAAGGTTGATTATCTATTGTATTGTGAATTATCTATCTGTATTTAGATAATGAATTGAATTGTTTTAAACTTAAAACAACTTGGACCTAAAAGACACGCTTTGGATTTCGATGAGACCGGGATCGGGTTTCCATATTTGGAATTCCGAAAACCACATCGATTCCAATTAACGTTAGGTCGTGAATCTAAGTGGAGCAAGTGAAGACTCGAGGTGTAAGGGCTATACGTCAGTATAACTCTGTGGGTGATTCCGTAATGAGTTTGACGGAATAGATCTTATAGATTCGAGATGGTGATTCAGAGTGCAAGGGTTATTGTCGTTAACTCTGAGGGTGATTCCAATACGAGTGTAACGAGATAATGCCTTCGGTTTCGTTCGAACCCGGAACGAACTTGTATGGATTGAATGCTTTCAGAACATCGTCAGGTGGACGATGAGCATTCTAAGTGATATGTCCTATAAAGGTAAATCGTAACCTCAAGCCTCATCAACCGGGAATGGCTAAAACAGGGGAGGTGCAGCAAAGCTTCGTGGGTAGCCCCCACTTGAGAGTAAGATTTACCCCTGTCTAGAGGTCCCTTTATATTTCGGCTGTGTGGGACGGTTGATCATGACAACCGTCGGGGTTGTCTTATTTGGAACTGTTCAGTAAGGAACGGATCCGGCTTTGTGTTGCAGGGGAGTTAGGGTGGCTCCTCGGTACGGTGATCTAGGCCACGTACTGTGACGGGCGGTACCCCAGTAGCCCTGCCATTGTATGGAATCCAAAATCCAATAAGTGCCAACGGTTTTGATTGTATTACCCACTTTTGTGGCTAGTAGCTGGAATTTAATAGATGTAACAATTTCGGCTATTTCTTATTTACTTGAAAACCCTAGACACTATTATAATATCATCAGATTTCCTATCAAATGTTTTGGTTAGCGTAAGGTAAAAACTTTTCCATGTTTATGTGTGGGAAGTCTTACGTGATACCTTTTCTTTTCAAAGGTTTTTTAAAGTTAAGCAACTTTAACCTGTTACTCACACCAGTCCCATGTCTGACCCGGAGTTATTTCTGTTTTTCTTTAACTCTTGGGTACTCAAATTTTTACGAGTAGCCAAGGGAATTCAGGTTAGGATTCAGGATTGGCTTTGACGATTTGTGGAGGAGCATATGGAGCAGGAGGCTTCTGCGTATAGTTATATAATTCCGCTGTGTTTGGTATCTCTGAGTGTTGTGTTTGATTTGAGTTGTATAACTAGACAGGTGTTTATAACTGTCTAGTATATGTTGTATATGTCTGTGTAACTCTGATATTTGATGTATACTATGTAATATTTTGTTATAAATATAATTTATTCGTTTCCGCTGTTGAGATTCTTGTGTTGTTTCTTTCTTCTCTTCTTTCTTTTCTTCTTCTATCCCTTTCTTTCTTAATTCATGACGCGATTTTCCGGGAGTGGAAATCGGGTCGTGACATTTTGGTATCAGAGCTGTAGGTTGAGTGAATACCTAGGCTCTGAAGTGTGTCTTTCTTTAGGGAGCATTAGGCTGAGTGAATACTTAGGCTCTGAAGTGCATCTTTCTTTAGGGAGCATTAGGTTGAGTGAATACCTAGGCTCTGGAATGGTGTCTATCTTGAGAGAGCGTATTTGTAATTTTATATATATATATATATATATTTCTACCTATTTGTTGGATTACCTGTTCAAGTTTTCCAATATAAGTTATAAAGGTAGATGAGGTAGAAGTGTGTGTAACACAACTACCATTGGTTGGAGTTTAATGGATGATGTTGGAAGTGTATTTGTCGAGACCGTAGACCTAATACTGTCTCGAGTAAGTTTTTCTTGGTTGAAGGACTTCATCGATCTCTGAAGGTAACCTGTTAAGGTTCGGAGTTCATCTTTGAAGTGTTGAATTGAGTTTGGCTCTGTCGGTTGAGCAGAAGCAAGCAAGTGATGGTATCTTGATATCTCAGGAATTAGTAGCTGCGTGATGAGATGCAGTGACTATGGATGTTTCCGAAGATGTTTTCTTTGGAACAAGAATAAGAAGTGAGTCAGCACGGTGATGTGGCTGAGTTTAGCAGAGTATTCTGAGTTGGTAAAGAGTCTTCTGGCTGGGTAGTTTTTCTGAAGTGGAGTTCAGAAGCAGCAGAGTGGATCTTTTCTCTGGTAAGTTGGCTAAGTCAGCATAAGCTGTTCTGTTTGGTTGAGAGAGAGCAGTTTTCTTTGGATTTAGGCTGAGTTGATCGCAAAAGTGACTTGCGATAGTATGTTCTCTTGTGTTTGTTGGAGATTGTCTGGATGTCTTCTGGAAGTCAGAGTTTGTCTGCATCTGGAGATCGAGTTTTCTTTCCAGGGTTGGAACTGGTGGTTCAGTTAGTAGATGGAGGGTTCCTTGAGATAGAAGTTGGTGAAGCAACTCAGGTTTGGGAGGAACATCCGAGTTTTTCTTTATGGATCTGTGGAGCCATATTTCTGTGCTGGGTTGTCTGGTCTGTGCTTGTGCTCTTTTTTAGCATTTTCTTCTGTTTCGGATCAGAGTTGGCAGCGGAAGCAGTTTGGGGGTGTTTCTGTTTTCTTTTCCGGATAAGGAGAAGTTTGTTCTTTCTTCTATTGTTGAGAAGCAGGGTTTGTGTTCTTGGTTTTTGGGTGATCTTGAAGAGATCATTGGATTGTTTTGCTTCGGTCTGTTTCTTTTGGAATCAGCAAGAGTTGAGCTGATCAGGATGGATGTTGGTAGCCCAGGATCGTCTGAAGAGTTTTTATGGGTAAGAGACAGAGAAATTTGGATTCTGGAATCGGAGATTTGATTTTGGATAAGTTTTTTCTCTGACCCAAGGAGCTGTAAGTTTGGGAAGCTCGCTCTGAAGTGTTTTGGTTTCTTCTGTGTTTTTGGGTTAGATCAGTGTTTGGTTTTCTAGTGTTGAATTGCCAGTTTGGATAACTGGAATTCAGTGTGTTTCACGTATCTCTGAGGGAGTTCGTGTTTGATATTTCTGGTTGTAGAACCAGCAGTTTAGGATGGTTTGTTTGTTGTGTCAGACTCGTTTGTAGTCTGATATTATGTATAGAATGGTTGTTAGGAGCTCTATAGCTTAGTAGTATTGATTGATTGTATTCTATAGAGCGAGTATCCCGATATATATATACCGGGGAAACTCGTGAAGGTTTTATCCAAAATTCTTTTGGATAATTAGATTTATTCTGATTGTGTGAATTGGTTGCTTTGGTTGTTGGCATATGTTTAACATATGCTGTGTTTTAAAATAAAATCTGTAAATAGATTATTAAATTGCCTTTGCTTTAAATTTCGAGGACGAAATTCTTTTAAGGGGGAAGGATTGTAACATCCCGGAATTTTGGACAATATAAATTTAATAATCTGGGTTTAAATTTATATTGAATTGATATTTTTGTTAATAAATTTGATATTGATTTAAATAATCTTCTTTATTTAATTATTTAATTTGTGAAATTATTTTTAATGAGTTAATAAATTGTTTTCTATTCAATAATGTATATGTATTTATATATATTTTAAATAGACAAGTTGTTTTTAGTTAAATTGGTATAGCATAATTTTATATGTTTTGAAAATAGAAATTATGATTTATTTTTGATTTGAGTTTTTCAAAAATATTTAATTAAATACTATATGTTTTTAAATATGAGATAAATGTTTTAATTAGTTTAAAATTCATTTTTAATTCAAGTTGTATATTAAAATATGTTATAAATTCTTTTATGAATTTGTTTTAAAAAGTTTCTTTTCAAAATGATTTAATTGTGTATTGTTTTTCTTTGTTCTTTAGAATTATTTAATACATAATTTTGCATAAGAATTCATTAACTAGGCTTAATGCTTATTTACTATAATTAACTATGTTTAATACTTTATTAACTCTAACTTTTAACACTAATTAATTTATAAAGACAAGTGTATGTATTTTGGAACTTAAGCTAACAAGTGTCTATTTAGTATGACAAGTGTCAATTTTATTTTTAAATTTTCTTTTAATTCATTTTCTGAAAATACATTCATATTAACTTGCTCTTCATTCACATGCATTTTTTTTTCTCATTCCTTAATAAAAGAAAACCCAAAATCTCATTCTCAACCATATACAAATCTGCATCCTTTAAAATTACAAATCTGCATCAAACAAACTCCTCTTTCCAATATACAAACCTGCAGCATACATTCATGCATTCAACTCCTCAAACTCAAAATATTACCTGCATGCTCTTGCATCTGAAAACAAAGCCTGCATTTCAAAACTCTGAAACAAGCATCAAGATTTTAAAAGCATCTGGGAACAGAGGCCTGCATGCATCATTTAAAAGCAAGAAAAGAGGTCTGCATTCAAGAAGCCTGCATGCATAATTTTCAAGTCTGATACTCTGCATATTGGAATGTGCTCTGCATGCTAGAATCTGGGTCTGCATATTGAGGTGAGTAACTTTCTCTTTTTAAATTTAAGGATTAAAACTGTTGCATGCTAAAATAAATAATGTTCATGTATTCAATGCCTACTGTCTGATGTATGGAGTACATATGTATATATGCATGCTGTCTACATTGCTATGTTCTGTGTTGTTTTCTATTTCAAGTTTACTATCAGAATCATTTAGTAAATTCAAGAATTTTAGATTAGAAATTAAGTTTGCAGTGTAAAGAGTAAAATGCAGTTTATTTTACACTTTTATAAAAATCAGTTGATCCTTGCTTTTAAATTGAGTGAATTTGTTTTCTGGAGATAGTCATCTAGCATAGATCACAAGAAAATCATTGAATTGATTTACAATTCAAAATTTAGTTTGTAATTTGGGGTTGAATTGTGGCATTACTGTGATGAACCCTAGTTTACTTTGGGTTACAGTTTTGGGTCGAATTTGAACTCCTCTGTGCATCGAGTTCAATGATCCTGTGGGTAATGGTGGATGGTGTAATGATGGAGTTGTCGCCGGAGTATGGATGTTGATGATGGTCGAGAGGTGGAGAGATTGGTGATGTCAGGTTTTAGGTGTTTGGGTATTGTCTGTTTCAGGTTTTGGTTTTTAAAACTTGATTTCAAATTCAAGTTAATCTTAGGGGATCTGGGGTTTTGATGTTGTAGTGAAGTCTCTGATAGATAGGGGATGGTCGGAGATGAAGGTCAAGGTGGCCGGAGGTGGTTTAAGAATGCACAGGGGTGTGTGCATGTTTGTGATAATGGTAGTATGATGTTTCTTGGTTGCAGAGATTTTAGACTCGGGTAGGTCTCGGGTTAATTGGGGAAAAACTCGAAGCAAGTAATAAACTGACTCGAAGTAGAAGGGATTGCCTCGAGTTGCATTGTTCAGGTTTTAACAAAACAGAACTGTTCTGTTTTATTTAGAATTTTTAAGGGAAAGTTTAAAAATAAATCTGGAAATTAAAACTTAGGACTAAACTTGAATCTGTAGATGAATTCAAATATTTTTAATTCTTATTTTGTAATAATTTGAATACAGAAATTCAAATTTGGTTTAAATGAAAAAAAAAATAAAAAGAGAAGAAACAGGAAACTGTTTCAGTTTTATAAGATTTGAGTGCAAACTTAAATTGTAACTTAGGATGTTAAAACTGAATTCAAATAAGTATGAATTCAAATAGTTTGAATTCTGATCTTTTGAAACAATGTAAATTTTTAAAAAGATTTCAAAGTTTAAGTTTTTGAATTAAACAGAACTGTTCTGTTTAATTTAGAAATTTATAAAGTAAAGTTTGAATTTAAATATGGAACTTAGAAATAAAACTGAATCTGAAAATGAATTCAAAGAGTTTGAATTCTTATTTTGAAATTATGTAAATGCAGAATTCAAATTTTGGTTTGAAATTAGAATAAAGAGAAAGGGGAAATTGAAAACCTGTTTCAGGTTTATAAAATTTGAAAATAAAGTGCAATATTACATTTGTGATTTAGAAGTTGAAACTGAATTAAAATTGAATTCAAATAAGTTTGAATTCTGTTTTCTATGAAATAGTTTAAAGTCAGGAATTTTAAAGTTTGTTTTTTTTTTTTTAAAATAAAACAGAAAAACTGTTTTCTGTTTTATATGTAAAAGGTAAGTTAAATTTTAAGTGAGATTTAAACTGAGTTTTTAAATCTGGATTTAAAATTTAGATTTCAGTTTTTAAATTAAAGATTTAAATTTAAATTGTTTTCAAATGGTTTGCATTTGAATTAAAGGTATAAATTATAGAAAGAGTTTTAAAGAATTTAAAACTAAATTAAGTTTGGAAGTTATATTTAAATTTTGAAATTTTAAAAGTAATTTTTAAATTGATTTGAATTTAATTTGAATTGAAATTTAAATTCTTTTTAAAACTTATTAAGTATATGTTTCTTGTAAACATATAAGATTAGTTTTGTATTGTTTTAAAATCTTATCTAAAATAAGTTTGAATCTTAAGTTTAAAAGAAATGTTAAATGGAAATTAATGTAAAATTTAAAACATTTTGTTTTTAAATGCTTGATTAAATAAGAAATATTTATCTAAAAGATAAATAAATGTTTAATGATTGGATTCATTAATTATGAAGGTAATTAAGATGAATATTAATTATTTAATTAATTAATTATGTAAATGTTTAATTAAATAATTAATGATATTTTTGAGTTAATTAATTTGATTTGAGATTAATTAATTAAGTTTAATTTATCTATAAATTAAGGATGGTTAACTAAATTTTAATTTATGATTAAGATTTATTTAATCAAGTGATTAATGATAATAAAGATTTTAATTAACACTTAGTTAATTAATAATTGGAGATAAATTAAATAGTAATTAAATATTAATTACTTGATAACTAATGATGATTAATTTAAGTAATTCTTAATTAAGTAATTAAGAATGTTAATGAAGTCATTAACTCAAGATTAATTAACAATTAATTAATGTGATTAATTTTTGATAATTAATTAGATTAATTAATTAATAATCAATTGTTAGATTAAATTACTTAAGAGAGTAATTAGTGAATTAATTACTTAATGTAATTAATTAAGGTTAATATGATTTGTTTAGATTAATTAATTAAGTTTAATTGATTTAAAAATTTGTTGAATTGTTGATAATTACTTATGTAATTAATGAATTTGTAATTACTTAAGGAAGTAATTAATTAATAATTATAGAATGTAATTAAGGATATTTATTTTAGAATTAATTTGGATTTAAATTACTTTGAAATTAATCAAAGGGATTAATTTAAATAATTAATTAAGAATAATTAATTTATGGGTTGAGTAATTAATGTAGTTAATTACTGAATTGTTATTAATCAAGGGTGATTAATATATATGTAGGGTTTAATATAATTAACTTGTGTGATTAATATTAACTGCTAATTACTTATTGTAATTAGAGAATGTTAATCAATAATGATTAATTGAATGATTATTTATAAATTGATTTGAAATCAATAGATGATTAAGTTAAGCAGAATTTTAATGATGAAGTAATTAATTTAATTCATTTTAAATTAATTAGAGATTGAGTAATTAATTTAATTCATTCTAAATTAATTATAAATTGTGTGATCATTAGATCATTGCTTATGTTAGTTGAATGGTATTGGTTGCCTGGTATGGTTTGTAATCTCAGTTATGAGATGAGTTGTGTATGCGATATGGATGCATTGGTTGCTTTTGGATGATAATATGGATTATCTGATTATGATATGAATTATCTGTTGATAATGATAAGGTTGATTATCTATTGTATTGTGAATTATCTATCTGTATTTAGATAATGAATTGAATTGTTTTAAACTTAAAACAACTTGGACCTAAAAGACACGCTTTGGATTTCGATGAGACCGGGATCGGGTTTCCATATTTGGAATTCCGAAAACCACATCGATTCCAATTAACGTTAGGTCGTGAATCTAAGTGGAGCAAGTGAAGACTCGAGGTGTAAGGGCTATACGTCAGTATAACTCTGTGGGTGATTCCGTAATGAGTTTGACGGAATAGATCTTATAGATTCGAGATGGTGATTCAGAGTGCAAGGGTTATTGTCGTTAACTCTGAGGGTGATTCCAATACGAGTGTAACGAGATAATGCCTTCGGTTTCGTTCGAACCCGGAACGAACTTGTATGGATTGAATGCTTTCAGAACATCGTCAGGTGGACGATGAGCATTCTAAGTGATATGTCCTATAAAGGTAAATCGTAACCTCAAGCCTCATCAACCGGGAATGGCTAAAACAGGGGAGGTGCAGCAAAGCTTCGTGGGTAGCCCCCACTTGAGAGTAAGATTTACCCCTGTCTAGAGGTCCCTTTATATTTCGGCTGTGTGGGACGGTTGATCATGACAACCGTCGGGGTTGTCTTATTTGGAACTGTTCAGTAAGGAACGGATCCGGCTTTGTGTTGCAGGGGAGTTAGGGTGGCTCCTCGGTACGGTGATCTAGGCCACGTACTGTGACGGGCGGTACCCCAGTAGCCCTGCCATTGTATGGAATCCAAAATCCAATAAGTGCCAACGGTTTTGATTGTATTACCCACTTTTGTGGCTAGTAGCTGGAATTTAATAGATGTAACAATTTCGGCTATTTCTTATTTACTTGAAAACCCTAGACACTATTATAATATCATCAGATTTCCTATCAAATGTTTTGGTTAGCGTAAGGTAAAAACTTTTCCATGTTTATGTGTGGGAAGTCTTACGTGATACCTTTTCTTTTCAAAGGTTTTTTAAAGTTAAGCAACTTTAACCTGTTACTCACACCAGACCCATGTCTGACCCGGAGTTATTTCTGTTTTTCTTTAACTCTTGGGTACTCAAATTTTTACGAGTAGCCAAGGGAATTCAGGTTAGGATTCAGGATTGGCTTTGACGATTTGTGGAGGAGCATATGGAGCAGGAGGCTTCTGCGTATAGTTATATAATTCCGCTGTGTTTGGTATCTCTGAGTGTTGTGTTTGATTTGAGTTGTATAACTAGACAGGTGTTTATAACTGTCTAGTATATGTTGTATATGTCTGTGTAACTCTGATATTTGATGTATACTATGTAATATTTTGTTATAAATATAATTTATTCGTTTCCGCTGTTGAGATTCTTGTGTTGTTTCTTTCTTCTCTTCTTTCTTTTCTTCTTCTATCCCTTTCTTTCTTAATTCATGACGCGATTTTCCGGGAGTGGAAATCGGGTCGTGACAATATTTTTAACTTATCAGTAAACAGTCCAAATGTCCACTAGTCTTGATTTCAAAATTTTAGATAAAGAACTGGAAAGGAAGTTTGCCAGCAGCTTGAAAGTGATCTACAGAAATCCTAGCTCCGGGATGAAAACTGAACTGCAATTCAGGCTGACCCGAGCGTAACATAAAACATAAACACTCGAGTCAGGACATACATACTTATATAGTGTAAGCTAATTCAAGTGTACTGTAATATAGAGCAAGTAACTTAAAGGATGCTTGGGACCGCCCATCCTCTAAGGATCCGTTAAACTATTTACTATGTAGTATATTGCGTTATTATAATAGTGTCTAATTGTAAAATAAACTTACTTTTTAATAGCGTTAAGGGGTTACCCATATAGCCCTTAACACAAATAATGCCAATAGTCTATACAGTACCGTAATACCTCCTGATCGGGAAGCTACCAGAGGATACTCCATAGGTACGACACAAATAGAAACTCGTAGGAGGCTCGCTATGGTAGGTGACACAGCACAACTAGGCAATGCCAGGGTAGATATACCAATTGCTATCCGGACCGGTGGAAACGCGTAGCCGCAGTTATCTCCCACCTCGAACAACACTCCCAAATCAAAGGTGCGCACCAAAACAATCACAGGAGTAATAGAATGGCATACGAAGAAGTGCGTTCGATCAGAGGTGCTACCTCATTAATCCGAGAATCGCTCCTGTTTTAGCCACCTTATGCCAACTCACGGGAGTCGGGTCCACGTATTTACCTTAAAGGAACCGTCACCACCATCCTACTTCATTCTGGGATCTCCACCGCGTACACGGTTAGTCAAAGTGGTTTTCGGTATCGACAGAGAGTATGTCCATATCCGATCCCGGTCTCTTTGCCAACCAAGCGTTATTATAACCCGTGGTTACAGTTTAAAATGGTATTCGTACTTTAAAATCAAAATATATCTCAAATTCCTTCAATATCAAATATTGATTTAAACTTTCCACTTTATACATACTTTTTAAATTTATTCAATTTATTTGGAATTTATTGCCTTTACCAAATTTTAAAGTTAAATTCTTCCTTTAAATCCATCAAAAAATCAATTTCTTAAAATTTTTCTAATTTCATATTAAATTCCAAAATTTACACCTTTTTCCCAAAATTAATTTCCATACATTTTAAAACAATCAAATTCCAGTTTCTGCAGCACTTATGAAATGCTACCTAAAGTTTATGGGTTAAACAGTCCAATTTTAAAAGACAGCATTTAAATGCTGTAATAGGTTATTAACTTATCAATTTAGTTTAAATTCCAAATACAACTTATTATCAATTATTTCTTAACTGAAATCTCATCTTAACAAAAATCCAGAATTTTTCCAAATAAGTTATATTTATTTATTTAAAATCTTAACTCATTCAAAAATCATTTTTAAATCTTTATAAAAAATCCTTTAAATACATTAAACCACAATATTATAAACTTCCATTTAAAAATAATTTTAAAATATTTCAGAAAAATATTATAGGAACCACGGGTCTGTATAAAATTTTCTATCCTAGGTCAAGTGATACGGATTTATATCATTTCAATCCGCAATTTTACAAACCCCGGGTTCTATCATTTCAAACCCACAATCCCAAGTTAAAATTAAACAGTTAACTGAATAAATGCATAATAATCATCGTTTTAGGCCTATCATTTCAGCCTTAACGATTTAAATTTATAGGGAACTTGCAGTGATGATTTAAATCAGTAAATAAACATTTAACAATATAACTGCAGAAATATTACAACAGATAAATAACTGATGAGGTGTCAATTTAAATGGAGTTTAACATCCTACGTTATATTACAGACAGATAACAGTTAAATAATAATTTACACATACACTTGCGATAATTCACAGAAATATAGGCATGTTTGTCTGGTGAGAAAAACTCACCTGAAGGCTGCAGAAAATTTTTGATTCAAAACGAAAATCCACCGGAAAAGAAACGAACAGAGAGTAACGATCAAATATCCCGGATGTCACGCCTAGATTCAAATCTATAACAAGATCCAAATACCGGATACGTGACTTTAGAAATTTACGGTCAAAGCAAAAATTAAAAATAGGACGAGAATTAGTTCGACTTGCTCGACCACTCCACTGGGTATACTATCAAAACATAACGAAACTTTTCCTACCCATTACTGAACCATGCCATTTCAAAAATCAAGGTAAAATTTACCTAAAGGCCATCTAAAACAAAATGGTGAAGTTTTTCTCCTATAGGCCGTGATATATGCATGTACAAGTGCATCCAATACTCTACTACCTACAGGCTTATGCACTGTCCCACACAACTATAAAGCATATTGCAGTTATATGCTTTTATATGCAACTAAACATTTCCACCTAACATCTTCTCTGTTATCTGAAGTATTACAGGCTTTCTCCCTTTTTTTTCAACCGAATATTATATATATATATATATATTTTATAAAACATGCACGGATACATCATTTCTTCTTTAAAATTTTTACTATCATCAACGAATAACTACCCAAGTCAGTTACCTAAAACACGGTCAAGATTTCACTAAAAGCCTGCCTATATGATATGCCTATATGCAACTGAAGGCTCACTCACTATGTCAACATGTTATATTCTGATGAACCCTGAAAACTCTCTTTCTCTCCCTCTGTTATATTCTTCTTTACTCTCGTTTTATATTCTTTTTTTCTTTTTTTCTTTTTTTTTTTAAACATGTCTAACATCCTATGCAAAACAAAACTCACGCAACTCTCTGCCTACAACTTGCGTCTCTCTGCTATCTACTGTTACAAGAAGGTAAAACATGCACAGATCATTAGTGATAAGTACATCCAGAATAACACTTACTACATCATAACTACACTAATTCCATAACCTAGCTTCCTACAGGTTATTGACCTGACTTGAATGAATTTGCAAGGTAATGTATTTCTCTTAAGACCTCATCATCAACACACATATCCACTGCTACTAGAAACAAGGTTTTTTTTTTCAAAATATATGTCTCATAGGAAACTCGGCTGAGCACTAGAGTGGTAGTCAGGGTTGGAGTGGCCGAGCCAAAAGATGGGAAAGCAAAGGAAAAAAAAACTGAAGAAGGAAAACGGAGAGGATGCAAGAAGAAGAGGAGTAGTAATATTACCTGATAGAAGTTTTCTCCTTGTGGATGATGTTATGCAAGACGAGGAGATAAAATACGAACCAGGCTAATATATTTATAGAGGGGAGAGTTTGCTTTAGATGCAAGAAAACATATATACGTGAAGAAAATCAAAAGGGCTCGGTACAAAAATGGCAACATATCTTGGCATGCCTAAACAATTGATTGATAAAGCAAAATTTCGTACGTTCAAAAGTTTGAATGTGAATACCTTGGCAAGAGATTGAAAAAAAAACGGCAGCATTGATAGAAGATTGAACGTTTTGCAGATAAAGAATTGATTTGGGGCGAAATCAATGGAAAAAGAGAAAGCAAGCAGAGCTCAGTGATTTATTTCCAGTTTTTATCTTGTTTGAATGGATAAGGCTCGTGTGATTTTAGGGACCACGGTTAGCAATTAGATTTGATTTTATATGCGTGATATTCATTGCCAGTTTATGAGTTTTGATTTCGACATTTTTTTTATTTGATAGTTGCATGATTGTAGATTGAAGAAACGGCATTTGGAAGAACTGATATTAGGCAAGAGATTGATTTTAGGCAAAAGATATTTGGATGAAAAGGTATATACAAAAGTTTAAAAAAAAAATTTGACAGTTAAAACAAAAGTAACATTTATTATAAAAATCACTGACTGATATTTTAATCGATAAGTATATTTAAATATGATTTTTACTTTATATGCGTGATTATAGGAACGAAAAATTTTATCTTGCAAAATAAAGGCAGTGGAAACAGAGAGATATAAATAGGAATGTGAGAATTTGAAAAGATAGGCAAGGATAAATTTGAATGCATGAGTTGATTTTAGGCAATCAAATATATTGGTCCATTTAGGTTGCGTGAATAAATGAATACAGTGACATGCTCAAGAAACAAAAAGGTAAGAGGCAAATGCCAAAAATGTTAAAAGAATAAAATTTTGTGTCACGCGCAAAGGAATGCAAAATTGATTTTCTCTCAAATGATATATGCGTGATTAAGAAGAAATATATGGTATGTTTAAATCAAAAAAGGAAGAGTTGATTATTATCATTATATTTTAAAGAACAGTTACAAACAGATTTGAACGTTTCTTTTTTAAATTCAGATTTGCGTGCTTTTTTTTTCATTGATGCCTGGATATGCACGTTATTCCTCTGGATTTGAGATAAGGCTTGCGAAAATATTAATTGCCAGTTATACAAAGCCTTGGATTCTATACTTTATATTCGTGATTAAAGCAAGCGTTGATTTTGTATACAGACCATTGATACGATATTTTAAATACATATCGATGTTGAAATATGATTTTTAAAATACGGCAAACTGACGTAATATAAAACACCCAAAGTTATATAAAAATAACGTTTTTAATTTATACGTTTATTTTGTTACTTATACCATAAATTTTTACGCGTCCTTTAAACGCGAAATTTAACAGTTCATTAATACACTAAATTCTTCAAAATTATTACTTAACAAACTTAATTGGTTTTCACATATTATATATATATACAAAATTCCTTTTATTAAAATTCAAATGGAGTTGTCTTTTAACAAAATTAATCGTTTCACAACTTTAAATTTCCATATTTAGTATTTTAAGGAAATGATTTAAATCAAATTATATATGTATATAAATTGGGAAGTAAATTTTACTGGAAAGAGAAAAATAACGGATTAAAATTCTATACGTTTTCTTATATATAATCTTATATATATATATATATATGTAGTATTTATTCCCTAAATTTACGTGCCCTTTTTAACGCGTAATTTCCCAGTTCATTTATACACAAAAAAAATTCAAAATTCTGACCATGCTGAGACTCGAACTCGTGACCTGTTGTGAATAGCCCAGATATCTTAACCACCTAAGCTATTAATGTTTTCTTAATTAAAACTTGATTTTGCTAGAAATTAAGTTATTTACCATCCTCGACAAAAACCCAAATTACCAAATTAAAGTTAATTCTTAACCATGTCAAAATTTCAAAGATCTTATTATTTAATTAAAAATTTGGTCAATTTTTTTTTTATTATTATTTTTAATCACTTTAAATAAACCCCAAAGTTTTTTTTTAGAAAAATACAAGTGAAAAATACTTGTTAAAAAAATTGGGCTGTTACACTCGGTATATAATCAATCATTAGCCCCCTTTAATAAGTCTTTATACACACAGTTACTTAAACACTTTATTCAAAAATGTATATTAGTTTTAATTTAAATGTTTTAAAGTATATTTTAGAATAAAGTGATTTAAATTATTTTGAAATTTAAAGCATTTGGACTTGGTGATTTTCAGTGGAAATAAACAATATTGGGAATTAATCTGAATTGTGTGTAATGCAAGATAGTCAAGATTTGACTAAATAAAATAAAGGACTGAAATAAAATTAGTGATTAAACTAATTGATTCAAGAGGGTAAGCAAATGAATTAGAGTTGTATATTGTTCCGCTGCTATTGTGAGATTCTGATATTGTCTTCTATATTATTGTTCCACCTCCTTCTTCTTTAACCCCAATGGTTCGGTTTTCCGGCATTCGATCGTTCGACATTAGATACAGTGGACGTATTGATGTCGATTTTCAGACGTCGAAACATCAGATCATTACATAATAATAATTTTTTTAAAACTATTAATAATCATTATTATTAATTTTAAACCATAATTATTCTTGAAAAATTAGACTTTCAATTTATTAACCTTTTATAATTTCTTAAAACATATTAACAAAAAACAAATAACTTTTAACAATATTAAAATAATGAAATGACTTTAAAATAATATTAATATGACTATATAAGTTTTAAAAAAATTAATATAATAAAATAACTTTAAAAGAATATTATTTTAATTAAATAAACATAAATTAATATTATTATAAGTAATAATTTAAAATAATATTAATATAATTAATTAGATAATCTTTAAAATATTTTCGAAATCCAATTTTTAGATTTAAAAAAAATCCTTTTTGTCTCAAAAACCAATTCTGACTTAATCAGTAATTCATGGTATTTTAAAAAAAATAATTCGAGGCCAATAACCACCCAACACTTAACCATAGCGATATTGTTATTCTTATCACTACTGGATTTATTTTCAAACATATAATGATGTTATTACCACATCATCCGTAATCATATTTGTTAGTAAATAAAAGACATAAAAAAATATCATTGAACAATTCAATAATAGCATGGAATCCCGTTAGATCCCTCCAACCTGTTTCACTGCATCACAAATGTTTGATAATCAATAAATATAAATCAAACGCTTCGTAGCAGGATTCGTATACAAAGGTTCATCCGCTCTTACGTGGGTCAGTCTAATTCAAAAGAAAATAATACGCGGGTCAGTCTAATTCAAACTTAGTTATTAATGCACGGAAGCAATAATAATTAAATAACAAATAGACGACAGTCAAAATAAATTTCACCTATCAAATCCTTCGTAAGAGAATCAGATAACGGTAGAAATAATACGTAACAGCAATAAACCGCAAATCGACAAAGCCAAATCATCAACAAAGATAAGTAAAAGGCTTGTCAATGAAGATAATTTAGAAAACAACAAAATTGCCTAAACAACAATTAACAGCAAGTGGCTAGAGAAAAACCCAAGCCAGTGAAACAGCATAACCACAAAATCTAATTATCGATACGATAATTAGAAAACACAAAATATGATTATCTAGAAGATAACTAGATAGCAACAAAATGATCAAATGAAACAAAATCAAAATACAATTTAAAAATATAGAATTGGACACACGAAACAATTCAAACAATTGAAATATCAATTAAAACGTCAATTCTGTTTGGATGCAGTACACGCTCGCGTGCACTTCCTCGCCACTACAGCATGTGATATCATCACGACTACAACTACTAACAGCAAGTCGAAACTGCAAGGTGTCTAGAGGTACTAAACAAAGATGCAACAGCAAACTAGACTACTGTATAACACAGTAGAATCAAAGCGAACAAACAATGGGAAAATGCATATACAATGCATCAATGCACATGAGGATTAACTCAGTGCAATACCAACCAACAAGGGCAAAACTGCAAACAAAATGAAACTGCAGCCACCACATGAATACAAGGGTAAAACTGCAACGAAATGAAACTGCAGCCACCACATGACTACAAGGGTAAAACTGCAACAAAAACTACAGCCACGTGAAGATCAACAGTAAGTGAATATGACCATCAAGCTGCAAGTCAATCAAATTCAAAGATACAAGTATATACATATGCGGTCAGTGAAACCCAAATCTAACAGCATATGTACACCAGTGAACAAGTGGTCTGCACAATACCAAGGGAATGACATGAAAAGTGCACAGCAAGTATGCAACTACGAACTGGATCAAGCAAGTGCAACATCAAGTGATACAAATGCACAAGTGTACAACACAGAGTATGAACAGGAGTGAAAATGTTGTAACTCGAAGCACCAATCTAATTGTCAAAGCCAGTGCTATCAGGAGTCAAGGTCGAAGACACATGAACCAACAGTGAGCTACTGACCGGAGTCAAGGGAAACAAAGAACAACATCAACATATAAAGCAATGAACCCAACAGATGCTAACATCAAAAGGTATCAGGTTCGAACAATTCCAAAGCTGAGACAGCTAGCAACACAAATACATGAATGCATGTATGCATATATATGAATACACATACATATCTATATTGAATGAAACAGCATTAGCATATGCAAGTGACATAGGTAGTTCGAACAAAGCCATCAAGGCAGTGTCGAACCCAAATTATTCTTACAAATCACTTTCAGCAAGTCCAAGCCCAAAGCAAAACAACACACAAAAAATCCAGATGAATGCCAGTATTAAGTAGCAGTTCCAAACTAATAATATACAGCAAGTAGTACAAGTTGAAGACATGAGCTACAGACCGAAGTTGTGGAACCGCATACCCAAATCAGGACCGAAGTCAAATACTTAAAGCAAATGCAAAGTCAAATGAATTCTCATCTAAAAATATCTTCACGAAATCAATTCAGATCCTGGCATTCGATCAAAATTAAACGGCCTGAACAAAGCAATCAATGAATTCAAGTAATTCCAGACGAATGAAAATCAAAATCATGTGTCAAAGTATTCAACACCATGATAGCCTAGAAATCAAGCTACGGAAGTCACGAATATACGAAATTGAATTAGATGTGAGTGAAAAATCACTCACCTTTGTTTTGAAGAGCACCGATCCACTGCCAAAATTCCTCTTTTTCCCCCACTTGCAGCTCACCTAAGCACGGCCCGACCAAGCTCAAAGCAAAGCAAAACATTTGGAAATAGAATTAACCGATCGACATAGCAAAAGGATCGAGCCGCCAATTTTTTTTTCATTTATTTTGTTTAGGATTTTCGAAGAGAATGAATAGGTAGGAGGGAACGGTATCCACTTTAATACAACCCAACACCAAAATAAAACGTGGGCCAAATTCAATATAAAGCCCACAAACCCTTAACAAATTTTTAAGAGAACTTCAACCCGATAAAATCCCAATAGCAATTAGCCAGCCAATTTAATCGCCTAATGACGATAATTAATTGTTACAAAACCCCGGGTTGTTACATGGGTTGACCCAATTTCATTTCGCAGTCAGAACGGGCTTTTTGGGCCATTCATTGTTCAGCGCGTATACCAATCTGATCCATCTATTCTTTTGAAACCTTGTTTATAAATACTCTGTTTACAATTTGTTTCACCTCCTCAGTTCAATTGCAAACAAACACCGAATTCCAACTGCAATTCAAAATCAATGCCAAATTTCAGACTCCTCAAAAATTCATAAAAATTATATATCAAAGCTTTCGATGAACGCGTCTCAAAACTAAAATTCGTTTTTCGATTCAATGCTTTGTTTTTCAAGAATTTCTGAATCAATTCCCGGCCGTTCATCGCGCGTCGATGAACGTTGTCGGATCGTTGAACCATTTCTGAGTTTTGAAGGGAGGACCGAGGGGACTTCATCCATGCTGTTTATTTGGCGAATCAACGGGCTGATAGACTGCAAAATTCGATTGCGTCAAAAAAATCAGCGACGGCGCGGAAAATTTTTATGACCGGAGGCAGCATAGGTGGAAGGCGCGGTGCGGCCAGGCGAGGGAAGAAGGATGGTTGGGTTCGGCGGCTCCCTGGAGGCCGTAGGCGTGAGAGCATCGCGGTCAAAGTTTACGGTCAGCGGTAGTATCGCGTGCATTGGTCCTTGCATGCGTGGGTGGTGTTTTCTGGAAGAAAGTGATTTGCCTATGACGTGGCAAGAAAGGTAAACGTGTTCTCTTTTTTTAAAAAAAATTGAAATTCAAACACATTTTTCATTATATCTTTCACATACTAACACCAATTCATGCACGGTTTTTTTGTTAGGATCGTATTAAAATTCCGAACATTTTGACGCTTGTTTGGACGAATTCGGAGACTGTCAAATTTTTAGGTTTAAATTGGATTTAAATTCAATTTAAATTCAAAAGGTGAGTGTTTTAACCCACTCACAACTTCTAAAATTTCTTATGTTTGTTAAATTTATTTATGATGTGATTTGAAATTTATTTATAGCTGTTTGGCATATATTTAATCATTATCTAAGTTAAATTGCATTTATTTGAATTAAATTGTTATCAAATTTATTATTGCATATAAATTGTCAGCTAAATACCTGTTATATATATTATCGGTTATCTATTGGTATTGATTGATTGTTGTGGATGATGATTGTGATGGATGTGTGGTCTGTTGATGGATGAATGGATGTTATATTCTATAGTATTTTAATATGCAAGTTGTTATGCATTTTATTTCATTCGGGATTGCGGTTTGAACTGATATATAACCGTAATTGTGATATCCCAGAAATTGGGCAATATAAATTTAATAATCTGTGTTATAAATTTTATTTGATTTGATAATTTTTGATAATAAAATTTGAATTGATTTAATTATCTTCTTTTAATAAATATTTAAATTGGTAGATTCTATCTTTTAAAGCTAATTAATTATTTTCTGTTTATAATATATATAATTGTATATATTGTAAATTGATAAACTTTGATTTGGAACTTAGTAAATGAATCAACTTTCTAATTTTAATTTATATTTGGTAAAATTGGAAATTTGATTTAAAATTAACATTTAACTTTTCAAAACAATTTATTAGATAATATACAGTTTATATTAAAGAAAAACCTTATTTGTTTAGATTTATATTTTAATTAACTTAAATATGAATTTAAATTAGATTAACATTAAAAGCTTGGTTTCATTTTATTTTTAAATATTGTTTGAATTTATATATAAGAATTTATAATACAATTTACAAATGATATTAAATTATTGAGTAATAAAAGTTAATTACAATCTCTTTTATAAATTATTTAAAATTTGTTTAATTTGTTATTTTTAAATAAAAATGATAATACTTAGTGTTTCATAAAACATAAATAGTTTTTTAGAAATAGGATTTGTTATTTTTAATTTTAATAAGAATTATATGTGCATCTATATATAACTTGACTTTTAAAATTGGATTTGATAAATTAATTTAAAATTTGGATTTAATGTTTTAAAATTTAATAGAATAAATACCTCAAAATATTTGAATAAGCTTATATTTAAGTTTGTTTGTTTTCATTTCTTTTCAATTTAAAAAGAGATTAACTCATTTATATATACATAAGAATAGTAAATTAAGATTTAAAAGCTTAGAAACAATTTGAATTAAAATTAGAATACTTAAATTACATGTGTATATCTCTAAAACACCCTTATTGACATGTGTTACTCTTAAAATAAATTAAAGTGACAAATGTTTAAAACTTAAACAAGTGTCTTATTTTTCTTTTTCTTTTAATTTAATGAAATTAAAAAAAAAATTCTTATATAAACCTATTACTCTTCATTTTATCTTCTTTTCCATTCTTTGTTTTCAAAACTAGAGAAATCTTCAGCTTTGAAATCTGAAACCAATCTACATTCAAACCAAGAATTTAATTTCTTTGATCAATCTATAATTCAAAACAAGATCTGCAACTTTCCCCTCACAAACAAATCTAAAACCAGTTTCCTCTAACCAAAATAAATCAAACTGCAATTCCATTCTCATATTCATAAACCTGAAGCAACTCAGTGATACATTAACCTGAAAGGCAAAATTGCAACTTCATCCAAAAAGGCCTGCAGTCCCCCTCCTTTTCTGTTTTGAAACAACATCCAAAACTGCATGCATTTTCTTTCTGGAGGTCTGCATTTCATTTCTGGAAACATGCATGTGATTCAGAGTAGAAGCATTGCAGTAAATCAAAGTTTAAGTTTACAAAAAAAAATAAAGAAGCAACTTGAAGTTTTACAGCACGCATACAAAATGAAATCTGGGAAGCCTGCAAATTCTTTGTAAATTCTGGAGACATGCAATACATCAAGGAGCAGAATATTTCAGTAAAAATAAGATGAATGATTTTCAAGGCAAACTAAAGTTTTAAAAGGGCAAATCAAAGATGCAAATGGAAGTTTTGGAAATTAAAAACAAGCTGCAGTTTTTAAAAAAGAAACTCAAGATCAGGCATTTTCAAAAAAACAAAGTGCTCTGCTCATGAATTTTCAAGGTGAGTAACAATTTTATATAAACTAATTTAAGTATAAATTTATTTGCTTGTTATACTCTGGGAATAAATGTGGTTGTGAGCTATTTACAAGTTATTACTAGTACATACATGATTGTATGAAATTGTGCATGCTTGCTTTGAAATGTGGTTTTTGGGTCTGTTCTAGGATTCAGGATAAAATTCTGACCAAATTAATGATCTCATATTAAAAACTTTGTTAATATTTAAGATTTAAACAAAGTATGTATGTAATATAAGTTAAAGCTTTAATTTATTTGAATATGAAAAACATGATGATAAAAACTGTAATGTCTCTGGAAAGAATAAAGTTCAACAGAGCAATCATTTGGAAGTGAAATTTTCATCATCTAGAATCTTCGACTTAAGTTTATAAATCAATTACATGATCAAAAACATTAATTTTAAAACCAAATTTAGAATTTATAGTTTGGTTTTATTTGGGCATTACTGGTTTGTCTGGGAATGGGGTTTAGGTTGGGATTTTCATTCTAGAAGATTTGGAGTGGCCATGGGTTGTTTCAGTGATGAAGTACTGATCATGTTTTAAAAAAAAAAAATTGGAGGATAATGGATTTATGGAGTGAAGCAGTAGAAATTTGGATTTGAAGTTGTTATGCCCTAGTTTTTCAATGTTGATTATTAAATTGATCACCGCGACTCGAATAGGTGATCGAGTCTTTTCTAATTTGAACGGGAGAAAGATGAGGTGTGGGAGTTGATGTGGCCGGCGGCGTTGACTCTCTGATGATCACAATTTGGAGTTTAAGGCAAATTTCCAGTTCGACTTTTTCTTACAGTTTTGAGCTCGAAGCTCGTTTTCGATTTAGGGGTTTCTGCAGTTCTTAGATGATCGGAATCATGTTGGAGGAAGGCCGTCGACTTGCTCATGGGGTTGCGAGAGGGCGGAGGTGAAGGCCGCGGCGGTGCAGGTGCATAGCGAATCTGGGTATCAGCTGTTTGTTTTTGGGGAAGATGGGTTTCTTGAGTTTGGTCTCGGGTTGCATCGCATTTTGCTCGAAGCATGTGGGTATGAGACTCGAAGGGGATGAGTTATTGGCTCGGGTATTTTGCTGATGCAGGTTTTGTTAAACCTGATAGTACCTTTGTAACGACCCGTATTTTACGTGTTGATAAATCGTAGGATTTACAGGTCATTAGTATTGTTTATGTTGTTTCTAGCCTAAGTCGTATTGTTGATAAGTCGTTTGAACGACTTAAGAAAGCTGCCGACTTAGTGTTAAAACGAGTTAAGGGTTAACTCGTATAGAGGCTCAGGTTGAGGGTTCGGAGTTGAGTCGTGACCAACTTAGTGTCTTAGGTCGTGTGAGCGAGTTAGGGAAAGGAGCGACCTAGGGATGAGTCGGTCGAACGGGTTAACGTGTATAGATAGGTCGTTGAATGACCTAAGGGATAGCGTTAGGTCGCTAGGGGGATAGGTCGGCAAGCACGATGAGTCGTTGGGGGCTTAGGTCATTGAGTCGGCCTGGTTTGTTAGGTCGCATAAGAGTTAGGTCGGACCTAGTAAGTCGCTGGAGTCTTTAGGTCGGCAGTGTTTTAGGTCGCAGGAATTAGGTCGGCCGTGTGTTAACTCGTGTGACCCTGGGTTTGGTTAAGTCGGTAGGTCGTGTGATTGGTTGAGTCGACCTATAGTTAGGTCGGCCTTGGGTTCTTGAGTCGTGTGTCGGGGAGTTTGTTTAGACCGTTGGGTCGTGAGGTAGATAGGTCGGTGACGACCTATGATAGGTCGGGGATTTTAGGTCGGCGACGACCTAAGTCCGAGAACGAGTTATAAGGCCTGGACGACCTAAGGGGTTTTCAGCCTATAAATAGAGGGGTTTGGCTCACTTTTTGGCACGAGTTTTTGAAGCGACGAAGTGCTGCCATTTTGAGAGCTCGACTACAACATTTCTTCATTTTCTTTTCTCTATTCCAATCTAGTTCTAACATCCATCCAAGATCGAAGATCGAGATCAAAGATTCAAGTGCCAAAGTTGAAGATCTTCATCCGTTGGAGCTAGATTTCATCGATTGAAGCGAGATGTTGCCGGATCAAGCCTTGACCTCCGCTGTCCAGATCTGAAGTGTTTAGTTTTTGAGGTGTTTAGGTGATTTGGTGAGTGGTGGTTATCTCTCACGCGGACCCAAAGGAGTATATTGGATTGGTGGTTTGTTGGAGTGTTGTAGATAGTGATTTTGTGCATTTTCCTTAGATCCAAGTATAGATCCATTGTTTGTGAAGATGTTTACCTATGCAAGTTCATTTATTAAGTTATAGAAACAAAACCCATGTTTTATATTTGCTAGATCTATGCTAAAAACCCATGATTCATGTATGTTAGTTCTATGCTCATTTATTTACGAAATTGCCATTTTAGTTATAAATGCCTAATTAGATCTTGATTGAATACGTATTTGTTTGGATTAAGGTTTGCCTTAATTGATTGTTGTGAATGAGCTATCTAGTTGATAGATGTGGACAAGTATGGTCAAAGATGATTCAAAAGCTACAGAAGAAGCTCTTGAATGGTGAAAGCTGCTAAAGGCATATGAGGTGGATGTTGAAGCTCATATGTATGGATTGGATTGATGTTGAGATGGAACTTTGCCATGATGCGATGAGGCAAACCATGTTGTTGAGTTGAGACTTTGCTATGGTGTGATAAAGCGAAGTACGATGTGATGTAGACTTGGCGTAATCCAGGCAGGGATCATTCCAAGCATGTTGATGACTCGAGGGATGGTTCGAGTTGGTTGATAATGGATTGCTCGAGAGGTAGGTTGAGCTAGTATGAGGATAGTCGTCAAGGAGGATGACTAGGAGGCTTGGATCTCATCGTTGTTGAAGGTTCTAGCATGCTCAAAAGCAAGAGTACATGAGGCGCCCATAACGACTACAGGCAGGTAGTCGGGACACCCAAAAGACTACAGGTAGGTAGTTGAGTACTCTGGGCAGAGTAGGTAAGTCCTAGGCACGGGTCACGATGACGTGCGGAGCTATGCCTAGAACCGGGGTTACCATTAGCCCTTGACGGATGGTCATTCAATCAACGGTGAAATCAAAGCAAGGATAACAGTGATAGCCAGAGTCATGGATGTTTGGACGTTTGGTTGTATCATCATTCGGTCTCAAGAGCGGTATTTTCTAGGTGCTTATCTGATCTTGGTTTAGGCCTTGGGGGTTTGTATTTGGAAAACATCGCCCTTGACTCGAGTGATTATTGCTTTACCTTAATTATCTGCTATGTTATGCTTACTTCTCCTTGGTGTGTGTCTGGGGGCTATCACTGTAGAAAGAGGTGGAGTGGGATGGTTTGGTTCCTATTCCTTTTATCCTTTATGCTCTTTTGGTATGTTTGATAGTTGATTTACTGCTCACTAAGACTTTGTCTGACTCAAGGTTTTATGTCTCCTCTTATTACCTTGGGCTGTTCATCCATGTTGGGATGGGCAGACTAGGTAGCAGGTGACAGGTGCTGTTCTTAGAGATCTACGCTGATGATGACGAAGACGAGCAGGAGGCTTTGCATACTAGTTTTCTTACTATATGTACTGGGTGTTCCGCTGTTATATCTGATTGAGTGTTTGTAGTGAGGCTTTGATGTATGGATGATTCATGTTTGTATAAAACTACTACCATGCTTATATGATGATTTTTCTGTTATGGTGCTTCACTATATATTTCTCTATTGTATTTTATCCATGCGCTGTGAGTTGTACGATAGAGTTTGCTGTTTTATTTTACCCTGACTATCGTCCATGGCTACCTGGCACGCCTTTCAGCGCACTATTTCCTTGTTTTGGTGCAGGAGTCATGGGCGGTCGTCACATTTGGTATCAGAGCTTTGGTTAATCGATTTTAGCCAACGCTCGCTGACGCAACTACGTATGAGAGACGTAATTCTATTTTGATGGATGATTACTATATATAATATAGTAGTTTAGAAGGATTTGAACTCCTTATGCAGTTGTTACTTAAGGTGTTCTAATCATTCTTTTTACAGATAATAAGGATGAGTCGAAGAGGAAGACCAGCTGCAAGGGAAAGCCGTGCTACTGAAGGAGCGGTTGATTATGGAACTATGTTCGAAGCGATGATGACTTCGATCAAGAGAAGGATACCAGCTCCAGGGCCATCTGTAGATGTTGGAGTTCAAGTCCAAGCTCCAAGACCGGTGGATTTTGCCAAGCTTTGCAAGGATTATACTTCTCTTGGAGGAAAAGCATTCTTGGGGATAGAGTCGACTATTGAAGTGCAGAGATGGATTGATGCTTGCCGAAGAATCTTTGGGGACTTGGGAATTGAGGATGCAACCAAGAGGAAGCTTGCATCGAGACAGCTTCAGGGAAGAGCTGCTGATTGGTGGAATTCTATCACCATAGATACTTCAGAAGAAGAGATTACTTGGGAGCAATTCCAAGTTAAATTTGAAGCCAAGTTCATCTCTACTGCTCAGAAGTCTGCTTTGTTCAAAAGGTTTGTAGAGCTCAAGCAAGGTGGGAGGCCTGTTCTTGAGTATATTTCCGAGTTTGAAGCCTTGTCCAAGTATGCCAGATCGTATATTGATTCTCCCTACCAGAAGAACGAAAAGTTTGTGACTGGTCTGGATGCTTATCTTGGGAGGCAGTTAGTGGATCATTTGGACGATCCATTTGAGAAGCTGGTGGAGAAAGCTCTTAGGCATGAGAGTCTGTTTCCTAGGGAAAGTTCTGTTGTTTCTGTAACCAAGGAAGGATCTAAACCCCAGCAAAATGGAAACAAGAAGAGGAAGCAGCAGCAACAGAAGGGAAAGGATGGCCAGAAGAAGCCGAAGAGCGAAGTGACTTGCTATAACTGCCAGCAGAAGGGCCATCTTTACAAAGATTGTAAGAATCCCAAGGTGCCGGGAAAGTGTTACAACTGTGATAAGCTGGGACATATCAAGAAGGATTGCCCAGAGCCGAGGAAAGATAGGCAGATTGTGCAAGCTTATGCTTTGGGAGCTGTGCCATCGTCTTCAAAAGCTCCTACAGCTGAAGAGAAGGGGAAGAGTGTGGTAGTTCAAGGTACTCTTTCTCTTTGTGGTGTTCCAGTTAGAGTGTTGTTTGATACTGGAGCGTCGCATTCTTTTGTTTGTGATGATTTGGTAGGCCGGTTAGGTTTGAAACCGGATATTGTTGATAGGCCATTGGTTGTGACTAATCCAGTCGGGGGTTCGTTATGTTTGTGTATGATATGCCGTGGTCTAGTTGTGTCGAGTCATGATTGCTCGTTTGTTTGTGATTGCTTTGTTCTGAACTTTGCGGGATTCGGAATTATTTTGGGTATGGACTGGCTTAGGAAGTATGCGGCTAGGATTGATTGTGAGAGGCTGGAGGTGACAGTCGGGAATGTGGAAGGGCGAAAGGTTGTGATACGATGTAAGCATGAGGAAGGCGTCTTCATGAGCTTCATGTATTCGCTGGTTGTTCCACGGGATGGACTGTCATCGGTGCCTATTGTGAATGGATTTGAGGATGTCTTTGACGAAGTCAAAGGGTTGCCGCCGCATAGGGAGATCGAGTTTCGTATCGATCTAGTTGAGGGAGCCAGACCTGTTGTTATGCCTCTTAGGCGGATGGCACCGAGGGAGCAGCAAGAGCTGAAGGTGCAAGTTGATGACCTTTTACGGAAAGGATTCATTCGGAGAAGTGTGTCCGAATGGGGTGCACCAGTTGTGTTCGCAACCAAAGCGGATGGATCGTTGAGGTTGTGTGTGGATTATCGTGAGCTAAATAAGTTGACTAAAAAGAACAAGTATCCATTGCCGAGAATAGATGACTTGTTTGATCAGCTTCACGAGGCTAAGGTGTTTTCTCAGATGGATTTGGCAACGGGATTTCACCAATTGAGAGTGGCGAAGGATAGTGTGCCGAAGACTTCTTTTAGGACACCATCCGGGTTTTATGAGTGGCTGGTAATGCCGTTTGGGTTGACTAACGCACCAGCATATTTTGTGGATCTTATGAATAGAGTATTCAGAGATCAGTTGAATAAGTTCGTGCTTGTATTCGTGGATGATATTTTGGTTTATTCCAGAACTGAAGAAGAGCACAAGACACACTTGAGGATTGTTTTGGAAATCTTGCGGAAACATCAGCTGAAGGCTAAGTTTTCAAAGTGTCACTTCTGGAAGAGTGAAGTGAGGTTCTTAGGCCATGTTATCTCTGGAAATGGAGTAGCGGTTGATCCCGCTAAGGTGGCAGCAATCCAGGATTGGGTAAGACCTAAGAATGCATCTGAAGTAAGAAGTTTTCTTGGATTAGCAGGATATTATCGTCGGTTTATCAAAGACTTTTCCAAGATAGCTGCACCATTGACAGGATTGACGAAGAAGAACCAAGTGTTCAAATGGGATGATAAGTGTGAGCAAGCTTTCGTAATCCTGAAAGAGCGACTGACGAGTGCTCCTGTCTTGACTATTCCAAGTGGGAATGATGAGATGGTGGTTTACACCGATGCATGTGGCACTGGACTTGGAGCAGTGCTAATGCAGAAGGATAAAGTTGTTGCGTATGCTAGTCGACAACTGAAGCCGCATGAAAGGAATTATCCGACTCATGATTTGGAGTTAGCGGCGATTGTGTTTGCTTTGAAGATGTGGAGACACTATCTATTGGGAGTTAGATTTGAGTTATTTACAGATCATAAGTCGTTGAAGTATCTGTTCTCCCAAAAGGATTTGAATCTTCGACAGCAAAGATGGCTAGAGTTCTTAGCATCTTATGATTTTGGTATAGCCTATACTCCGGGAAAAGGTAACGCGGTGGCTGATGCGTTAAGTCGAAGACATGCAGGTTTGGGAGCCATGTTTTCGGAATGGAAGAACCTTGAGTATTTGGCTGGATTTGATTTCAGGCCCAGATGTGAGTTGGAACCTGAAATGTTGGCAAACTTATCGATAAGACCTACTCTTGTGGAAAGGATTGGCGAGAACCAAAAGAGAGATGATAGGCTTGTTAAGATTATCCGAGATTTGGAATCCGGATTGGACCCAGAGAAGAATAAGGGATTTGAGGTCGATCGAGAGGGTTGGCTTCGGAAGCAAGGACGATTGGTTGTTCCTGACATTGATGGATTGAGAGATGAAGTTCTGAGGGAAGGTCATCACTCGAAGTTGACAATTCATCCAGGTGGGAATAAGATGTATCGGGACATGAAGAGAACTTACTACTGGGAAGGCATGAAGAAGGATGTTGGAAATTTTATTTCCAAGTGTATGAACTGCCAGTTGGTGAAAGCTGAGCAGAAGAAGCCCAGTGGATTACTTCAGCCATTAGAGGTTCCTACATGGAAGCGGGAGCAGATATCGATGGATTTTATCGATGGTCTACCTAGGACCAGGGCAGGAAATGAAGGAATTTGGGTCATAGTAGATCGGTTGACTAAGAGTGCAAGATTCATTCCTGTTCGATCGACTAGGACTGCATCGAAGCTGGCTGAGCTTTATGTTAAGTGGATAGTTCGATTCCATGGTGTTCCGAAGAGTATAGTGAGCGATCGAGACCCATTGTTCACTAGTGGATTTTGGAAGAGCTTCCAGGAAGTTTTGGGAACCGAGTTGTGTTTGAGTACAGCTTATCACCCTCAAACAGATGGTCAGACTGAGAGAGTCAACCGAGTTTTGGAAGATCTCCTTAGAGCATGTGTTTTGGACTTCGGAGGATCATGGGAAGATCATCTTCATTTGGTGGAGTTTGCATATAATAACAGTTATCAGTCGAGTATTGGTATGGCACCATATGAGGCATTGTATGGAAGACCGTGTAACTCTCCGACATGTTGGTTGGAAACTGGAGAAAAGATGATACTTGGGCCAGAGATGATTCGACAGACTTCGGATTGTATAGAGATCATTCGGCAACGAATGAAAGCAGCCCAAAATCGTCAGAAAAGTTATGCCGATAATCGTCGTAAGGATTTGGAATTCGATGTAGGAGAGATGGATTTTGTGAAGATTTCTCCATTGAAGAGTGCTATTAGATTTGGGAAGAAAGGAAAGTTAATTCCGAGATTTGTTGGACCATTCCCGATTATCGAACGAATTGGAAAACTCGCTTACAGGTTGGAGTTACCGGAAAAGATGGCGGGTGTGCACAATGTCTTTCATGTATCTTATCTACGGAAGTATGTGCATGACCCAACTACTGTGGTTTCTGCTGATAGCTGTGAAGACTTAGAGGTTGATCCAGTGGTTACGAGACCTCGTAAGCCGCTTCGTATTGTTGAAACCGATACGAAACAGCTTAGGAGGAAGACGATTACGTTGCTCAAGATACAATGGAGTGATGATGTTAACGACTGTACGTGGGAGGAGGAAGAGAGGATGAAGGCAGCTCATCCAGAACTCTTCAAGGTATGGCCCTAAGGTGTCGTGACATCTCATGAATTTGTAGCTTGTTCTAAGTTTTAGAATTCTGCATGCTAGGTTAGAATTGGATGCATGGTTTGTTGATTGCTAAGGATGGTAGGCATGCGGAATAATTTTGATGGCTGATGTTTGCTTGGAATTTCGGGGGCGAAATTCCTAAGGGGGAGAGAATGTAACGACCCGTATTTTACGTGTTGATAAATCGTAGGATTTACAGGTCGTTAGTATTGTTTATGTTGTTTCTAGCCTAAGTCGTATTGTTGATAAGTCGTTTGAACGACTTAAGAAAGCTGCCGACTTAGTGTTAAAACGAGTTAAGGGTTAACTCGTATAGAGGCTCAGGTTGAGGGTTCGGAGTTGAGTCGTGACCAACTTAGTGTCTTAGGTCGTGTGAGCGAGTTAGGGAAAGGAGCGACCTAGGGATGAGTCGGTCGAACGGGTTAACGACCTAAGGTATTGAACCAACATAAGTATTTGACCGACTTAGGGGGATTAGCGACCTAGAGTTGCTGTGTATAGATAGGTCGTTGAACGACCTAAGGGATAGCGTTAGGTCGCTAGGGGGATAGGTCGGCAAGCACGATGAGTCGTTGGGGGCTTAGGTCATTGAGTCGGCCTGGTTTGTTAGGTCGCATAAGAGTTAGGTCGGACCTAGTAAGTCGCTGGAGTCTTTAGGTCGGCAGTGTTTTAGGTCGCAGGAATTAGGTCGGCCGTGTGTTAACTCGTGTGACCCTGGGTTGGGTTAAGTCGGTAGGTCGTGTGATTGGTTGAGTCGACCTATAGTTAGGTCGGCCTTGGGTTCTTGAGTCGTGTGTCGTGGAGTTTGTTTAGACCGTTGGGTCGTGAGGTAGATAGGTCGGTGACGACCTATGATAGGTCGGGGATTTTAGGTCGGCGACGACCTAAGACCGAGAACGAGTTATAAGGCCTGGACGACCTAAGGGGTTTTCAGCCTATAAATAGAGGGGTTTGGCTCACTTTTTGGCACCGGTTTTTGAAGCGACGAAGTGCTGCCATTTTGAGAGCTCGACTACAACATTTATTCATTTTCTTTTCTCTATTCCAATCTAGTTCTAACATCCATCCAAGATCGAAGATCGAGATCAAAGATTCAAGTGCCAAAGTTGAAGATCTTCATCCGTTGGAGCTAGATTTCATCGATTGAAGCGAGATGTTGCCGGATCAAGCCTTGATCTCCGCTGTCCAGATCTGAAGTGTTTAGTTTTTGAGGTGTTTGGGTGATTTGGTGAGTGGTGGTTATCTCTCACGCGGACCCAAAGGAGTATATTGGATTGGTGGTTTGTTGGAGTGTTGTAGATAGTGATTTTGTGCATTTTCCTTAGATCCAAGTATAGATCCATTGTTTGTGAAGATGTTTACCTATGCAAGTTCATTTATTAAGTTATAGAAACAAAACCCATGTTTTATATTTGCTAGATCTATGCTAAAAACCCATGATTCATGTATGTTAGTTCTATGCTCATTTATTTACGAAATTGCCATTTTAGTTATAAATGCCTAATTAGATCTTGATTGAATACGTATTTGTTTGGATTAAGGTTTGCCTTAATTGATTGTTGTGAATGAGCTATCTAGTTGATAGATGTGGACAAGTATGGTCAAAGATGATTCAAAAGCTACAGAAGAAGCTCTTGAATGGTGAAAGCTGCTAAAGGCATATGAGGTGGATGTTGAAGCTCATATGTATGGATTGGATTGATGTTGAGATGGAACTTTGCCATGATGCGATGAGGCAAACCATGTTGTTGAGTTGAGACTTTGCTATGGTGTGATAAAGCGAAGTACGATGTGATGTAGACTTGGCGTAATCCAGGCAGGGATCATTCCAAGCATGTTGATGACTCGAGGGATGGTTCGAGTTGGTTGATAATGGATTGCTCGAGAGGTAGCTTGAGCTAGTATGAGGATAGTCGTCAAGGAGGATGACTAGGAGGCTTGGATCTCATCGTTGTTGAAGGTTCTAGCATGCTCAAAAGCAAGAGTACATGAGGCGCCCATAACGACTACAGGCAGGTAGTCGGGACACCCAAAAGACTACAGGTAGGTAGTTGAGTACTCTGGGCAGAGTAGGTAAGTCCTAGGCACGGGTCACGATGACGTGCGGAGCTATGCCTAGAACCGGGGTTACCATTAGCCCTTGACGGATGGTCATTCAATCAACGGTGAAATCAAAGCAAGGATAACAGTGATAGCCAGAGTCATGGATGTTTGGACGTTTGGTTGTATCATCATTCGGTCTCAAGAGCGGTATTTTCTAGGTGCTTATCTGATCTTGGTTTAGGCCTTGGGGGTTTGTATTTGGAAAACATCGCCCTTGACTCGAGTGATTATTGCTTTACCTTAATTATCTGCTATGTTATGCTTACTTCTCCTTGGTGTGTGTCTGGGGGCTATCACTGTAGAAAGAGGTGGAGTGGGATGGTTTGGTTCCTATTCCTTTTATCCTTTATGCTCTTTTGGTATGTTTGATAGTTGATTTACTGCTCACTAAGACTTTGTCTGACTCAAGGTTTTATGTCTCCTCTTATTACCTTGGGCTGTTCATCCATGTTGGGATGGGCAGACTAGGTAGCAGGTGACAGGTGCTGTTCTTAGAGATCTACGCTGATGATGACGAAGACGAGCAGGAGGCTTTGCATACTAGTTTTCTTACTATATGTACTGGGTGTTCCGCTGTTATATCTGATTGAGTGTTTGTAGTGAGGCTTTGATGTATGGATGATTCATGTTTGTATAAAACTACTACCATGCTTATATGATGATTTTTCTGTTATGGTGCTTCACTATATATTTCTCTATTGTATTTTATCCATGCGCTGTGAGTTGTACGATAGAGTTTGCTGTTTTATTTTACCCTGACTATCGTCCATGGCTACTGGCACGCCTTTCAGCGCACTATTTCCTTGTTTTGGTGCAGGAGTCATGGGCGGTCGTCACAACCTTGAAAGATTTAATTGAATTCAAAGGGATTTGTTCTCGAGTTTACTCGAGTTTGTTTTGAATTTTGCTCGGGTTAAGATAGGATGAGGGTCGAGTGAATTTTGTGATCACTCGAGTAGGGTTCGTATAGGGTTAGAAAACTACCTTGTTTTCAAATTTAAACTGAAGGTTAAGTTATTAATCAAAGATTTAAATTAAATTTTAAATCTAATTTAAATTATGGATTCAATTTAAATTGAATCTTATGTTGGAAATGATCAAGTATTTAAATTCAAATTTGTTTATTGTTTAAAAATGTTTGTTTTTAAATAAATTTGAATTTAAATTTGGAAATTGAAATATAAAGAAATGTTTTAACAAATTTAAATTTGATTCAAATTTGGATTTGAATCTTGGTTTCAAAATAAATTTAAGTTTTTTTTAGAAAAGATAAGTGTTTGAAAATAAATTTGAATAATAATATAAAGTTTAAATGGTTTTCAACTTAAAAGGAAATTTGTTTTAACTTTTGTAAAATTTCTTTCATAATAGAAGTATTATTTATCATTTAAAGGTTTTAGATTGATTTTTTTAAAACTTGTTAAAGTTAAATTATAATTTAATAATTTGTAGTCCATTTAATTATTAGGGTAATTAAATGAAAAATTGATTTATTTAATAAATTAATGAAATAATTAATTACTCAAAGTAATTAAGGGTTTAAGGTTAATTATTTTTAGAATAATTAACTTGTAATTAAGAATAATTAAATAAGATTTGATTTTAATTAATGATTAATAATTAATAAACCAGGTAATAATGGATTAATTAAGTTTTAATTAACACTTAATTAATTAATTAATTAAGGATTAAATAATGGGTTAATTAATGATTAATTAATTTGTAATTAGTAATGATTAAAATAAGTTGATTATTTTAGAAAATAATTAATGAATTGTTAATAGTTAATGAATGTCATTAACTAAGGATTATTTAGTAATTAATTAGTGCAATTAATTTTTAATAATTAATTAGATTAATTAATTTAAGGATAATCATTTGTGTAAATTGCTAAGTATAATTACTTATGGAAGTAATTAAGTAAATTAATTATTAATTGTAAATAATTGAGTTTAAATTTGATTAGATTAAGTTAATTAATTCAGTTTAATTAATTTAAAATAATCATTTGATGATTTGTGAAGTATAATTACTTAATGTAATTTAATAAAGAGAAATTACTTAGTGTAGTAATTAATGGTAATTACTAGATGTAATTAATTAAAGATGATTTGATAATTGAAGTAATTTAAATATAATTACTTTATGAATTAATCAAGGGATTAATTAGAGATAATTAATTATGGAATAATTAATTTATTTGGTAAAGTAATTAAGAGTAGTTAATTATTGAATGGAGTTAGTCAAGAGAGATTAACAATTATGGTTTAAATTAAGATTAATTACTTAGTGTAATTAATTTAAATAAGGTACTTAATTAAATTGTAATTAGGAATCATTAATTAATATAATTAATGATGTAAATAAGATTGATTAATTAAGATTAATTAATCAATAATGAGTGATTAAGGTAATTAATTAATATAATTAATTAAGGATTAATGTAATTAATTATAGTTAGTTAATTTGTGAAGTAATTAAGATTGATTACTGAATTTGGTTTAGTATAATTAATTTGTGAAATTAATTAAAGGATAATTACATAAATGTAATTAAGGTGTAATTAATCAAAGGTGATTAATTAAAATGATTAATTGGAAGATGATTAATTAATTAATTTGTAATTAATTAATAGTTATGAAAGCAAGATTTTTATTGATGGAGTAATTAATTTAATTCACTTTAAATTAATTAGAGAATGATGTAGTTAATTTAATAAATTTTAAATTAATTATAGGTGGTGTGGTTATAAATTATTGCTTATATGGATGGATGATGTTGATTGCCTAAATGGATTGAATCTCAAATATGAGATAGATAATGTTAAGTGATTTGGATGTATTGGTTGCATTGTGATGATGATATAGATTATCTTTGATAATGATATTATGGATTATCCGTGTGATGATGATATTGATTACCTATTGTGAATCTATGATTTATCTATCTGTGTATATAGATAATTGAATTGTTTTAAACCTTTAAAACAACTTGGCCTTAAAAGACACGCTTTGGATTTCGATGAGACCGGGATCAGGTTTCCATATTTGGATATCCGAAAACCACATCGATCCAAATTAACGTTAGGTCGTTAATCCAAGAGGAGCAAGTGAAGACTCGAGGTGTAGGAACTGTACGTCAGTATAACTCTGTGGGTGATTCCGTAATGAGTTTGACGGAATAGTACTTATAGGTTCGAGATGTAGATTTAGAGTGCAAGGGTTATCGTCATTAACTCTGAGGGTGATTCCAAAATGAGTGTAACGAGATAATGCCTTCGGTTTCGTTCGAACCCGGAACGAACTTGTATGGATTGAATGCTTTCAGAACATCGTGAGGTGGACGATGAGCATTCTAAGAGATGTGTTCTATAAAGGTAATCGTAGCCTCAAGCCTCATCAACCGGGAATGGCTAAAACATGGGAGGTGTAGCAAGGCTTCGTGGGTAGCTCCCACTGGAGAGCAAGATTTTCCCCGTCTAGAGGTCCCTTTTATTTCGGCTGTGCGGGCAGTTTGGAGCGTACGCCAATTGCAGGGTTGTCTTGTTCGGGACTGTTCCGTAAGCGATGGTTCCGGTCTTGTGTTGCAGGGGGTCGGGAGTGATCCTCGGTACGTTGATCTAGGCCACGTACTGTGATGGGCGGTACCCCAATAGCCCTGCCATTGTATGGAATCCACAATCCAATAAGTGCCAACGATTTTGATTGTATTACCCACTTTTGTGGCTAGTAGTTGGAATTTAATCATGTAACAATTTCGGCTATTTCTTATTTACTTGAAAGCCCTAGACACTATTATAATATCACCGGATTTCCTATCAAATGTTTTGGTTAGCGTAAGGTAAAAACTTTTCCATGTTTATGTGTGGGAAGTCTTGCGTGATACCTTTCTTTTTAAAAGGTTTTTGAAAGTTAAGCAACTTTAACCTGTTACTCACACCAGACCCATGTCTGACCCGGAGTTTATTTTTGTTTTTCATAAACTCTTGGGTACTCAAATTTTTATGAGTAGCCAAGGGATTCAGGTTAGCTTTGACGAATATTGGAGGAGCAATGGAGCAGGAGGCTTCTGCGTTGTAGATAATAGTTCCGCTGTGTGTTCTCTGTGTTGTATCTTTTGTATTGAGTTGTATAACTAGACAGGTGATTATAACTGTCTAGTATGTGTTGTATATCTGTGTACTCTGATAGTAGTTGTAAACTATGTAATATTTTACATTATTAATATAATTTATTCGTTCCGCTGTTTAGATTCTGATGTGTTGTTTCTTTCTTCTTCTCTTTCTTTCTATTCTCTATCCCTTTCTTTCTTATTAACGATGCGACTTCCTAGAGTCTGGAAGTTGGGTCGTTACAGTAATTTTTTTAACTTATGGATTGAAATGATAAATATCTGTATCACTTGACCATAGGATAGAAACTTTTATACAGACACCGTCGGTCTATATATATAAATATATTGAAAATGATTTATATGGTTTTGGATAGAATTATGCGGTTTAAATAAATATTGATTCTTTTTTATATTATATAAAAATATTTATATATAGTTAAATTCATGTATTAAGTTAGGTATAAATCAGTTAATGACAATAAGTAGAAAAATGAAGTTTGATTTATTAAAATAAATATGGTTAAGTATTTAAATCATATTTTATATAGAGGTTATAATGATTTAAATAAATTTAGATTTGGAAGATAAATATGAATTTGATTTGAATTTAAGATTTAAGGATTATCCTCGAAAAACTTGAATTGAAATATAAATAAATTGAGATTTAAAAGGTATGATTTTATAACTTGATTTTTGTTTAGAGGATTTAAATGAATATCAAATTGATTTAAATGAATATTACCAAGTTAATGTAATTGGAAGAATATCCAGTTATTTGAAGTCTAAAGGTTTTACTAAAATGATATTTGATTTATTAAGTAAACATTTCAAATCTAAATAATAGTAGTTGAAATTGATATATATGAAACTATCAAAGAATAAGTTTTGAAATGGTGGAATAATTAAAGCTTTGAAATATATGGAAATTATATTGGTTTGTTTGGGAATTTAAAATCCATGTTGAAATTGATTTGTGAAGGTGAAGAAGCTATTTTGTTATGTAAAGTAATTTAATATTTAAACCATTTAAGTGGTGCGGTATGTTTCAAAGTTATGAAATTCAAAGTTTTATGTTTTGAAAGGCTATATTTCAAGTTTTGGTTTCGAAATATTATAACTTTGAAATGTTATAATTTTAGAAAAGGATATATTTGAAAACGATATCAAATTTGATTTGGGTTTTTAAAAGAGGAAATGATATCGTATTTATATGGATTTGAAATGGATATTATATTCTGGTTTTAAAAGCATAAACTATTTTGATAAGACCACGATGTTATAATAATGTTTGGTTGTTAAAGAGACCGGGATCGAAAGTTGTCATACTCTCTACCAACTCCGAAAACAACTTTAACAACCGTGTACGCGGTGGAGATTCCAGAATGAAGTAGGATGGTGGCGGCGGTTCCTTTGAGGTAAATACGTGGACCCAACTCCCGTGAGTTGGAATAAGGTGGCTAAAACATGAGCGATCGACGGGTTAATGAGGTAGCACCTTTGATCAGACACATCCCTTCGATATTTTATTTTGACTTTTGGATTGATTCGGTGGCCACTTTTGATTTTTTTATTTGGGGGTGTGGCTTGAGGTTGGCGGTAGCTGCGCGCTACGCGTTACCACCGACCCGGAAGCGTAATTGGTATATCTACTCTGGCATTGCCTAGTTATGCCGTATCACCTACCCTAGCGCGCCTTGTACGAGTTTGGTTTTCTCCCGTAGACCGTGTGGTATCCTCTGGTGGCTTCCCGATCAGGAGGGACTATGATATTGGATGGATTACTAGGACTATTACGTGTTAAGTGGAATATTGGGTCACTCCTTAACGCTATTTAAAAGTATGTTTATTTTACTATAGACATTATTATAATAGCGAAATATTACTACATAGTAATTAGTTTAACGGATCCTTAGGAGATGTGAATCCCGAGCATCTCTTGAGTTAGTGCACTCACGTATTGGATAGGAGATGTCAAACCCCGTAAACATCTCAGACGCCGTTCCACTCATATTGTTTATTGTTGATTTAACTTACATAAGATATTTTAGCTCTGACTCGAGTGTTTTTCCTTTCAATTTGCTCGGGTCAGTCCGAGCGTTTCAGGATTTGAAGATTTTATTCTGGAGGACAAAGACGAAGATTTTGTAGTACTATTATCTACTATATTACTCCACTACGCCATTTAATTCTGCTGCATTAATTATTATTCTCTGGTATGTGTAACTCTAATATGTATTGTATAAGTATAATCAAATGTTTTGTAAACAGCTTCATGAACTGTATATTTGATTATTATATTTTATCGTTCCGCTGCAAGATTCTATTTTTTTTCTTTTCTCTACTTTTTTTTATTTACCCCATAAAAATCTGCTCTTCTGTATGGTTTAAGTCTGACTTGTGTGGTTGATCGTCGATTTAAAGCATGAGAAAAGGTGGGGCGTTACATCTGGTATCAGAGCTTTGGTTTAGCGATAAACCTTAGCTTTGTGGGGTTTTCGCTCTTTGCTAATAGGGTAGTAATACCCTATGATGAGTCACTGAGAGTATATATGAGAGAGAGTATTTGTTAGTGTTATAAAAAGGTTTTACTATTGTGTTAATCTGTTTCGATTTGTATTTATAAATTCTGGTTGATGCATGAGACGCTATGACATCAATAGGCATTCCTAAACACTTAATAGGACAGACCGACACAATATTTGTTTTAATATAGGTGAATGAAATAATTTTTCCTATTATATTTTCTATATATAAAATATAACTTTTTATAAATGATTTATATTTGGTTGCAAAATATTGGTTGTTAGGTAATGAAATTTATAAATAATAGTCGAAATAAGATTGAAAATAAGATAAATGAAATTGGAAATTTAGAACTTAAAGTTTCGGGCTTTTGAAAATTTCTTTCGGATGATTTTAGAATATAATAGTGATATTATTTAGAAGTATTTTCTAATATAAATATTTCAATATAATTCGAAATAAATGTTTTAAAGAAGATTTTGGAAAAAATAAGTTCTGTACTTCCTTCTCTGTCGCTGGAAAATAATTTCGGTGATGGCGGCCGCATCATCGACATTCAATTTCGAGTTTCAAAGTGGGAAGGCCACTGTAGTAGTTCTACTGCAGATTTATTTTTGATCACCAAATATAAATTTTTAATTATTTTAAATATAATTGGATATATGAATTTTAAGTGTATACATCAATCTATTATTTTAAAATGATTTAAAAATTTTACCCGGTATTTAAATTCTTAATTTTCCATCAATTAATGGTTTCAATTGCTTTGGTGAAATGGAATTTAACTAATAATTGGAACCTCTAAATGAAATAAGAGACTAAATGCTAAGTATAAATGAGACTATAAGAAAGTTAGAAATTATAATCTATAAAACAAATGATATGATTATTGAACAGTAAATTTATTAAAGAAAATGAGAAAACTTGTATAACTTTCAATTACATTCTTAAAAAGCATATATATAACTTACCAAATATTAAAAGTTGAAATGTTTAATATGAAAATGTAATGGAGATTGTACAAATAAAAGTATGTAATGAAGTGTTCAATAAATTGCTTTTATTAATAAGAATTGAGGTTATAATTGTTATATCCTTAAGAAAGTAATTATAGACTTAAGTAAATGATTGAAGTTATTTATTTGGAAATAAGCAGAAAGATGAATACTGTAATAAATGAAATTAAGTAGTGAATAAATGAATGTAATATAATAAAAAGGGAAATTTCATGATATGAATAAGTGAAAATGAGACTTTGTTAGAAATGAAAAAAAATGAGACTGTAAGAAACAAAAGGCAAATTAAAAAAGATAAATTATTATATCAATGAAAATAATAAACTTGATCTATTGTTGAAATAGTTGTTTGTTTGGTTTATGGTTGTTTGGGCATGGGCACTTTAAATTTGCTTGCATGAATAAATAATCTATTAAGTTTCATCAGAGACTGTTGAGTCAAAGGGTGCGCTCATTAGGTTATTTTTCATTCTGTACAATTTGAAGTTTTGAACCCGAACAGCTATTTGTTTTGTTTGATATGAATGAATAATTGATTTGTATTGATTCTATGTGATGGTTGTATGCCCTGTTGCTAGGGATTGTTGTTTGTATTGATTTGTTGTTTATGGTTGAAACAACATTACATATATCAATTTATATAATTATTAATTCTTTTGGATTATATAAGTGAAATACAGGTTATGGAAGCAATTGTTACTGCTTTTGGTTTCATAAAATAAGCATAAATTGCCCGACAAATAGGTACGTTTTTGGATTACGGTTTATAGCGTTATTATATTGTTTTTTCTGGGTTGGGATATATACTATTTGAAAAATATATGTTGTATATTATTTTATTTGATTTTATATTTCTCTCGAGCCTCTCCGTACAAAGGAGACTCTGCCAAATTTTTCCGTAAATTTTGGACTTAGAAAATATTTTGAAATGTTTTCCAAACTTTATTAATTTAAGTATAAAAAGATCTAATGGTTATAAATTAGTATATTTTATTTAAAGGTAATTAATTTTGTAAATTTAATTGTTTATAAATTTAATATTTTAAGTAAGATATATTGATCTCTTAATTCTCCTTCTCCCTTCTATTTCTTATTCGGGGACGAAAAGTTTTGAGGGGGGGAGAGTGTAACGACCCGTAAATTTTCAATAATTAAAATTATTGATTTATTAAGATTATTGAAATTTAAATTAAAGAAAATAAAAATTGATGAATTATTAATAAAAAGTTGTGATAATGTAATGAAAATTAACTTAGAGGAAACGTAACAAGGTTAATTAAAGTTAATAATTAATGATTTGAATGAAATTCCAATTAAATAAAACAATTTAAATGTTATGACTTGGTTATAAATGGAATTTGAGAAAACAAATGAAATTATTGGATTAATGTATGAAATAGTGTAACAGATGGAAATCATTTGTGAAGAATAAACATACATGTATTATAAAGGGAAATGGTGACAAATGTTGGTCGTTACCACTGGTTTACCAATTTAAAATAAACGTTACTTTAATGGTAATTAATAAAATAACGGAAGTGTGAATGTAAATTAAATAGAATCGTAAATTTATTGATATGGTAATAAATTGGTAAAAAGAATGGAATTAAGGTAAATTCATTTACTAGATTTAAACCTAAATTAATGTGTACAATTGCTAGAATTACACATTTAGAAATGGAATATTTATTCAAATTAAGAGGTAAGTAGGCATGTATTAGTGTAATGGGATAAAACTAATGTAATTAGGTATGAATGTAAGTGATGTATAAATAAAAGAAATTGTAATTTGTTAATGAATTTATAATGGGAATAAAATGTAAACTAATAAATAATTAATTCAATGCAATCCCAAATGATTGAAACAACTATTTGGGTTATAACTGATGGTAAATAGGAATATTTGGTAATAAATTAATATTAGAAAAGTAAATGTAAATATTGGATTAATCAATGAATTAATAATGAATAAATAGTGATTGGATAAAAATCAATGTTCTGTATGTAATTGTTGGAAATAATAACTTATACAAATATGATTAAGGGTTAGTGGAAACGTTTATTTTAAAGTAATCATTTATGTAGTCCATTAAATCAAGTTTGTAATAAATTACAATGAATCTCAATTTAAGGTTATATTTGTGTAAATTAAGGAATTAATTGAAATTAATGCTAACTCTATTTATAATATGACAATTGGTTGATTTAAAGAATAGAAAGCAAGATGTATTAATTTAATTGAAGTGTAAAATTCAATAATTGGATTAATTACAATTTAAATGAAATTTAATATTTAATTTTGCGTTAGTTGAGATTAAGATGAAATTTGAGAATAATAATGTGATAAGCCATGAACCAGTGTTAATTTCATCCGTTGAATAACAATGAAATGAATAGTTAATGAAAAACAATTTAATAGAATTATTGGAAATTTAATTTATAATTTTGAATATAATGAAATTGAAAATATGACACTGCAATTGATAGATTTATCAACTTTAAATTGACGTCTAAACTTGTTTAAATTTTTTGTAGATGATTAAGATATATAAAAGTGATGAAATTGTCAATTATAGAATTGAAATAAAAATTTGGATTTTATTTAATTAATTATTAAATTATTTCATTAATGTAAAAATAGCCATTTTGGCCACTGACTCGGATTTTGACGAAACCAATTTCATCGGATCCGTAACGGTGCATTATTGTATGATTTCAAGTTTCGTAGCGATCGGACTTGTCGTTTGATAGTATGGACTCGAAACGCCTCGAAATCAATGAAATTGAAATCAATTGAAATCAATTTGAAAAATATTGATTTTAGCATAATTTCTTCATACGATGCAATTTGAACCTGAAACCTTTTCCATTGCATTTAAAATATTTTAAAACATCTATTTTGATATATGGGTTGACCCAATTTCGTTCTGGAGTCAGAACGGGCTTTTCGGGCCATTCGTCGTTCAGCGCGTATACCAATCTGATCCTTCTATTCTTTTTCAACCTTGTCTATATGTACTTTGTTATAAACCCTATTTGTCCCTCATTCTCATTTGTCTGTGCGTACACTTTGTTTCACCTCGTCGGTTCAATGACAGACAAACACCTAAGTCCAACTGCAATTCAAAATCAAAGTCAAATTTCAAACCCCTCAAAAAAATTCAGAAAAATTATATATCGAAGCTTTCGATGTACGCATCTCAAACTGAAATTCGTTTCCCGACTCGATGCATCTTTTGTCCAGAATTTCTAAATCATTTCTCGACCGTTCATCGCGCGTCGATGAATGTTGTCGAATCGACGAACCATTTCTGGGTTTTAAAGAGAGGACCGAGGGGACTTCATCCATGCTGTTTATTTGGCGAATCAACGGTCTGATCGACGGCAAAATTCGATTAGGTCAACGAAAATCACCGGCGGCGCGGCAAAATTTTATGACCGGAGGCAGCATAGGTGTAACAACCCAGGATTTTGTAACAATTTATAATCGTCGTTAAACGATTAATGTGTTAGCTAATTGCTATTTGGAGTTCTTAAATCGGTTGAAATTCTTTTAGTAATTCGTTGAATGTTATGTGGGCTTCAAAACAATTTTGGCCCATGTTTTTGTTGGTGTGGTGTTATTTAACAAAGGCCGATACCCAATTTCCTTTTTCATTCGTTCATCTTTCCGAAAACCCTAAAACAAAAATCATACGAAAAAATGGCAGCTCATTCTTGCTCATTTCCTCTTCAACTAAATTAGGGTTTTCGTAATTTGTGGTAGCCGACTTTTATTCGATCGCTGTCTCTCGAGGTGCTTTCGGTTGCTTAATCGGTTGTTTACCAGCTTGTGATTTGAGACTGCGAATTGGGTTTAGCTCCTCGTTAAACAAGGTGAGTAAACTATCACTCACATCTACTTCATTCTTAGGTCGTTCGAGTTTATTTCGATGTTGATGATTTTTAATTGTCTTGGTTCGATTTCTATTATCCACGGCTTTGAATAGCTATTTGATATCTATAACTTGGGTACAGTGTGATTTGAACTGCAAATGACTTTGAACATTTTTCTGTAGGAATCGGCATTAACGTGAATTTTGTTTCTGCTTCAATTTATTTATCACCTGACTTTGGTTTGTGATGTTGTTTATGAGATGATTTTGGGATTTCAAGGTTGAACTTGCTACTGCGATTTCTTTTGTGACTTTGGTTACTTCAAATATGTGACTTTTATCACTTGGCATCTTCTGTCAACATTCTAATTCGTTGCATTAGTTTTATAACAACTGTATATAAGTAATTATGTGTTAAGCTTGTCACAAATCTTGTGCATTCATGTGCTTGATGTTCACTTATTGTTTTCTAGTCATCAGGGCACTGTCGTACCTCGTGACCATCACGGTTTTTATATGCTTTTGCGATCATGCCTTGATTTCCGAAGAATCTTCATGCTTTGTTCTTTGTTTTTATTTTTGCTGCGTCACTAGTGTACATAGTCATTAATGTTGCTCTGGAGTGCCATTTTTCTTCTAGCGCTCGAGTTTTTGCTATGCATTAAACCTGATCTCAGGTTTCACTACTGTTTTATGCACTTGGGGTCTGGTCTTTGATGTTGTGGCTGCTTGTTGAACTTCATGCTGGTGAACTGTCTTGATACCAGTTGTACTTTGTTTTACTTGAAGCAATTTGGTCGAGTTCCTTTGAAAGCACTTGACTTTGATTGCTTATTGCACTGACCAGTCGTGGCATACATACTTTATTGTTGTTTAAGCTTGCTGCCTGGATATACTCGTGAATTTCATTTGCTCCTCTGGCCACTTGTTGTTCAGTAGTATATCTGGGTCATCGTTTGGCCATATATTCACATCGATTTAGTTGGTATTTGTAGCAGTTTTGTCTCTGTTGTGTACCGATTCTTTTGTGCGTTTTGTCATGCCGCATTGCCTTATTTTTGTTTGCTTTCGCCTCTATTTTGCTGTGTCATCATGTTCGTACCACTGCAATGTGCGTTTGGGCATTCGAGCCTTCGTGCTCTGTTGTTGTAGGTTGCATAAGCCATTTTGCTGTGTCATCATGTTTGTACCACTGCCTTGTGCACTTGGTCATTCATTGTTGCCTATACCTTTTCTTCGTATTGCTGTTAACTTTTGTTTGGCCTCGCAATTGTGTTGAGTCCTTGTAATAGTGACTTGACCTCTACATTTTGTAAATGATTTGGCTTTGCAGTTACGACTTGCTGTCAATATTTGGAGTTGTGGTGACTTTATATGCTGTAGTGGCGAGGCAGTGCACGCGTGCGTGTACTGCAGCCACACAGTATTTACTTTTTTGTTATTTCAATTGTTTGAATTGTTTTGTTTATTCAATTCAATATTTTGAATTTGTGTTTTGATTTGATTTGATTCGATCATTTTGGGGTTGTCTAATTATCTATTTGATAATTAGATTATAAGTTTCTAATTATTTATTTAATAATTAGATTTTGTTGTTAATTGCCATTTAGGAAATTCTGTTGTTTTCTAAATTATCTTCATTGATAATCTTTTAATTTATCTTCGTTGATAATTTGGATTTGCTGATTTGTTGTTTAACACTGTTACGTGTTATATTTACCATTATCTGATTCCTTATTAAAGGATTGGATAGACGGGATTTATTTGTGACTGTCGTCTAATTGTAATTTAATTATTATAACTTCCTTGCATTAATAACTGAGTTTGAATTAGACTGACCCGTGTATTATTTTCTTTTGAATTTAATACTCGGGTTAGACCGAGTTATTACAGGTTGTAGATATCTTGCTTTGGATTGCTGCTTGAGCTATGAAGTCTCTTTATATCTTTTGGAGTAGTTGTTGTCATAGTATAGGATGATGTGTATTCATGTATATTACTTATATTAATGTACTTGTATATGTAACATCCTGTGTCGACAGATGTAGTTGTATCATATGTATTGTATCACGTGTATTGTAACCAAGGTTTTAAATATCGGATTTCGGTCACGTTTCGTCTCGGAATTTTTACACAAGTTATCTCGTATCGGGAGAGATCTCGGACGAGATGAGTATGTATCGGGTGTACATCTCGGATCTTATAATGCATCTCGGGAATATCTCGGGTGTACTTATGTGTTCAAAATTGATGTGTCAAAAATTTATTTAACGATCATAACTTTTTAAGTAAAAATAAAAATGGTAACATACTTGATTTACATGGAAAAAGAAATATTTTTAGAAGAGTGGTAGCTTGATTAGGTTAATTGATTTGGTAATGATTGAATAATATCCTATTATTTGAACGTAATAAAGAAGTGAAACCTTTCGCTATAACTCATTAAGATAAAAAGTAAAGAATATGTTCAAGAAGTTGGTAAATTATAATTGGATTGAGTAGTTTCTTTTGAATCGATATGAAAATAAAAATTATTATGGAAAATAGAAAAAATGTATAACTTCGGGTGAGATCTCGGATTGAGATTTTGATCCATATATCGGGTGAGATTTGAATATCTCGGACAAGATGAGTGTCGAGGGAGATATGGAGGAAATTTGATGTCTCGTCTCGTTTAAGTGTGAAAATGAGATCTCGAGCGAGATCTCGGGCGAGATATAGGATATTTAAAACCATGATTGTAACTGACTTCAGTTATATATATATATATATATATATATATATATATATATATGAGATTTGATATTATATGTGTTCCGCATTCAGTTCATCTATGTTATTATTATATATATTGTCCTAAACTATTATGAATCATTGTAGTTCGTTTTATACTGAAATTGGGTATGTCGATGGGAGTAAATAAATAAAAGATGAAAAATAAAAATATATACCACTCCTATCGAGATAGCCAGTACTAGTGTAAGGCCTAACTACGGATGGCCGCTCCTATTCAGCCTTATTCTTCGTAATAACAGACAGTATTTCTTTTAATACTCTTTGTTATTGTGAGCATAGAGGTGGGGCGTCACAGTTGGTATCAGAGCTTGGGGTTTATGGACATAATATAAAACATTACTTAGATGGAACATGTGTTACAACTATTTATCGATGTTTTTAGTTGTGCTTTGAGTCAAAACTAAATTTTGAAAGTATGATTGTAACGACCCAGAATTTTTATTAATTAAAAATTGAATATTTAATTAATTTTAAATATTTATAAGTGAATTTTTAAGTCAAATAAATTTTATTTTGATTTATTGGATTTAATTGGATAATTAAATCGATAATTTAATATGTTAAATTATGGAAATAATTGAAAATAGAGTTAAATATGATTGAAAATGATTTGTAAAATTTTATTTTATCATATTGAAGTTAGAATGATATTTTAGAACTTTTAAAATCGAATTAAAAGTAAATTTGTGAAAATTGAATATTTTAATATTTAATAATCGACTGTAAAATAGCCAATTTTTGAACAGTCTCAGAATTGAACGAAACCAGTTCCATTGGATCCGTAATAGTTAGTTATTACCGGATTTCAATTTTCGTGTCAATCGGAGTTATCATTTGATCGTGGCAGCTCGAAACGCATCGAATCGTTTTTAATTTAAATTTGGCGAGTCAAAATAGCCATTTTTCAAAAAGTCTCGGAATTCGACGAAACCAGTTTCATCGGATCCGTAATGTGATATTATTGTAAGGTTTCAAATTTCAAGTCAATTGGATTTACCGTTTGTCCGGTACAAATTAAAACGCCTATAAATCGACTTAAATCGGTTTAATTTAAATTGAGCGTTTGCAGCCATAACTCGCACATACTTCCGAATTAGCTTCCGAAACCTGTTCCATTGTGTCCGGAACGCGGGATAAACCCTAGGTACGCTGGTTACGGCGTCTAAATCGGAGTTCGGAATTTCCGGGTGAATAGTGTCGTTCGTTTCTCTATAAATATGCACCCTACCCCTTCATAAAAAAAAAAATAACAACATAAAACCCTAGCCGCCTCCACCAGGTCCAATGGCCAGAAATGCTCCATCTTCATCACCAAAAATCTCCAAATCCGTCGACTATTAGACGAAACTCTCAACTGCAATCTTGAAGAGCACGACGAGAGCTACGAGATCAACGGTGGAGATCGCGAATGGAGCTATAAATTGGGAGAAAAGGGGGGCCGTTCGTTTCAACTTGCGCACGCCATACGAGGGTGTAGGCATGGCCGAGCTTCATGGGGGTCAGGCCGAACCTAGGGGGGTTTGGGGGCTTCGCAATGCAACTACTTGATCGAGGAATCGTCGAGTAAGGATGAAGCAATATTTAACCCTAGAGATGAATGTATGGGTTCGGCCTATTCCTGTGCGTGCGCGTGAGGGATGGAGGAAGGGGGAAGAAACAAAGGAGCGGTGTTGATGAGGGGGTTCAAGATCCTACGGCTACTGTTTGATGTAGGTTTAAATTATTAAAGTTAGTTGTAAATTATGTTTATAAAACGTGTACAAACTTGTAAAATCAATAACTTTTTCATACGAGGTCGAAAAAATGCAAACTCAGTTGCGTTGGAATCGTATGGACGAGCACTACGCGATGGAGTTGGTTTGGAGTCGTTTGGAGTTAGTGAGAATTTCGGGTAAAATTAAACGCGCGTTTAATTTTATTCGAAATAAAAGCTAAAACGGAATTTAAAATCAAGGTGAGAACTTCTCACTCAATCGAATATATTTCGATTTTATTTTAAGTAGTTAGATTTAAAATATTTGAATGCATGTTTGAATGTTAATTAATATTTATTGATTGTTAAAATAGACATTATGCGCCGTTAGTAAGCGGATGTTATTTATTAAAAACATATACCGCGAATATTTCATAAACAGTGAAATTGGTATTATATATAATATCAATATATATATATTGGCATATGTATATATTGCAGTTGTTGATTTCCCGCATTTTTTGTTTAGCGGATGAGACCCTATTACGCCGTTATTAAGCGGATAATATTTATTAAGAACATATACCGCGATAATTTCGTACTGGAGCGAAATTGGTATTGTGCTAATGTTTTTGGATGCAGGAAAACAGGTTGGAGGGATCCAACTGGATTCCTCAACAGTATTTATTTTATTTCAGATATTTTGATATTTGATGGATTATCATATCGATATATGATATCGTTGTTAGTCGTGATTGACTATTTGATGTGTAGCATCATTGGACCCAAATTTTGGGATTTTAAAATGATTTTAAAGTGATTTTTGAAAATATATAAGATTTTCGGAATTGATCCATTTTAAATAAATAAACGTTATAATAGTTAAAGTTATAAAAATTATGATTTTGTGAAATATAGTTAAAAGTTGATTTTTGAGAAATATGGATTAATGATTTTATAAAATAGTTTAAATTGAGATTTTGGAATTTATTTAAAAGAGTTTAAATATAGGATTTATAAAATTTGATTATTTTATAAATCGAAATGATGAAATTATAAAGGAATTTAAAGACGTTTTAAAAGAATAATATAAATTGATTTATACTAAGAGATTTATAAATGGATATTTATAAATTGAAATATTGACATTATAAAACGAGTTTTTATAAGTGTTTGAATGATGTGAGAATGAATTTCATAATAGAATGAAATTTATAGAATTATAAACTGTGAAGTTATAAATGAGATTTATAAATAGTAAGATTTATAAATTTGTGAAGTTATTTGAAGAATAAATTTTGTTAAATAAATAAATCTTATAAGTTATAAGATTTATGGTTTGGAAAGTCTTTAAAAGAACGATTTTGTAAAATAATCGTTTTATAAGTATTTAACTTATAATATAAACTGGAATAGGTTAATAAAGGAATTTGTAAAAGGAAGTTTATAAATAAATAGAAATAGAATTTATAAACGTTGTTTTATAAATTCGCAAACGGCCTATTTTGATGAGTTAATTGTTATAACTTATAAATGGAGTTATATTCACGTTTTTAGACAGTGAATAATCCTTTAAAATAAAATGAATAGAAAGGATTAAATTTGTTAATGAAGTATATTCACGTTTTTGAATAGTGAATAATACGTTAAAGAAAATGTATTGAATGTGAATGTTTTAAATAGAATTAAAACGATTTAACGATGTTTTAATTGTGTTGAGATTCGAAATCATAGATTTCAACATTTATTGTTGAAATAGACGTTTTCGAGAAATGAAAGGAAATGGTGGACTATAACACTGTTGTTATAGTAAATGATTTCCGAAAGGAAATGGGTTGTATAGTATTGGGATTTATATATCTATTTAATTTCGAATCCCTATACTAGTGATTTTGGGACGTGTAACGATGTTTTACGCAACATTCGTTTTGGCCCAAATAAAAATGTTTAAGAGAATGATTTCCCTTAAAGAATGAATAATATACTTAATTCGATTTAAGTATATTGAATATTTTCAAAGGTTGAAAATAAAAAGATTTGTCGATTACTTATTTTTGATAAGTATGGAAATGTTTTCCAATATGAAGTGAATAATTAGAATTTATCTTTTTGAAGATAAATTGAAATGAATTATTGAAATCGAATATGCATGGATATTTTGAAATATAAATTCATTATGGAATTTATATGTGAAAAGTGGAATTTGTTTGAAAATAAATATTGATTTATTTTTGAAGTGTTGAAATTATATATCTTATAAAGATATTTTGGAAAATAAATAATTTGGAAAATTATTTGGAATCTGGTGATGTATGCATATCAATTGATAGTTCAATAGCCGACTATCAATATTTCCCTTTGATTGGGTATTTGATATGATTGTTTGAATTTGAATGCACACTTATTTTTGAATAAGCGCTCACTATTCGGGTTAACCGGGAAAGGACCATGGGGTCGTATAACCCATTCCGAATATGTGATACGACGTGAATTGCATTTGAAGATCGGTGTTGAAGACCGGTATTTGCGAGAGCGATAGGATGACCTATCGATTGTCTCTGCACTGGGTCGCTCCTGGTATAGAGATTCCTTAAGTGATGGGAAATCCGATCAGGATTGTGAATATCCGGATTGCAAGGACTTCTTTGTAAGTGCCTTCGGTTTTGTTCGAGCCCGGAACAAACTTGTATGGATTGTATGTCTGACATTACAATTTGAGATATAAAGCCGATTTCTTTCAAATATATTTCTGTTGGTGGCGGAGAATTTATTCTTTGCTTAACACCCTTCTTTGAGACGTATGTGCTCAAAGGTTATATAGTTGAAGTTATCAGCGATATATTCCCAGTTTGGTAATGTGACATGCTGAGTGATGCTGAAATGATCATCGTGTTGATTATTTGTGATAGGATCATTTATTTGATCGTCTATCTTAGTGATCATTGTGTTGATCATTTGTTGACCCAAAGCATAGCTTTTGTATAAAGTATGTTTTTGTGGACGTGAATTCGTCGAGCCTCACATCCCGGTAATGGTCAAAACAGGAATGATGCGGCAAGGTTATGAGGGGTAGCTCCCTTTAGGGTATGTGCATTTCCTTCTGGAAAGGGTGGTATCATGGTATGGAGCCCAGATACTTACTCATGTTGAAACACTATATTTTATTACTGTGTGGTGTTGTTGGTGACGAGCGCTCGGTTAAAGGTCCGATGGGACCGGGGGATGCCATATTCGTGTAGTAGTTACCTAGTGATAAAGGTAACCCGGCCTTGTGTTGGCAGAGAGCTGGTTAAGTTCTCGGGACGTCCAGCCAGAGGCGATCCCATGTGGCAGTAGGAAGTTCCTTAGCCTGACCATTTGTTGGAAATCCAATTCCCAATACGAAACTTGTACGGTATTAGTTGTAGAACCTGCCATTCACTTATGGTGGTCACCACTGTTTGGATGGTAGCTATAGTAGGCATAGTTCGAAATGTCTATGTTGGCTAAGATTTATATTCTACTTTCGAAATGAATTTTTCTCTACACTATGCACTAGTAATAATATCAAATGTTATTTTAAATGCGTATCAAGCATCTTTGACTATCATAAGGAGAAATCTCCTCCGATTCTGCGTTTGCATTGTGTGTGTGTGCGGGAGGCCTTATGGTAGTCTCATTTTTAAAAGCATTGCGAATTGAATAAAAAAAAAAATATTCCTATTTTGATTTTAAAGTTAAATAAACTGTTTTGAGTTCTCACACCAGTCACATGACTGACTCGGAGTTTATTGTTTTCCTTCCTAAACTCTGGGTGCCCACCAATTTCCACACGGGCAGTTAAGAGTTAGGTTTATCAGGATATTCTGGATATTCTGGAGTTGCTGGAGGCAAGCTGGATGGCATGGCGTATTACTAGTATATAGTATTTCTTTTTCCGCTGCACTGTTTGTTGATGTTGTATGTTGTTGTACACTCTGATGATATGATGTAATGAAATGAAATGTAATGTAATAACTGATATAGTTCTTTGTTTAAAGATTATTCATTTATTATTATATGTTGTTCCGCTGCGAATTGTGAGATTCTGATGTTGTTCTTTTTGTTTCCTTTCTGTCCGTTCTATTATTAAAATGTTTCTATCTTCTATTTTCAAATTCTCTATTTTCTTTTCTGTCCTTTGTTTTCTTTTTCCTCTATTCTCTTTTTCTTTCTATTTCTTCTATTTTTAAAATTTTCTATCTTCTTGTTTCTTCTTTTTCTCTCTTCTTCTCTTTTCTTTTCTTAAATTCTTTTTAAAACCCATAACATCTCGGTTTTCGGCCTTTGATTTCTCGGCAGTCGATAAAGTGAGTGTCGATGTCGGATTTTCGGAAGACGAAGAATCGTGTCCAGACGTTACATTTGGTATCAGAGCTGATGGTTAAGCTGATGGTTAAGCTGATGGTTAAGCTGATGGTTAAGATGATGGTTAAGCGACAACCATGGTTCTGTTGGGTATTAATTCATTAGAGATAGAGTCAGCAGTACTCTAGAATGAGTTTGAGTGTAATAATAGCTATGAGTGCGTATTTGTTAGTGAATATAAAATTGTTTTATATTGTGATGATTGGTTTATTGAGTGGCATATGAACTTTCGTCAGCACAGCCTCGAAACTGAGCCGAAGGGGTTTCTAAACACTTGAATAGAACAATTCGACACGATATTGTTTTTAAATTGGGTAAATGAAATAATTTTGCCTTGATTATATTTTATATATAAAGGAATAATTTTAAAAAAAAATTATTAAAGTGTATATAAGTTGATTGTTAGGTTGTTTGAATAATCCAAATAAAAGAATAATTGTATAAGCAAAAGAATTATAAGAATTAAAGTTATAATTAATGTGAATTACAATTGTAAAATAAACTTATATATAAGAAGTGAAACTATATAAAATATGAGTTGTGAATAAAAGTGAATTTAAAGTTAAATGGAATATAACTTAAGAGATATTGAATTAAGTTGATATTGGTATCGAAGTAAATAATCAAGTGGATTAAAAGAATATGAACTTAAGTTATGTAATAGAATTCAACTTTGTAATTGAATTGAATGAATGGCTTGGCTGTTAATCAATTGAATGTGAATAATTGATATGAAAAGATGAATATAAGTGTTAATTCATTAAAATCTAATGTTATTGGGAGTTGAATAAATTGGAATGGAAATCAATTTAATGTTAAACCAAATTGGATGAATATAAGCAAAGGAAATTTGGTTGTAATAAATATACATTGGTTGTTATATGATTGTTGATTGATTGTATATAATTCATTAAGTGTTAATGAAATTGAAAGCTATGAAATTGAATTCAAACTTGAAGAAAATAAGTTGAATAGAATTGAATGTGAATTAGATTCAATTAGTAAATGTAAACTAATTGAATTGAAAATGAATGTTGATAAAATCCAATGTAAATAAATCAAATGTGATTTAAAGTGAAAGCCAATTCATTAAATATTAATGAGAATATAAATGAATATTGTTGGTTATGGAATGTAGTTGGTTGATGGTTGAATATATATTGCATTTGCTATATTATGTAGTTGTTATGTTGCTATATGTTGTATATTGAGATTATTTGCATATGTGCATGTTCTCATGTTGTTTGTTGAGTGATTAGTAGGTGCGGATCGCGTTTGTTTCGCATTTGGAGTTCGCTTTTGCGCTATATTAGCCGTATATGCTTGCTAATAAAATATAAGGTACATATCTCGGATTAAATATCGCACTTTTATACTTTTTTCCCTTCGGGATGCCTCATTACTTGATGAGATGTATATTTGTGATATATATACTGTCATTTTTTTTCGGATCGAGCCGCGCAAAGGAGACTATGGCGAATTTTTCCGAAAATTTAAGGCGTTAGAAAAATTTGAGAAAATTTTGGAAAAATTTTGAAAACTTTAAACTTTGATTTGGAATTGAAAGTTAAACAATAGTAGTTGTTTTTGAAAAGATAACTAAGTATGATTTGAAAACTTAGTAAAGATTTGTAAGAAGTTTAATTATGAATTTTGGAAAGTTAATAGATTTTGTAACCTTTCTTACTTGTAATTTCGAGGACGAAATTCTTTTAAGGGGGAAAGATTGTAACGACCCAGAATTTTTATTAATTAAAAATTGAATATTTAATTAATTTTAAATATTTATAAGTGAATTTTTAAGTCAAATAAATTTTATTTTGATTTATTGGATTTAATTGGATAATTAAATCGATAATTTAATATGTTAAATTATGGAAATAATTGAAAATAGAGTTAAATATGATTGAAAATGATTTGTAAAATTTTATTTTATCATATTGAAGTTAGAATGATATTTTAGAACTTTTAAAATCGAATTAAAAGTAAATTTGTGAAAATTGAATATTTTAATATTTAATAATCGACTGTAAAATAGCCAATTTTTGAACAGTCTCAGAATTGAACGAAACCAGTTCCATTGGATCCGTAATAGTTAGTTATTACCGGATTTCAATTTTCGTGTCAATCGGAGTTATCATTTGATCGTGGCAGCTCGAAACGCATCGAATCGTTTTTAATTTAAATTTGGCGAGTCAAAATAGCCATTTTTCAAAAAGTCTCGGAATTCGACGAAACCAGTTTCATCGGATCCGTAATGTGATATTATTGTAAGGTTTCAAATTTCAAGTCAATTGGATTTACCGTTTGTCCGGTACAAATTAAAACGCCTATAAATCGACTTAAATCGGTTTAATTTAAATTGAGCGTTTGCAGCCATAACTCGCACATACTTCCGAATTAGCTTCCGAAACCTATTCCATTGTGTCCGGAACGCGGGATAAACCCTAGGTACGCTGGTTACGGCGTCTAAATCGGAGTTCGGAATTTCCGGGTGAATAGTGTCGTTCGTTTCTCTATAAATATGCACCCTACCCCTTCATAAAAAAAAAAAATAACAACATAAAACCCTAGCCGCCTCCACCAGGTCCAATGGCCAGAAATGCTCCATCTTCATCACCAAAAATCTCCAAATCCGTCGACTATTAGACGAAACTCTCAACTGCAATCTTGAAGAGCACGACGAGAGCTACGAGATCAACGGTGGAGATCGCGAATGGAGCTATAAATTGGGAGAAAAGGGGGGCCGTTCGTTTCAACTTGCGCACGCCATACGAGGCTGTAGGCATGGCGGAGCTTCATGGGGGTCAGGCCGAACCTAGGGGGGTTTGGGGGCTTCGCAATGCAACTACTTGATCGAGGAATCGTCGAGTAAGGATGAAGCAATATTTAACCCTAGAGATGAATGTATGGGTTCGGCCTATTCCTGTGCGTGCGCGTGAGGGATGGAGGAAGGGGGAAGAAACAAAGGAGCGGTGTTGATGAGGGGGTTCAAGATCCTACGGCTACTGTTTGATGTAGGTTTAAATTATTAAAGTTAGTTGTAAATTATGTTTATAAAACGTGTACAAACTTGTAAAATCAATAACTTTTTCATACGAGGTCGAAAAAATGCAAACTCAGTTGCGTTGGAATCGTATGGACGAGCACTACGCGATGGAGTTGGTTTGGAGTCGTTTGGAGTTAGTGAGAATTTCGGGTAAAATTAAACGCGCGTTTAATTTTATTCGAAATAAAAGCTAAAACGGAATTTAAAATCAAGGTGAGAACTTCTCACTCAATCGAATATATTTCGATTTTATTTTAAATAGTTAGATTTAAAATATTTGAATGCATGTTTGAATGTTAATTAATATTTATTGATTGTTAAAATAGACATTATGCGCCGTTAGTAAGCGGATGTTATTTATTAAAAACATATACCGCGAATATTTCATAAACAGTGAAATTGGTATTATATATAATATCAATATATATATATTGGCATATGTATATATTGCAGTTGTTGATTTCCCGCATTTTTTGTTTAGCGGATGAGACCCTATTACGCCGTTATTAAGCGGATAATATTTATTAAGAACATATACCGCGATAATTTCGTACTGGAGCGAAATTGGTATTGTGCTAATGTTTTTGGATGCAGGAAAACAGGTTGGAGGGATCCAACTGGATTCCTCAACAGTATTTATTTTATTTCAGATATTTTGATATTTGATGGATTATCATATCGATATATGATATCGTTGTTAGTCATGATTGACTATTTGATGTGTAGCATCATTGGACCCAAATTTTGGGATTTTAAAATGATTTTAAAGTGATTTTTGAAAATATATAAGATTTTCGGAATTGATCCATTTTAAATAAATAAACGTTATAATAGTTAAAGTTATAAAAATTATGATTTTGTGAAATATAGTTAAAAGTTGATTTTTGAGAAATATGGATTAATGATTTTATAAAATAGTTTAAATTGAGATTTTGGAATTTATTTAAAAGAGTTTAAATATAGGATTTATAAAATTTGATTATTTTATAAATCGAAATGATGAAATTATAAAGGAATTTAAAGACGTTTTAAAAGAATAATATAAATTGATTTATATTAAGAGATTTATAAATGGATATTTATAAATTGAAATATTGACATTATAAAACGAGTTTTTATAAGTGTTTGAATGATGTGAGAATGAATTTCATAATAGAATGAAATTTATAGAATTATAAACTGTGAAGTTATAAATGAAATTTATAAATAGTAAGATTTATAAATTTGTGAAGTTATTTGAAGAATAAATTTTGTTAAATAAATAAATCTTATAAGTTATAAGATTTATGGTTTGGAAAGTCTTTAAAAGAACGATTTTGTAAAATAATCGTTTTATAAGTATTTAACTTATAATATAAACTGGAATAGGTTAATAAAGGAATTTGTAAAAGGAAGTTTATAAATAAATAGAAATAGAATTTATAAACGTTGTTTTATAAATTCGCAAACGGCCTATTTTGATGAGTTAATTGTTATAACTAATAAATGGAGTTATATTCACGTTTTTAGACAGTGAATAATCCTTTAAAATAAAATGAATAGAAAGGATGAAATTTGTTAATGAAGTATATTGTAACGATTGCGGATTTTCGTTGCCGAAAAACCGAATAGTTAGGGGTTTTAAAAAGAATTTAAGAAAAGAAAAAAAAAAGAGAAGAAGAGAGAAGATAGAAAATAGAAAAGAGAACAGAAAATTTAGAAGAGAGAGAGGAAAGATAATAGAAAACTTTTAAAATAGAAGAAAATAGGACGGAATAGAAAACAACAGAAAGAACAAACACAGAATCTCACAATTCGCAGCGGAACAACATATAATAATAAATGAAAAATCTTTAAACCAAGAACTATCAGTTATTACATTTTATACATTACATTACATCATATCATCAGAGTGTACAACATCATACAACAACATAACAGCGGAAAAAGAAATACTATATAAACTAGTAATACGCCATGCCATCCAGCTTGCCTCCAGCAACTCCAGAATATCCAGAATATCCTGATAAACCTAACTCTTGACTGCCCGTGTGGAAATTGGTGGGCACCCAGAGTTTAGGAAGGAAAACAATAAACTCCGAGTCAGTCATGTGACTGGTGTGAGAACTCAAAACAGTTTATTTAACTTTAAAATCAAAATAGGGGAATATTTTTAATCAATTCGCAATGCTTTTAAAAAATGAGACTACCATAAGGCCTCCCGCACACACACACATGCAAACGTAGAATCGGAGGAGATTTCTCCTTATGATAGCCAAAGATGCTTGATACGCATTTAACATAACATTTTTATATTATTACTAGTGCATAGTGTAGGAAAAATTCATTTCGAAAGTAGAATATAAATCTTAGCCAACATAGACATTTCGAACTATGTCTACTATAGCTACCATCCAAACAGTGGTGACCACCATAAGTGAATAGCAGGTTCTACAACTAATACCGTACAAGTTTCGTATTGGGAATTGGATTTCCAACAAATGGTCAGGCCAAGGAACTTCCCATTGCCACTGAGAATGCCTCTGGATGGACATCCCCGAGAACCAAACCGGATCTCTACCAACACAAGGCCGGGTTACTCCTAACTGAGTAACAACTGACCGAATATGCCATCCCCCGGTCCTTTGGGACCTTTTCACCGAGCGCTCGTAATCAATTCACACAATCATAAAGTGTTTTCAACATGAGTAAGTATCTGGGCTCCATACCATGATACCACCCTTTTCCAGAAGGAAATGGACACATCCTAAAGGGTGCTACCCCTCATAACCTTGCTGCTTCTTTCCTGTTTTGACCATTCACGGGATGTGAGGCTCGACGAAGTCACGTCCACAAAAACATACTTTATACAAAAGCCATGTTTTGGGTCAACAAATGATCAACACAATGATCACTAAGATAGACGATCAAATAAACGATCCTATCACAATAATCAACACAATGATCATTTCAGCATCACTCAGTATGTCACATTACCAAATTGGGAATATATCGCTGATAACTTCAACTATATAACCTTTGAGCTCGTACGTCTCAAAGAAGGGTGTTAAGCTAAAAGAATAAATTCTCCGCCACCAACAGAAATATATTTGAAAGAAATCGGCTTTATATCTCAACTTGTAATGTCAGACATACAATCCATACAAGTCTGTTCCGGGCTCGAACAAAACCGAAGGCACTTCTTACGAAGCCCTTGCAATACGGGTATTCACAATCCCGATCGAATTTCCCATCACTTAGGAGATCTCTATACCAGGAGCTACCCAGTGCAGAGACAATCGATAGGTCATCCTATCGCTTTCACAAATACTCGGTCTTCAACACCGATCTTCAAATGCGATTCACAACGACGTATCACATATTCGGAGTGGGTTATACGACCCCATGGTCCTTTCCCGGTTAACCCGAATAGTGAGCGCTTATTCAAAAATAAGTGTGCATTCAAATTCAATCAATTCACATCAAATACCCATTCAAAGGGAAATATTGATAGTCGGTGATTGAACTATCAATTGATATGCATACATCACCAGATTCCAAATAATTTTCCAAATTATTTATTTTCCAAAATATCTTTACAAGATATATAATTTCAACACTTTAAAAATAAATCAATATTTATTTTTAACCAATTTCACTTTTCACATATAAATTCCATAATGAATTTATATTTCAAAATATCCATGCATATTCGATTTCACTTATCCATTCTCAATTTATCTTCAAAAAGATAAATTCTAATTATTCACTTCATATTGGAAAACATTTCCATACTTATTTATTCATAAGTAATTCACAAATCTCTTTTATTTTCAACACTTAGAAAATATTCAATATACTTAAATCGAATTAAGTATATATTTCATTCTTTAAGGAAATCATTCACTTAACATATTTATTTGGGCCAAAACGAATGTTGCGTAAAACATCGTTACGACAACCCAAAATCACTAGCATAGGGATTCGAATTTAAAATAGCTATATAAATCTCAATACTTTACAAAGCATTTCCTTTCGGAAATCATTTACTATAACAACAGTGTTATAGTCCACATTTCCTTTTATTTCTCGAAAACGTCTATTTCAACAATAAATGTTGAAATCTATGGTTTCGAATCTCAACACATTTAAAACATCGTTAGATCGTTTTAATTCTATTTAAAACATCATATCTAAAACAATTTCTTTAACGTATTATTCACTATTCAAAAACGTGAATATACTACCTTAACAAATTTCATCATTTCTATTCACTTTAACTTAAAGGATTATTCACTGTTCAAAATGTGAATATAACTCTATCTCTAAGTTATAACAATTAACTTATCAAAATAAGTCATTTGCGGATTTATAAAACAACGTTTATAAATTCCGTTTCTATTTATTTATAAAAACTTCCTTTTTATAAATTCCTTTATTAACCTATTCCAGTTTATAACTCAATTATAAACTACAAGTTCATATTATAAGTTAATTACTTATAAAACGATCATTTTACAAAATCGTTCATTTAACTTCCCAAATTATTAATCTTAACTTATAAGATTGTTTATTTATCCAAAATTCATTCTTTCGATAACTTTATAAATTTTATAAACCTATTGCTTATAAAATTTCATTTATAACTTCACAGTTTATAATTTCATAAATTTCATTCATTTAGGAAATTCATTTTCACTACATTCAAACACTTATAAAAACTCGTTTTATAATGTCCATAATTCAATTTATAAATATCCATTTATAAATCTCTTAATATAAATTAATTTATATTATTCTTTTAAACGTCTTTAAATTCCTTTAAAATTTCACCGTTCTCTTGATTTATAAAATAATCAAATTTTATAAATCTTATATTCAAACTTTTAATAATAAACTCAAAAATCCAGTTTAAACTATTTTATAAAATCATTGGTTCATATTTCTTAAAAATCAACTTTTAATCGTATTTCTAAAAATCAGCTTTTTTACTATATTTCACAAAAACCATAATTTTTATAACTTTAAAAATTATAACGTTTATTTATTTATAATGGATCAATTCCAAAAATATAGTATACTTTTAAAAATCACTTAAAAAAATCATTTTAAAATCCCAAAATCTGGGTCCAATGATGCTACACACCAAATAGTCAATCACGACTAACAACGATATCATATATCGATATGATAATCCATCAAATATTAAAATATCTGAAATAAATTAAATACTGTTGAGGAATCCAGTTGGATCCCTCCAACCTGTTTCCTGCATCCAAAAACATTAGCACAATACCAATTTCGCTCCAGTACGAAATTATCGCGGTACATGTTCTTAATAAATATTATCCGCTTAATAACGGCGTAATAGGGTCTCATCCGCTAAACAAAAAATGCGGGAAATCAATCAACTGCAATATATACATATGCCAATATATATATATTGATACTATATATAATACCAATTTCACTGTTTATGAAATATTCGCGGTATATGTTTATATTAAATAACATCCGCTTACTAACGGCGTATAATGTCTATTTTAACAATCAATAATTTACAGTCATCATTCAAACATGCATTCAAATATTTTAAATCTAACTATTTAAAATAAAATAGAAATCTATTCGATTGAGTGAGAAGTTCTCACCTTGGTTTTAAATTCCGTTTTAGCTTTTATTTCGAATAAAATTAAACGCGCGTTTAATTTTACCCGAAATTCTCACTAACTCCAAACGACTCCAAACCAACTCCATCGCGTAGTGCTCGTCCATACGATTCCAACGCAATTGAGTTTGCATTTTTTCGACCTCGTATGAAAAAGATATGATTTTTACAAGTTTGTACACAATTTTAATAATACTTAATAACATAACTTTTAAAAATTAAAACCCACACAAATCTTGGCCGTGCATTCCCACATCCAACGGCCCCCCCCCTATCTTCCATCTCACGTATTTCATCTCCAGGCAACAGAATTTAGGCCGAACCCATTTATGAAAACTAGGGTTGAATTTATCGCCTCAATCACTCGATGGTTCTTCGATCAGGTAGTTGCAACTCAAAGCCCTACACCACAACCACACACGGCCCAAACCCCAAGGCACTCGGCCTCCTCCTCCACCTCAGGTTGCGTGCGCAACTGGACACGCACGGCCCATCATAGCTCACCCCTCGTCGCTCCAAAACGCATCTCCACCGTTGAATCTCTTCGTCTTGACGAGATCTACAAGTTCCTAGTTGAAGTCGAAGTCTATCGGAGAGTGGATGAAGAGAAAATCGAGGAGAAACGATAGTGTTTTCTGGCCGTTCAATTGGGGGCTGGCGGCTAGGGTTTAATGTTGATATTTTTTTTTTTTTTTTTAAATGAAGGTAAAGGTCTCTATTTATAAGAAACAGCTAGCGTAAACACTATTCATCCCGGGAATTCCGAACTCCGATTTAGACGCCGTAACCAGCGTACCTAGGGTTTATCCCGCGTTCCGGACACAATGGAACAGGTTTCGGAAGCTAATTCGGAAGTATGTGCGAGTTATGGCTGAAAACGTTCAATTTAAATTAAACCGATTTAAGTCGATTTCTAGGCGTTTTAATTTGTACCGGACAAACGGTAAATCCAAACGACTTGAAATTTGAAACCTTACAATAATATCACATTACGGATCCGATGAAACTGGTTTCGTCGAAATCCGAGACTTTTTGAAAAATGGCTATTTTGACTCGCCAAATTTAAATTAAAAAACGATTCGATGCGTTTCGAGCTGCCACGATCAAACGATAGCTCCGATTGACACGAAAATTGAAATCCGGTAATAACTAACTATTACGGATCCAATGAAACTGGTTTCGTTCAATTCTGAGACTGTTAAAAAATTGGCTATTTTACAGTCGATTATTAAATATTAAAATATTCAATTTTCACAGATTAACTTCTAATTCGATTTTAAAAGTTCTAAAATATTTCTATAACTCCAGTATGATTAAATAAAATTTTCCAAATTATTTACAATCATTTTTAACTCAATTTTTAATTATTTCCATAATTTAACATATTAAATTATCGATTTAATAATCCAATTAAATCCAAAAATTCAAATAAAAATTTATTTGACTTATAAATTCACTTATAAATATTTAAAATTAATTAAATATTCAAATTTTAATTTAATAAAATTCTGGGTCGTTACATATATTCACGTTTTTGAATAGTGAATAATACGTTAAAGAAAATGTATTGAATGTGAATGTTTTAAATAGAATTAAAACGATTTAACGATGTTTTAATTGTGTTGAGATTCGAAATCATAGATTTCAACATTTATTGTTGAAATAGACGTTTTCGAGAAATGAAAGGAAATGGTGGACTATAACACTGTTGTTATAGTAAATGATTTCCGAAAGGAAATGGGTTGTATAGTATTGGGATTTATATATCTATTTAATTTCGAATCCCTATACTAGTGATTTTGGGACGTGTAACGATGTTTTACGCAACATTCGTTTTGGCCCAAATAAAAATGTTTAAGAGAATGATTTCCCTTAAAGAATGAATAATATACTTAATTCGATTTAAGTATATTGAATATTTTCAAAGGTTGAAAATAAAAAGATTTGTCGATTACTTATTTTTGATAAGTATGGAAATGTTTTCCAATATGAAGTGAATAATTAGAATTTATCTTTTTGAAGATAAATTGAAATGAATTATTGAAATCGAATATGCATGGATATTTTGAAATATAAATTCATTATGGAATTTATATGTGAAAAGTGGAATTTGTTTGAAAATAAATATTGATTTATTTTTGAAGTGTTGAAATTATATATCTTATAAAGATATTTTGGAAAATAAATAATTTGGAAAATTATTTGGAATCTGGTGATGTATGCATATCAATTGATAGTTCAATAGCCGACTATCAATATTTCCCTTTGATTGGGTATTTGATATGATTGTTTGAATTTGAATGCACACTTATTTTTGAATAAGCGCTCACTATTCGGGTTAACCGGGAAAGGACCATGGGGTCGTATAACCCATTCCGAATATGTGATACGACGTGAATTGCATTTGAAGATCGGTGTTGAAGACCGGTATTTGCGAGAGCGATAGGATGACCTATCGATTGTCTCTGCACTGGGTCGCTCCTGGTATAGAGATTCCTTAAGTGATGGGAAATCCGATCAGGATTGTGAATATCCGGATTGCAAGGACTTCTTTGTAAGTGCCTTCGGTTTTGTTCGAGCCCGGAACAAACTTGTATGGATTGTATGTCTGACATTACAATTTGAGATATAAAGCCGATTTCTTTCAAATATATTTCTGTTGGTGGCGGAGAATTTATTCTTTGCTTAACACCCTTCTTTGAGACGTATGTGCTCAAAGGTTATATAGTTGAAGTTATCAGCGATATATTCCCAGTTTGGTAATGTGACATGCTGAGTGATGCTGAAATGATCATCGTGTTGATTATTTGTGATAGGATCATTTATTTGATCGTCTATCTTAGTGATCATTGTGTTGATCATTTGTTGACCCAAAGCATAGCTTTTGTATAAAGTATGTTTTTGTGGACGTGAATTCGTCGAGCCTCACATCCCGGTAATGGTCAAAACAGGAATGATGTGGCAAGGTTATGAGGGGTAGCTCCCTTTAGGGTATGTGCATTTCCTTCTGGAAAGGGTGGTATCATGGTATGGAGCCCAGATACTTACTCATGTTGAAACACTATATTTTATTACTGTGTGGTGTTGTTGGTGACGAGCGCTCGGTTAAAGGTCCGATGGGACCGGGGGATGCCATATTCGTGTAGTAGTTACCTAGTGATAAAGGTAACCCGACCTTGTGTTGGCAGAGAGCTGGTTAAGTTCTCGGGACGTCCAGCCAGAGGCGATCCCATGTGGTAGTTGGAAGTTCCTTAGCCTGACCATTTGTTGGAAATCCAATTCCCAATACGAAACTTGTACGGTATTAGTTGTAGAACCTGCCATTCACTTATGGTGGTCACCACTGTTTGGATGGTAGCTATAGTAGGCATAGTTCGAAATGTCTATGTTGGCTAAGATTTATATTCTACTTTCGAAATGAATTTTTCTCTACACTATGCACTAGTAATAATATCAAATGTTATTTTAAATGCGTATCAAGCATCTTTGAAGATCATAAGGAGAAATCTCCTCCGATTCTGCGTTTGCATTGTATGTGTGTGCGGGAGGCCTTATGGTAGTCTCATTTTTAAAAGCATTGTGAATTGAATAAAAAAAAATATATTCCTATTTTGATTTTAAAGTTAAATAAACTGTTTTGAGTTCTCACACCAGTCACATGACTGACTCGGAGTTTATTGTTTTCCTTCCTAAACTCTGGGTGCCCACCAATTTCCACACGGGCAGTTAAGAGTTAGGTTTATCAGGATATTCTGGATATTCTGGAGTTGCTGGAGGCAAGCTGGATGGCATGGCGTATTACTAGTATATAGTATTTCTTTTTCCGCTGCACTGTTTGTTGATGTTGTATGTTGTTGTACACTCTGATGATATGATGTAATGAAATGAAATGTAATGTAATAACTGATATAGTTCTTTGTTTAAAGATTATTCATTTATTATTATATGTTGTTCCGCTGCGAATTGTGAGATTCTGATGTTGTTCTTTTTGTTTCCTTTCTGTCCGTTTTATTATTAAAATGCTTCTATCTTCTATTTTCAAATTCTCTATTTTCTTTTCTGTCCTTTGTTTTCTTTTTCCTCTATTCTCTTTTTCTTTCTATTTCTTCTATTTTTAAAATTTTCTATCTTCTTGTTTCTTCTTTTTCTCTCTTCTTCTCTTTTCTTTTCTTAAATTCTTTTTAAAACCCATAACATCTCGGTTTTCGGCCTTTGATTTCTCGGCAGTCGATAAAGTGAGTGTCGATGTCGAATTTTCGAAGAACGAAAATCCCCAGACGTTACAATGATGAAATTTTTAAATATCTTTATTTAAAAATAACAGCGAAACTGTGTTTGATGATTGAGTAATTTGCGTCGGTTTATCAGAGTGCGCAACAGAAACAGTGAGGCTGTCTTCGCTAAGTACAGCTGATAACCTTTTTGATTTAATAATCAAAATACGAAATTGAAATAAATTTCATTTGTTGTTCACATAGCTGTGTTTAATTTGTTTCCTTTGAAAATTTCGAATCCGATTTAAGGATCCGAAGCGATTGCATATATGTGATTTTTTGAGATTTTTGCTGTTTTGAGTTATCTTCATTGAAGATATATTCGAATGTTTTCTCTGTTCATTTTGTAGTATACGTGCAAATTTGAGTTGCACGTTACTGCATTAATTTTACGTTGAACGGGTGTGTGATATCCCAGAATTTTTAACAATATCAATTTAATAATCTTTATAAAAAAATAAATTGATATTGACAATATTGATTAATAAAATATGTTTTGGTTCAATAATCAGATTTAAATAAATATTTAATTTGTGATTTGTCTTTTAAAAAAGCTAAAATAAAGGTTTTAAATTATAATGTATATATATATTTGTATATATATTATAGTTTATTTTTGTTTTGCAATTTAACTTACATGAAAATAAATAAATGAAGTTTTGTTTTTAAATTTTAATAAAATATTGAGTAATTAGGAAATTGTGTTTTAAATTAATATTAAGCTTTTAAAATTTATTTAAATTAGTGATTATATGGTTTGTAATATTAATAATAAATGTTATATTGTTAAAATTTGTTTTAGCTTAATTTTTGTTTTAAAATTAAATAAAAATTGATTTTTATTTCTTTTTAAATATTACTTGATATAAACATGATTTAGAAATATTTTATATAAGTCTAAATATAAAATAGCCTATGATTTAAATTCACTTGAATATAAAAGTGATTTATAATATCTTTATAAATCATATAAAATTGTTATTTTTTAAGCCATGTTAATAAATATACTATTTTCATAAATAAATAAAAAGGGATTAGAATAGGAAAATAGAATCTTCATTTTAATTTGAATAAATTGATTTTTATTTTGATTTCAAAGAATTAATTTGATTTGGAAATTTTATTTTGAAATTCAAATTTATTGATTCTTTAAAATATTTGTATAAGTTTTAATTTATAAATTGTTTCATTTACATTTTCTAAAAATAAGAAAATCATACAAACATAAAATAAATTAAGGAAAACTCTTAAAAGTATAGCTTAATTAAATAAAGACAAGTGTTAAGTATTTAACAAATCTAAGCAACATGTGTAAATTGTAAATCAAACAAAATGACAAGTGTCATTAAATTTCTATTTTTCTTTTATTTATTTTTTCAAATTTATTTCAGCTATCTTTTAAAAACATTTTCACTTTTCTTATTATCTTTTAAAAATCAAATGCTTGTTGAATCAAAGAAACACTTCACCTAAAAAAAATCTGAAAACTCAAAACCCCTAAAAACATATCTGCAAATTCATTTCAAAAGCAAACTTTGTAATCTGTAATTCCTCTCAAAACTAAAACCTGTAACAAGATTATCAACATGCAACCTACATTTTTACAACCTAGAAACCCACTGCATTTATATCTCTGAAAATTTGAGCAAATCGAAATCAAGCCTGCATGCATTTTTCTTTCAACCTGAAGATTCTTTGCATTTTCATCTCTGGAATTTCACCTGCATGCATCTAATTTTGAGATTAAGTTCCAAATGCAAGCAATCTTCAAAACTAAAATCATTGAACCTGCAACAATCAATACAGACAGGGTTCAAAGCTTTAAAATCTGGGTGCTCTGTTCTTCAAATTTTAGGTGAGTAACTTCTAAATTTTCTTTAACAAAATCTGGTTGCATGTTATTATCTTTGGAATGGATTGATATGCATGATAAAATTTGCAGCAATTTGTTTGTATATGAATTTATGGAAATTACTTTATACTTATATAAGTATGTATGCTTTGGTTTGTATCAGTAATTGCTGATGTATCTAACTTAGACATTTAAATTCAAACTTTTAGTAGTTTCATAACTTAACAATTATTGAGAAATGGATTACAAACAAATGTGTTTGTTTAAAAATAAATGAAGCATAAGAATTTAAAATATGGTAAATTGAAAACAAAAACTTCTCTGTCAATCAAAATGTCCTGAAACATGATTGTGTTTAACAAATATAAATTCCTTAATTCCTTAATTTAAGATTATGATTTGAAGTCCATATGAAAACATGATTTTTAGATCAGAAAACATAATATTTAGTTTTGAATTAGGGGAGTAATGCTGGGATGGGCTAAAAAGATAATTTTGGAAAATTTTAAGGATTTGAAACATTTGGGGTCTGAAGTTTCTTGTTAATAAATATGAAGGATCAGGAACATCATATAAATTATCAAATTTGTGAATTGATTTTCGGGTTAACAGCAGTAAGGGATTTGGTTCAGTAACCCTAATATTTGAACCTGTGGATAATAGAATTTTTCTCACTCAATATTTGATCGAGTGTTTAGCAACTATGGGAAATGATTTCTGGGCCCTAGAGGAGTAACTAGCCGGAATTTTAGCTTGAACGATGGTCGGAGGGAGGTGGATTCGCTGTTGACAGGATGAGGAGTTCTGGTGTATTACGGTTTCCAGGTTTTGAAAGGGGGATGTTCTGTTTGATTTTGGGTATTTGGAGTTTTTCTGATGTTTGGGTGATTCTGTTGGATTCAAGAGAGGGTTGGTGGATGAAGGTGATCATCGTTGATGATCGGAAGATGGCCATGGTTATGTGCATGTGCACAGTGGCCATAGGGATGAGTTTGGTTTCTGGAATATGGTGAAGAGATGGTGCTCGGGTAATTTCTGTTTTTGCTCGAAGTTAAGGTAGGGGTGACTCGAAGCAGGATGAAGATGAGCTCGGGTAGTTTGGTTGTAGTGTTGTTCTCTGTAACCTGAACTGTTTCAGGTTTTAATTTTTTTTTTTAAAAAATAAATTTAAAGAGAGCAAAGTAAAGCCTGATTGAACAGGAATTGAAGCAAGTTTAAACTATGGATTCAAAATGAATTTGAATTTTAGTTTTTGAAAATAAATAAATTATAAAAGATGAAATGGTTAGCAACTTAAAATTTGCATAGTTTTTTTTAAAAAGTGATTATATGTTTGAAAATAAGATTTTAAAACAAGATTAAAAATTTAGTTTAAATCTGAATTTGAAATCCTGAATTCAAATTTGGAATTTGAATCTGGAAATTTTCAAAGGGGAATAAGTTGATAAGTTCAAATGTTATAATTAAGTTTTAATATTTTAGTATGTATAACATGTGTTTAATAAAATCTGAAATGAAATTTAAAACAGGGTTTAAATTTAAATCTTTGAATTTAAATCTGAAACATGATTTGAATTTTGGGTTGTAATATAAATAAAATTTGAATTTATATGTTTCAATATCATTCGAAATATTTAAGGTATTTTAAATTTATTTAAATTGAGTATAGGCTGAAGTTAAATTATTTTTCTAAATTTGCTTTAAGAGGTAAGTGATCCTTAAAAATGAAAAATAAAGAGTTTTTAAATACTTAAAACCTTGTTTAAGTTTAAATTTTATTTTATTTTAAAATGGAATTTATAGAAATTTAAAAGTAAATTATTTTTAATTTACTTTGATAATGATAATTTAATCATTAATGAGATTTATGATTTTCATAATGTTGAACTTAATAATTATTTGATTAAGGCAATTAATATTGTAATTAATTAATTTAATTAATTAATAATTAGGTTAGTTAAATAAATAATTAATGATTTATTTAATTAATTAAAAGTTTTAAGTAAGTTAATTAAATTTGATTAAAGTGTGATTTAGAAATTAATTTAAATAAGATTTGATTAATTTAATTAATGAATTGAATTATATTAATCAAGTAATTAATAATTAATTAAGTTTTTAATTATCATTTGATTAATTTAATAATTATAGATTAATTAATGAGTTTTATAAATAAATTAAGAATTAATATTGATTAATTCAATTAATTACCATGGAAAAGTAATTAAAGTTTTGTTGTTGGTTAATGAAGGTCATTAACATAGTATTATTTTATAATTAATTAATGTGATTAATTTTAATGATTAATTGTATTAATTAATTTAAAGATGATCATTTGAGAATTATTTAAGTATATTACTTAATGAAAGTAATTAAGGAAATTAATTACTGAATTGTAATTATTTAAGTTGTTGATTAATTAAGTTAATTAATTAAGTTTAATTAATTTAATTCAATCACTGGTTGATTTGAGAAGTAATTACAAATGTAATAAAAAATGGAAAATTACTTGTTGAAGTAATTAAGGAAATAAATTACTGGATGTAATTTAATGGAGGAGTTTTGGAAATTAATTACTTTGTGTAATTAATATGTAATTTATATGTTGTATAATTACTTAAGTAAGTAATTAATAATTAATTACTTAGTGTAATTAATTTAGGTTTAGATAATTGAGTTATTTGAAAATGATTAAAAGATGTAATTAATTTAATCTAATTAATTACTTAATCAAGAATGATTAATCAATAGAGATAAATGATAATTAATTTAATGAAGTTATTTAAAATAAAATAATTTGAGATCATTAATTTATATAATTAATGATATAATTAAGGATTGATTAATTAAGAATAATTAATCAATGAAGGTATTAATTAATGTAATTAATTAAGGATTAATGTAATTAATTATGATTAATTAATTAATGAAGTAATTGCAGTTTAATTATTGGTTTGGTTTGGAATAATTAATTTAGGAAAATTAATTAGAGGTTAATTACTTGAATGTAATTAAAGGATAATTAATCAAGATGATTAAATAGGGTAATTTAATTAAGAATAATTAATTGATTGATTTATAATTAATTAAGGAATATGTAAGAAAGATTTATATAGATGAGTAATTAATTTAATTCATTTTAAATTAATTAAGGAAGAAGTAATTAATTTAATTCATTTTAAATTAATTATAGGATGGTGATTAATAAGTCATTGCTTATGAATGATGATTGATATTTATTACCCTAAATGGTTGAGATCTCAGTTATGAGATAAATGTTGTTGTGTGATTTGGATGCTGTGGTTGCATTGAGTTGATAATATGATTTATCTGTTTAAGTTGATAATATAGATTATCTGATGTGATGATAATATTGATTATCTATTAAATGTGGAGAATTATCTATCTGTGTGTATATAGATAATATTGAATTGAATTGTTTTAAACTTTAAAAAAACTTGGACCTAAAAGACACGCTTTCGATTTCGATGAGACCGGGATCGGGTTTCCATATTTGGATATCCGAAAACCACATCGATCCAAATTAATGATAGGTTGTGAATCTTATGTGAAGAGTGAAGACTCGAGGTGTAAGGACTATGAGTCAGTATAACTCTGTGGGTGATTCCGTAATGAGTTTGACGGAATAGTACTTATAGGTTCGAGATGGAGATTCAGAGTGCAAGGGTTATCGTCGTTAACTCTGAGGGTGATTCCAAAATGAGTGTAGCGAGATAATGCCTTCGGTTTCGTTCGAACCCGGAACGAACTTGTATGGATTGAATGCTTTCAGAACATCGTCAGGTGGACGATGAGCATTCTAAGAGATGTGTTCTCTAAAGGTAATCATAGCCTCAAGCCTCATCAACCGGGAATGGCTAAAACAGGGGAGGTGCAGCAAGGCTTCGTGGGTAGCCCGCACTGGAGAGCGAGATTGATCCCTGTCTAGAAGTCCCTTTATATTCGGTTGTGTAGGCGGTTGATTACAACAACTGCCGGAGTTGTCTTGTTCGGAACTATTCAGTAAGGAATGGTTCCGGCCTTGTGTTGCAGGGGAGTGGGAGTACTCCTCGGTACGGTGATCTAGGCCACGTACTATGACGGGCGGTACCCCAGTAGCCCTGCCATTGTATGGAATCCAAAATCCAATAAGTGTCGTACGTATTAGTTGTGCCCAACTATGTTGGAACGTGAGATGTAAGCATTCCAGCTATTTCTGTATTTTACTTGAAAACCCTAGACACTATTTTAATATCATCGGATTTCCTATCAAATGTTTTGGTTAGCGTAAGGTAAAAACTTTACCATGTTTATGTGTGGGAAGTCTTACGTGATACCTTTCTTTTCAAAAGGTTTTTAAAGTTAAGCAACCTTAACCTGTTACTCACACCAGACCCATGTCTGACCCAGAGTTTATCTTTGTTTTCTTAAACTCTTGGGTACTCAAATTTTTATGAGTAGCCAAGGGATTCAGGTTAGCTTTGACGAATATTGGAGGAGCAATGGAGCAGGAGGATTTTGCGTTGTAGATATATAGTTTCCGCTGTGTATTCTCTGTGTTGTGTTTGTATTGAGTTGTAAATACTAGACAGGTGTTTATAACTGTCTAGTATATGTGATGTGTATGCTGAGTAACTCTGGTTGGTATTGTACGTTATGTAAATACTTATGTTATTAATATAATTTATTCGTTCCGCTGTTGAGATTCTAGTGTTTTCTTCTTCTTTCTCTTCTTTCTTTTCTTCTTCTATCCCTTTCTTTCTTAATTGATGATGCGATTTTCTGGGAGTGGAAAGTCGGGTCGTCACAGGGTGTTTGGTTTTAAACGTATTTTGATGCCGTTATTTTTATAATGGGATTTTCACACCGGTGTTAAGTTTTTGAAACACGGTATTTTGTTGACATTTTTAATGAATGATAATTCACTGGTATTATATTTTGATGCAAATTATTTTGATGAGATTTTGACGTTTAAAATTACTGTCGCTTTGACTTCAGTAATCGTCAAATTTTAAAGTGGATTTTCAAGCGGTTATCCCGCAATGCTGGTTTTGTTGTCCGTTTTTACGGTATTTTGAGAAGTGCAATTTCCTTGTCAAAGTTGCTACTGATGTTGCTGTTTTAATCACGTGTTTTAAAAATTGTTTCAAAATAAAAATTGTTTTCAAATTTTTTTACAGTTTACGCTTTCAAAAGAATGAGGAATCGATTTAAACGTTTCAGCAAAATCGAGGACTATGAACCCTTACTTTTACTGACTCGCTTAATCCCGGACTTGTCCGTTTGAGAATGTAAATTATTACTTTTACAAAATAAATGAAATTGTTTTCAAAAGTTTTGCAGTTTGCGCTTTCAAAAGAATGAGGAAGCAATTTAAACGTTTCAGCAAAATCGAGGACTATGATCCCTTTCTTTTACTGATTCGCTTAATTCCGGACTTGTCCGTTTGAGAATGTGAAATGTTATTTTTGGAATACAATTTTGCACTTTCAAGGAAACGATGAAGAGAATCAAACAATTTAGTAAAACACATGGTATGGGACATGTGCGTTTGCTATTTCGATTAACTCCGGACTCGTTAATTGAAATATTTGCTGTTTTGATGATTCTGATGATTTTATTTGGCTTTCGAGCCATTCTGATGGACTTTCGGGTCATTTGTTGGACCTTCAGGTCATATGGTGGACCTTCGGGTCATATGATGAACCTTTGGGTCATTTGTTGGGCTTTCTGGCCACTCCGCTGGACCTTCGGCTCATTTGTTGGGCTTTCGAACCACTCTACAGAACTTCGGGTCAAATACCAGTACTAGACCTTCGGGTCATTCTGTGGTCCTTCAAATCATCTGATGGGCGCTAAAATTTATAGTACTTGGTAGGCTTCGGCCATTTGTTGATGCACGTGCGGCGTAGCTAAAAACTCGCCATCGGATGGGATCGATCCAACCTTTTATGTTGATTTTCTAGATTATCTTAATTGATTTCTAGATATTTGTTGTTTTCAATTATCTGCAGGTAATTGGATATTTGTTGATATGAGTTCTAATTATCTTTGTTGATAATTAGATATTTGTTGTTTCTGATTATCGTTTTTGATAATCGGATATTTGTTGATTCTGATTATCGTTTTTGATAATTAGATATTTGTTGATTTGAGGTTTCTGATTATCGTTTTTGATAATCGAATATTTGTTGATTCTGATTATCGTTTTTGATAATTAGATATTAGTTGATTTGAGATTTCTGATTATCATTTTTGATAATCGGATATTTGTTGTTTCTGATTGTCGTTTTTGATAATCGGATATTTGTTGATTCTGATTATCATTTTTGATAATTAGATATTTTATGATTTGAGATTTCTGATTACCGTTTTTGATAATCGGATATTTGTTGTTTCTGATTGTCGTTTTTGATAATCGGATATTTGTTGATTCTGATTATCATTTTTGATAATTAGATATTTTATGATTTGAGATTTCTGATTACCGTTTTTGATAATCAGATATTTGTTGTTTCTGATATCGTTTTTGATAATCGGATATTTGTTGATTCGGATTATCGTTTGTGATAATTAGATATTTGTTGATTTGAGATTTCTGATTATCGTTTGTGATAATTAGATATTTGTTGATTTGAGATTGCTGATTATCGTTTGTGATAATTAGATATTTGTTTATGAGTTCTGATTATCGTTTTTGGTAATCGGATATTTGTTGTTTCTGATTATCGTTTTTTATAATCGGATATTTGTTGTTTTTGATTATCGTTTTTCATAATCGGATATTTGTTGTTTCTGATTATCGTTTCTGATAATCGGATATTTGTTGTGTGTGGTTATCGTTTTTGATAATCGGATATTTGTTGTTTCTGATTATTGTTTTTGATAATCGGATATTTGTTGATTCGGATTATCGTTTGTGATAATTAGATATTTGTTGATTTGAGATTTCTGATTATCGTTTGTGTTATTAGATATTTGTTGATTTGAGATTTCTGATTATCGTTTGTGATAATTAGATATTTGTTGATATGAGTTCTGATTGTCATTTTTGGTAATTGGATATTTGTTGTTTCTGATTATCGTTTTTGATAATCGAATATTTGTTGTTTCTGATTATCGTTTTTGATTATAGGATATTTATTGTTTCTTATTATCATTTTTGATAATCGGATATTTGTTGTTTCTGCTTATCGTTTTTGATAATCGGATATTTGTTGTTTGTGGTTATCGTTTTCGATAATCGGATATTTGTTGTTTCTGATTATTCTTTTGGATAATCAGATATTTGTTGTTTCTGGTTATCGTTTTTGATAATTGAATATTTGTTGTTTCTGCTTATCATTTTTGATAATTAGATATTTATTGATTTGAGATTGCTGATTATCGTTTTTGATAATTAGATATTTGTTGATTTGATGATTTCTGATTATCGTTTTTGATAATTAGATATTTGTTGATTCGAGATTTCTAACTATCGTTTTTGATAATTAGATAATTTCTAATTTTGCTGATTATAAGATTTTCTAGTCTCTAATTGATTCTAGATTATGTTGATTATATTGAATTGCTGTTTTCTATCTATCTCCGTTGATAGTTAGAGTTTGTTGATTATGGAGTTCGTGTTTTCTAATTATCTGATTGATAACTAGATGATTGCAGTTTTGCGAATTGCGATTTGTGTTTTCTTGTTATCTTTGTTGATAATTAGATTTTGCTGTTTGCTAATTATCGTATCGATAATTAGATATTGATGTTTTGTGATTTTGTATTCTAATTATCTAACTGATATTTTAATATTGCTGATAATTGCATTTATTCAGTTTTGTTGTTTTCTGATTATCTATTTGATAATTAGATTTTTGTTGAAAATTTGTGAATTTCTTCTATGAAATTAAAAGATTTCTTTGGGGTTTATATGCTCGACTCTTATTTTTCTAGCTTAACCAGTTTATGTTAGAAAAATAATTGTTATTGACAACTTTAATTATGAAAGTTGCGGGGACGCAATTTTTATAAGGAGGGGGGTCTGTAATAACCCGGGATTTTGTAACAATTTATAATCGTCATTAAACGATTAATGTGTTAGGTAATTGCTATTTGGAGTTTTTAAATCGGTTGAAATTCTTTTAGTAATTCGTTGAACGTTATGTGGGCTTCAAAACAATTTTGGCCTATGTTTTTGTTGGTGCGGTGTTATTTAACAAAGGCTGATACCCAATTTCCTTTTTCATTCGTTCATCTTTTCGAAAACCCTGAAAAAAATCATACGAAAAAATAGCGACTCATTCATGCTCATTTCCTCTTCAACTAAATTAGGGTTTTCGTAATTTGTGGTAGCCGACTTTTATTCGATCGTTGTCTCTCGAGATGCTTTCAGTTGCTTAATCGGATGTTTACCAGCTTGTGATTTGAGACTGCGAATTGGGTTTAGCTCCTCGTTAGACAAGGTTAGTGAACTATCACTCACATTTACTTCATTCTTAGGTCATTCGAGTTTATTTCGATGTTGATGATTTTTAATTGTCTTGGTTCGATTTCTACTATCCACGTCTTTGAATGGCTATTTGATATCTGTAACTTGGGTACAGTATGATTTGAACTGCAAATGGCTTTGAACATTTTTCTGTTGGCATCGGCATTAACGTGAATTTTGTTTCTGCTTCAATTTATTTATCACCTAACTTCGGTTTGTGATGTTGTTTATGAGATGATTTTGGGCTTTCAAGGTTGAACTTGCTACTGTGTTTTCTTTTGTGACTTCGGTTACTTCAAATATGTGATTTTTATCACTTGGCATCTTCTGTCAACATTCTAATTCGTTGCATTAGTTTCATAACTACTGTATATAAGTAATTATGTGTGAAGCTTGTCACAAATCTTGTGCATTCATGTGCTTGATGTTCACTTATTGTTTTCTGGTCATCTCGGCACTGTCGTACCTCGTGACCATCACGGTTTTGATATGCTTTTGCGATCATGTCTTGATTTCAGAAGAATCTTCATGTAACAGGACTTTGTTCATAATTCTATTTGTTATAGTGATGGCGTTTGAATGATGTTCTACACATGATGCTTTATTCTTCGTTTTTATTGTTGCTGCGTCACTTGTGTACAGAGTCATTTATGTTGCTCTGGAGTGCCATTTTTCTTCTAGCACTCGAGTTTTTGCTGTGCATTAAACCCGATCTTAGGGTTCACCACTGTTTTATGCACTTGGGGTCTGGTCTTTGATGTTGAGGCTGCTTGTTGAACTTCATGCTGGTGAACTGTCTTGATGCTAGTTGTACTTTGTTTTACTTGAAGCGATTTGGTCGAGTTCCTTTGAAAGCACTTGACTTTGATTGCTTATTGCACTGACCAGTCGTGGCATGCATACCTTGTTATTGCACTGACCAGTCGTGGCCACTTGTTGTTCAGTGGTATATCTGGTACACAGTTTGGCCATATATTCACATCGAGGCAGTTCATATTTGTAGCAGTTTTGTCACTGTTGTGTACCGATTCTTTTGTGCTTTTTTCATGCTGCATTGCCTTATTTTTTTTTTATTTCACCTCCATTTTGCTATGTCATCATGTTTGTACCACTGCCATGTGCGTTTGGGCATCCAAGCCTTCGTGCTCTGTTGGTGCAGGTTGCGTAATCCATTTTGCTATGTCATCATGTTTGTACCACTGCCTTGTGCACTTGGTCAATAATTGTTGCCCAGACCTTTTCTTGGTACTGCTATTAACTTTGGTTTGGCCTCGTAGTTGTGTTGAGTCTTGGTAACAGTGACTTGACCTCTGCATTTTGTAAATGATTTGGCTTTGCAGTTACGACTTGCTGTCAATATTTGGAGTTGTGGTGACTTTATATGCTGTAGTGGCGAGGTAGTGCATGCGTGCGTGTACTGCAGCCACACGGTATTGACTTTTTTGATATGTCAATTGTTTGAATTGTTTTGTTTATTCAATTCAATATTTTGAAATTGTATTTTGAATTGATTTGATTCGATCATTTTGGTGTTGTCTAATTATCTATTTGATAATTAGATTATGAGTTTCTAATTATTTATTTAACAATTAGATTTTGTTGTTAATTGCCGTTTAGGCAATTCCGTTGTTTTCTAAATTATCTTCATTGGTAATCTTTTAATTTATCTTCGTCGATAATTTGGATTTGCTGATTTGTTGTTTAACACTGTTACGTGTTATATTTACCATTATCCGATTCCTTATTAAAGGATTGGATGGACGAGATTTATTTGTGACTGTCGTCTAATTGTTATTTAATTATTATTGCTTCCGTGCATTAATAACTGAGTTTGAATTAGACTGACCCGTGTATTATTTTCTTTTGAATTTAGTACTCGGGTCAGATCGAGTTATTACAGGTTGTAGATATCTTGCTTTGGGTTGCTGCTTGAGCTATGAAGTCTCTTTATATCTTTTGGAGTAGTTGTTGTCATAGTATAGGATGATGTGTATTCATGTATATTAATTATATTAATGTACTTGTATATGTAACATCCTGTGTCGATAGTTGTAGTTGTATCATATGTATTGTATCACATGTATCGTAACTGACTTCATGTAACGACCCGTAAAATTTTGTTAATTTTTAATGGTTTTATTTAGCGTATTTAATTTTATTTTTGAGAAATTTTAAATAATAATATTTTGAAATAAAATCTTACATTTGGATTACGTATAGTTAAATGCAGCAAATGATAAATTTTCATCAAAAATTAAGAAAGTATATTTTTGGGTGTGATTCTGTTCAATTTAAGTAAGTAATAATTGATGTTCGTAAAATAATTTATTTTGGAAAATTCAAGGCACAGCTGTTTTATTTTCCATCATTTCTTTTATTTATTTTCATACGGTTCATTTTGCCTTTATAACATGTCCTTCCATATTTATTCTTGCTGTCCAATCAAGCTATTAATTGCTTTGATTGTTTCTAAAACAGTGTGTAGCTGTTACTTTTTATACCGATTTCAATTGCTTAATAATTTTTCCAATTCACAGATAGACTTCCCCATTCCTAGCCATTAATAAACTTTAAAATCATCATCCTTGCCTTTCGTTATTCCCCGTTTTATAGTAATAATTGAAATTTATTTCCGTTTCAGTATATAACTTTTACACATTTTATACTCATTTAATTTTAGCAGTCCATTGCCGTTAATTTTTAAACTGTTCCATTTTCTTCCCAGGCAACAGCTTACATTCCATTTCGCTCATAAATCAGTTTTCACTTTTACTCACCTGCTCACCTTTTCTTCCATCTATCCATTCAATAGTTATATATAAGTTATAATACATTTCCCTGATTCATCTCCTTTCCTTTTTTCATTGACATATTAATTCTGGGAAGTGATTAATTTAAAAAAACCATCTTCCCCTCATTTCTTTAAACTTTCAGCAAAATTTTAGCTTGTGACCATTGTTGTACATTTCATAAAAGAGGTACATTACGTTATTAATCTCCGGAATTTAAGGGTGAAAATTTTATTTTTCAAACCTTTCCTTTCCTACGCTCCCTATTTTCACTTCTTTCATTATGACCGTTCATTATATATATACATTACAACTAAAAAGTTATAAACGTGTAAACTTAGATACGTTTTGTATTTATTAAAAATTTAAAGCTTACCTTTAATTGTGACCTTTTGGTTTCCTTGCTTTAAAAAAAAATTTGAACCATAGCCACGGTAATAAATTGTTATAAATTTTTCAACTTAATCTATGATGACCGCTGCTATTAGAATCGTTACTTTTCTAATATATTCATTCCTACTTTCACTGACCTTTCATTTCTTCATTTTTCCACCGTCTAAAAAAATAAATAAATGGTTATTCGTTTTATTTTATTCAGTAATCAGCATGACTCTTGCCATTTACACCGCACCATATTTGACTGTTGATTTTCGTTCAGCATTCTCATTTTAAAAATATAACGCAAAGTAACGTTGCCTGCAAAATTTAAAAATTGCTTTAATTGCGCTTGAATCAATGTGTAGCTGTTACTTTGATATTTTTCCGGAATTGTGACATTTCTCTTTCCTTCCGTTCAAATTTGAAACGTGCTACCATTTATTTGCTTTGATTATTTTCCTGAATCAACGTGAATATTTTGTCTTAAATCCTCAACTGAATCATAGCACGTGATTGTGCTATTTCTTTGGTTACTTTTATGTAGTTGTTTCCATTTACTTCTGTTCGTATTTTCTTCCCTTTTTATTGCTTCATCCTAGATTTCTCTTCTTTCCCTCTCTATTGTTTCTTCCTCTTCTATATAAACTTGCCTATCACTACAAATTCGGCCTCTCCTTCACCTTTTCCAAACTCCGCTCCTCCACCGAATCCGCTCTTCCCCTTGCGCAATATCCATCGAAGACGCAGCTACCCTCCCCCGTTTCCTCTACTGTTCGCATAACCAGGCATAGGTAAGTTAAGTTTATATTTGCAAGTGTTATTTATATATATATATATATATATATATATATATAGTTTTATATTTAGCTATGATATGGATGATTTTATCAATACATGTCCCCTGTACGTGCTGTTGATGCATATTCTAGCATTCAAAATTGGTATGCATATTTGTTTATATGGAGTATAGTTATGATATATTGATAGTGGTATAAAAATATAAGATGCATACATATAGTGGTTTATATAAAGTTGTTGGATTTGAATACATATATATACCAAACGTTGTTTCCATTTTTTTTGAAAAGTTTGTTTTGTTTCTAGAAGTGTATGCATATTTAATATGTGTGAGTGGTTTTGGATCTGCAAATGGAGTCTGCATATTTGGCAAGTAGATTTATATTCATTTTTGTTTTAACTTTGAGTCCATATATGTATATTTTACAAGCCATATTGTATGATTTATTTTATAAGTTTTGTAAATCCGTTATTATATATATAGTTTAATAATAAACAGGTTTATAACTTTTATTTGAAGGTCAATTTACATCTTATTATTATGGAAGTTGTATAGGATTTTTGAAGTTGTTTATTTTCCTAAGTTCGTATATGACATATATTTATATAAAGTTATAATAATTATAGATATATTATTATGTCCTTATATATATATATATCTATATACTTTGCATACACTTATGTATGGAGTTATAGTGTATATTTCTACCCTGTAGATAGTTCCTTGCATCCTTAGAGGATGGGTATCCAAAACATCCTCTAAGTTAATTGTATTTCAGTTGATATTTCACTTGAGTTGGATTTATAGATATAAGAATGTTAATCCTAACTCGAGTGTTTTGTGTTTTTCTTTACGCTCGGGGCAGACTGGGGGACACAGCATTAGAGACTCACCTTTGGAGTTTGGAGCTTCGTTAGAGGTCCAACTATCGATTAAGCTTTCACCTTTTCTAGTTGATTATTTCAGAGGAGTCATTGGTTCGTACTAAAGACCTCACTGTATTTGAGATATTCGGATGTACTTTATTTCTAACTCTGATGTTTATATAATAGCTTCATGAACTACTATTCATTTGTTCCGCTGCATATTATTGTACTACTTTGTATTTGTGATTCTATGATGGATTTATTTACTGTATATGTTTAAGTTTTGCCAAATTTAAATTAAAAATTCGGTATTTTGAATTATTCAAGTCGGACATGTATGGTTTTATTGTCGAGTTGAATGGTCCAAATAGCGGGCCATTACACTTCAGTTATATATTTATGAGATTTGATATTATCTGTGTTCCGCATTCAGCTTATATGTGTTATTATTATATATATTGTCCTAAACTATTATGAACCACTGTAGTTCGTTTTATACTGGAATTGGGTATGTCAATGGGAGTAAATAAATAAGAGATGAAAAACAAAAATATATACCACTACTATCGAGATAGCCAGTACTAGAGTGAGGCCTAACTACGGATGGTCGCTCCTATCCAGCCTTATTCTTCGTAATAACAGACAGTTTTTCTTTTAATACTCTTTGTTATTGTGAGCATAGAGGTGGGGCGTCACAATAGGTGGTAGGCACGGTGCGGCTAGACGAGGGAAGGAGGATTGTGGGGTTCGGGGGCTCCCTGGTGGCCGTAGGAGAGAGAGAATCGTGGTCAAAGTTTGTGATCAGCGGCGGTATCACGTGCATTGGTCCTTGCGTGCATGAGTGGTGTTTTCTGGAAGAAAGTGATTTTCCTATGACGTGGCAAGAAAGGTAAATGTGTTCTCCTTTTTAAAAAAAAAATTAAAATTCAAACATAATTTTCATTATATCCTTCACATATGAAAACCAATTCATGCACGGTTTTTTGGTTAGGATCGTATTAAAATTCCAAACATTTTGGCGCTGGTTTGGACAACTTCTGAGACTGTCAAATTTTTGGGTTTAAATTGGATTTAAATTCAAAAGGTGAGTGTTTTAACCCACTCACAACTTCTAAAATTTCTTGTGTTTGTTAAATTTATTTATGATGTGATTTGAAATTTATTTATAGTTGTTTGGCATATATTTAATCATCATCTAAGTTAAATTGCATTTATTTGAATTAAATTGTTATCAAATTAATTATTGCATAAAAACTGCCAGTTAAATACTTGTTATATATATTATCAGTTAATTATTGGTATTGCTTGATTGTTGTGGATGATGATTGTGATGGATGTATGATCTGTTGATGGATGAATGGCTGTTGCATTATATATTATTTTAAACTGCAAGTTGTCATGCATTTTATTTCATTCGGGATTACGGTTTGAAATGATATATAACCGTAATTTTTTTAAATTACGGATTGAAATGATAAATATCCGCACCACTTGACCATAGGATAGAAAATTTTATATAGACACCGTCAGTCTATATATATAAATATTTTGAAAATGATTTATATGGTTTTGGATAGAATTATACGGTTTAAATAAATATTGATTCTTTTTGATATTATATAAAAATATTTATATATAGTTAAATTCATGTATTAAGCTTGGTATAAATCTTTTAATGACAATAAGTTGAAAAATGGAGTTTGATTTATTAAAATAAACATGGTTAAGTATTTAAATCATATTTTAGGTAGAGGTTATAATGATTTAATAAATTTAGATTTGGAAGATAAATATGAATTTGATTTGAATTTAAGATTTAAGGATTATCCTCTTAAAACTTGATTTGAAATATAAATAAATTGAGATTTAAAAGGTATGATTTTATAACTTGATTTTTGTTTAGAGGATTTAAATGAATCTCAAATTGATTTAAATGAATATTATCACGTTAATGTAATTGAAAGAGTATCCAGTTATTTGGAGTCTAAAAGTTTTACTAAAATGATATTTGATTTATTAAGTAAACATTTAAATAGTAGTTGAAATTGATATATATGAAATTATCAAAGAATAAGTTTTGAAATGGTGGAATAATTAAAGCTTTGAAATATATGGAAATTATATTGGTTTGTTTGGGAATTTAAAATCTATATTAAAATTGATTTGTGAAGGTGAAGAAGCTATTTTATTATATAAAGTAATTTAATATTTAAACCATTTAAGTGGTGTAGTATGTTTCAAAGTTATGAAATTCAAAGTTTTATGTTTTGAAAGGCTATATTTCAAGTTTTGATTTTGAAATATTATAACTTTGAAATGTTATAATTTTGGAAAAGGGTATATTTGAAAACGATATCAAATTTGATTTGGGTTTTTAAAAGAGGAAATGATATCGTATTTATATGGATTTGAAATGGATATTATATTTTGGTTTTAAAAGTATAAACTATTTTGATAAGACCGCGGTGTTATAATAACGTTTGGTTGTTAAAGAGTTCGGGATCGGAAGTTGTCATACTCTCTGCCAACTCTGAAAACGACTTTAACAACCGTGTACGCGGTGGAGATTCCAGAATGAAGTAGGATGGTGGCAGCGGTTCCTTTGAGGTAAATACGTGGACCCAACTCCCGTGAGCTGGCATAAGGTGGCCAAAACAGGAGCAATCGACGGGTTAATGAGGTAGCACCTTTGATCAGACACATCCCTTCGATATTATACTTTGACTTTTGGATTGATTCGGTGGCCACTTTTGATTTTTTTTATTTAGGGGTGTGGCTCGAGGTGGGCGGTAGCTGCACGCTACGCGTTACCACCGGTATATCTACCCTGGCATTGCCTAGTTGTGCCGTGTCACCTACCCTAGCACGCCTTGTACGAGTTAGGTTTTCTCCCATACTCTGGTGGCTTCCCAATCAGGAGGGACTATGATATTGGATGGATTACTAGGACTATTATGTGTTAAGCAGAATATTGGGTCACTCCTTAACGCTATTTTAAAGTATGTTTATTTTACTATAGACATTATTATAATAGCGAAATAATACTACATAGTAAATAGTTTAACGGATCCTTAGGAGATGTGAATCTTGAGCATCTCTTGAGTTACTGCACTCATGTTAAACACTGGATAGGAGATGTCAAATCCCGTAAACATCTCTGACGTCATTCCACTCATATTGTTTATTGTTGATTTAACTTACTTAAGATATTTTAGTTCTGACTCGAGTGTTTTTCCTTTCAATTCGCTCGGGTCAGTCCGAGCGTTTCAGGATTTGAAGATTTTATTCTGGAGGACGAAGTTGAAAATTTTGCAGTACTATTATCTACTATATTACTCCACTACACCATTTAATTCTGCTGCATTGATTATTGTTCTTCGGTATGTGTAACTCTGATATATATTGTATAAGTATAATCAAATGTTTTGTAAACAGCTTCATGAACTGTATATTTGATTATTATATTTTATCGTTCCGCTGCAAGATTCTATTTTTTTCTTTCTCTACTTTTTCTTATTTACCCCATAACAATCCGCCTTTCTGTATGGTTTAAGTCTGACGTGTGTGGTTTATCGTCGATTTAAAGCATGTGAAAAGGCGGGGCATTACATTATGTCTAAACTTTGAAATTTGCGGACTAGCTCAAAAATATTGTTAAATTTTTTACTTTTGGCTATTCCCTATTTTAGGAAAATAAAAATTATTTACACTTCATTTCTAAAAAAATTGATGTTCTCACTTCAAATATAATTTATCCTATATATTAAATTTATTTGAAATTAATTAATGTGGCGACGATTTATGTGTAATTGCAATCTTGATATTAATATTATTTTTCTAATTTTAAATATATAGGAACCATTCATCAATTGTAGTTAATTTTTATTTCTCCATTTAAAACATATGTAGCAAAAATAGAAAGCAAATCAAAAGCTAAAAATGCATCCATGATATCCTTTATTCATTTTTGATGTAGCCCAGGCTAGAAGGATAAGTCGTATACGAGATAAGGACAAGTATTTAAGTCGTTCACGACTTAACAGGGTGGAGGATAACGAGTTACGACTTATGGAAGAGAAGTTAAGCCGTCCACGACCTAAGAATGAAGACTTGGATTGTTTCCGGGTTAAGGAAGGTCGGCAACAACCTAACAAGACACATGGGAAGGCAACACGATCTAAGCAAGCATTGGTGTTGGGTCGTGTACTGGTACTAGGACGGCTAAGACCTAAGGAAGGACTTTTGGGTCGTCCACGACTCAATGAGACACGGGAAGAAAAACTGCGAGCTAACAAAGAGTTAAGTCGTACGAGTTTGATGAGTCGTAGACGACTCAACGACTCATCTATAAGTCGTCCACGACTTATTATGAAGCAAGGGAAAGTTCCAGTTATTAGAAGCTTTGAGTCGGAGGCGGGTCACGACTCATTTATGTCGTTGAGGAGATATGCGCAGGAAGATGGAGGGCTTGAGTGGGCATGCGCTTAAGTCGGTCATATGAGCAGGTGTGGGTTGTTAAGTTGCAAGTCTTTGAGTCGTGGATATGTTGAGTCGTAGCAATTTTAAGTCGTCTGTGTTGTATATATGTATTCTGTTAAGTCGTAAGTCGCTGATTCTTTTAGGTCGCGACATATTGTTAAGTCGCATACCTGTGTTGTGTGAATCTGTTAAGTCGCGTACGACCTAAGTTGGGTCGTGAGTAATTGCCTTGAGTCGTAAGTGGTGAGTTTCTTTATAAGCCGTGTACGACCTATGTTAGGTCGGTGAAATTGAGTCGTGAGTCGAAGTGTGTTAAGTCGAATGCGACTTAAGGGTCAGGGTCAAAACTCTATAAATACGCGTGAGTTGTACATTTGAAAAGGGTTGATATTGAATAAACTTTATTGTTGATTGCTGTGTGCTTTCTTCTTAAATTGGTAGTTGAGTGTAATCTCCTCTTTCGGTTAATCGAGTGCGCTCGATTCAACGATCGTAGTAGCCGATTCACGGTATCTAGTGCGCTAGATCAACGTACGAAGAATCGTAGATATTTGAACACGGTATAGTGCGCTATCAACGTGTTTGAGATGGCTAGAATTCGGTATCTTCGGATCAACGAAATTGGGCATTTTGGTATTCATCAATCCACCGATTGCTACTTTCACCGATTGAAGTTTATTTTGATTAATCCGCTGCGTCAGTTTTGGTATCAGAGCCATACTTAGCCAATCATAGCTAAGTTGATTTTTGGAGCCAAGTATTTGAAGTTTGAAGTTGAAGTTCATCGTGTTCATCTTGAAGTTGCAAAGAGTTTGAAGATTTTGATCCATTTCATTTTGGATCTAGAGTTGAAAAGGTGTTTGAAGCATTGAGGCCGAACCAAGTGTAGTGGTATAGCCAAGCCAAGGAGTTTTGTGCGAGCTAGTGGTGATAGGCCGTGACTTGTTGGTCTTGTGTTGGAGAGTTTTGAAGTCTTTTGAAGTTTAAAGTTGTGAAGTGTTTGAGTTTTTGAGAAGTTTTCAATCATGCCGCCAAGGAGAGCTAACCGTCATCAAAACGTTGAAGCTTTGTATAGAAGAGAAGAAGCCGAGCTTATGGAACAACGTATTAATGAGAAATTTGATGAAGGCATTGGAAAGTTAGAGAAGTTGATGAATGATTTGAATCAAACTCAAAGGAGGAGATCACCAAACTCGAACCATGGAGGAAATCGAGTTTCGCCATTGGTTACGGAAGCGAGGAGGGTATCACCGCAATCTTTTAGAGAGAGAAGAGAAACATCAATTTCATCAAGGAGAGATCATCATGACTATGGACATAAAGAGAGAAGAGGTCAACATGAATTTGACAATGAGGCGTATAAAGATGAAGAGAGACATAGTCGAAGAAGTATGCATGAACGAAGGGATGACAATGGTCGAGATAGATGTAGGCGTACATTTGATTTTGATGAAGAGGGTGATCGAGCTAGCATTCATTATCGAGATCGAGACCAAGTTCGAAATTCTTATCGGGATGTAGAGGATGATCGTCGATGGGAATCGGGTATGAAGATGGAAATTCCAGAGTTCAAGGGTAGAATGGTAGCTGAAGAATTTCTTGATTGGGTGTCAAATGTTGAAGAAATCTTTGATTTCAAAGAGGTTCCGGAGAATCGAAGGGTGAAGTTAGTTGCTACAAGGTTGAGGGGGAGAGCTTTGGCGTGGTGGCAGCAAACTAAACTTACGAGGGAGAGAATGGGGAAGTCAAAGATTGAGTCTTGGGATAAGATGAAGAAGTTGATGAGAGCTACTTTCTTACCTTACAACTATCAATCACTTATGTACCAGAGATTGCAGAATCTGAGGCAAGGGACGAAGTCTGTTAGTGATTATGCTGATGAATTTTACCAACTCATTGCCCGGAATGATATTATGGAAATGGAAGAACAGCTAACTGCTAGATTCATTGGGGGATTGAGAATGCAGATCCAGGATATGGTTAATATGTTTGATCCTAGATCAGTTGCAGAAGCACATCAGAAAGCGTTGGCTTGGGAGAAGCAGGGAAGGCGTGGAGGTGGTGTGTTTACTAATTCCAATAATCAAGCGAAGGGTGTTAGTGGGAGTTCTAATGTTCCTAAACCTGTCAGTAAGCCAGTGGGGAAGGAGGCTGAGAAGGCAAAGGTTAGCAGTGGTTTCAAATGTTACAATTGCCAGGAGTTGGGTCATAAAAGCAATGAATGTCCGAAGCCAAAAAAGAGAACCATGGTTGCAGAAGTTGAGAAGGATGATGGTGAGGAGGCAGAATGTTCAAATACACCTTATGTCGAGGAGGAAGAAGAATTATCCGGAGATGAAGGTTATAATCTTATGATGAGGAGATCTTGTCTTACACCAAGGCAAGAAGAGGATTCTAGTTGGTTGAGAAGCAATATTTTTCAGTCTACATGCACTATTCTAGGGAAAGTTTGCAATTCGTTATTGATGCTGGAAACTATGATAATATTATCTCTATAGAAGCAGTAAGGAAGTTGAACTTGAAAACTGAGAAGCATCCTAAACCGTACAAGTTAGCATGGTTAAGGAAGGGTGGTGAAGTGAAGGTGTATCGAAGGGCTTGTGTTAATTTTTCTATTGGGAAGAAGTACAAAGATGAAATTTGGTGTGACGTTGTAGACATGGATGTGTGTCATCTGTTGTTGGGCATACCATGGCAGTTAGATAGAGCAGTACAACATGATGGTTGTGCTAATAGTTACAGTTTTATGTTCGAAGGTACTAAGATTATTCTAGTTCCTAAGAAACAACAACAGAAGGAAAGCAAGTTGGAGGAGATTGAAGAGCTGAAAACTTTGCTATCTTTGAAGGAGTTTGTTAAAGAAGTTGAAGATGAGCCTGAAGTCTATTTGTTGATTGGAAGAGAGAGTCATGAAGAGGTTGAAATTCCTGAAGAAGCAAAGCCAGTTTTGAAAGAATTTGAAGATGTATTTCCAGAAGAGTTGCCTAAGGAGTTACCGCCACTGAGGGACATTCAACATCAAATTGATCTTGTTCCGGGAGCAGTGTTACCACATCGATCACATTACCGAATGAGTCCGAAGGAACATGAGGAGTTACATAGGAAAGTGGAAGAGTTGTTAGAACAGGGACGTGTTCAGGAAAGCTTGAGTCCTTGTGCCGTACCAGCCTTGTTGGTGCCGAAGAAGGATGGAACATGGAGAATGTGTACCGATAGTAGAGCTTTGAACAAGATTACTGTTCGCTACAGATTTCCTATGCCGAGGTTGGATGACTTGCTAGATCAGTTGAGTGGGGCTACTATCTTTTCGAAGATTGATTTGAAGAGTGGTTATCATCAAATTCGAATTAGACCTGGAGATGAATGGAAGACCGCATTCAAGACGAGAGAAGGATTATACGAATGGTTGGTTATGCCATTTGGTTTATCAAATGCACCTAGTACATTCATGCGGGTGATGAATCAAATTTTCAGACCGTACATTGGGAAGTTTGTTGTAGTTTACTTTGATGATATTTTGATTTATAGTGCGAGTACGGAGGAGCATGTAGAGAATTTGAGAAAGGTGTTAATTATTCTTCGTGAGGAACAATTTTATGCAGCTACGAAGAAATGTGTGTTCATGACGAGAAGTGTTTTATTCTTGGGATATGTTATATCTGAGAAGGGAATCCAGGTGGACCAGAGTAAAGTTGAAGCTATTAGAAATTGGCCACAGCCGAGAACTATCACTGAAGTTAGAAGTTTTCATGGATTGGCATCATTCTACCGAAGATTCATTCCACACTTCAGTAGCGTGATGGCACCGGTTACTGATTGTATGAAAGGGAAGCAGTTTTCTTGGTCGGAGGAACCGGGGGTTGCTTTCGAACGAGTCAAAGAACTTTTGACGACAGCGCCAATTCTTGTTTTACCAGATTTTCAGTTGTTATTTGAGTTACACACTGATGCATCAAAGGTTGGGATTGGAGGAGTGTTGAGTCAGAGTGGGAGGCCAGTTGCTTATTTCAGTGAGAAGTTATCAGGAGCGAAGATGAGATACAGTACGTATGATGTGGAATTTTATGCTGTTGTACAAGCTGTTAAACACTGGAGGTGCTATCTATTTCAGAAAGAGTTTGTTCTTTACACTGATCATGAAGCTTTGAAGCATTTACAGGGGCAGGATAAGATTTCAGCGAGACATGCATCGTGGATTGCATATTTACAGCAATTTACCTTTGTTGTTAAGCACAAATCTGGGGTAACAAATCGTGTAGCTGATGCTTTGAGTAGGAGGAGTCATTTGTTGACTACAATGAAAGTTGAGGTGATAGGGTTTGAATTATTGCCAGAGTTGATTAACGAAGATCCTTACTTTGCAAAGTTCGCTGAGAAAGTTAAGGATGGAGATACTAATGAATTTATGTTGGTTGATGGATTCTTGTTTAAAGGAAATCGATTATATATTCCAGAGGGCAGTTTGAGAATGAAGATTATCAAAGAGTTGCACGAGGAAGGACATGTGGGCCGTGATCGTACATTGCATTTGATTTCTCAATCTTACTTTTGGCCGTCGATGAGGAAAGAAGTTGAAAGGTTTGTGTAGAGGTGTCATATTTGTCAGGTTTCGAAAGGAACGGCGACAATTGCGGGATTGTATATGCCATTACCTGTACCGTCAAAACCATGGGTGGATATCAGCAAGGATTTCGTTTTGTGTAACGACCCGCTATTTTGGACTATTCGCATCCGCACATGTCGGACTTGAATAATTCAAAATATCGAATTGTTAATTTAAATTTGGCAAAACTGAGATATACAGTAAATAAATAGTCACAGCATCACAGACACAGAGTAATAATATGCAGCGGAAATAAAAGAGATAGTAGTTCATGAAGCTACTATGTAAATATATAAGATACATCAGAGTTTACAACAAATGAGTAATATGATACATCAGATATAAATCAGAATACATCACTAGAATCATCGAATACTGAAAACAGAATAGATGGCTGGATCTTCAAGCAAAGCTCCAACTCCAAAGGTGAGTCTCAAAGCTGAACCACTCAGTCTGACCCGAGCATAAAGCAAAACACAAAACACTCGAGTCAGGATTAATATTCTTATATCACTAAATCTAACTCAAGTGAAATAGCAATCAAAATACAGGTAACTCAAAGGATGTTTGGAATAACCATCCTCTAAGGATCCGCTAAACTATCTATTAGGTAGTACTGTACGCTAAGTAGATAATGTCTATCAGTAATATAAAATATCAAAATAGCGTTAAGGCGTTACCATAATCCCCCTTAACACATTTTATATTCCCAAAAGCATATACAAGACCGTAGTTTCCCCAAAACCGGAAGTCACCAGAGGGCAATCCATATACTCAAGGTACAAATCAAAACGTAGTGGTCGCGAATAGGATAATCAGTATGACAAGGTACATGAGGCGATACCAACTAGGATACTAGTAGTTGCGTGATCCGGACTGATGTTGAGCATAGCCAGCAGCTACCTCAACACCGCGAAACAACACTCCCAAATCGAGGGGTGCATCCAAATCGATTCACAAAAGTAATAGATATGGTATCGAAGAAGTGTGTCCGCTAGAGGTGGCGAACCTCAATGGCCCGGCGCGGCTCCTGTTTTAGTCATGTCAGGGGTCATCCAATATCGTTCTCTTTCTTCAGTCAACGCGTTCACCAAACCATCCACTTCATTCTGGATCAACACTCCGCGTATAATAGTTATTAAAGTGGTTTTCGGTATCGACAGAGAGTATGTCCATATCCGATCCCGGTCTCTTTAATAACTACGTATTATTACACCGATTGGTCGTTTAATATATTTCAAAACAATCAATTTCAATTTCAATTTCAATTCGAAAACCATCATTTCATTTGTCTTTCTAAATCAATTTCCACCATTTACATTTCAAAATTTCCAAATTATCATTTCAAAATCTTACAATTCAATTTTAATTTTATTTAACAAAACAAATATTGATTCAAGTTCGTACATAAGTTTTATTCCGAAATTATTTAAATTAGTTTAATTTAACATTCAAAATCAATTTAAATTTATTTATCGATTTTATTCAATATTCATTAAGTTAATTTAACATCCAAAACAATTCTTTTAAATTTCCAAGTCATTAAATCAATTACTTAAGTTCAACTTCAATATATCAAAACTTCAAATTTAATTAGATTAAATTCGTCAAATCAAATTTCTTAAATTACAAGTCTTACATTTATTTCAATAAAACGCATTTTATTTCTTGTCAAAGAAATTCAATTTCATTTATTCACTTACTTAAATAATTCCCAAAACTTAATTAACAAAGAAACTCAATTTCACTTATTTACGAAGTTGCAATTCACTTATTCAAAAGTTCAATTTCTCTTATCAAATAATTCAATTTTTATTCAATTATCAAATAATTCAATCTTATTCAATTATTGAATAATTTCAATTTTAATTATTAATAATTTCAAAACTTAATAATTTTAAATTTAATTATAAATTCAACCTTAATTATTAAATCATTTCAAAACAACGTCCTTTCATCAGTTATTACATTAATATCTTCTTTCAGATTTCAATATTAACATTTCCTTTTATCAAAATTTACGTTCCAATTTTATTTCAAAACCTTATTATTCAAATAAAATCTTATTTTATTTTAAATCAAATTATTGACCAATCGGGTTTTATTAAATTTTCTATCCTAAGTCAAGTTCATTTGGGTATGTATCATTTCAACCCGATTCCATTTCAATTTAAAATCAAGCAAAATAAAGGGAACTTGCAGTGTGATAACAGGGATGGTGTCAAAGTAAATAAACAAGCAATAACAACAACAAAACAATTCAAATAATCAATTTTAAATAATCCCGAAATAATCGTATTAATTCGCATTGTTATTTGTGCGAATTAATATAATTATTCCTAGAATCTACACTATCATTTCATGTAGATTAAAGATTTTTATATTCCGGTTTTCACTTGTCGTTCAATTTCAGTTTAATACTTCAACAATTAATACAAACTACGTTCAAAGTTCAAAGTACAATTTATCAAATTCTACGACAACTAAAGGGTCAAATTTAACTAATCAATTTTTGTGATATATAATCCGTTTCAATTTGTTAACTATTCTACATTAAATTTAACTTGCAAATTAATTATCACTTAACAATACTAACTAACATCCAATTCAAACAACAATCAATCAATCAATTTATCAACCAAACTGTATTATTATCCAATAAATAATTAACAGATAATGGTGTCAGATGTCATAGGTATACAGATACAGGTAATAGCAGACATAACAGAATAAACAACTAACAAAAACATATTTCAATTTTCGTTTCAATTGAAATCAAATTTAATAAATAAAAGAATATTAATCGTGACTGATTACTCACCTTTCGAGGCCAGAGAAAATAGAAGATGGCACGGATACGCACACTGATACTGACACTGAAATGGAGTTACAAATCCAAGCATGATTCTCAGAGCAAAGTAAGATTGGCACGAATCGACGAGCAAAACTGTTAAATAGGAATTGCCGAAATCAATCAAAACATTCAACATAGCAACAATTACAAAACATGCCCTACGTCAAAGTTTAACAATATAATTCTATGTGCTACCGAGATCGAAATGGTCTGAAATTTGGTATGAATAAAAATCAAAACTTGTATTTCAAAACTGCAAAGAATCACTTGATTCCGACATAAGACGGAGGAGATACGATGCGTCAAACATGAACTCAAGTCGTGTTTGCAGCAGTGTAAAATAAATTCTAAGTACAAAAGAATATCTGCCTGGGTCTAACTTCCAGATCCTCGACCACAAATCAAACGATGTTGGATTTTGCTGGAATTTGACATGCATAAACTACGTAACTTAAACTCCTTTTTAAAAATAGAATCAACCCATTCCGATAAAACATGAGTGAGATACGATGTCGTGAACATGAAGTCTAACTGCTGTTCAGAAAAATAAAAATAAACAAATATAAACTTATATTTCAACCCGCATATATATATGCATACAATACAATAGTAATGTACATGTTTGAACATATTAATACATATACATATCAATAACAGTAATTGCAACTTTTAAAACTACCCAAATATCTAAATAATCGATAATTTATAATACAAAGACTGACATATGTATAAATGAAAATTTTCAAACAACCAACTCTCAAAAATAAAGTTGCAGACCTATAAGCTTATATTCATACAAAATATATGCAAACGTTGATCGGTAATGTATACAAACATATATATAAAGCAATGGATCCAAAATAGATCACGGAAATTTATATACCACTACATTTTAACCAACTTTTAAAAGAAAATATATGTAAACCAACTTAGTATGTATAAATTATGCAGGCATATCTATCTTAAAACCATTACATACTAACGGCTCAATACAACATTTCTATATATCTAACTTACATTATTATTTAAAATACAACACACACCTACTGTAACATACTATAGGTGTATGCAATGAACAGCCCCATATATATAAAATAAACTATAATAAATCCTTTTCATTAAAACATAACAAACTAATAGGTATATTAAGACTTATGTAACTTATATACATAGTAAAATAAACTAAAGTAAACAGTATATTGAAGACACGTATATGCGGTAAAATAAATAATATATACATGTACAATATACTTACACAAAATGAACTCACGAATACAAGTTTGGAAAGAGGAACATGCTGGAGCACCAAAATTGCATGCCTGTCGCGGTGGTTGCTTGCTACTGATGTTTGGGCGAGGCTTCGCTCTGGTGGACAAGGCGGCAGCTGCTTGAGGCCGATAATGAGAAGAAGCTAGGGAAGGGGTCGAAGTCTTCGGAAGCACGGCTGTGCTAGGCAGCGGGAAGGCTTTGGCGAAGGTTGCGGCGGGTCTGGGCTAAGGCTGGCGGGGTCTGGGCGAGGCTGGCGGGGTCTGGGCGAGGCTGGCGGGTCTGGGCAAGGCTGGCGGAGTCTGGGCGAAGCTGGCGGGGTCTGGGTGAAGGCTGACGAATCTGGGCGAAGCTGGCGGGTCTGGGCAAGGCTGGCGGAGTCTGGGCGAAGTTGGCGGGGTCTGGGCGAAGGCTGACGGATCTGGGCGAAGGCTGACGGGTCTGGGCAAGACTGGCGGAGTCTGGGCGAAGCTGACGGTCTGGGCGAAGGCTGACGGGTCTGGGCAAGGCTGGCGGAGTCTGGGCGAAGCTGGCGGGTCTGGGCAAGGCTGGCGGGTATGGGCAAGGCTGGCGGAGTCTGGGCGAAGCTGGCCGGTCTGGGCAAGGCTGGCGGGTCTGGGCAAGGCTGGCGGAGTTTGGACGAAGCTGGCGGGTCTGATGTGCAGTGTTGCATGTATGGAGAAGGGTTTTTGTGTTAATGCTGTAGAGGAAAAATATATATAATAAAAGAAAGATGAGAGAGGGGGAAAAGCACGAACAAGAGGAGTTTTAGATTTGCAAGGAAAGAAGAATGAAGCCGAACCCGGTATAAAGTGAATAATGCAGGCAACCAAGAGCCACAAATTTATTTTCTTGGTAACTGAACTGGCTATTGGGTTCCCTATGCAGCTGAATAGTCAAAGGACTGTTAAAATTTCTGAACGTTGGAGAGAATGGGTTCCGTTATTGTGCTGCGTAACGGACCAGTTTGTACTCCGTTAATAATTATAATTTGCAACGCCGAACTCCGATTGACACAAATAAATATACCGTTTTGATCAGCGCGACGAGGCGGTCACAACGGTATGAAGATATTGGTGATACGATCGAATTATAAAAATTCGAAATTTTCTACTACGGAAAATGCATAAAATTCACCGAAAAATAAGAACGACGGAGCCAAAGATGTCCGAATTTGGAAAAACGACAAACTGACAACTTGCTCAAAAGATGATTTAGAATTTTTCTATGTAAAAATATTTTGGTTTCGAAAACGGTTTATTTCCATCGATTACAACTGATTTAAATTTGAAGTAAGTTTACGCGCGAAATAAACTTTCATATTTCCGGACGAAAATTTACCAGTTGCTATGTTTAATTAGACGCATTTCAAATATGAAGTTTGAAGAGCATCGGAATTTGTTTGTGAAAATACGAAATTCTATACTAAATAATCAATTTTAAAAATTTTAAACTGGGTCTGAATTTCAGGGTCGTTACATTCTCCCCCACTCAAAACTTTTCGTCCGCGAAAAGAAAGGAGGTAGGAGAATAGAAACAACTAGAAGAAGTAGACTTGAGTTACAAAATAAACAATTGATTTAAACCATAGAAATTTCAATTCAAATTAATTTATTTTTAACAATTTGACTTTAAATTCAAGACTTCCATAAAATTGATTTGACTTCACATATATTAATGTTAGGTACAAAAGATTCCTTTCAAATAAAATTCAATTTAAATTAATTTTCAAGATATTCTCTTAAGTTGATTTAATTCAATTTATTTACTTTCAAAACAAAATTTTCTTCTATTAATCATACCTATGATTTATTTAACTTATTATTCTATTTATCTCACAAACATTTATAATTAAAATTTAGTGAACAATATTTATGATGCGCACTTACATTTTATTTATAAAGACAATTTATATTATGTATTATCCAATTTTCTTAAATTAACAACTTCAAAGATCGTAAATTTGAACTCATTTATTATAATCAAACCTTCTTTGACAAATTTAATTCTTCTTTATTCCAAATTATTATTAAATTTATTCTACTTAATATATCATATCACATATATATTAAGTATATTCACATTTATTATAACTACTCAATTTATTAAAAATTCCTCTGATATCATTTTCTACTGTATAATATTCAATTACATAATTAACCCCTTTTTTTTATTTAGGTAAGTTATATATAATGCAATTTTGTATTATCCAAATAAAATTTTACAATTCAGTTATTTCAAGTTAAGTATTTATATAAAAGAATTTGGCTTTATTTAATTGAAAATCATCCTTTAACAAATTTTAAGAATTAATTTCCGATTAGCTTCAAACAACTTGAGGTAAAATAAATAAATATATTCATAATACATCAAATCAAATTTAAAATCTTCAATATATATTATAAATCAAGTCATGTTTAGAAATTCAAATCAATTTTTTTTTCAAAACAAATCGTAGCAAAGCTACAGAATAGTCTCTCCACTTCGAAACTCGAAAATGAATGTCGATGATGCGGCCGTCATCACCGAAATTATTTTTCAAGCGCCAAAAGAGAAGAGCTAAAATTTAATCATTTTAAATTCTTTGCAAACCATTTCTATTCGAAAATATTTTAAATAATACACACTTTAAACTTTTAAAACCATAGTTCGAAATCACCGGAAATTAATTTCCTGAATTCTTGATTTGAATTCATTACAAACTTCAAATCAAATTAAAACCAGATTTTTTTTTAAAAATTCATTTATTTATGTTATGAAATAGTCAATGATTTATAAAATAATAAATGAAAATTAAATTTTTCACATTTCGGACAACAGGTTCATTAACATTTTAATTTCATAAAATTTATACTTATATAATGTAATCATAAAACTATTTGTTTACCAAATTTGAAAACAATATTGTGTCAGTTTGCTCTGTTCAAGTGTTTTGAAAATCCTATCGATAGCGTTGATTAGACTAATCGATCAGAAACCCAAATCAACATCAACAACTCAAACAACACAATATATGTAAAACATTTTTAAACATTAATTTTCAAAGACACTTCCTCGCTTGACGATACAACAATGGATTTCAAAACAAGAATAAAGATTCAAATTTGATGGACTCCAATCAAAGAGAATTTTGATTCGAAAATAGGTTTGAAACAAAGATAGATAATTAAATAACAAAATAGGAAGCCTGATAAGTTTATATATATCGCGGGCAACCTTAACCGGATTGACCGTGGCTTCAAGAATAAGATCGATGCAGAATTCCGAGGTAAATCAGCATTCGATCTCAAGAAATAGAATTCAGGTATTGCAGGAGATAGATAGCATCGTAAACCGAGGATACAGAAATCTCCGGTAAATCAATGCTTATTGTAAAGGAGCTTCACCCATTTACAAATCATTCGGCGTTTGGGAAGACCGCCGATTCATTATAAAGATTATTCGAGGTGGAGTTATGGAATACTCTAGAATTGAAAGAAGACGAATAGGGAGGGACGAGAATGAATTTGGGAACCGAGGGAACGTTCCAAAGTTCAAAGGAAACGAGTCAAGAAGAAGAGATTGAAACTCGAGTGGGAGTGATTCTGTAAATACATTTACCCTATATGCTAAGTTCTGCCTAGAGCTACCAAAAGCTCTGATACCAACTGTAACGACCCGCTATTTTGGACTCTTCGCATCCGCACATGTCGGACTTGAATAATTCAAAATATCGAATTGTTAATTTAAATTTGGCAAAACTGAGATATACAGTAAATAAATAGTCACAGCATCACAGACACAGAGTAATAATATGCAGCGGAAATAAAAGAGATAGTAGTTCATGAAGCTACTATGTAAATATATAAGATACATCAGAGTTTACAACAAATGAGTAATATGATACATCAGATATAAATCAGAATACATCACTAGAATCATCGAATACTGAAAACAGAATAGATGGCTGGATCTTCAAGCAAAGCTCCAACTCCAAAGGTGAGTCTCAAAGCTGAACCACTCAGTCTGACCCGAGCGTAAAGCAAAACACAAAACACTCGAGTCAGGATTAATATTCTTATATCAATAAATCTAACTCAAGTGAAATAGCAATCAAAATACAGGTAACTCAAAGGATGTTTGGAATAACCATCCTCTAAGGATCCGCTAAACTATGTATTAGGTAGTACTGTACGCTAAGTAGATAATGTCTATCAGTAATATAAAATATCAAAATAGCGTTAAGGCGTTACCATAATCCCCCTTAACACATTTTATATTCCCAAAAGCATATACAAGACCGTAGTTTCCCCAAAACCGGAAGTCACCAGAGGGCAATCCATATACTCAAGGTACAAATCAAAACGTAGTGGTCGCGAATAGGATAATCAGTATGACAAGGTACATGAGGCGATACCAACTAGGATACTAGTAGTTGCGTGATCCGGACTGATGTTGAGCATAGCCAGCAGCTACCTCAACACCGCGAAACAACACTCCCAAATCGAGGGGTGCACCCAAATCGAATCACAAAAGTAATAGATATGGTATCGAAGAAGTGTGTCCGCTAGAGGTGGCGAACCTCAATGGCCCGGCGCGGCTCCTGTTTTAGTCATGTCAGGGGTCATCCAATATCGTTCTCTTTCTTCAGTCAACACGTTCACCAAGCCATCCACTTCATTCTGGATCAACACTTCGCGTATAATAGTTATTAAAGTGGTTTTCGGTATCGACAGAGAGTATGTCCATATCCGATCCCGGTCTCTTTAATAACTACGTATTATTACACCGATTGGTCGTTTAATATATTTCAAAACAATCAATTTCAATTTCAATTTCAATTCGAAAACCATCATTTCATTTGTCTTTCTAAATCAATTTCCACCATTTACATTTCAAAATTTCCAAATTATCATTTCAAAATCTTACAATTCAATTTTAATTTTATTTAACAAAACAAATATTGATTCAAGTTCGTACATAAGTTTTATTCCAAAATTATTTAAATTAGTTTAATTTAACATTCAAAATCAATTTAAATTTATTTATCGATTTTATTCAATATTCATTAAGTTAATTTAACATCCAAAACAATTCTTTTAAATTTCCAAGTCATTAAATCAATTACTTAAGTGCAACTTCATTATATCAAAACTTCAAATTTAATTAGATTATATTCGTCAAATCAAATTTCTTAAATTACAAGTCTTACATTTATTTCAATAAAACGCATTTTATTTCTTGTCAAAGAAATTCATTTTCATTTATTCACTTACTTAAATAATTCCCAAAACTTAATTAACAAAGAAACTCAATTTCACTTATTTACGAAGTTGCAATTCACTTATTCAAAAGTTCAATTTCTCTTATCAAATAATTCAATTTTTATTCAATTATCAAATAATTCAATCTTATTCAATTATTGAATAATTTGAATCTTAATTATTAATAATTTCAAAACTTAATAATTTTAAATTTAATTATAAATTCAACCTTAATTATTAAATCATTTCAAAACAACGTCCTTTCATCAGTTATTACATTAATATCTTGTTTCAGATTTCAATATTAACATTTCCTTTTATCAAAATTTACGTTCCAATTTTATTTCAAAACCTTATTATTCAAATAAAATCTTATTTTATTTTAAATCAAATTATTGACCAATCGGGTTTTATTAAATTTTCTATCCTAAGTCAAGTTCATTTGGGTATGTATCATTTCAACCCGATTCCATTTCAATTTAAAATCAAGCAAAATAAAGGGAACTTGCAGTGTGATAACAGGGATGGTGTCAAAGTAAATAAACAAGCAATAACAACAACAAAACAATTCAAATAATCAATTTTAAATAATCCCGAAATAATCGTATTAATTCGCATTGTTATTTGTGCGAATTAATATAATTATTCCTAGAATCTACACTATCATTTCATGTAGATTAAAGATTTTTATATTCCGGTTTTCACTTGTCGTTCAATTTCAGTTTAATACTTCAACAATTAATACAAACTACGTTCAAAGTTCAAAGTACAATTTATCAAATTCTACGACAACTAAAGGGTCAAATTTAACTAATCAATTTTTGTCATATATAATCCGTTTCAATTTGTTAACTATTCTACATTAAATTTAACTTGCAAATTAATTATCACTTAACAATACTAACTAACATCCAATTCAAACAACAATCAATCAATCAATTTATCAACCAAACTGTATTATTATCCAATAAATAATTAACAGATAATGGTGTCAGATGTCATAGGTATACAGATACAGGTAATAGCAGACATAACAGAATAAACAACTAACAAAAACATATTTCAATTTTCGTTTCAATTGAAATCAAATTTAATAAATAAAAGAATATTAATCGTGAGTGATTACTCACCTTTCGAGGCCAGAGAAAATAGAAGATGGCACGGATACGCACACTGATACTGACACTGAAATGGAGTTACAAATCCAAGCATGATTCTCAGAGCAAAGTAAGATTGACACGAATCGACGAGCAAAACTGTTAAATAGGAATTGCCGAAATCAATCAAAACATTCAACATAGCAACAATTACAAAACATGCCCTACGTCAAAGTTTAACAATATAATTCTATGTGCTACCGAGATCGAAATGGTCTGAAATTTGGTATGAATAAAAATCAAAACTTGTATTTCAAAACTGCAAAGAATCACTTGATTCCGACATAAGACGGAGGAGATACGATGCGTCAAACATGAACTCAAGTCGTGTTTGCAGCAGTGTAAAATAAATTCTAAGTACAAAAGAATATCTGCCTGGGTCTACCTTCCAGATCCTCGACCACAAATCAAACGATGTTGGATTTTGCTGGAATTTGACATGCATAAACTACGTAACTTAAACTCCTTTTTAAAAATAGAATCAACCCATTCTGATAAAACATGAGTGAGATACTATGTCGTGAACATGAAGTCTAACTGCTGTTCAGAAAAATAAAAATAAACAAATATAAACTTATATTTCAACCCGCATATATATATATGCATACAATACAATAGTAATGTACATGTTTGAACATATTAATACATATACATATCAATAACAGTAATTGCAACTTTTAAAACTACCCAAATATCTAAATAATCGATAATTTATAAAACAAAGACTGACATATGTATAAATGAAAATTTTCAAACAACCAACTCTCAAAAATAAAGTTGCAGACCTATAAGCTTATATTCATACAAAATATATGCAAACGTTGATCGGTAATGTATACAAACATATATATAAAGCAATGGATCCAAAATAGATCACGGAAATTTATATACCACTACATTTTAACCAACTTTTAAAAGAAAATATATGTAAACCAACTTAGTATGTATAAATTATGCAGGCATATCTATCTTAAAACCATTACATACTAACGGCTCAATACAACATTTCTATATATCTAACTTACATTATTATTTAAAATACAACACACACCTACTGTAACATACTATAGGTGTATGCAATGAACAGCCCCATATATATAAAATAAACTATAATAAATCCTTTTCATTAAAACATAACAAACTAATAGGTATATTAAGACTTATGTAACTTATATACATAGTAAAATAAACTAAAGTAAACAGTATATTGAAGACACGTATATGCGGTAAAATAAATAATATATACATGTACAATATACTTACACAAAATGAACTCACGAATACAAGTTTGGAAAGAGGAACATGCTGGAGCACCAAAATTGCATGCGTGTCGCGGTGGTTGCTTGCTACTGATGTTTGGGCGAGGCTTCGCTCTGGTGGACAAGGCGGCAGCTGCTTGACGCCGATAATGAGAAGAAGCTAGGGAAGGGGTCGAAGTCTTCGGAAGCACGGCTGTGCTAGGCAGCGGGAAGGCTTTGGCGAAGGTTGCGGCGGGTCTGGGCTAAGGCTGGCGGGGTCTGGGCGAGGCTGGCGGGGTCTGGGCGAGGCTGGCGGGTCTGGGCAAGGCTGGCGGAGTCTGGGCGAAGCTGGCGGGGTCTGGGCGAAGGATGACGAATCTGGGCGAAGCTGGCGGGTCTGGGCAAGGCTGGCGGAGTCTGGGCGAAGTTGGCGGGGTCTGGGCGAAGGCTGACGGATCTGGGCGAAGGCTGACGGGTCTGGGCAAGGCTGGCGGAGTCTGGGCGAAGTTGACGGTCTGGGCGAAGGCTGACGGGTCTGGGCAACGCTGGCGGAGTCTGGGCGAAGCTGGCGGGTCTGGGCAAGGCTGGCGGGTCTGGGCAAGGCTGGCGGAGTCTGGGCGAAGCTGGCCGGTCTGGGCAAGGCTGGCGGGTCTGGGCAAGGCTGGCGGAGTCTGGACGAAGCTGGCGGGTCTGATGTGCAGTGTTGCATGTATGGAGAAGGGTTTTTGTGTTAATGCTGTAGAGGAAAAATATATATAATAAAAGAAAGATGAGAGAGGGGGAAAAGCACGAACCAGAGGAGTTTTAGATTTGCAAGGAAAGAAGAATGAAGCCGAACCCGGTATAAAGTGAATAATGCAGGCAACCAAGAGCCACAAATTTATTTTCTTGGTAACTGAACTGGCTATTGGGTTCCCTATGCAGCTGAATAGTCAAAGGACTGTTAAAATTTCTGAACGTTGGAGAGAATGGGTTCCGTTATTGTGCTGCGTAACGGATCAGTTTGTACTCCGTTAATAATTATAATTTGCAACGCCGAACTCCGATTGACACAAATAAATATACCGTTTTGAACAGCGCGACGAGGCGGTCACAACGGTATGAAGATATTGGTGATACGATCGAATTATAAAAATTCGAAATTTTCTACTACGGAAAATGCATAAAATTCACCGAAAAATAAGAACGACGGAGCCAAAGATGTCCGAATTTGGAAAAACGATAAACTGACAACTTGCTCAAAAGATGGTTTAGAATTTTTCTATGTAAAAATATTTTGGTTTCGAAAACGGTTTATTTCCATCGATTACAACTGATTTAAATTTGAAGTAAGTTTACGCGCGAAATAAACTTTCATATTTCCGGACGAAAATTTACCAGTTGCTATGTTTAATTAGACGCATTTCAAATATGAAGTTTGAATAGCATCGGAATTTGTTTGTGAAAATACGAAATTCTATACTAAATAATCAATTTTAAAAATTTTAAACTGGGTCTGAATTTCAGGGTCGTTACATTTTGGGTTTGCCGAGAACTCAAAGGGGAAATGATTCTATATTTGTTGTGGTGGACAGATTTTCAAAGATGACACATTTTATTGCCTGCAAGAAGACAGCGGATGCAGTTCGAGTGGCACAATTATTCTTTAAGGAGGTGTATCGGTTGCATGGGTTACCAGAATCTATTGTTTCTGATCGGGATACTAGATTTTTGAGCCATTTTTGGTTAAGTTTGTGGAAGATGGTGGGAACGAAGTTGAAATTTAGCAGCGCTTATCATCCGCAAACAGATGGACAGACAGAAGTTGTTAACAGATCGTTGGGAAATTTGTTACGATGTCTTGTACAGGTCAATCTGAAGAGTTGGGACATGAAGTTATGCCAGGCAGAGTTTGCTCATAATCATGCAGTGAATCGTAGTACAGGATTCAATCCATTTCAGACTGTATATTCAAATTTACCAAGGGGGCCGTTGGATTTAGCAGTAGTACCACAACCGAAGGGGTCGGTTAAACGAGCTGATGATTTTGTTGATGAGTTGACTGAATGTCATAAAATCGTTCAGGAACGATTGGTGAAAGCAAATGAGAAGTATAAGCGAGCTGCAGATTTGAAGCGACGAAATGTTGAATTTAACGAAGGTGATTTGGTTTACGCTGTGTTAACGAAGGATCGTTTTCCAGTAGGCGCTTATAATAAGTTGAAAGCCAGAAAAATTGGACCTGTAGAAGTTGTGAAACGGATCAATGAGAATGCTTATAAGTTGAAGCTGCCGGAGGATGTAAACACTTCTGACGTATTCAATGTTAAGCATCATGTGCCGTATGATGGAGATGGACAATCTGATGTAGAAGAATTCACAAATTCGAGGGCGAATTTTTCTCAACCAGGGTAGGATGATGTAGCCCAGGCTAGAAGGATAAGTCGTATACGAGATAAGGACAAGTATTTAAGTCGTTCATGACTTAACAGGGTGGAGGATAACGAGTTACCACTTATGAAAGAGAAGTTAAGCCGTCCACGACCTAAGAATGAGGACTTGGATTGTTTCCGGGTTAAGGAAGGTCGGCAACGACCTAACAAGACACATGGGAAGGCAACACGATCTAAGAAAGCATTGGTGTTGGGTCGTGTACTGGTACTAGGATGGCTACGACCTAAGGAAGGAATTTTGGGTCGTCCACGACTCAATGAGACACGGGAAGAAAAACTGCGAGCTAACAAAGAGTTAAGTCGTTCGAGTTTGATGAGTCATACACGACTCAACGACTCATCTATAAGTCGTCCACGACTTATTATGAAGCAAGGGAAAGTTCCAGTTATTAGAAGCTTTGAGTCGGAGGCGGGTCACGACTCAGTTATGTCGTTGAGGAGATATGCGCAGGAAGATGGAGGGCTTGAGTCGGCATGCGCTTAAGTCGGTCATATGAGCAGGTGTGAGTTGTTAAGTCGCAAGTCTTTTAGTCGTGGATATGTTGAGTCGTAGCAATTTTAAGTCGTCTGTGTTGTATATATGTACTCTGTTAAGTCGTAAGTCGCTGATTCTGTTAGGTCGCGACATATTGTTAAGTCGCATACCTGTGTTGTGTGAATCTGTTAAGTCGCGTACGACCTAAGTTGGGTCGTGAGTAATTGCCTTGAGTCGTAAGTGGTGAGTTTCTTTATAAGCCGTGTACGACCTATGTTAGGTCGGTGAAATTGAGTCGTGAGTCGGAGTGTGTTAAGTCGAATGCGACTTAAGGGTCAGGGTCAAAACTCTATAAATACGCGTGAGTTGTACATTTGAAAAGGGTTGATATTGAATAAACTTTCTTGTTGATTGCTGTGTGCTTTCTTCTTAAATTGGTAGTTGAGTGTAATCTCCTATCTCCTCTTTCGGTTAATCGGGTGCGCTCGATTCAACGATCGTAGAAGCCGATTCACGGTATCTAGTGCGCTAGATCAACGTACGAAGAATCATAGATCTTTGAACACGGTATAGTGCGCTATCAACTTGTTTGAGATAGCTAGAATTCGGTATCCTCGGATCAACGAAATTGGGCATTTTGGTATTCATCAATCCACCGATTGCTGCTTTCACCGATTGAAGTTTATTTTGATTAATCCGCTGCGTCAATTTTGTATTTATTATAGAATTAATCCAATTAATCAATTGGATGATTTTGATGAAGTGCATAGACATAAAACCTTTGGGTCCTTAAAAATCACATGGTCAATTAATATGCGAATATTTTATTTTTATGTTACATAACATGAAACAACCTTAGGAGATATCAAGAGAATGTATTATATATTCCCATTAATTTGAAAGATAATAATTTCAGAAGAATAAAGAAAGAAAATGTGAGGACCCGCAAATCCGTACTCCTTGAATACACACTAATCTCCATAGATTTACTCAAGATGAACAGAAATACGAATTCTCATTGTTTAAGAACAAGAAAAAGGTAGAAGAAGAGAGAAGAAGAGAGAAAAGATAGAGAGAAAAGAAAATAGAACGGAACAGAACAGAAAACAACAGAACAACATCAGAATCTCACAATCGCAGCGGAACAACATATAATACATAAATGAATAATCTTTAAACAAAGAACTATGTCCATTATTACATTTTATATATTACATTACATCACCAGAGTGTACAACAACAAACAACATGAAAACAATGCAGCGGAAAAAGAAATACTATATACTAGTCATACGCCATGCCATCCAGCTTGCCTCCAGCAATTACAGAATATCCTGATAAACCTTAACTCTTGACTGCCCGTGTGGAAATTGGTGGGCACCCAGAGTTTAGGAAGGAAAACAATAAACTCCGAGTCAGTCATGTGACTGGTGCGAGAACTCAAAACAGTTTATTTATCTTTAAAATCAAAATAGAGGAATATTTTTAAAGTCAATTCGCAATGCTTTTAAAAATGAGACTACCATAAGGCCTCCCGCACGCACACACATGCAAACGCAGAATCAGAGGAGAATTCTCCTTATGATAGTCAAAGATGCTTGATACGCATTAAAAGAAACATTTGATATTATTCCTAGTGCATAGTGTAGGAAAAATTTATTTCTAAAATAAAGATATAAATCTTAGCCAGCATAGACATTCCGTACTTATGCCTACTATAGCTACCATCCAAACAGTGGGACGCCACCATAAGTGAATGATAGGTTCTACAACTAATATCGTACAAGATCTATTGTTTCTTTGGATTTCCAACGAATGGTCAGGCCAAGGAACTTCCCGTTGCCACATGAGAACGCCTCTGGAAGGACGTCCCCGAGAACCTAACCGGATCTCTGCCAACATAAGGCCGAGTTACCCCTAACTGGGTAACTACTAACACGAGTATGCCATCCCCCGGTCCTTTGGGACATTTAACCGAGCGCTCGTAATCAACATCACACCAAAATAATAAGTGTTTCAACATGAGTAAGTATCTGGGCTCCATACTATGATACAACCCTTTTCCAGAAGGAAATGCACATACCCTAAAGGGAGCTACCCCTCATAACCTTGCCGCATCTTTCCTGTTTTGACCATTTCGGGGTGTGAGGCTCGACGAAGTCTCGTCCATAAAGCCGCGCTTTGTACAAAAGCTGTGCTTTGGTCAACAAATGATCATAGAAATGACCACAAAGATAAACTCAAACAAATGATCATATCACAAATGATCAACATAATGATCATTTCACAGCAACACTCAGCATATCACATTACCAAATTGGGAATATATCGTTGGTAACCTTCAACTACATAACCTCTGAGCTCGTATGTCTCAGAGAAGGGTGTTAAGCTAAGAGAATAAATTCTCCGCCACCAACAAAAATATATTTGAAAGAAATCAGCTTTATATCTCAATTTGTAATGTCAGACATACAATCCATACAAGTCTGTTCCGGGCTAGAACAGAACCGAAGGCACTTACAAAGAAGTCCTTGCAATCCGGATGTCCACAATCCTGATCGGATTCCCCATCACATATGGAGAAATCTATACAGGAGCAACTCGGTGCAGAGTCAATCGACAGGTCATCCTATCGCTCTCGCAAATATCCGATCTTCAACACCGGTCATCAAATGCAATCCATAACGACGTATCACATACTCGAAATGGGTTATACGACCCCAAGGTCCTTTCCCGGCTAATTCGAATAGTGAGCGCTTATTCAAATATAAGTGTGGCATTCAAATTCAAACAAATCACAACAAATACCTTTCAAAGGTAAATATTGATAGTGGGTTATTGAACTATCAATGGATATGCACAACATCACCAGATTCCAAATAATTTCCCAAATTATTTATTTTCCAAAAATATCTTTACAAGATATATATCTTCAATACTTCAAAAATAAATCAATATCTATTTTTAAACAATTTCCCCCTTTCATTTATAAATTCCATAGTGAATTTACATTCCAAAATATTGAATATACGATTTCCATTCGATTTCTAATATTCATTTTCAATTTATCTTCAAAAAGATAAATTCAAAATATTCACTTAATATTGGAAAAACATTTCCATACTTATTTATTTATAAGTAATTCGCAAACCTTTTTATTTTCTACACTTGGAAAATATTCAATATACTTAAATCGAAATTAAGTATATATTTCATTCTTTAAGGAAATCATTCTCTTAGACATATTTATTTGGGCCAAAACGAATGTTACGTAAAACATCGTTACGATAACCCCAAAATCACTAGTATAGGGATTCGAAATTAAAATAGATATATAAATCCCAATACTATACAAAACATTTCCTTTCGAAAATCATTTACTATAACAACAGGGTTATAGTCCACCATTTCCTTCTATTTCTCGAAAACGTCTATTTCAACAATGAATGTTGAAATCTATGATTTCGAATCTTAACATATTTTGAAAATATCGTTAGGTCGTTTTAATTCTATTTAAAACATCAAATCCGAAACATTTCCTTTAACATAATATTCACTATCCAAAAATGTGAATATACTTGTTAACCAATTTCATCATTTCTATACATTTTTTTTCAAAGGATTATTCACAGTCTAAAACGTGAATATAACTCCATTAATAGGTTTCAACAATTTACTTATCAAAATAAGTCGTTTGCGAATTTATAAATCAATGTTTATAAATTCCATTTCTATTTGTTTTATATCAACTCCTTTTATAAATTCCTTTATTAACCTATTCAATTTATATCTCAATGATATACTAAAAGTTCATATTATAAATTAAACACTAATAATTTATTTGTTTACAAAAATCGTTCTTTTAAACATCTCGATTTATAAATCTTATAACTTATAAGATTCATTTATTTATCCAAAATCTATTCCTTTAATAACTTTACAAATTTTATAAACCTACTGCTTATAAAATTCCATTCATAACTTCACCGTTTATAATCCTATGAATTTCATTCATTTGTGAAATTCATTCACAATTCATTCTAACACTTATAAAACTCGTTTTATACTTCAAATATTTTAATTTATAATTATCAATTTATAAATCCCTTATATAAATCAATTTATACTATTATTTTAAAACATCTTTAATCTCCTTTATAATTTCACCATTCTCTTTGATTTATAAAATAATTAAATTTTATAAATCCTATTTTTAAACTTTTCATAATAAATTCAAAAATCCCGATTTAAACCATTTTATAAAATCATTAACCCCATATTTTCAAAAATCAACTTTTAACAATATTTCCCAAAAATATAATTTTTTATAACATTAAAATTATAACTTTTATTTTTTTAAAAGGAATCAATTCCAAAAATATTTTATAAAAGTATACTTTCAAAAAAATCACTTTCAAATCCTTTTAAAATTCCAAAATTTGGCCCAATGATGCTACACACCAAATAGTCAATCCCGACAACAACGACATCATATATCGATATGATGATCAAAGAATATCAAAATATCCATAATCAAATAAATATTGTTGAGGAATCCAGTTGGATCCCTCCAACCTGTTTTCCTGCATCCAAAGATGTTAGCACAATACTAATTCCGTTCCGGTACGAAATTGTCGCGGTATATGGGATTTAAAATATTATCCGCTTAATAGACTGCGCAATAGGGTCTCATCCGCTATATACTGTGGGAAAATCAAATCCAAGTACATAAATAATACCAATTTCACTGTTTATGAAATATTCGCGGTATATGTTTTTAATAAATAACATCCGCTTACTAACGGCACATAATGTCTATTTTAACAATCAATAGATAACAATCATCATTCAAACATACATTCAAGAATTTGAAATCTAACTATTTAAAAATAAAATCGAAACCGATTCGATTGAGTGAGAAGTTCTCACGTTGATTTCAATTTTGTTTTAGCGATTTATTTCGAATAAAATTAAACACGCGTTTAATTTTACCCAAAATTTTCACTAACTCCAAATGACTCCAATCCATTTCCATAGCATAGTGCTCGTCCATACGATTCCAACGCAACTAGTTTCGCGCGTTTTCGATCTCGTATGAAGAAGATATGGATTTTACAAGTTTACACGATTTTATAACATAAAATTTACAACATATTTCTTTTTAATTTTTAACCTAAGCTCATCACAGCCGCTAGATCCCTTGCCTGCAAATCACCACCGTCCGCCCTTTCTTCCCAAACTCACGTTCATGTACAGGAATGTAACGTCCCGCCTTTTCGCACGATTTAAACAGACACACATGCCGATTCAATCCATACGGAAAGGCGGATTGTTATGTGGTAAATAAGAAAAACAAGAAAGAAATAAAAGAAAACATAATCTCGCAGCGGAAGGATAAAATATAATAATAAAATATACAGTTTATAAATCTGTTTACAAAACATTCATATAATACATATCAGAGTTACACATACCAACAACAATGCAGCGGAACAGTGTGTAGTGCACTAGTATAAATAATAACAATATACATCTTCGTCTTCGTCCTCCAAAGCTAAATCTTCAAATCCTGAAACGCTCGGACTGACCCGAGCGAATTGAAAAGACAAAACACTCGAGTCAGAACTAAAAGATCTTATGTGAGCTAAATTAACAGAAATAAATATGAGTACAGTAACTCAAGAGATGCTCGAGATTTACATCTCCTAAGGATCCGTTAAACTATTTACTATGTAGTACAATGCGCTATTATAATAGTGTCTATTTGTAAAATAAACTTACTTTCTAATAGCGTTAAGGCTTTACATTTTCCACCTTAACACAGTTATATATTGCCATAGTCTATACAGTACCGTAATCTCCCCCGTACTGGGCGTCGTCAGAGGGCACTCCATAGGTATGGTACAAAACCAAAATCGTATAAGGCGCGCTAGGGTAGGTGACACGGCACAACTAGGCAATGCCAGGGTAGATATACCAATTACGCTTCCGGGTCGGTGGTAAAGCATAGCCGCAGCTACCGCCCACCTCGAGCCACACCCCCAAATCAAAGAAATCAAAAGTGGCCACCGAATCAATCCAAGAGTCAAAGTATAATATCGAAGGGATGTGTCCGATCAAAGGTGCTACCTTATTAACCCATCGATCGCTCCTGTTTTAGCCACCTTATGCCAACTCACGGGAGTTGGGTCCACGTATTTACCTTACAGGCAACGCCGCCACCAACCTACTTCATTTTGGAATCTCCACCGCGTACATGGTTAGTCAAAGTGGTTTTCGGTATCGACAGAGAGTATGTCCATATCCGATCCCGGTCTCTTTGCCAACCAATCGTTATTATAACACCGCGGTTATTTAAAATAATTATACTTTAAAACCAGAATAAAATATCCATTTCTAAACCATATAAATATGATATCATTTCCTTTTAAAACCCGAATTAATACGATATCATTTTTTTTCCGATATATATTCCTTCCAAAATCATAGGGTTTCCAAAGTAAAATATTTAGAAATCAAACTCTTGAACATAATATTTCCAAATTATACTACCTTAAAAAACATAGCTTTGAAACAAATTTCCATCTCTTAAATGGTTAAATATTAAACTACTTTTATAAAACAAAATAGCTTCTTTAGATTTCACAAATCAATTTCAAATATCGATTTACACTTCCAAATACCATTTCAATTCTTATGTTTCAAGGCTTTACATATTTCACCATTTCAAAAACAACTCATTTGAAAAATCCATATGTATCAAATTCAATTACTTCTTATTTAGACTTGAAATGTTTGCTTAATGAATTCAATATAATTTAAGAAAACCTTTAACTTCATATAACTGGATCTTCTTTCAATTTATTTTATATATTCATTTAATCAACCTGATATTCATTAAAATCACTTTACACAAAAATCAAGTTATAAAAATCATATCCTTTAAAAATTCTAATTTTTATTAAATTTCAATTTAACATAATATTCATCTTCCAAATCTATTCTCATTTAAGTCATAAAACTCCAGAAATTAAATTTTAAATAAATGTTTAATCTTATTTGATCTTAAAATCAAACTTTATTTAAACTTCAAATCAAATTTATACAAAGCTTAAAAACCGGAAATTACTATATATATATAATAGCCTTTATCAATAACCAAATCAATATCTCATAAACCATATATATATATATAACTTTACAAAACCATAGAAAAACATTTCCAAAAATAATTATATATATATATATATTTACCGCGGTGCTTGTATAAAATTTTCTATCCTATGGTCAAGTGATACGGATGTGTATCATTTCAATCCGCAATTTAAAATAAAAATTTTGCGGTTGTATATCATTTCAAACCACAATCCCGAATGAAATGAAAAATGCATGATAACTTGCAGTTTAATGATATAAAATAAAACATCCATTCATCATTAATCATCCATCATCCAAATCACAATCATCATCCAAAAATAAATCAATATCAATATATATCTGATAATATATAATAGGTAATAACTGGCAGTTATATTCAAAAATGAATTTAACAACTATTAAACTAACAGTTTATATGCAAATAAATAACTATAACTGTCAATTTATACGCAGTAATAAAATTTATGAACAGTTAAATTAAATAAATGCGATTTAACAGAGATAAGGAATAAAACATGTCAAATAGTCATAAATAAATTTTTACTCACATCAAAAATCAATTTAACAAACATAAGAAATTTTAGAAATTGTGAGTGGGTTAAAACACTCACCTTTTGAATTTAAATCGAATTTAAATCCGATTTAAACCCAAAAATTTGACGGTCTCCAAATCTGTCCAAACTAGCGACAATGCGTCTGGAATTTTATTACGATCCTAACAAAAAAAATCTTGCGTAAATCGAAGGTCGTATGCGAAAGATATTAAGGTTTGAACATTGAAATTTAAAATTAAACTAAATAAAATAAAAAAACAAGGTCAACTTGCCACGTCATCCACTACTAGCATGCAACAGTGAAACGCGTCTTCCTTTACGCTGTTCACCGAACCCATCTCAGCAACCGTTGACTGCCTCTTACTCCTTCCTTCGACCACCTTAGTCGACGCCACCGCCACCACTCGACTCACCTTGGCAGCGCGTACCCACGTCCCAAAGATCTCCTCGTCCGGTCCCCTATTTCACCGCCGCCGTCACTTCCAATATTAGGGTTTTCGAACCCTAATTGACAAATTCCCAGTGCCACGGTCATCAATAGCAGCTGCGACCACCACCAACGACCCCCCTTGCCGAGATCTACAAAACCCATGTCTTGATTTCATCAATCGCTGCTTCGTTTGAAAACCCCCAATTGAGCTTTGACCGTGATTTCCGGACGATTCGAGCATCGTATACAGAAACGAACACCACCAGTAGATTCGTGTCGATGAAATCTACGCCATATAATTTTTTGAGATTTTTTTCCTGAGATGTTTGAATTTTTATTTGAATTTTAAATAGAATTGGATCTGAAATTTGCATCCATCGAGGAAGAGAAAAAAATTGAAGAAAATGAAGGTAAAACAAATGATAGAAGATGGAGGCTAGGGTTTATAATCGTCTATTTATAGATAGATCGCAAAAGAATAGGTGTGCACGAATTTTAACGTGCAAACGGAAGTGGTCCCAAAAGACCAATAATATTAATTACACACGTTACGGATTTAGGAAATAAATAAATTCCTTATCATTTACATTTTATTTTAAACGTATTTACAAATGTAAATCTAGACGTTTCGTTTACGTTTCAAAATATATCCACAATTTTATTAATTTCCAAATTGATCTAAACAAATTTAGATGTAAATTAAAAGCTGATAAGTCTATCCATTGCAGTGTTAATTTCTCCACTTCCTTATATTTAGAAATTATAAATTAAATTTTCAAAAACCTATTATTATTTTTTTTGATTTTCAAACTTTTATATTCTCATCTTTTACCAATAATAAGGATGCACTAACATTTGTTCATGGTTTCACCTTATTATCCTCAAATTCCATTTTAATTTGCAATAATTACAAATGTTGAATTTTGATACTTTAATTAAATTTATACATCTTGCTTTCTATACTATAAATCAACCAGTGGTCCTATTTTATATAGAATTAGCAAAATTTCATCTTATAAAATTAACCTCCTTCAATTACAAAACAAAATCTACGCTAACTGCACAATTCAAGTCAATTAATTGTAATTGATTTCCCATAAATTGTTATAAATAAAATTTGAAATCTTCATAACTTCATTTATTGATTTACAATCTTACTATTAAATAAATTGACATTTAGCATTGAGTTATATTACATTCCATAAATGAATTTATAAATTTATTTCAAATTAACGTACTACTTGATTTCCTTAGATTATAAGTTATTCTATTAGTCAGTCATCTTTTTTTTAAATCATTAATTAAGGTTAATTTATCTGGATTTCATTCCTTTATTACATCATTCATCACTTAACAATTAACCAACTTTTCTATGCATCTTATTTCACTTATAACTTGTAATTATTTTCTAAACTCATACTTGTAATACCCAATATCATTTTATATTTAAATCGATTCTCACTTATTCCTATTTTATTGCAATATATTTCTATACTCATTCATTAATGCATATCTTCACTCACTTCCTATTTTATTGCAATATATTTCTATATTCATTCATTAGTGCATATCTTCACGCACTTCCTATTTTATTTGCAATATATTTCTATACTCATTCATTAGTGCATATCTTCACGCACTTCCTATTTTATTTGCAATATATTTCTATACTCATTCATTAATGCATATCTTCACTCACTTCCTATTTTATTTGCAATATATTTCTATATCCATTCATTAATGCATATCCTCACTCACTTCCTATTTTATTTGCAATATATTTCTATATTCATTCATTAATGCATATCCTAACTCACTTCCTATTTTATTTGCAATATATTTCTATATTCATTCATTAATGCATATCCTCACTCACTTCCTATTTTATTGCAATATATTATCTAACATACAATTTGAATTTATTTTCAAATTTTCACCGTTAAATTAATTAACATCTTCTAATAGTAAATAAAAAGGATTGAGCAAATTAAAATTTCTATTTAGTTATAGTTTATCAATATATTGATACTTAGGCAAAATCAAATTCTTGTCTTTAATTACCCTTTTCATAATTTCAACTCAATCAACCATTTCAACATGCAACTCATAATAACTTTTTATAAGTATGCATGGAATCATCATTTCCAATCTTTTCTTAATTTACATAATAAATTCCCTTTATTTATTTTCAATTTACACAAAGGTATAAATCTTTCACTATTTCAATCATTAGATTTTTATTCAAATTACTAATAGTCAAGTTTTTAAATACCATTGCTATATTTTAATTTAGCGTTCATTCCAATACAAATTTATCATCTTCATTTTTTTTCTTTTTTTCTTTTTTTTTCTTCTCTACAAAAATTAAATTACAAGATCCTATTTAATTAACAATTTAATTATCGAAATTTATGGGTCGTTACACTCTGCTCCACCCAAAACTTTTCGTCCCCGAAAAGGGAAAGAAGGGAAAATAAGAATTTCGAAATCAATATCATATTTAAATATTATATTTATAAAAATTTAAATTTAAAAAATTAGTTAATTTAGCTAAAATATACAAATTTATATAAAGTGAAATATTTAAGAGGTTTCAACTATTAATCAACCAGTCAATACATCAACCATCAACTTTACAAACAGCATACATACACAAGACAAAGCAACCATTTAATCCAACAAACAAATAGTTGTTCGGGTTCAAAACTTGAAATTGTATGCAATGAAAATAACTATCAAGTGCATCCTTTACTCAACAGTCTTAGATGGAATAACGATAGATTATTTATTCATCCAACAACTTCAAATTCTCTTACCCAACCAACCATAAGTCAAACAATTACAATTCAAACCAACAACCAAATTAACTTATTATACATTTATTTCATGCTTTAGTTGTTTAATTTCTTTTCTTTCATTTATTGAGTGATTCCTTCATTACTTACAATTTTCATTTTTCATTTATTACAATATTCATTATATTTGCATTCCGTTTTATTTACTTAAGTTTATAATCATCTATTTAAAATACTTAAAATTTTCATTTTAACTTAAGTTTATACATTTAATTCTCATTTTGTAACAGCAAATTCATTGAATACCTTTATTACCTCAAGCTTCACTTATAAGATTTCCCCTTACATTTTCTTGCTAACATTGCAACTTTTATTATATGGTAAGTTATATATATGCTTTAAGAATGTAAGTGAAAATTATACAAGTTTCTTCGCAATTCCTTTAATTAATTAATGGTTCAACAATTATATATATTCGTTTTATAAATTACAATTTCAACTTACTTTTAATTTCATTCATTTATTTAATGCTTACATTTCTATTATATTTAATAATGGTAACAATTTAACTACACTAAATTTTCAACTTTATACATCAATTCTTATAAATAAAGAAGTTCATTAATTCATTTAATAATGTTTACAATCGTCTATTTACATTACTTATCTTCTATTGTATTAAATTTTTACTTTAATTAAAGGTTCCAATTTCTACACTTAATTGAACTATTAATTAACTGGAACTTAAGAACAAAATACCGGGTTAAATTTTAAATCATTTAAGATAATAGATAGATATCTACACTTAACATATATATCCAATTATAATTAAAATGATAAAATTTGCTTAACAATTCTGCAGTAAATTACTACAGTGGCCTTCCCACTTCGAAACTCGAAAATGAATGTCGATGATGCGTTCACTCATCACCGAAATTATTTTCCAGCGACAGAGAGGAAAGTACAAAACTTATTTTCTCCAAAAATCTTCTTTAAAAAAATTTCTCTTAAATTATATTAAATATTCATATCAGAAAATACTTATAACAATTATATTCCAAAAATTTTACGAAAAATTCCAAAACCCCGGATCTTAAGTCCTAAATTTCCAAATTTCATTTATCTTATTTTAAATCTTATTTCTATCATTATTCAAAACCTTCATTACCTAACAACCAATCTATTACAACCAAATATATATATTATGTTGAAAAAATATTTTATAGAAAATATAATAGGTAAAATTATTTCATTCAACTATATTAAAACAAATATTATGTCGGTCTGTCCTATTAAGTGTTTAGAAAACCCCTATTGATGTCACAACGTCCCATGCATCAACCAGAATTTATAAATACAAAACGGAACAGATTAACACAATACTAAAACCTTTTTATAACGCTAACAAGTACGCTCTCTCATATATATACACTCAGCGACTCCGATAGGGTATTACTACCCTATTAACAAAGAGTCAAACCCCACAAAGCTAAGGTTTATCGCTAAACCAAAGCTCTGATACCAACTGTAACATCCCGCCTTTTCGCACGATTCAAACAGACACACATGCCGATTCAATCCATACGGAAGGGCGGATTGTTATGGGGTAAATAAGAAAAACAAGAAAGAAATAAAAGAAAACATAATCTCGCAGCGGAAGGATAAAATATAATAATAAAATATACACTTTATAAATCTGTTTACAAAACATTCATATAATACATATCAGAGTTACACATACCAACAACAATGCAACGGAACAGTGTGTAGTGCACTAGTATAAATAATAATAATATACATCTTCGTCTTCGTCCTCTAGAGCTAAATCTTCAAATCCTGAAACGCTCGGACTGACCCGAGCTGTGACGCCCCACCTCTATACCCACGCTAGACAAGAACATTACGGTGAATGCTGTCGACTAGCACGGAGAATAAGGCTGTTGAGGAGCGACCATCCATGTAATTTCTTTGCGCGAGCACCGATATGTCAGATAATATAACATGCATTCTATTTCAAGAGGAAATCCGACATACCGACACAAATTCAAAGATACTACACGGTGGCTATATAAATCCTTCGGAAAACAAATACAGAAATAAGCATAACACTAATCAGTCACAGACAATTCATATCACAAAGGCGGAATAATATATGAATATTACACTAGAAAGTGTACATCAGAGTAGTGGTCTAAAGAGATCCACAATAACACAAAAGAATAGTTACATGAACTACACAAAAGAATAAGTATACATAATGGAGTCTATATCTCAGATGTATACAACAAAAACTACTAATCTAAGTAGTTAACCAAAAGTCAGAGAAATCAATCCCAAAAGAGAAGTCAAGCAGAAGCACCTGTAACATCTCGGTCTGACCCGAGTATTATTTAATAAGAAAATAATAAACGGATCAGTCTAACTATAAATATCAGATAACATGATATAGAATAGGAGATATGACTAAACACATAATAATCACAATGCCAAGCTGTGATATATATATATATACTTAGTTGATAATCATCAAGAGATTAATCAATGTCACCAAATCTACACAAGAATCAAAGAAACGTCATACTCCTTATTTCGTTCACCATACCATAAATATTGACGATAATATCAATTTAAATCACAAAAGTCAATGACACACAAATTCCAGAAGACTACACAAGAAATCCAGAAATCACTAAAGTCAATGACACATAAATTCACCAATGCACAAATATTGATAAAACTTATCAATGGAAATCACGAAAATTGGGGAAACACAAATTCTAGGAATCTACACAAGAAATCCAGAAATCACAAAGGGGGGAAAAGGCCTATCACAAACGGGAGCATAAAGCTCACCAACACGTGTATCACAAACGGAACGCTAATTCCATGGTCGCTAACCATCGCAAATTGAGCCGAAGCTCCACAAACGGCCCGAAGACCATGGGTTGCTACCCCATCACAAATTGAGTCGAAACTCCACAAAACGGGGTTTAGTCTCCCTCGCAGACAAAGAGACATCGCACATTGCTAGTCTAAATCACAAAGATGATCGTCATGATCAACGAGAAGTGTCAATTACACTAAGCTAGTAAATATATAAGTTTAGCTTCATGTCCCATAACCACCTGCTTAACTTAAATATTTACGAACAAACTGTAGATTTCCACTAGAAAATTGTCAATAGAGTTTCAATCGAACAATTCCAAGAATTAACCAACAAAGTGAACGCAAGCGTTTCATACCACTTGTTTTACTAAGTCGTTTAATTAGATTTCTCATACGAGTGAGGTAAAGGTTTGTATATACTAATAGATTGGAAAACGGTTTTATAAACGAATTTGGTATTAAAATAGTATTGAAATCGTTTGAGGAAAGAGTTTTGATATTTACTACTAGTATAGAAAAACTTTATATATTTAAAGTGACAAAACACAAAGAAGATTGTAGAAACAATCAATCACTAAAATTCACACACGAAGATGTGAATAAATATCCAACGAAGCCGATAAAGAATCCATCGAAATGGATATTCAAAAATCCCTAAAAAGGAGTCATCAAAGTCATAATAATTGATAACAATCAATAGGAAACAACATGAATCGATTTAAGTTGGAAATTCAAGCAATAAGGCCAAGTAGGCAAAAATCATCTGGTCGGTCGGCCGACATACAGTGCTCGGTCGACCGAACCTTGTATTGAAAAACTCCTCGGCATCAGGTCGGTCGACCGAACCCCTGTAGTCGGTCGACCGGACCCTAAAACAGAAAGTGCTTATGCACTTGGCATCAGGTCAGTCGACCGGACCAGGGGGTCGGTCGGCCGAACCTGATGCTCCGCCTATTTATGCCCATGTATTGATATGAAACCTCCATCAATTCGCAACCGAACGAGCACGGACGCAAGGGAATTATGCCTGACGGCTACCCGGCTCTATTGGCTCCTCGATGCATCACCAAAAACACATTTGATCCTCAAAGCTATGATTTTTAAGGAATTGAACCCAAAACACCAAAAGTTAGGATTTTCACCAAATCAATCCAAACCAAGAGCTAATACACACGAATAAGTGTTAGGAATTCATATCTAACCTCCGAAGATAAGTATAAGCGTAGATGTGAGATAAAAAACTAACCTTTGAACCCAAATCAATGAAGAAGAAGCTTAAAAGCAAATGGAAATCAACCACACTTCAATCTCACACTAGAAGCTTGAATCTAAGCTTAAAAGAAGAACATTCCCTAAGTTAGGTTTAGGAAATTTCTGAAATTCAAAGAGAATAAGTTGGAGAAGAAGAAGAGAAGCTTACCAATGAGTTCTTCTTGAGTTTGGTGCTTGGAATTTGATTTGCAAGAGAAACTAGGGTTTTGGAGTTTTAATTTCCAATCTCTCCCACCATTAAAGCTAAGAAAACTGAAAAGAGAAAGAAGTGAGGGAGAATGGGGAGAGTGGTTCAGTTTTGGAGTATAAGTTAACATAGGGCTGAGCCCAAAAACCAAACCCGAAGTAAAAAGTAGCAAAAATCAACTTTCTCCAAACATATAGAAGCTTATACTCAAAAAGGCCGCAAACGGCATTTTAAACTCAATGGGAGTGGTCCCGAGTCCTAATTCGACCGTATGCAAAAAGTAGCTTTTCGGACTAAAATCCGACTAACGATAAAATATTTAAATAAAATATTTAAATATAAAATCGATAAATATGCGGGTTGTTACAGACTCCCCTCCTTAAAGAAATTGCATCCTCGCAATATTTAAGAAGAAGATATATATATAGTAACAACCATAAAAGCATATTCAACACAAAAGAAGTTTGAAATAAGAAGTTCACCTCAAAGAGCACGAGAAAGTAAGTCCGGATGTGTACGCTCGATGTACTCTCTAGATTCCCAAGAACAATCCTTAGGATTTGAAGACCATTGAACTTTAACAAGCGGAACATCTTTATTTCGAAGTCGTTTGACTTTCGAAGCAATGATACGAATCAGATGTTGCTCATAAGTTAAATTAGGCGAAACTTCAATCTCTTCCACAACACCGGGCTCAAGAATAGAATCGGAATCTCGAAGACATTTCCGAAGTTGAGAAACGTGAAACACGTCATGCATAGCAGAAAATTGAGCCGGTAATAAAAGGCGATAAGCCATGGAACCAATACGTTCGGTGATAGGAAATGGCCCAATATATCGAGGCGCTAGTTTTCCCGATCGACTGAAACGTACAACACCTTTCATAGGTGAAACACGAATGAACACAAGATCTCCCACAGAAAATTCTAATTTCCTTCTCCGGTTATCGGCATAGGATTTTTGTCTTCTCTAGGCTTCTTTCATCCTATGTCGAATAAGTTCAATTTTCTCTGTGGAATCACGAATAAAATCTGGTCCTAAAACCAGCTTCTCACCGGCCTCGAGCCAACAAGAAGGAGATCGGCATGGCCTTCCGTAGAGTGCCTCAAAAGGTGCCATACCAATACTAGATTGGAAGCTATTATTATAGGAAAATTAAACAAGTGAAATATGATCTTCCCAACTTCCACCAAAATCAAGCACACAAGAACGAAGAAGATCTTCAAGAGTTTGATTCACACGCTCGGTTTGTCCATCTGACTGAGGATGATAAGCGGTGCTAAAATTAAGCTTCGTTCCTAAAGCTTTTTGAAGACTCTTCCAAAATCCACTAGTAAACAATGGATCACGATCGCTAACAATAGAAGTAGGAACTCCATGCAATTTAACAATTTCTTTGATAAAGATTTTGGCCAAAAGGGGAACGGTTCGATTAGATCGAACAGTAATAAAATGGGCGGATTTAGTAAGTCTATCAACGATCACCCATAAGCTATCATGACCCGAACGAGAACGGGGAAGGCCATCTTTAAAATCCATGGAAATTTGATCCCACTTCCAAACTAGAATTTCTAAAGGTTGCAATAACCCACCGGGCATTTGATGTTCGGCCTTAACGAGTTGGCAAGTCACGCAACACTTAACAAAGTTAGCAATATCGAGTTTCATTCCCTCCCAATAATAAAGTCGCTTCATATCCGCGTACATTTTACTACTACCGGGGTGAATGGTGAATTTAGATCGATGAGAATCTTCCAAAATATCTTTACGAAGATCACTAATATTTGGCACGACAAGTCTACCAAATTTCCGAATGCCACCACGAGAATCGATATCAAAGTCTTTCAATCCTTCAATATCAATTTTATCCCTAATATTTTGGCCAAGAAGAGCCAATTCAGGATCTAACCCTTGAGCTTCAAGAATGCGGTCTAAAAGAGAAGGATGAGCCTCAAGGCTACATAAAGCAAGAGATGAACATAAATCGGGAACACGCTCTCGAATCTCACAAGTGGATAAGATCTCGAGATCGTTCCATTCGGATATCATCATAGAAACAACAGCTTGTTGTTTACGGCTAAGAGCATCGGCGACACGATTACCCTTACTGGGAGTATAAAGAATATCAAGATCATATGGTGCAAGAAATTCGAGCCAACGCTGTTGACGCAAATTAAGTTCCTTTTGAGAGAATAAATACTTCAAGGACTTATGATCGGTATAAAGAACAAATTTCTCTCCTAAAAGATAATGACGCCAAATACGAAGGGCGAAAACAATAGCCGCGAGCTCTAAATCATGAGTGGCATATCTAGTCTCAGCAGGCTTCAATTGCCTAGAAGCATAAGCAATAACAATAACACGTTCCCTTTGCATAAGAACGGCACCCAAACCAACGCGACTAGCATCGGTATAAACAACGAAATCTTGATTCCCCTCGGGGATAACGAGAATAGGAGCATCAGAAAGAAGTTCCTTTAGTTTCTGAAAAGAAGCTTCACATTTGTCCGACCAAATGTACTTAACACCTTTCTTCGTTAAGCCAGTGAGAGGCACGGCAATCTTAGAAAAGTCTTTGATAAAACGCCGGTAATAACCCGCCAATCCAAGAAAACTACGAATCTCCGTCACACTCTCCGGTCTCTTCAAATCTTGAATCGCTTCAATCTTTGAAGGATCCACAGAAATTCCGGATTCGGAAATAATATGACCGAGAAACTTCACACGAGATTGCCAAAAATGGCATTTAGAAAATTTTGCCTTTAATTGATTACTCCTAAGAGTTTCCAACACAATTCGAAGATGTTTTTCATGCTCCTCCTCGGTTTTAGAATACACAAGAATATCATCGATAATGATGAGAACAAACCGGTCGAGAAAGTCTTTGAAAACTCTATTCATAAGGTCAACGAAATAAGCCGGAGCATTCGTTAGACCAAATGGCATAACAAGCTATTCATAAGATCCATAACGAGTACGGAACGATGTCAAAGGAATGCTATCCTCTGCAATACGAAGCTGATGAAATCCAGTAGCTAAGTCTAATTGCGAAAAGACTCTAGCACCACTAAGTTGATCGAATAGATCATCAATCCGAGGTAAGGATATTTATTTTTGATAGTAAGATCATTAAGCTTGCGGTAGTCAACTCAAAGCCTAAGTGTACCATCGGATTTCTTCACAAAAATAGCCGAAGCTCCCCAAGGCGAGGAACTAGAGCGAATAAATTGCTTCGTCTCCAATTCAGATAATTGTTTACGCATCTCCTCATTTTCTTTATTGGACAAACGATAAGGAGGACGAGTGATAGGTTGAGCTCCAGGAATAAGATTAATTCTGAACTCAATTGCTCGCTTAGGTGGTAATCCTAAAACGGGCTCGAATATGTTGGAAAACTCACGAACGACGTGAATAAGAGAAATAATATCACCCTCATCATCATCATCGTCATCACGAGGATTTAAAGAATATAAAGATGTGACCAAGCTGGAAACTGAATCTTTAAGATTATTAGAAATCTGCTTAACAGATTGAGGATGTCGAAGATGAATAGTCAGCTCAGGACAGAGGATATGAGCTTCATAACGGTTAAGCCAATCCATTCCTAAAATCATTCCAAAGCCTAAATAACGCATGACATGCAAATCGGCTCGGAAAGAAAAATCACACAAAATAATCTCGACATCTTTACACAATAAACTAATTGTCACGGATCCACCAACCGGATTGGCAATTCTCAAAGAAGTCAATAAACACAAAACATCCAAAGAAAAAGTATCAACAAGTTCTTTTGATATAAAAGAATGCGACGCACCCGTATCAAAAAGAACTCGAATAGGATGATCACGAAATAAAATAATTCCATCCAGAATAGAATGAGAAATACCTTGGCCACGAGATGTGTTGCCCGGGGCTTAAGCAACATTAAGCTTTCCCTCCTTCTTGCCCTGAAGCTTGGGGCATGAAGATATAACATGACCGGGAACTTTGCAGTAGCGACAAGAGAGAGACCTAGGGCACTTGTTCGCATAATGGTCCTTCGAACCACAATTATAGCATTCCCCACGACCAAAGGAAGAAGTCTTTGCCACGGAGGTTGCTTGCTTCCCTTTCTTATTGGGATAAGGGCCTTTGAATTTGTTTGGCCTCTTCTGGTTGTTGAAGTCTGGTTTGGAACCCACCACTTCAACATCATTCTTCTTATCCGCCTCTTCAAGACGAAGAGCGATATCAACGAGTTGGTCGAAAGAAACTTCTAATTTTAGAAGTAATGGCTTCTTGAGACTTTTGTTTAAGCCATAGATGAACCTCTGGTTCTTCTTTAAAGGGGTGTTGATGTATTCAACCCCATATTTGGAAAGCGAATCGAAAGAGGCGACGTAATCAGTCACGGAGGACTCACCTTGAACAAGGTCTATAAATCGTCGAGCCAATGTCACTTTCTCAGCTTCTGGTACGAATTTCAACTCGAAGCGTCCCCGGAATTGCTCCCAGGTGGGATCCGCTTCATTAATCTCAGAAATAAGAAGCTCGTACCAGACCAATGCTCTTTCTCGGAGCATAGTAGAGGCCACCTGAACTCGGTGAAGGTCAATAAGATTCATGCGAGAAAAGATTCGATCGCGTGACCTTAGCCAAGCCTGCACTTCAATAACAGTTTCGGAACCTTTGAATGGCTCCCCACCCAAATTAGTGTAATCGCTACACAAGCATGCAAATCCCGACTTTGGGTGAGTAGGTTCCGGGTTAGCTCCAGCTGCTTGAGCATTTGTCACTAAATCAAGAAGCTGTTGAGCAGTCATAAAAACTCCATCCTGGGGCGGAGTGCTAGATGGCACGACTCTGGGGCGGCCAGGTCTAGACATTTCTCTTCCTTCAGAAAGAAAGAAGAAGAAGAAAAAGGTTATTCACCAAATTGAATATCAAGCAATCTTGATAGAAAAAACAAGGAATCATAAAAGAAAATAGGATAGAACGGTACGTAGGCCCGAATAAAATCCTAAAGCACGACTTCTAAGAAAGACTTAGGACGATGATCCTTGTTATAATATTCCATATTGTTCCGAAGTTTGGCTCTGATACCAAGCTGTGACGCCCCACCTCTATACCCACGCTAGACAAGAACATTACGGTGAATGCTGTCGACTAGCATGGAGAATAAGGCTGTTGAGGAGCGACCATCCGTGTAATTTCTTTGCGCGAGCACCGATATGTCAGATAATATAACATGCATTCTATTTCAAGAGGAAATCCGACATACCGACACAAACTCAAAGCTACTACACGGTGGCTATATAAATCCTTCGGAAAACAAATACAGAAATAAGCATAACACTAATCAGTCACAGACAATTCATATCACAAAGGCGGAATAAGATATGAATATTACACTAGAAAGTGTACATCAGAGTAGTGGTCCAAAGAGATCCACAATAACACAAAAGAATAGTTACATGAACTACACAAAAGAATAAGTATACATAATGGAGTCTATATCTCAAATGTATACAATAAAAACTACTAATCTAAGTAGTTAACCAAAAGTCAGAGAAATCAATCCCAAGAGAGAAGTCAAGCAGAAGCACCTGTAACGTCTCGGTCTGACCCGAGTATTATTTAATAAGAAAATAATAAACGGATCAGTCTAACTATAAATATCAAATAACATGATATAGAATAGGAGATATGACTAAACACATAATAATCACAATGCCAAGCTGTGATATATATATATATACTTAGTTGATAATCATCAAGAGATTAATCAATGTCACCAAATCTACACAAGAATCAAAGAAACGTCATACTCCTTATTTCGTTCACCATACCATAAATATTGACGATAATATCAATTTCAATCACAAAAGTCAATGACACACAAATTCCAGAAGACTACACAAGAAATCCAGAAATCACAAATGTCAATGACACACAAATTCACCAATGCACAAATATTGATAAAACTTGTCAATGGAAATCACGAAAATTGGGGACTAGGAATCTACACAAGAAATCCAGAAATCACAAAGGGGGGAAAAGGCCTATCACAAACGGGAGCATAAAGCTCACCAACACGTGTATCACAAACGGAACGCTAATTTCATCGTCGCTAACCATCACAAATTGAGCCGAAGCTCCACAAACGGCCCGAAGACCATGGGTTGCTACCCCATCACAAATTGAGTCGAAACTCCACAAAACGGGGTTTAGTCTCCCTCGCAGACAAAGAGACATCGCACATTGCTAGTCTAAATCACAAAGATGATCGTCATGATCAACGAGAAGTGTCAATTACACTAAGCTAGTAAATATATGAGTTTAGCTTCATGTCCCATAACCACTTGCTTAACTTAAATATTTACGAACAAACTGTAGATTTCCACTAGAAAATTGTCACAAGAGTTTCAATCGAACAAGTCCAAGAATAACCAACAAAGTGAATGCAAGCGTTTCATACCGCTTGTTTTACTAAGTCGTTTAATTAGATTTCTCATACGAGTGAGGTAAAGGTTTGTATATACTAATAGATTGGAAAACGGTTTTATAAACGAATTTGGTATTAAAATAGTATTGAAATCGTTTGAGGAAAGAGTTTTGATATTTACTACTAGTATAGAAAACCTTTATATATTTAAAGTGACAAAACACAAAGAAGATTGTAGAAACAATCAATCACTAAAATACACACACGAAGATGTGAATAAATATCCAACGAAACCGATAAAGAATCCATCGAAATGGATATTCAAAAATCCCTAAAAAGGAGTCATCAAAGTCATAATAATTGATAACAATCAATAGGAAACAACACGAATCGATTTAAGTTGAAAATTCAAGCAATAAGGCCAAGTAGGCAAAAATCATCAGGTCGGTCGGCCGACATACGGTGCTCGGTCGACCGAACCTTGTATTGAAAAACTCCTCGGCATCAGGTCGGTCGACCGAACCCCTATAGTCGGTCGACCAGACCCTAAAACAGAAAGTGCTTATGCACTTGGCATCAGGTCGGTCGACCAGACCAGGGGGTCGGTCGGCCGAACCTGATGCTCTGCCTATTTATGCCCATGTATCAATATGAAACCTCCATCAATTCGCAACCGAACGAGCACGGACGCAAGGGAATTATGCCTAACGGCTACCCGGCCCTATTGGCTCCTCGATGCATCACCAAAAACACATTTGATCCTCAATGCTATGATTTTTAAGGAATTGAACCCAAAACACCAAAAGTTAGGATTTTCACAAAATCAATCCAAACCAAGAGCTATTACACACGAATAAGTGTTAGGAATTCATACCTAACCTCCAAAGATAAATATAAGCATAGATGTGAGATAAAAATCTCACCTTTGAACCCAAATCAATGAAGAAGAAGCTTGAGAGAAAATGGAAATCAACCACACTTCAATCTCACACTAGAAGCTTGAATCTAAGCTTAAAAGAAGAACATTCCCTAAGTTAGGTTTATGAAATTTCTGAAATTCAAAGAGAATAAGTTGGAGAAGAAGAAGAGAAGCTTACCAATGGGTTCTTCTTTAGTTTAGAGCTTGGAATTTGATTTGCAAGAGAAACTAGGGTTTTGGAGTTTTAATTTCCAATCTCTCCCACCATTAAAGCTAAGAAAACTGAAAAGAGAAAGAAGTGAGGGAGAATGGGGAGAGTGGTTCAGTTTTGGAGTATAAGTTAACATAGGGCTGAGCCCAAAAACCAAACCCAAAGTAAAAAGTAGCAAAAATCAACTTTCTCCAAACATATCGAAGCTTATACTCAAAAAGGTCGCAAACGGCATTTTAAACTCAATCGGAGTGGTCCCGAGTCCTAATTCGACCGTATGCAAAAAGTAGCTTTTCGGACTAAAATCCGACTAACGATAAAATATTTAAATAAAATATTTAAATATAAAATCGATAAATATGCGGGTTGTTACACGAGCGAATTGAAAAGACAAAACACTCGAGTCAGAACTAAAAGATCTTATGTGAGTTAAATTAACAGAAATAAATATGAGTACAATAACTTAAGAGATGCTCGGGATTTACATCTCCTAAGGATCCGTTAAACTATTTACTATGTAGTATAATGCGCTATTATAATAGTGTCTATTTGTAAAATAAACTTACTTTTAAATAGCGTTACGGCTTTACATTTTCCACCTTAACACATTTATATATTCCCATAGTCTATACAGTACCGTAATCTCCCCGTACTGGGCGTCATCAGAGGGCACTCCATAGGTATGGTACAAAACCAAAATCGTATAAGGCGCGCTAGGGTAGGTGACACAGCACAACTAGGCAATGCCAGGGTAGATATACAAATTACGCTTCCGGGTCGGTGGTAACGCATAGCCGCATCTACCGCCCACCTCGAGCCACACCCCCAAATCAAAGAAATCAAAAGTGGCCACCGAATCAATCCAAGAGTCAAAGTATAATATCAAAGGGATGTGTCCGATCAAAGGTGCTACCTTATTAACCCGTCGATCGCTCCTGTTTTAGCCACCTTACGCCAACTCACGGGAGTTGGGTCCACATATTTACCTTACAGGCAACGCCGCCACCAACCTACTTCATTCTGGAATCTCCACCGCGTACACGGTTAGTCAAAGTGGTTTTCGGTATCGACAGAGAGTGTGTCCATATCCGATCCCGGTCTCTTTGCCAACCAATCGTTATTATAACACCGCGATTATTTAAAATAATTATACTTTAAAACCATAATAAAATATCCATTTCAAAACCATATAAATATGATATCATTTCCTTTTAAAACCCGAATTAATACGATATCATTTTTTTTCCGATATATATTCCTTCCAAAATCATAGGGTTTCCAAAGTAAAATATTTAGAAATCAAACTCTTGAACATAATATTTCCAAATTATACTACCTTAAAAAACATAGCTTTGAAACAAATTTCCATCTCTTAAATGGTTAAATATTAAACTACTTTTATAAAACAAAATAGCTTCTTTAGATTTCACAAATCAATTTCAAATATCGATTTACACTTCCAAATACCATTTCAATTCTTATGTTTCAAGGCTTTACATATTTCACCATTTCAAAAACAACTCATTTGACAAATCCATATGTATCAAATTCAATTACTTCTTATCTAGACTTGAAATGTTTGCTTAGTGAATTCAATATAATTTAAGAAAACCTTTAACTTCATATAACTGGACCATCTTTCAATTTATTTTATGTATTCATTTAATCAACCTGATATTCATTAAAATCACTTTACACAAAAATCAAGTTATAAAAATCATATCCTTTAAAAATTCTAATTTTTATTAAATTTCAATTTAACAGAATATTCATCTTCCAAGTCTATTCTCATTTAAGTCATAAAAATCCAGAAATTAAATTTTAAATAAATGTTTAATCTTATTTGATCTTAAAATCAAACTTTATTTAAACTTCAAATCAAATTTATACAAAGCTTAAAAACCGGAAATTACTATATATATATATATATAATCGCCTTTATCAATAACCAAATCAATATCTCATAAACCATATATATATAACTTTACAAAACCATAGAAGAACATTTCCAAAAATAATTATATATATATTTACCGCGGTGCCTGTATAAAATTTTCTATCCTATGGTCAAGTGATACGGATGTTTGTCATTTCAATCCGCAATTTAAAATAAAAAATTTGCGGTTGTATATCATTTCAAACCACAATCCCGAATGAAATGAAAAATGCATGATAACTTGCAGTTTAATGATATAAAATAAAACATCCATTCATCATTCATCATCCATCATCCAAATCACAATCATCATCCAATAATAAATCAATATCAATATATATCTGATAATATATAACAGGTAATAACTGGCAGTTATATTCAAAAATGAATTTAACAACTATTAAACTAACAGTTTATATGCAAATAAATAACTATAACTGTCAATTTATACGCAGTAATAAAATTTATGAACAGTTAAATTAAATAAATGCGATTTAACAGAGATAAGGAATAAAACATGTCAAATAGTCATAAATTTTTTTTACTCATATCAAAAATCAATTTAACAAACATAAGAAATTTTAGAAATTGTAAGTGGGATAAAACACTCACCTTTTGAATTTAAATCGAATTTAAATCCGATTTAAACCCAAAAATTTGATGGTCTCCAAATCTATCCAAACAAGCGTCAATGCGTCTGGAATTTTATTACGATCCTAACAAAAAAAATCTCGCGTAAATCGAAGGTCGTATGCGAAAGATATTAAGGTTTGAACATTGAAATTTAAAATTAAACTAAATAAAATAAAAAAACAAGGTCAACTTGCCACGTCATCCACTACTAGCATGCAACAGTGAAACGCGTCTTCCTTTACGCTGTTCACCGAACCCATCTCAGCAACCATTGACCGCCTCTTACTCCTTCCTTCGACCACCTTAGTCGACGCCACCGCCACCACTCGACTCGCCTTGGCCGCGCGTACCCACGCCCCAAAGATCTCCTCGTCCGGTCCCCTATTTCACCGCCGTCGTCGCTTCCAATATTAGGGTTTTCGAACCCTAATTGACAAATTCCCAGTGCCACGGTCATCAATAGCAGCTGCGACCACCACCAACGACCCCCAATGCCGAGATCTACAAAACCCATGTCTTGATTTCGTCAATCACTGCTTCGTTTGAAAACCCCCAATTGAGCTTTAACCGTGATTTCCGGATGATTCGAGCATCGTATACAGAAACGAACACCACCAGTAGATTTGTGTCGATGAAATCTACACCATATAATTTTTTGAGATTTTTCTCCTGAGATGTTTGAATTTTATTTGAATTTTGAATAAAATTGGATCTGAAATTTGCATCCATTGAGGAAGAGAAAAAAATTGAAGAAAATGAAGGTACAGCAAATGATAGAAGATGGAGGCTAGGGTTTATAATCGTCTATTTATAGATAGATCGCAAAAGAATAGGTGTGCACGAATTTTAACGTGCAAACGGAAGTGGTCCCAAAAGATAAATAATATTAATTACACGTTACAGATTTAGAAAATAAATAAATTCCTTATCATTTACATTTTATTTTAAACGTATTTACAAATGTAAATCTAGACGTTTCATTTACGTTTCAAAATAAATCCACAATTTTATTAATTTCCAAATTGATCTAAACAAATTTAGATGTAAATTAAAAGCTGATAAGTCTATCCATTGCAGTGTTAATTTCTCCACTTTCGTATATTTAGAAATTATAAATTAAATTTTCAAAAACCTATTTTTTTTAAAAAACATTTATATTCTCATCTTTTACCAATAATAAGGATGCACTAAATTTGTTCATGGTTTCACCTTATTATCCTCAAATTCCATTTTAATTTGCAATAATTACAATTGTTGAATTTTGATACTTTAATTAAATTTATACATCTTGCTTTCTATACTATAAATCAACCAGTGGTCCTATTTTATATGGAATTAGCAAAATTTCATCTTATAAAATTAACCTCCTTTAATTAAAAAACAAAATCTACGCTAACTGCACAATTCAAGTCAATTAATTGTAATTGATTTCCCATAAATTGTTATAAATAAAATTTGAAATCTTCATAACTTCGTTTATTGATTTACAATCTTACTATTAAATAAATTGACATTTAGCATTGAATTATGTTACATTCCATAAATGAATTTATAAATTTATTTCAAATTAACGTACTACTTGATTTCCTTAGAATATAAGTTATTCTATTAGTCAGTCATCTTTTTTTAAAAAATCATTAATTAAGGTCCCAATTAGGTTAATTTATCTGGATTTCATTCCTTTAATACATCATTTGTAACATTCCTGAAATTTATCAAGTTTAATTTGGCAATTAAATTTATTTTTGAAAATAAATTGTGCAGTAATTAGAGATTTCTAGAATAAATGAATAATTTTTGATTATAAATAGAAATTTAATTAGAAATTTAAGTGTAACTATCTTACAAACAAATATTGGATTTAGGAAAAATAAGATGTATAGTTATATAAATGAATTATAAATAGGAATTTGAGATTTATAAGATTTTAAAATAAAATGCATTAAAAATAAAGTAGAATTTAAAAACTTTAAAAAGCTATTTAAAGAATTTGATTCAAATATCTTCAAATTACATACTCATTTATTAAACTTGATAAAAAAAGATTTAAAATACGTCTTCTTTTGAAGTTAGAAATAGTTGTATATTCACAAAATATAAAATGTAAAAATGTTTACAAATGTTAAAAATATGAAGTTATAAATAGTACAAATTTTTCTCACATTAATAAAAAAAAAGAACAATTCTTTTAAACATGAGGATATTGCATATATGTACATACAAACCAATATAACATACTTTAAGGTCTTATACATACATATATACAAAATGACATCATTACTTTTTTTTTAAATATTGAAATTTAAAATTACAAGAAACTATACATCTCCCTCTAAGTAATCATATCACATCTTGGAAAATCTAAATGAAATAGTAGAAAAGAGATTTGCTTCACACATTTCAACATCATAAAGTTGAACCTGTTTCAGTCCATATTCATCAAGCTCATCTTGTCTCAGTTCGAAATGGAAAGCACAGTTTAAATAAATAAATAAAGAAAAGAAAAAAAAACACCTCAAACTCAAAAGCTTCAAGAGCAACAGATCTGAAAGCAAACTAAAGAGAAGTCTCAAGCCAAAGATTTAAATCAAAGTCTGGGTATTCAGACAGCAACTAGGCAACTCAAAAACATCAAGGCAAGTAAAGTTTTCTAAAAAAAAAAATTTATTAAAATTGAGTTTGTTAAACATTAAGGAAACAAGGATTTTAACCACTGAAACCATCAATTATTTCCAGCAAAGTTTAAAAAAACAAATCAAATGCAAAGGTTCAACTCAATGTGAATATCAAGTATCAGATCAAAGATAAAGGTTTTCAAAATCAAAATGCTCAGTTTCAAAGCCACTGATCAAAAGTTCAAATCCAAGTTCGATTCCAGGCTCTGCTTTTAAACCATTCACGGTGAGCAATCCTTCATCCTCTTTATCTGATGCATATATAAAACTCTGTTGTTAATTGCTTCTCTGTTTTCATGCTTGTGAGCAAACTTTCTTACTTCTGCCTCTGTCTTTAATATCATGATCTTTGAATTATGCTATGAATGGTGAGGTGCATGTTGGTTTTATTTATGGGTGGTTGATATTTGTAGGTTTGTCTGGGAACAAAAAAGCCCGGCCTGTGTTCATTCCAGGCTCTGGAAAAAAAATTGGTTTAAAAATTTAAATTATCAGAACTCAAAAACATTATTTTTGTTTTTGTTTGTTGGTTGAAAGAGTTCATATGAGGATAACATCATCATAGAATTATAAATATATAAAATCTACAAGGAGGTTACTGGAAAACTAAAATTACTGTTAAATTACACATCCCTGTTTATATAACCTGTTCAACATTCCATATCTCTTTAGATAATGGTATTTACTTCGTGATGACTGAAAGGAAGTTGTTCACAATAATATAAAGTTAGTTAAAAAAAAATGGTATCGAAATCAAGGAAATATTTTCGAAAGTAATAAATTGCAGGAGATCAACATACTTATCAGTTAATTCGAATATGTCAATTTTGAAATCTGATTATACAGTCACATTTGGATTACAAAATGCTGAATTTAGGTGAAAATATCACAATTTTTAAGTTGACAAATCTTGAGCATAAGGGAGATGAACGAGAAAGGAAAAATGGTCGAGTTCCAGCGACCTACGTCGAGTTAAGGATTGAAATTTAGAGGGAAGGTAGCTAGAACGTAGGGAAGCATGGGAAAAATGCTTCTAGATTTTTCTGGGAATCGTAGGTGGTGCAAGAGAACGATGTAGGGTTTAAAACCCATATTTACTCACGGTCGGAAACGCGATTGTCGCGACGTCATCGAGAGGCGTCAGGGGATCGGACCAAAGGGAATAGCTTCGTGGATGGTCGGAGATCACGTGGTCGAGGTGGCGCATCGTCTGGTGGTCAGGGGCGTGAGTTCGAGGAGGGTTTTGGCCATGGTATTGGTTCCAGTTTTCGACTGTGAACCTCGATTTTGATTGGGGACGTGAGCTTGCGTTCTGATGGTTGAGTTGGGTTGCTGCATCGATTGCTGATGTGCCAGCGAGATGATTGGAGGCCGGAGGTGGCTTTGGTGGTGGTGCACGTGCACATGGAGGAGTAGGTGTCAGTCGCGATGAGTTGGGGAAGAAAGGAATTCAAACTCGAAGCGTGTCTCGGGGGAGATGGTGTTCTGACTCGAGCATGAGTCCGGGGAATTTTGGGAGCATATCGGGTTAACACTTAGAAAACAAATTGAGTAAAAAAAAATTTAAGCATACGGGTTGTTTTGGTGGGAAACTCGAAGTAGATGGTGATATTGCTCGGGGAAGTATCGATGTGGCTCGGGTCTGTTGGTTTCACTATAAAACAGTTTTGAACTTTTAGAATAAATCAATTTTTTACATAATAATTTTCTTAAAAACCACTTCCTTTCAAAATAACAAATTCTTGTTTAACCTTGGGATTAACTAATGGTTTTAAATAAGTTTACTTTAAGATAATAAACTTAATGAAGGTGATTAAGAATGAATAATTAATGTTTTAAAGATTTATAATCAAGTATTTAAAGGCTAATGAATTAAATAAAATCATTAGTGTGATAAATTAATAAAGGTAATTAATTTGAAAATAATTAATCAGTAAAAAAAAAAAAATGAAAGAGAATTGTTTTCAAAAACTTTGGTTAAGTAAGAGATGTTTTATCTTAAAGATAATAGAATTGAATGATTAGTATTGATTAAGTTAATTAATCAGGTATTTAATGAATGGTTAAATAAAAATAATAATTACTTAGTGAAAGTAATTTAGAGTAGAGATTAAAGATTTAAGATTTGATAATCAAATATTAAAGGTTAATTACTTCAAGAGTAATTCATTAATGTGGTTAACTAATTAAGGTAATTAAATCAAGAATAATTAATTAAGGTTAATTAACTTAAACGATTAAGAAATCATTATAAATTAAGGAGTAATTAATTTTGTAATCAATTAAGGAATAATTAATAAAGGTGATTAAGATTTAAATTAACTACAATTAAGGGTCAATTAATTAAGATAATTAATTAAAGAAATGATTAATTATGAAGGTGATTAAAACTTAATCAACTGAAGTTCATGATAGTTAATCATTGATTAAAGATTACTAATGAAAGTAATTATGTAGGTAATAAATTTAAAACCACCCCATTTATTCATCTTAATTGTAGATGTTTGATTGCTATTGAATGCTTTATGATGGATTGTTACATTTGTTATGTGATGTGATGTTATGTAATGTTTTATGCTAAGCTGTTAGATCTGTGATGTATATATTGTTATATGAATATGCAAACCCTTGACCCGTAGAACGACATTTGAATTTCGATGCGACAGGGAGTCGGATTCCAATTGGTTATCCGAAACCCACATCGAATCACATTAGTGAATCTTTGTGATTGGTAAATTCATCTTATCTATGAATCTGTGAATAAAGATAAGCGTTATGGGTTATATCGCTTATCGATATGATTGAATCTGTGATGATGATGTTGTGCACTATTGTGTTGAACCCCTGGACCACACTACACACACACAAATATGGATTGCACGTGGAAATGGGTTAAGTCATGGATTTTTCAAATAATCTTAAAATTGAATTTTTGAATCCAAGATAGTTTTGGAATTAGAATTGAAAAAGCTTTTGAAAAATGTATTTCAAAAATAAAAGTTATTTTAAATAACTAGATTGAGTTTTGAAATTTAAATAATTTGATTTAAATTTGAATTCAATATTTGAAATTGAATTCTATGATTTGGGAACTAGAGTTTATAAAGGTTATCCAACTTGTAAATATGTTTATATGGGTTTTTAAACCATTTTTAAAAGTGTTGGTTTGGGAATTTAAATTTAACCCAAGATTTAACTTGTATAAATGAAATCGGATTTTTCCAAAACGAAAAAAAACTATTTGTTTTCAAATAATAAAAGCTTTCACATAAGAAATGAACTTCCAATTCGTGGTAAAAGGGATTCAAGTTTGAAATGAAAATAATTTTCCAAGTTATGAATAAAATTTTGAAAATGAGTTTGAAAGCTATAAATTAAATCTTTGATTTAAAGATTTCATTGAGTTAATCCAAATTGAAATGGAAATTGTTTTGAAATCTATGAATAGATCTTTGTGAAACTGAGTGAACTTTGTGGAATAAATCTTTTTGTTTAAAGATTTAAAATGGTAATTTGTTTAACTATTTGAAAGAAAATCTTTGGATTTTTAAGTTGTGACTTAACCGAAATCCCATATCCATATGTTTTTAAATATGGCGCTTACTATTCGGTTTAGCCGGGAGAGGACCTTGTGTCATATAGCTCATTCCGAATAGTGATACGACGTTATGGATTGCATTTGAAGACCGGTGTTGAAGACCGGGTGTCTTCGAGAACGTTAGGATAACCTATCGATTGTCTCTGCACCGAGTAGCTACGGTATAGAGATTCCCTAAGTGATGGGAAGTCCGATCGGGATTGTGGATACCCGGATTTGCATGGGCTTCTTCGGAAGTGCCTTCGGTTCTGTTCGAACCCGGAACAGACTTGTATGGTTGTATGTCCGACATTACACTTTGAGATATTAAACTGATTTCTATCAAATACATTTCTGCTTGGTGGCGGAGAATTTATTCTCTTAGCTTAACACCCTTCTCTGAGACGTACGAGCTCAGAGGTTATGTAGTTGATATTTATCGGTGATGTATTCCCAATTTGGTAATGTGACATGCTGAGTGCTGCTGTGTGATGATGATCATTTGTTGATCATTTGTGATCAAAGCATGGCTTTTGTATAAAGCGTAGCTTTGTGGACGAGACTGCGTCAGGACCTCACACCCCGGAAATGGTCGAAACAGGAAAGATGCGGCAAGGTTATGAGGGTCGCGCCCTTTAGGGTTTGTCATTCCCTTCTGGTAAAGGGTGGCATCATGGTATGGAGCCCAGATGCTTACTCATGTGGATACTGGAGATCTATTACTTTGTGATTGCTTTGTGGTTGTTGGATTAGAGGTACCTCGGATAAAGGTCCCAAAGGACCGGGGGATGGCACGCTCGTGTAGTAGTTACCTAGTTACAGAGGTAACCCGGCCTTGTGTTGGCAGAGATCTAACCGTAACGTTAGTTTCTCGGGACGTCCCGCCAGAGGCGATCCCATGTGGCAGTAGGAAGTTCCTTAGCCTGACCATTTGTTGGAAATCCATTCTTCAAATACGAGCCTTGTACAGTTTTAGTTGTAGAACCTGCCATTTAACATGGCAGCTATAGTAGGCATAGCATCATGGTACCTATGCTGGCTAGGATTTATATTATACTTTCGAAAGATTTTCCATTATGCACTAGTAATAATATCAAAGAAAATTTTCTCGTATTAAGCATATTTGACTATCATAAGGAGAAATCTCCTCCAAGTCTGCGTTTTCATTGTGTGTGTGGCGGGAGGCCTTATGGTAGTTTCATTTTCTAAAAAGCATTGCGGATTTCAAATTTAAATTCTTTGCTTGTTTTAAAAGACCAATTGCTTTTGTTTGCTCATACCGGTCTCATGACTGACCAGGAGTTTATTGTTCCTTTCCTAAACTCTGGGTGCCCACTATTTTCCCACACGGGCAGTCTAGACTTGGGTTTTTCAGATAATCAATAGTAGGTGTAGATTCAATAGCTTTCAGCCTAGGATTTGGCAATCCTTTGCGGATGAGACTTGCTTATCTTTGTGCATTGTGATTGGGAGTTCGAGCTATTGCTGGATTGGTGCTTTGGAGATGGAGTTGCAGTTCTGGAGTTCTTTCTTGAAGACTATATTGGAGATTTTTGTTCCGCTGTTAGTGTTATCTTTTCTTCCCGCTGCTATTTCTTGTATCTCTGATGTATCTTAATATTCATTGTATCATTCTGTTGTATCAGATATTGTATCATGTTGTATATTGATATATGCTATTCTTTTCTTCCGCTGTGTTGTACTTGATGTGTTATAAGCTCCGGCACGACTCGAATTTCGACGTTTGGATCTACGGCATTCAGGTACAAGTGGAGTACGGATGTCGATTTTCGAACGCTGAAATCAGGATCGTGACATTTTGGTATCAGAGCCGAGGGTTAATACTTTAGCTCAGGAGTATAACACATTAAGTAACTCATTAGAGATAGGGTGAAGTATACCCTAGAATGAGCATATCCCTAAGATATCCGTTCGAATGCCTCAGTAAATTCTCTTACTATCCACTGATAGTAAGTATGAGTGCGAGAAGAGGACGAGATAGGGGACAGGGAAGTACCACTACAAATGGTCAATGCCCTGCAATAGCGGAATAACCTTTCTCTATCAATCTCCTTTGATTCGATTTCGAATTCTTTTGGTTGCTTCGTGACAGCTCCAGAAGGAAGTTTCGGTGTGATGGTGGCCTTACGAATCGTTGTAGAAAATCGTTGCTTCGTATCTTCATCCGTTTCTTACTAGCTTTCCGATCTAAACTCTAATGGATTTGAAATTGAAAATATTAAATAAATTGAAAATTTTAAATTACGTAAATTGGTTAACTAATATGAAGCTAAATTTGAATTGTATCAATTAAACGATATCGATTAAAACCAAATTTGAAATTCTATTGTAATTTCTTGTGTAAACTGAAGTCCGAAGAGGGACAAGTCATATATACTTTGGGGTATTCCGACCCGAATTTGGAATCCATATTTAGTGTTTGAGAAACTGTAGAAGATTAAATCCATCTATATATTCTCTGGGATCCGATATATTCTACGAACGATTAGTTATCCCTTCGAACTAATCAATGCTCTTGCATACTCGTAGACCGATGGACCCGAATATCTTGTGTGATTGTTGTATGAGTTTGTTCTCATATTGTTGATATTCTGATTCGGTAAACCGAATGCAGAATAAATATTCCGATCTGATTTGACCAATCGTTTCTTTATCTATCATCTATTCTTTCTCGTCTCTCTTGCAAATTTCGAGGACGAAATTTTTTTTAAGGGGGGAAATCTGTAACATTCCTGAAATTTATCAAGTTTAATTTGGCAACTAAATTTATTTTTGAAATAAATTGTGCAGTAATTAGAGATTTCTAGAATAAATGAATAATTTTTGATTATAAATAAAAATTTAATTAGAAATTTAAGTGTAACTATCTTACAAACAAATATTGGATTTAGGAAAAATAGGATGTATAGTTATATAAATGAATTATAAATAGGAATTTGAGATTTATAAGATTTTAAAATAAAATGCATTAAAAATAAAGTAGAATTTAAAAACTTTAAAAAGATATTTAAAGAATTTGATTCAAATATCTACAAATTACATACTCATTTATTAAACTTGATAAAAAAAGATTTAAAATACATCTTCTTTTGAAATTAGAAATAGTTGTATACTCAGAAAATATAAAATGTAAAAATGTTTACAAATGTTAAAAATATGAAGTTATAAATAGTACAAATTTTTCTCACATTAATAAAAAAAAAGAACAATTCTTTTAAACATGAGGATATTGCATATATGTACATACAAACCAATATAACATACTTTAAGGTCTTATACATACATATATACAAAATGACAACATTACTTTTTTTTTTAAATATTGAAATTTAAAATTACAAGAAACTATACATCTCCCCCTAAGTAATCATATCACATCTTGGAAAATCTAAATGAAATAGTAGAAAAGAGATTTGCCTCACACATTTCAACATCATAAAGCTGAACCAATTTCAGTCCATATTCATCAAGCTCATCTTGTCTCAGTTCGAAATGGAAAGCACGGTTTAAATAAATAAATAAAGAAAAGAAAAAAAAAACACCTCAAACTCAAAAGCTTCTAGAGCAACAGATCTGAAAGCAAACTAAAGAGAAGTCTCAAGCCAAAGATTTAAATCAAAGTCTGGGGATTTAGACAGCAACTAGGCAACTCGAAAACATCAAGGCAAGTAAAGTTTTCTAAAAAAAAATATATATTAAAATTGAGTTTGTTAAACATTAAGGAAACAAGGATTTTAACCACTGAAACCATCAATTATTTCCAGCAAAGTTTAAAAAACAAATCAAATGCAAAGGTTCAACTCAATGTGAATATCAAGTATCAGATCAAAGATAAAGGTTTTCAAAATCAAAATGCTCAGTTTCAAAGCCACTGATCAAAAGTTCAAATCCAAGTTCGAATCCAGGCTCTGCTTTTAAACCATTCACGGTGAGCAATCCTTCATCCTCTTTATCTGATGCATATATAAAACTCTGTTGTTAATTGCTTCTCTGTTTTCATGCTTGTGAGCAAACTTTCTTACTTCTGCTTGTGTCTTTAATATCGTGATCTTTGAATTATGCTATGAATGGTGAGGTGCATGTTGGTTTTATTTATGGGTGGTTGATATTTGTAGGTTTGTCTGGGAACAAACAAGCCCGGCCTGTGTTCATTCCAGGCTCTGGAAAAAAAAATTGGTTTGAAAATTTAAATTATCAGAACTGAAAAACATTATTTTTGTTTTTGTTTGTTGGTTGAAAGAGTTCATATGAGGAAAACATCATCATAGAATTATAAATATATAAAATCTACAAGGAGGTTACTGGAAAACTAAAATTACTGTTAAATTACACATCCCTGTTTATATAACCTGTTCAACATTCCATACCTCTTTAGATAATGGTATTTACTTCGTGATGACTGAAAGGAAGTTGTTCACAATAATATAAAGTTAGTTAAAAAAAAAAAAATTGGTATCGAAATCATGGAAATATTTTCGAAAGTAATAAATTGCAGGAGATCAACATACTTATCAGTTAATTCGAATATGTCAATTTTGAAATCTGATTATACAGTCACATTTGGATTACAAAATGGTGAATTTAGGTGAAAATATCACAATTTTTAAGTTGATAAATCTCGAGCATAAGGGAGATGAACGAGAAAGGAAAAATGGTCGAGTTCCAGCGACCTACGTCGAGTTAAGGATTGAAATTTAGAGGGAAGGTAGCTGGAACGTAGGGGAGCATGGGAAAAATGCTTCCAGATTTTTCTGGGAATCGTAGGTGGTGCAAGAGAACGATGTAGGGTTTAAAACCCATATTTACTCACGGTCGGAAACGCGATTGTCGCGACGTCATCGAGAGGCGTCAGGGGATCAGACCAAAGGGAATAGCTTCGTGGATGGTCGGAGATCATGTGGTCGAGGTGGCGCATCGTCTGGTGGTCAGGGGCGTGAGTTCGAAGAGGGTTTTGGCCATGGTATTGGCTCCAGTTTTCGAATAGTGAACCTCAATTTTGATTGGGGACGTGAGCTTGCGTCCTGGTGGTTGAGTTGGGTTGCTGCATCGATTGCTGATGTGCCAGCGAGATGATTGGAGGTCGGAGGTGGCTTTGGTGGTGGTGCACGTGCACATGGAGGAGTAGGTGTCAGTCGCGATGAGTTGGGGAAGAAAGGAATTCGAACTTGAAACGTGTCTCGGGGGAGATGGTGTTCTGACTCGAGCATGAGTCCGGGGAATTTTGGGAGCATATCGGGTTAACACTTAGAAAACAAATTGAGTAAAAAAAATTTAAGCATACGGGTTGTTTTGGTGGGAAACTCGAAGCAGATGGTGATATTGCTCGGGGAAGTATCGATGTTGGCTCGGGTCTGTTGGTTTCACTATAAAACAGTTTTGAACTTTTAGAATAAATCAAATTATTACTTCATAATTTTCTTAAAAACCACTTCCTTTCAAAATAACAAATTCTCATTTAACCTTGGGATTAACTAATGGTTTTAAATAAGTTTACTTTAAGATAATAAACTTAATGAAGGTGATTAAGAATGAATAATTAATGTTTTAAAGATTTATAATCAAGTATTTAAAGGATAATGAATTAAATAAAATCATTAGTGTGATAAATTAATAAAGGTAATTAATTTGAAAATAATTAATCAGTAAAAAAAAATTGAAAGCTAATTGTTTTCAAAAGCTTTGGTTAAGTAAGAGATGTTTTATCTTAAAGATAAATAGAATTGAATGATTAGTATTCATTAAGTTAATTAATCAGGTATTTAATGAATGGTTAAATAAAAATAATAATTACTTAGTGAAAGTAATTTAGAGTAGAGATTAAAGATTTAAGATTTGATAATCAAATATTAAAGGTTAATTACTTCAAGAGTAATTCATTAATGTGGTTAACTAATTAAGGTAATTAAATCAAGAATAATTAATTAAGGTTAATTAACTTAAATGATTAAGAAATCATTATAAATTAAGGAGTAATTAATTTTGTAATCAATTAAGGAATAATTAATAAAGGTGATTAAGATTTAAATTAATTACAATTAAGGGTCAATTAATGAAGATAATTAATTAAAGAAATGATTAATTATGAAGGTGATTAAAACTTGATCAACTGAAGTTCATGATAGTTAATCATTGATTAAAGATTACTAATGAAAGTAATTATGTAGGTAATAAATTTAAAACCACCCCATTTATTCATCTTAATTGTAGATGTTTGATTGCTATTGAATGCTTTGTGATGGATTGTTACATTTGTTATGTGATGTGATGTTATGTAATGTTTTATGCTAAGCTGTTAGATCTGTGATGTATATATTGTTATATGAATATGCAAACCCTTGACCCGTAGAACGACATTTGAATTTCGATGCGACAGGGAGTCGGATTCCAATTGGTTATCCGAAACCCACATCGAATCACATTAGTGAATCTTTGTGATTGATAAATTCATCTTATCTATGAATCTGTGAATAAAGATAAGCGTTATGGGTTATATCGCTTACCGATATGATTGAATCTGTGATGATGATGTTGTGCACTATTGTGTTGAACCCCTGGACCACACTACACACACACAAATATGGATTGCACGTGGAAATGGGTTAAGTCACGGATTTTTGAAATAATCTTAAAATTGAATTTTTGAATCCAAGATAGTTTTGGAATTAGAATTGAAAAAGCTTTTGAAAAATGTATTTCAAAAATAAAAGTTATTTTAAATAACTAGATTGAGTTTTGAAATTTAAATAATTTGATTTAAATTTGAATTCAATATTTGAAATTGAATTCTATGATTTGGGAACTAGAGTTTATAAAGGTTATCCAACTTGTAAATATGTTTATATGGGTTTTTAAACCATTTTTAAAAGTGTTGGTTTGGGAATTTAAATTTAACCCAAGATTTAACTTGTATAAATGAAATCGGATTTTTCCAAAACGAAAAAAAACTATTTGTTTTCAAATAATAAAAGCTTTCACATAAGAAATGAACTTCCAATTCGTGGTAAAAGGGATTCAAGTTTGAAATGAAAATAATTTTCCAAGTTATGAATAAAATTTTGAAAATGAGTTTGAAAGCTATAAATTAAATCTTTGATTTAAAGATTTCATTGAGTTAATCCAAATTGAAATGGAAATTGTTTTGAAATCTATGAATAGATCTTTGTGAAACTGAGTGAACTTTGTGGAATAAATCTTTTTGTTTAAAGATTTAAAATGGTAATTTGTTTAACCATTTGAAAGAAAATCTTTGGATTTTTAAGTTGTGACTTAACCGAAATCCCATATCCATATGTTTTTAAATATGGCGCTTACTATTCGGTTTAGCCGGGAGAGGACCTTGTGTCATATAGCCCATTCCGAATAGTGATACGACGTTATGGATTGCATTTGAAGACCGGTGTTGAAGACCGGGTGTCTTCGAGAACGTTAGGATAACCTATCGATTGTCTCTGCACCGAGTAGCTACGGTATAGAGATTCCCTAAGTGATGGGAAGTCCGATCGGGATTGTGGATACCCGGATTTGCATGGGCTTCTTCGGAAGTGCCTTCGGTTCTGTTCGAACCCGGAACAGACTTGTATGGTTGTATGTCCGACATTACACTTTGAGATATTAAACTGATTTCTAGCAAATACATTTCTGCTTGGTGGCGGAGAATTTATTCTCTTAGCTTAACACCCTTCTCTGAGACGTACGAGCTTAGAGGTTATGTAGTTGATATTTATCAGTGATGTATTCCCAATTTGGTAATGTGACATGCTGAGTGCTGCTGTGTGATGATGATCATTTGTTGATCATTTGTGATCAAAGCATGGCTTTTGTATAAAGCGTAGCTTTGTGGACGAGACTGCATCAGGACCTCACACCCCGGAAATGGTCGAAACAGGAAAGATGCGGCAAGGTTATGAGGGTCGCGCCCTTTAGGGTTTGTCATTCCCTTCTGGTAGAGGGTGGTATCATGGTATGGAGCCCAGATGCTTACTCATGTGGATACTGCAGATCTATTACTTTGTGATTGCTTTGAGGTTGTTGGATTAGAGGTACCTCGGATAAAGGTCCCAAAGGACCGGGGGATGGCACGCTTGTGTAGTAGTTCCCTAGTTACTGAGGTAACCCGGCCTTGTGTTGGCAGAGATCTGACCATAACGTTAGTTTCTCGGGACGTCCCGCCAGAGGCGATCCCATGTGGCAGTAGGAAGTTCCTTAGCCTGACCATTTGTTGGAAATCCATTCTTCAAATACGAGCCTTGTACGGTTTTAGTTGTAGAACCTGCCATTTAACATGGCAGCTATAGTAGGCATAGCATCATGGTACCTATGCTGGCTAGGATTTATATTATGCTTTCGAAAGATTTTCCACTATGCACTAGTAATAATATCAAAGAAAATTTTCTCGTATTAAGCATATTTGACTATCATAAGGAGAAATCTCCTCCAAGTCTGCGTTTGCATTGTGTGTGTGGCGGGAGGCCTTATGGTAGTTTCATTTTCTAAAAAGCATTGTGGATTTCAAATTTAAATTCTTTGCTTGTTTTAAAAGACCAATTGCTTTTGTTTGCTCATACCAGTCTCATGACTGACCTGGAGTTTATTGTTCCTTTCCTAAACTCTGGGTGCCCACTATTTTCCCACACGGCCAGTCTGGAGTTGGGGTTTTCAGATAATCAATAGTAGGTGTAGATTCAATAGCTTTCAGCCTAGGATTTGGCAATCCTTTACGGACGAGACTTGCTTATCTTTGTACATTGTGATTGGGAGTTCGAGCTATTGCTGGATTGGTGCTTTGGAGATGGAGTTGCAGTTCTGGAGTTCTTTCTTGAAGACTATATTGGAGATTTTTGTTCCGCTGTTAGTGTTATCTTTTCTTCCCGCTGCTATTTCTTGTATCTCTGATGTATATTAATATTCATTGTATCATTCTGTTGTATCAGATATTGTATCATGTTGTATATTGATATATGCTATTCTTTTCTTCCGCTGTGTTGTACTTGATGTGTTATAAGCTCCGGCATGACTCGAATTTCGACGTTTGGATCTGAGGCATTCAGGTACAAGTGGAGTACGGATGTCGATTTTCGAACGCTGAAATCAGGATGGTGACATCATTCATCACTTAACAATTAACAAACTTTTCTATGCATCTTATTTCACTTATACCTTGTAATTATTTTCTAAACTCATACTTGTAATACCCAATATCATTTTATATTTAAATCGATTCTCACTTATTCCTATTTTATTGCAATATATTTCTATACTCATTCATTAATGCATATCTTCACTCACTTCCTATTTTATTGCAATATATTTCTATATTCATTCATTAATGCATATCTTCACTCACTTCCTATTTTATTTGCAATATATCTCTATACTCATTCATTAATGCATATCTTCACTCACTTCCTATTTTATTTGCAATATATTTCTATATTCATTCATTAATGCATATCCTCACTCACTTCCTATTTTATTTGCAATATATTTCTATATTCATTCATTAATGCATATCCTCACTCATTTCCTATTTTATTTGTAATATATTTCTATATTCATTCATTAATGCATATCCTCACTCACTTCCTATTTTATTGCAATATATTATCTAACATACAATTTGAATTTATTTTCAAATTTTCACCGTTAAATTAGTTAACATCTTCTAATAGTAAATAAAAAGGATTGAGCAAATTAAAATTTCTATTTGGTTATAGTTTATCAATATATTGATACTTAGGCAAAATCAAATTCTTGTCTTTAATTACCCTTTTCATAATTTCAACTCAATCAACCATTTCAACATGCAACTCATAATAACTTTTTATAAGTATGCATGGAATCATCATTTATTCCAATCTTTTCTTAATTTACATAATAAATTCCCTTTATTTATTTTCAATTTACACAAAGGTATAAATCTTTCACTATTTCAATCATTAGATTTTTATTCAAATTACTAATAATCAAGTTTTTAAATACCGTTGCTATATTTTAATTTAGCGTTCATTCCAATACAAATTTATCATCTTCATTTTTTTCTTTTTTTCTTTTTTTTTCTTCTCTACAAAAATTAAATTACAAGATCATATTTAATTAACAATTTAGTTGTCGAAATATACGGGTCGTTACAAGGAAGAACACGCACACAAAACCCATATAGTTCCAAACTAGGGTTGAACTTTGCTCCTTCCACGAACGTTTTGAAGACGATCGGGCTTCGCCACTTCGAAGCTCTCGCCAAGAGCTACGCACGGCCACCACCATGATGAACTTGGCCTCCAGCAACTCCTTGAAAGTCGTGCGCAACAGCAGGCCGTCGGCCCCCTGTAGCTTCCCCTCTGACGCTCCGTTTTCGATCATCTCCGTATGAAATTGAAGCTCTTGCTTAGCTCTTCGTTTTATTAGTTGAATTTTTTTTGTATAGATTGACGGATTGGAAGATAATTCGAGGGGAAGGGGAGAAAATTCTGGCCATTGATGAGAAGGGGGTGGCGGCTGCAGAAAATTGACCTAGGGTTTTGTAATTTGTGAAAAAAATGAATATTGGGGGCTTTTATAGAAAATTTTCCAATTTACTATTCACCCGGAATTTCCGAACTCCAAACGAAGCGTGCCGTTTGGCATTCCTATGGTTTACCCCGCGTTCCAAACACAATGGAACATGTTTCGGGAGCTAATTCGGTCATCTGTGCGAGTTATGGCAATAAACGTTCAATTTAAAATTAAACCGATTTAAACGATTTTCTAGGCGTTTTAGCTTGCACCGGACAAACGGTAAATCCGATTAACATGAATTTTGAAACCATACAATAATATCACATTATGGATCCGATGAAACTGGTTTCGTCGATATCCGAGACTGTTTGAAAAATGACTATTTTCACACGCCAAATTAATATTAAAAACAATTTCGATGCGTTTCGAGCTGCTACGATCAAACAAAAACTCCGATTGCTACGAAAATTGAAATCCTATAATAACAAACTATTATGGATCTAATGGAACTAATTTTGTCCAATTCTGAGACTGTTCAAAAATTGGCTAATTTCACTAGTCGATTAAATATTAAAATATTCAATTTTCACAAATTAACTTTAAATTCAATTTTAAAAGTTCTATAACATCATTCTAACTCCAATATGATAAAATAAAATTTTACAAATCATTTTCAATCATATTTAACCCAATTTCAACTATTTACGTATTTTCACATATTAAATTATCGATTTAATCATCCAATTAAATCAAATTTTTCGAAATAAAATTTATTCGACTTATAAATTTCACTTATTAATATTTAAAATTAATTAAATATACAAATTTAAATTAATAAAAATTCTGGGTCGTTACATACTTCCCCCTTAAAAGAATTTCGTCCTCGAAATTACCAAGTAAGAAAAATTACAGAATCTATTAACTTTCCCAAAATCCATAGTCAAACTTCTTACAATAACTTTACTAAGTTTTCAAATCATACTTAGTTATCTTTTAAAAAACAATTACTATTGTTTAACTTTCTACTCCAAATCAAAATTAGTTTTCAAAATCTTCCAATTTTTCTCAAAAATATTCTAACGCCTTAAATTTTCGGAAAAATTCGCCAGAGTCTCCTTTCCGCGGCTCGATCCGAAAAAAAAATGACGGTATATATATCACAAATATGCATCTCATCAAGTAATGAGGCATCCCACAGGGAAAAAAGTGTAAAAGTACGGTATTTAATCCGAGATATGTACCTTATATTTTATTAGCGAGCATATACGGCTAATATAGCGCGAAAGCGAGCTCCAAATGCGAAGCAAACGCGATCCGCACCTACTAAACACTCAATAAACAGATGAGAAACATGTATATAGACAATAGTATCGATATACAACATATAGCAACATAATAACTATATATTCCCACATAGCAAATGTAGTAAAAGCAATATATTCAACCATCAACCAACTATCATCCAACTAGCATTCATAACCAATAAATATTCATTCATATTCTCATTAATATTCAATGAAATGGTTTTCAATTTAATCACATTTGATTCATTAACAGTGGATGTTCTTACTAACATTCATTTTCAATTAGTTTATATTAACTAATTCATATTCAATTTGGTTCACTTCCAAATCAAATTCAATTCTATTTAAGATTCACCTAATTTCCAATTGGATTTCAATTACTTTAGCTTCCAATTTCATTAACTCAATTTCATTAACTCAATTTCATTAATACTTAATGAATTATATACAATCAACTAACAATCATATAGCAACCAATGTATATTAATTACAACCAAATTCCTTTGCTTATATTCCTTTTAGTTTAACACTTTTACTTTCAATTGGTTTAATTAAATTGATTTTCATTCAATTATTCAACTTCCAATAACATTAGATTTTTAACGAACTTACATTCATTATTCCATATCAACTTAATTTACATTCAATTGATTTACTTTCAATTAGTTAACCATTTCAAGTTGAATTTCATTTATATAACTCAAGTTCATATCTATCACTTAACTTTATTAATTTACTTTGATACCAAAATCAACTTCATTCAACATCTCTTAAATTATACTTCATTTTATAAACATCACTTGTTTTTACTTAACTTAAATTCCCACTTGTAAATAAATTCCAGAATCCAATTCTAAAGTAAATTTCCATTTAACTTTAAATTCATTTTAATTTTATTTACAACTCATATTCATAAATATATTCATATAGTTTCACTTCTTATATATATAAGTTTATTTCACAATCGTAAATCACTTTAATTATAATTCAATTCTTATAATTCATTTGCTTATACAATTATTCTTTTATTTAGATTATTCAAACAACCAAACAATCATCTTATATACACTTTAATAATTCTGAGAAATTATTTCTTTATATATATAAAAACAAAATCAAGGTAAAATTATTTCATTTACCCAATTTTAACAATATTGTGTCGAGTTGTTCTATTCAAGTGTTTATAAACCCCTTCGGCATAGTTGTACAGACCGTGCTGACGAAGGTTCATACGTCACTCAATAAACCAATCATCACAATATAAAACAATTTTATATTCACTAACAAATACGCTCTCATAGCTATTATTACACTCAAACTCATTCTAGAGTACTACTGACTCTATCTCTAATGAGTAATACCCAACAGAACCATGGTTGTCGTTTAACCATATGCTCTGATACCACCTGTGAGGACCCGCAAATCCGTACTCCTTGAATATACACTAATCTCCATAGATTAACTCAAGATGAACAGAAATACGAATTCTCATTATTTAAGAACAAGAAAAAGGTAGAAGAAGAGAGAAGAAGAGAGAAAAGATAGAGAGAAAAGAAAATAGAACGGAACAGAACAGAAAACAACAGAACAACATCAGAATCTCACAATCGCAGCGGAACAACATATAATACATAAATGAATAATCTTTAAACAAAGAACTATGTCAGTTATTACATTTTATACATTACATTACATCATCAGAGTGTACAACAACAAACAACATGAAAACAATGCAGCGGAAAAAGAAATACTATATACTAGTCATACGCCATGCCATCCAGCTTGCCTCCAGCAATTCCAGAATATCCTGATAAACCTTAAATCTTGACTGCCCGTGTGGAAATTGGTGGGCACCTAGAGTTTAGGAAGGAAAACAATAAACTCCGAGTCAGTCATGTGACTGGTGCGAGAACTCAAAACAGTTTATTTATCTTTAAAATCAAAATAGAGGAATATTTTTAAAGTCAATTCGCAATGCTTTTAAAAATGAGACTACCATAAGGCCTCCCGCACACACACACATGCAAACGCAGAATCGGAGGAGATTTCTCCTTATGATAGTCAAAGATGCTTGATACGCATTAAAAGAAACATTTGATATTATTACTAGTGCATAGTGTAGGAAAAATTTATTTCGAAAATAAAGATATAAATCTTAGCCAGCATGGATATTCCGCACTTATGCCTACTCTAGCTACCATCCAAATAGTGAGGCGCCACCATAAGTGAATGATAGGTTCTACAACTAATACCGTACAAGATCGTATTGTTTCTTTGGATTTCCAACGAATGGTCAGGCCAAGGAACTTCCCATTGCCACATGAGAACGCCTATGGAAGGACGTCCCCGAGAACCTAACCGGATCTCTGCCAACACAAGGCCGGGTTACCCCTAACTGGGTAACTACTGACACGAGTATGCCATCCCCCGGTCCTTTGGGACCTTTAACCGAGCGCTCGTAATCAACATCACACCAAAATAATAAGTGTTTCAACATGAGTAAGTATCTGGGCTCCATACCATGATACCACCCTTTTCCAGATGGAAATGCACATACCATAAAGGGAGCTACACCTCATAACCTTGCCGCATCTTTCCTGTTTTGACCATTTCGGGGTGTGAGGCTCGACGAAGTCTCGTCCACAAAGCCACGCTTTATACAAAAGTTGTGCTTTGGGTCAACAAATGATCATAGAAATGACCACAAAGATAAACGATCAAACAAATGATCATATCACAAATGATCAACACAATGATCATTTCACAGCAACACTCAGCATATCACATTACCAAATTGGGAATATATCGCTGATAACCTTCAACTACATAACATCTGAGCTCGTACGTTTCAGAGAAGGGTGTTAAGCTAAGAGAATAAATTCTCCGCCACCAACAGAAATATATTTGAAATAAATCAGCTTTATATCTCAATTTGTAATGTCAGACATACAATCCATACAAGTCTGTTCCGGGCTCGAACAGAACCGAAGGCACTTACAAAGAAGTCCTTGCACTCCGGATATCCACAATCCTGATCGGATTCCCCATCACATATGGAGAACTCTATACCGGAGCAACTCGGTGCAGAGTCAATCGACAGGTCATCCTATCGCTCTCGCAAATATCCGGTTTCAACACCGGTCATCAAATGCAATCCATAACGACGTATCACATACTCGGAATGGGTTATACGACCCCAAGGTCCTTTCCCGGCTAATCCGAATAGTGAGCGCTTATTCAAAAATAAGTGTGGCATTCAAATTCAAACAAATCACAACAAATACCTTTCAAAGGTAAATATTGATAGTTGGTTATTGAACTATCAATGGATATGCACAACATCACCAGATTCCAAATAATTTCCCAAATTATTTATTTTCCAAAAATATCTTTACAAGATATATATTTTCAATACTTCAAAAATAAATCAATATTTATTTTTAAACAATTTCCCCCTTTCATTTATAAATTCCATAGTGAATTTACATTCCAAAATATTTATGAATATACGATTTCCATTCGATTTCTAATATTCATTTTCAATTTATCTTCAAAACGATAAATTCAAAATATTCACTTAATATTGGAAAAACATTTCCATACTTATTTATTTATAAGTAATACACAAACCTTTTTATTTTCTACACTTGGAAAATATTCAATATACTTAAATCGAAATTAAGTATATATTTCATTCTTTAAGGAAATCATTCTCTTAAACATATTTATTTGGGCCAAAACGAATGTTATGTAAAACATCGTTACGACAACCCCAAAATCACTAGTATAGGGATTCGAAATTAAAATAGATATATAAATCCCAATACTATACAAAACATTTCCTTTCGAAAATCATTTACTATAACAACAGTGTTATAGTCCACCATTTCCTTCTATTTCTCGAAAACGTCTATTTCAACAGTGAATGTTGAAATCTATGATTTCGAATCTTAACATATTTTGAAAATATCGTTAGATCGTTTTAATTCTATTTAAAACATCAAATCCGAAACATTTCCTTTAACATAATATTCACTATCCAAAAACGTGAATATACTTGTTAACCAATTTCATCATTTCTATACATTTTATTTCAAAGTATTATTCACAGTCTAAAACGTGAATATAACTCCATTAATAGGTTTCAACAATTTACTTATCAAAATAAGTCGTTTGCGAATTTATAAAACAATGTTTATAAATTCCATTTCTATTTGTTTTATATCAACTCCTTTTATAAATTCCTTTATTAACCTATTCAATTTATATCTCAATGATATACTAAAAGTTCATATTATAAATTAAACACTAATAATTTATTTGTTTACAAAAATTGTTCTTTTAAACTTCCCAATTTATAAATCTTATAACTTATAAGATTCATTTATTTATCCAAAATCTATTCCTTTAATAACTTTACAAATTTTATAAACCTACTGCTTATAAAATTCCATTCATAACGTCACCGTTTATAATCCTATAAATTTCATTCATTTGTGAAATTCATTCACAATTCATTCTAACACTTATAAAACTCGTTTTATACTTCAAATATTTTAATTTATAACTATCAATTTATAAATCCCTTATATAAATCAATTTATACTATTATTTTAAAACATCTTTAATCGCCTTTATAATTTCACCATTCTCTTTGATTTATGAAATAATTAAATTTTATAAATCCTATTTTTAAACTTTTCATAATAAATTCAAAAATCCCGATTTAAACCATTTTATAAAATCATTAATCCCATATTTTCAAAAATCAACTTTTAACAATATTTCCCAAAAATATAATTTTTTACAACATTAAAATTATAACGTTTATTTATTTAAAAGGAATCAATTCCAAAAATATTTTATAAACGTATACTTTCAAAAAAATCACTTTGAAATCCTTTTAAAATTCCAAAATCTGGCCCAATGATGCTACTACACGCAAAATAGTCAATCACGACAACAACGACATCATATATCGATATGATAATCAACGAATATCAAAATATCCATAATCAAATAAATATTGTTGAGGAATCCAGTTGGATCCCTCCAACCTGTTTTACTGCATCCAAAGATGTTAGCACAATACAAATTCCGTTCCAGTACGAAATTATCGCGGTATATGGGATTTAATATATTATCCGCTTAATAGACAGCGCAATAGGGTCTCATCCGCTATATACTGCGGGAAAATCAAATCCAAGTACATAAATAATACCAATTTCACTATTTATGAAATATTCGTGGTATATGTTTTTAATAAATAACATCCGCTTACTAACGGCGCATAATGTCTATTTTAACAATCAATAGATAACAATCATCATTCAAACATACATTCAAGAATTTTAAATCTAACTATTTAAAATTAAAATCGAAACCGATACGATTGAGTGAGAAGTTCTCACCTTGATTTCAATTTCGTTTTAGCGATTTATTTCGAATAAAATTAAACACGCGTTTAATTTTACCCAAAATTTTCACTAACTCCAAACGACTCCAATCCAATTCCATAGCATTTTGCTCGTCCATACGATTCCAACGCAACTGGTTTCGCGCGTTTTCGACCTCGTATGAAAAAGATATGGATTTTACAAGTTTACACGATTTTATAACATAAAATTTACAACATATTTCTTTTTAATTTTTAACCTAAGCTCATCACAGCCGCTAGATCCCTTGCCTGCAAATCACCACCGTCCACCCTTTCTTCCCAAACTCACGTTCATGTACAGGAAGAACACGCACACAAAACCCATATAGTTCCAAACTAGGGTTGAACTTTGCTCCTTCCACGAACGTTTTGAAGACGATCGGGCTTCGCCACTTCGAAGCTCTCGCCAAGAGCTACGCACGGCCACCACCATGATGAACTCGGCCTCCAGCAACTCCTTGAAAGTCGTGCGCAACATCAGGCCATCGGCCCCCTGTAGCTTCCCCTCTGACGCTCCGTTTTCGATCATCTCCGCATGAAATTGAAGCTCTTGCTTAGCTCTTCGTTTTATTAGTTGAAAGATTTTTGTATAGATTGACGGATTGGAAGATAATTTGAGGGGAAGGGGAGAAAATTCTGGCCATTGATGAGAAGGGGGGTGGCGGCTGCAGAAAATTGACCTAGGGTTTTGTAATTTGTGAAAAAAATGAATATTGGGGGCTTTTATAGAAAATTTTCCAATTTACTATTCACCGGGAATTTCCGTACTCCAAATGAAGCGTGCCGGTTGGCATTTCTAAGGTTTACCCCACGTTCCGAACACAATGGAACATGTTTCAGGAGCTAATTTGGTCATCTGTGCAAGTTATGGCAATAAACATTCAATTTAAAATTAAACCGATTTAAACGATTTTCTAGGCGTTTTAGCTTGCACCGGACAAACGGTAAATCCGATTGACATGAAATTTGAAACCATACAATAATATCACATTACGGATCCGATGAAACTGGTTTCATCGAAATCCGAGACTATTTGAAAAATGACTATTTTCACTCGCCAAATTAATATTAAAAACAATTTCGATGCGTTTCGAGCTGCTACGATCAAACGAAAACTCCGATTGCTACGAAAATTGAAATCCGATAATAAAAAACTATTACGGATCTAATGGAACTAGTTTCATCCAATTCTGAGACTTTTCAAAAATTGGCTAATTTCACTAGTCGATTAAATATTAAAATATTCAATTTTCACAAATTAACTTTAAATTAAATTTTAAAAGTTCTATAACATCATTCTAACTCCAATATGATAAAATAAAATTTTACAAATCATTTTCAATCATATTTAACCCAATTTCAATTATTTACGTATTTTCACATATTAAATTATCGATTTAATTATCCAATTAAATCAAATTATTCGAAATAAAATTTATTCGACTTATAAATTTCACTTATTAATATTTAAAATTAATTAAATATACAAATTTAAATTAATAAAAATTCTGGGTCGTTATAGAAAATTAATGCAAATGTATTCATTTATTAATTACGTACTAATTTCACACAGTCCAACTCAGTATAAATTTAAGCAACCACGACCCATTTCAACATATATTAGCAAAAACATTTCATCAAAATGAGAGTAAGCTTTGTATTTGCACTCCTCCTTCTTTCCTTGGCTTTCTCTTCTCTACACCAATGTAAGTTTAGAAATAATGTTACTTTTAATTTATTTAAGAACAACTGCTGAAGAAAGATTGATGTTCTCAAATTTCATAAATGTATGAATTCCAATGCAGGTGGAGCCATCCCACTCAATGAGAAGATATTTGACTCGATTTCAAATGGAATTTTGCCTGACAAAGGAAAGCCATGTTGCTCTTTGCAATATGAAAGTATGTGTCCAAAAAGGGCGTACTGCATTCAAACCGCTACTTGTTTTAACTCACTTGATGAGTGCAAGCTTAATTGCCCTCCATGTGACAAATAAACAACTTCGGTATTGATTAGTGCAATATAAGCTTTTCTGTATGTCTAAGACAAACCTCTTGTAGCAAGTTCTTTTACTTTTAAATAAAATTGGTATTTTCTTAATTTTCTCAACATTTGTTGATATATGTATATACATATACATACATACAAACATACATAAATACATACATACATGATATTTTGGTTGAGGGGAGAAACAAATAATTGATTCTTTCCTTATAACATCGAACTAAAAAATACTATATTGTTCATTTTAAAATTGATCTTCCTTGCTGTTCTTTGTCATTTTCTTACACATTCTCTTTATTCCTTTACCATGGATCATAGTTCTTTTGTTTTAAACCCTAGTTCTCCAATTTTAAGTTGATGTAGAAAACATAGATTAATCTTCATATTAATCTGGTTCCAAATGTCTAACTAAATCTCCAACAAAAGAAGAAGATATTAATGTTGAATTATTTCCTTGTACTCAGGACGATGATTAAAAAGGTACACCCCCTCCTCAAATAACTTTTGGAGTCCCTTTAATAATACCATTTTTTTGGTTAACCGAACAAAACATTTGTGTTAACTAATCAAAAAATGGGATTACTGCTGAATTACTGGTTTGACTATAATGTCACTTTGTTTTGATTCTAAATTTTAATCAAAATTTTCGACCGAAGTATAATATTTTACTTGTAATACATATATACGTGAAATAATCAACGATAGTGCAACCATGACTGCTTTTTTGGGTCAAATTCTACATCGGAAACAAAATATGAGGAGGGACCCCAAAGCAAATTAACAAGTTAATCATTTGAATTCCTCCAAATCCCCGAATACTCCATTCTTACATTTTGACATAAAATTCATTTGTCACAATAGCAAAACCCATGATCAAATTGTTTATGAAACCTACAAATATGACAGATAAATGGAAACCAATTATAGAATAAAATTTCATTCTTCTTCTTCAGACATTGAGTATTCAATTATATTTTTGTAAAATACAATATTCAATGATAGACAGTGAAAAATAATAATTAGACACTTGTGTTCCTACCATAAAGAACCGAAAGAAGTACATGAACTAGTATAATTTTGTAGAATAAAATATTTGTACAGATAAAATCATGTTGGTCATAAAATATCATCTATTAATTATCACAGACTAAATTAACTTCACACGGTCCTTTCATGATAATCAATCAATGAAACATGTGTCATAAGTACGATGTAAAAAGTCCTTTCACTATAACCTTTTGTATTTTATATTAGCACCGCTTCATTTTTGAAATGTTTATTTATTTGGTTTGGTACGGCCAATAAAAAATATATGTTCAATTTTTACTCTTTGTAATGACCCGTAATTTTCGTTAATTACATTTGTCATTTTAATAAGATTTACGTAAATTTAATTTAAAAGAAATAAAAATTTTATAATTAATAATGAAGCAAATGCTGAGAATGAAATGAAACCATGGGAATATAAGGCTAAGTATTTATAGTTGAAACAAAATGACGAATAGACTGAAGTAACGTGTAACGACCCAGGATTTTAATTAATTTAAATTTGAATATTTAATTAATTTTAAATATTAATAAGTGAAATTTATAAGTCAAATAATTTTATTTCGAATAATTGGATTTAATTGGATAATTAAATCGATAATTTAATATGCTAAATTATGGAAATAATTGAGAATTGGGTTAAATATGATTGAAAATGATTTGTAAAATTTTATTTTATCATCTTGAAGTTAGAACGATATTTTAGAACTTTTAAAATCGAATTAAAAGTTAATTTGTGAAAATTGAATATTTTAATATTTAATCGACTAGTGAAAATAGTCAATTTTTGAACAGTCTCAGAATTGGACGAGACCAGTTCCATTGGATCCATAATAGTTTGTTGTTATCGGATTTCAATTTTCGTAGCAATCGGAGTTGTCGTTTGATCGTGGCAGCTCAAAACGCATCGAATTGTTTTTATTATTAATTTGGCGAGTTAAAATAGCCATTTTTCAAAAAGTCTCGGATTTCGACGAAACCAGTTTCATCGGATCCGTAATGTGATATTATTGTAAGGTTTCAAATTTCGTGTCAATTGGATTTACCGTTTGTCCGGTACAAATTAAAACGCCTAGAAAATCGTTTAAATCGGTTTAATTTAAATTGAACGTTTATTGCCATAACTCGCACAGATGTTCGAATTAGCTTCCGAAACCTGTTCCATTGTGTCCAGAACGCGGGGTAAACCCTAGAAACGCTGGTTACGGCATGTAAATCGGAGTTCGGAATTTCCAGAATGAATAGTGTTTTCGTTTGAAAATCTATAAAAGGAACTCAAACCCTTCACTATCTTCAACAAAACAAAACCCTAACCCTAATATTGCTAGCCGCCAGTTAACAACCAAGGGCCGAAAATTTTCCACCTTCTTCCTCTAATTTCTCGAAATCCACAACAATTAGCCAAAGTTTTCAACTAGAGAATTGTAGAGGGGAACGAGCTCGACGTATTCAACGGTTAAGATGTGAAATGGAGTTGTATTTTGTGAGATAATGGCCCGCGTTTCCCTGATGTTGCGCACGAATTTCGAGGTGTTGTGGGTGGCCGAGTGTCACATGGTGGCAGGCGTGGGTAGAGGGGAGCTAGAGCTTCCAAGTGAAGGTCTTTGATCGAGATGAAAGTCGTTGTGTTGGTCGTGTTTTGGAACCCTAGTTTGGAGCTTGGTGGGTTTCATCGTGCGTGGTGATTTACTGGGTAGGACGCATGAGAAGATGAAGTGATGGACGGTGGTGATTTGCAGGTTGAAGGATCAAAGGCTGTGATTAGAATAGGTTAAAAATTATAAAAGAATGTTGTAAATTGTTTATATAAAATCGTGTATTCTTAGAAAATTCATATCTTTTTCATACGAGGTCGAAAATGCACGAAACCAGTTGCGTTGGAATCGTATGGACGAGCACTTCGCGATGGAATTGGATTGGAGTCGTTTGGAGTTAGTGAAAATTTCGGGTAAAATTAAACGTCCGTTTAATTTTATTCGAAATAAATCGCTAAAACAAAATTGAAATCAAGGTGAGAACTTCTCACTCAATCGAATCAGTTTCGATTTTATTTTAAATAGTTATATTTAAAATATTTGAATGCATGTTTGAATGATGATTGATATCTATTGATTGTTAAATTAGATATTATGCGCCGTTAGTAAGCGGATGTTATTTATTAAAAACATATACCGTGAATATTTCATAAACAGTGAAATTGGTATTATATATAATAGCAATGTATATATATATTGGCATATGTATATATTGGAGTTATTGATTTCTCGCATTTGTATAGCGGATGAGACCCTATTGCGCCGTCTATTAAGCGGATAATATTTTAAATCCCATATATCGCGATAATTTCGTACTGGAGCGGAATTGGTATTGTGCTAATGTTTGTGGATGCAGGAAAACAGGTTGGAGGGATCCAACTGGATTCCTCAACAGTATTTATTTAATTATGGATATTTTGATATTCGTTGATTATCATATCGATATATGATATCGTTGTTGTCGTGATTGACTATTTGGTATGTAGCATCATTGGACCAAATTTGGAATTTTAAAATGATTTTTGAAGTGATTTTTGAAAATATACTATATGTTTGGAATTGATCCATTTTAAATAAATAAACGTTATATAATTTTAATGTTATAAAAATTATATTTTTGAGAAATATAGTAAAAGGCTGATTTTTGAAAATACGGGTTAATGATTTTATAAAATAGTTTAATCGGGATTTTTGAATTTATTATAAAAAGTTATAAAATAAGATTTATGAAATTTGATTTTTTTATAAATCAAAATGGTGAAATTATAAAGGACTTTGAAGACGTTTTGAAATAATAATACAAATTGATTTATATAAGAGATTTATAAATGGATATTTATAAATTGAAATATTGAAATTATAAACGAGTTTTTATAAGTCTTTGAATGAAGTGAAAATGGATTGCATAAGTGAATGGAATTTATAAAATTATAAATGGTGAAGTTATGAATGAAATTTATAAATAGTAAGATTTATAAATTTTGTGAAGTTATTAAAGGATATATTTGGGTAAATCAATGAATCTTATAAGTCATAAGATTTATAATTATGAAGTTTAAAGGAACGATTTTGTAAAATAATCGTTTTATAAGCATTTAACTTATAATGTGAACTTTTGGTTTATAATTGAGTTATAAATCGATTAGGTTAATAAAGAAAATTTATAAAGGAAGTTGTTATAGAACAAATAGAAATGGAATTTATAAACGTTGTTTTATAAATTCGCAAACGACTTATTTTGATAAGTAAATTGTTGAAACCTATTAATGGAGTTATATTCACATTTGAAACCTATTAATGGAGTTATATTCACTGTGAATAATCCTTTGAAATAAAATGAATAGAAATGATGAAATTGGTTAACGTAGTATATTCACGTTTTTGAATAGTGAATAATATGTTAAAGAAAAATGTTTAGAATGTGATATTTTAAATAGAATTAAAACGATCTAACGATGTTTTAAAATGTGTTGAGATTCGAAACCATAGATTTCAACATTTATTGTTGAAATAGACGTTTTCGAGAAATAAAAGGAAATGGTGGACTATAACACTGTTGTTACAGTAAATGATTTCCAAAAGGAAATGTTTTGTATAGTATTGGGATTTATATATCTATTTTAATTTCGAATCCCTATACTAGTGATTTTGGGTTGTCGTAACGATGTTTTACGTAACATTCGTTTTGGCCCAAATAAATATGTTTAAGAGAATGATTTCCTTAAAGAATGAAATATATACTTAATCTCGATTTAAGTATATTGAATATTTTCCAAGTGTTGAAAATAAATAGGTTCGTGAATTACTTATTAAATAAGTATGGAAATGTTTTCCAATATAAAGTGAATATTTTGAGAATTTATCTTTCTGAAGATAAACTGAAAAGGAATATTGAAACCTATTGAAAATCGTATACCAGTAGATATTGTGAAATATAAATTCACTATGGAATTTATAAAAGAAAGGGGAACTTGTTTAAAAATAAATATTGATTTATTTTTGAAGTATTGAAAATTATATATCTTGTGAAGATATTTTTGGAAAATAAATAATTTGGAAAATTATTTGGAAACTGGTGATGTGTGCATATCCATTGATAGTTCAATAACCGACTATCAATATTTCCCTTTGAAAGGTATTTGTTGTGATTTGTTGAATTTGAATGCTACACTTATTTTTAAATTATTGCGCTCGTTATTCGGATTACCCATTCCGAATAGTGATACGACGTAATGGATAGCATTGAAGATCGGTGTTGAAGACCCGATATTTGCGAGAGCGATAGGATGACCTGTCGATTGACTTTGCACCGAGTTGCTCCGGTATTGAGTTCTCCATATGTGATGGGAAATCCGGTCAGGATTGTGGATATCCGGATTGCAAGGACTTCTTTGTAAGTGCCTTCGGTTCTGTTCGAGCCCGGAACATACTTGTATGGATTGTATGTCTGACATTACAAATTGAGATATAAAGCCGATTTCTTTCAAATATATTTCTGTTGGTGGCGGAGAATTTATTCTCTTGGCTTAACACCCTTCTCAGAGACGTACGAGCTCAGAGGTTATGTAGTTGAAGGTTATCAGCGATATATTCCCATTTTGGTAATGTGACATGTTGAGTGTTACTGTGAAATGATCATTGTGTTGATTATTTGCGATAGGATCATTTATTTGATCATCTATCCTGGTGATCATTTCTATGATCATTTGTTGACCCAAAGCATGGCTTTTGTATAAAGTATGTTTTTGTGGACGTGACTTCGTCGAGCCTCACACCCCGGGAATGGTCAAAACAAGAAAGATGCAGCAAGGTTATGAGGGGTAGCGCCCTTTAGGATATGTGCATTTCCTTCTGGAAAAGGGTGCTATCATGGTATGGAGCCCATATACTTAATCATGTTGAAAACACTTTATGATTGTGTGAATTGATTACGAGCGCTCGGTGAAAGGTCCCAAAGGACCGGGGGATGGCATATTCGGTCAGTTGTTACTCAGTTAGGGGTAACCCGGCCTTGTGTTGGTAGAGATCCGGTTTGGTTCTCGGGGATGTCCATCAGAGGCATTCTCATGTGGCAATGGGAAGTTCCTTGGCCTGATCATTCGTTGGAAATCCAAAGAAACAATACGAGACTTGTACGGTTTTAGTTGTATAACCTGCCATGGAATGTGGCGGTAACCTGCTATTGAACATGGTAGCTATAGTAGGCATAAGTGTGGAATGTCTATGCTGGCTAAGATTTATATTCTACTTTCGAAATAAATTTTTCCTACACTATGCACTAGTAATAATATCAAATGTTCTTTTAAATGCGTATCAAGCATCTTTGACTATCATAAGGAGAAATCTCCTCCGATTTTGCGTTTGCATTGTGTGTGTGTGTGGGAGGCCTTATGGTAGTCTCATTTTTAAAAAAAAGCATTGCGAATTGACTTTAAAAATATTCCTCTATTTTGTTTTCAAAGATAAATAAACTGTTTTGAGTTCTCACACCAGTCACATGACTGACTCGGAGTTTATTGTTTTCCTTCCTAAACTCTGGGTGCCCACCAATTTCCACACGGGCAGTCAAGAGTTAAGGTTTATCAGGATATTCTGGATATTCTGGTATTGCTGGAGGCAAGCTGGATGACATGGCGTATTACTTGTATATAGTATTTCTTTTCCGCTGTTTTGTTGTTGTTGTACACTCTGATGTAATGAAATGTAATGTGATGTAATGTAATAACTGATATAGTTCTTTGTTTAAAGATTATTCATTTATTATTATATGTTGTTCCGCTGCGAATTGTGAGATTCTGATGTTGTTGTGTTGTGTTCTGTTCCGTTCTATTTTCCATTTTCTTCTCCCTATTTTCTATCTTTCCTCTCTTCTTCTCTCTTTTACTTCTTCTTAAACCCTAACATTTCGGGTTTCCGGCCTTCGATTTCTCGGCAGTCGATAAAGTGAGTATCGATGTCGAATTTTCGAAAGTCGAAAATTTTCGGGACGTTACATGACGTAAATTGTTATACTAGGCTAAGAGTTGCATATAAGAGAACAAAGGTAAGTAGTGAATTTAGTTAATGAATTAATAATATTAAATAGTAAATTGAATTAAATCAATGTCCGGTAGAAATTGAAATATTGTTTGGAATGAAAGCTTATAAATTTTAAGCATTTAATTTACAAATGAAATTATGTAATAATTTATAAATGATGGCATTCATGAATGAAATAAGTTTGTAAGTAATAAAGGAATAATTGAAATAAACATTTACCAATGAAATAGAACATTGATTTATATAGACTTAATAAAAGAGTTGAATTGAATCAATCTATTTAGTTGAAACTAATTAATTGGTATGCAAATTATAAATGGGTTTATAGTAAGAAATTATACTACCGTGAATTGGAATTAAGATGAAATTGAAAAATTCAAGTATGTGATGCAAATATATCATATATAGCAGTGGAATAAAAAAATTAGTGTTATTATAACCTAGTTGGTAAGTAACAAACTTATAACTGAATTTAAAAGAAAATAGGTGACAATGAATATAGATAGTTCATTTATTTGACGTGTTAAATAAATTTTGGTATTCTATCGCAATAAATATAAATAATTAATTGAAACTGTTGTAAGGTCAAAATTTATTGCATATAATAAATTGGGGAATAGATTTCATTAAAGGTAATTTATTTATTATGTTAATGTAAATTAAAACAATTAGAGGTACGTAAATGATGATTAATACCATATTTGGAAGTTGTAATTCAAAGGATATTAAGAATTAGGAATTGAATTTTGAATTATTTGCAATACAAATAAAGAAAATGTTACGTTATTTCTAACCGAGGGAATCATTAATTAATTGAATAAAAGTTAAATCAGTGGAATAAATGGAAATTAATTTACGTTAGTTATTTAGGGTAGCGACTAAATTTGGTAATCCATTTGCAATTAATGACAATAGTGTTGATATAAGCTAATGAGTTAAATGTCAATGTAATACCAGTTAATGGATTGAATGTAGTTACGAAATTGGAATTAGATAAATGCGGTAACTAATTCAGGGCAAATAAAATTTATGGAACAAATGTTAAGATCTAAACTGATAATAATAAATAATTGAAGGTAATGTAAATTCTATTTATAATATGACTATTGGTAAATGAAAAGATTGTAAATCAAGATTTGTTTATTTATTTGAATTTTATGAAATTGAAGATTTATATTGATTAATCTTTAATAAATTTACATTTATAAATTATTAAATCATTGTAAATGTTTGAGAATTATAAAGTGATAAAGATTTCAAATTTCAAAATTTTAACGCGAAATTTGATTTAATTAATTTATTTTAAATTTATGTAATTAATGGAAAAATAGCCATTTTGGCCACTGACTCGGATTTCGACGAAACAAGTTTCATCGGATCCGTAACGGTGAATTATAATAGTATTTCAAGTTTCGTAGCGATCGGACTTATCGTTTGATTGTACGGACTCGAAACGCCTTGAAATTTATGCAATTGAAATCAATTTGGAAAATATTAGTTTTAGCATAACTTCTGTGTGACGCCCCACCTCTATACCCACGTTAGCCAAGAACACTACGGTGTAGTGTTGTCAACTTGCACGGAGAATAAGGCTGTTGAGGATCGGCCATCCATGTAATTGCTTATCACCCGGTGGCTATAAATAATCTTCGAAAATAAACATAGAAATAAGCATAACACAAATCAGTCACAGACATCCATATCACAAGGGCGGAAGAAGATATGAATATATAACTAACACATGAAAGTGTACATCAGAGTAGTGGTCAAAAAGATCCACAATAATACAAAAGAATAGCAACACGTGCTATACAATAGAATACAACTATGAGTCTATATCTCAACTGTATACAACAAAAACTGCTAATCTAAATAGTTAGCCAAAAGTCAGAGTAGCAAATCCCGGGAAGAAGTCAAGCAGAAGCACCTGTAACATCTCGGTCTGACCAGAGTATTATTTAAGAAAATAATAAACGGAACAGTCTAGCTATAAATATCAGATGACATGGTATAAAATAAAAGATATGGCATAACATAAAAATATCCATACTGACATACTACTATAAGTATGCAAATGACGACCAACAGAAGATCAATCAATAAGAGATAAATCGATATCACAAGAATCTTCTCAAAGATCCAAAGAGGGCATCATACCCTAAACTCGTACTCATAACAAGTCAATGACATAAATTCCAAAAATCAACACAAGAAATCCAGAAATCACAGAAAAGGGGAAAGAGGCCTATCACATGACGGTCCGAAGACCATGGGGAGCTACCCCATATGTGTGAGTCGAAATCACACAGATGAGGTCTAGACTAACCAAAAATCAAAAAGGTATGTGTGAGTGAAATCACACAAGTGGTGTCTAGTCTAACCTCGCAAACAAAAACGTATGTGTGAGTGAAATCACACAAGTGGTGTCTAGACTAACCAAGAAGGAAAAAGATATGTGTGAATGAAATCACACAAGTGGTGTCTAGTCTAACCAAGCAAACAAGAGACATCGCACAAATGCTAGTCTAAATCATAAGAATGATCATCATGATCAACGAGGAGTGTCAATTACACTAAGCTAGTAAATATAAAAGTTTAGCTTCATGTCCCATAACCACTTGCTTAACTTAAATATTTACGAACAAACTGTAAATCTTCACTAGAAAATTGTCACAAGAGGTTCAATCGAACAAGTCCAAGAATTAGCCGACGAAGCAAACGCAAGCGTTTCATACCACTTATTTTACTAAGCCGTTTAATTAGATTTCTCATCCGAGTGAGGTAAAGATTTGTATATACTAGTAGATTGGAAAACGGTTTAAGAAAAGAGCTTTGGTATTGATAATAGAGTTAAAATTGCTTTGATGAAAGAGTTTTGATATTTACTACTAGTATTGAAACCTTTATTTTATTAAAGTGACCAATCACAGAAGCGATTGTAGAAATAATCAATCACAGAGATCACATTCGGAGATGTGGTAAAAATCCAAGGAAATCAGCGCAGCAAGTTCTGTTGAATGTTTTTCATATAAGATCCCCTACGGAGGGGGGGTCCAGGGGGGTGGCAACCCCCTAAGGTGGGGGTGCGGGGGCAGGCAACGCCACCGCTACGGGGTTTGACCTAGAGGTGTTCGCGACCTAACGATGACTCGCGACCCAACATAGCCGACCTAACAGAGTTCACGACCTAAGGTATTCGCGACTTAGGGACAGAATCAGGACCGAGCGACCTACGACCTAGGCGACTTACGACCTACGATCTAAGGCAACTTACGACCTACGACCTAAGGCTCGTGCGACCTAGTGAAATAGCAGTATTAGGTCGGAGACGACCTACGACTTAAGGCTCGCGCGACCTAGTGAAATAGCAGTATTAGGTTGGAGACGACCTACGACTTAAGGCTCGCGTGACTTAGTGAAATAGCAGTATTAGGCCGGAGACGACCTACGACTTAAGGCTCCCGCGACCTAGTGAAATAGCAGTATTAGGTCGGAGACGACCTACGACTTAAGGCTCGCGCGACCTAGTGAAATAGCAGTATTAGGTCGGAGACGACCTACGACTTAACGCCATACGACCTACGACTTAAGGCCTACGACTTAAGGCCATACGACCCACGACCTAAGCCCGAATGACCTAACACCGAACAAGCATTTAGAAGGCCCAGCGACCTATGGTACTAACTCGCGAGCGACCTAACGAGTTAACTCGTGAGCGACCTAATTCCGAAGTGCCAATTCTTCCAGAACGACCTAACGTTAACTCGTAAGCGACCTACGACCTATGGACGAGCGACCTAACTCCGGACGAGCTAAAAATGGCCAGAACGACCTAGTAGCAGTTTTTCACCAAAATCACTAAAATTTGGAGTTTTTCGCCAATCCAATCCAAACCAAATGCAAATGTGCATATTAAAGTGATAGGGAATCGTTCCCAACAGTCCAATATAGATATAGACTAGATTTGTGGGATAAAAATCTCACCTTTGCATCAAATATCAATGAAAATGAAGTTTTAAGCAAGCAAGAATCAATCCCTCTTCTATCTAAGCACAAGAAGCTTGAATCCAACGTCTTTTTCTTGAATTTGGAGTAGAAAGATGGATTGCAGTTGAATTTGAGTTTTGGAATTTTAATTTCCCATTCCCTCCACCATTTTTGAAGAAGCTTGAAGGCTTAGGCAAATAGAAATGAAGTTATGAAGGGGAGGGGTGAAGGTTGGGTCTAATAGGCTAAAAGCCCAACCCAAAGTTTCAAGTGAAAAAGTAGTGAAATTCTACTATCTCCAATCATATCAATGTTTATACTTAAAAATGTTGTAAACAACATTTCGAACTCAATGGAAGTGGTCTCGAGTCCTAATTTGTCCGTTTGCAAAAAGTAGCTTTTCGGACCAAAATCCGATTAACGATTTAATATTTAAATAAAATATTTAAATATAAACTCGATAAATATGTGGGTTGTTACATTCTGCATACGATGGAATTAGGACATGAAACCTGTTCCATTGCGTTTAAAATATTTTAAAACATCTATTTTGATATATGGTTTGATCCAGTTTCGTTCCGGAGTAGAAACGGGCTTTTCGGGCCATTTAGCGTTCAACGCGTATACCAATCTGATCCATCTATTATTTTTCAGCCTTGTCTATATACAACCCGTTATAAACCCTAGCCACTCCTTATTTTCATTTGTCTGTACATACATCTCCTTCTCAACTCCTCATTCCAATGGGAGAAAAAAAACCTAATTCCCAAATTCCAAAAATTTATTTCAATAAAAAAAAAATCGGATCTGCAGCCACTTCGAGTCAAGCTTCGAGTTTTAGAGGCAAAAACGCTGTATCTACTTCGGGTTAGGAAGAAAATGACTCGGGTCGCTCCGGGTCGTTTTGGCAAAAACTCCAAGCAAGCACCGGGGATTTGAGGCGGCGCACTGAAGTCGAGCCCGAAGTCGACACAGGGCCATAATTTTCCAATTTTTAAATTTTCATAAGTTTTGCGTACAAGCTCGGATTCACGCGCGGCTTTTTTTGTTGGGATTGTATCGGAATTCCAGACATTTTGGCGTTGGTTTGGACAGATTTAAAGACTGTCAAATTTTTGGGTTTTGATTGAATTTAGATTCAATTTAAATTCAAAAGGTGAGTGTGTTAACCCACTCACAAACACTCACGATTTCTAAAATTTCTTATGTTTGTTAAATTGATTTTTGATGTGTTTAAAATTTTATTTATAGCTGTTTGGTAAATATTTCATCAATTTCTCAGTTAAATTGCATTCATTTAATTTACGCGTTATTTAATTCATTATTGCATATTAACTGCCAGTTAAATTATATTTATTTTGCATATAAACTGCCAATTAACAGTTATTAAATTTATTTGAGTATAAACTGAAATTGATACCAGTTATTTATCACCTGTTATATATTGATGTTTTTTTAAATTGGATGATGATTATAATTAATGATTGATGATTGATGTTTAGTGAATGGATGATGTGTACTATATTTTAAAATCTGCAAGTTATCATGTATTTCATTCATTCGGGATTGCGGTTTGAAATGATATACAACCGCATTTTTTTTTATTTTTTTAAATTGCGGATTGAAATGATAAATATCCGTATCACTTGACCATAGGATAGAAAATTATATACAGGCATCGCGGTATATATATAAAAATTATTTTTGAAATAATTTCTCTATGGTTTGGATAGGATACGGTTAATAAATATAGAATTTGATATTATATAAAATCTTATTTTATATATACATCAATAGTTAAAGTATTGAAGATAAGCTATGTATGGATTTGTTAAATAAAATAAATAAGTTGAATGACGGAGTTTGATTATTTTATATTATATGGTTAAGTACATGTTAAGATATTGAAATTACATATAATTTTAAAGGATTTAAATTAATTAAGATTGGGTGTTAAATTGGAAAATTTATTTGGAATTGAGCTTAATTAAGAAGTTAACTTCATAAGTTGATGTAAAATTTTCTAACTTGAAATTTTAAAAATGGTATGATATTTATAACTGAACTCTATTCAAGGTGAATTAAATGAATATTTCTAGTATAAAAATTGAAGGAAATTTTCTTTTATAAGTAATTTGAGTTTTACTTAAATGATTGCGGGTTTATTATGCAATTATTATTTCAAACTAAATAATAGGACTATAAATTGGTGAAATAGAAATTTCCAACCTTTGTTCCAATTGTTTAATATTCAAAGTTTGAAATATATTGAAACTGAAGTGGTTTATTTAAACTGAAAACGGTTTTAAATTTATGGATTTTGACTTAATCTTAAATGAAATAAATTGTAAGTCGCGGAAATTATTTTATTTTATAAAGAAATTTTAAATCCAAACTATTGATGCTATATACTGTTTGAATATCCAAACCATTTAAGTTTTAGAAATTATGGTTTAAAACTATGAATTTTCGAAGTATTATAGTTTGAAAGTTATAATTCAATTTTTGGTTTTCGATTATTATAAGTTTGAAAACAATATGATTTTGGAAAAGAAATATATATTTGAAATAAAATGATATTATATTAATTTGGGTTTTTATAAAAATAATATCAAATGAGTTTGTTTTGGAAAGGGAATGATATCGTATTTATGGGTTTTGAAATTGATAATTATATTCTGGTTTTTGAAAGTATAATTAATTTTTAAATGACCGCGGTGTTATAATAACGTTTGGTTGTTGAAGAGACCGGGATCGGAAGTTGTCATACTCTCTGCAAACTCCGAAAACCACTTTAACAACCGTGTACGCCGTGGAGATTCCAAAATGAAGTAGGATGGTGGCGGCGTTTCATGTAAGGTAAATACGTGGACCCAACTCCCGTGAGTTGGCATAAGGTGGCTAAAACAGGAGCGATTGACGGGTTAATAAGGTAGAACCTTTGATCGGACACATCCCTTCTATATTATACTTTGACTTTTGGATTGATTCGGTGGCCACTTTTGATTTTTATTTGGGGGTATGGCTCGAGGTGGGCGGTAGCTGCGCGCTACGCGTTACCACCGACCCGGAAGCGTAATTGGTATATCTACCCTGGCATTGCCTAGTTGTGTCGTGTCACCTACCCTATCGCGCCTTGTACGAGTTTGGATTTCTCCCGTAGCCCATGTGGTATCCTCTGGTGGCTTCCCGATCAAGAGGGACTATGATATTTGATGGACTACTGGGACTATTACGTGTTAAGGTGGAAAATGTAAAGCCTTATTTCTATTCAAAAGTAAGTTTATTTTACAATCAGACACTATTATAATAGCGTAATATACTACATAGTAAATAGTTTAACGGATCCTTAGGAGATGTAAATCCCGAGCATCTCTTGAGTTACTGCACTCATATTTATTTCTGTTAGTTTAACTTACATAAGATCTTTTAGTTCTGGCTCGAGTGTTTTGTCTTTTCAATTAGCTCGGGTCAGTCCGAGCGTTTCAGGATCGAAGACTTCAGTTCTGGAGGACGAAGACGAAGATTGTAGTATTGCTATCTACTATATTATTCCACTACAATATTAAATTCCACTGCATTGATATTTATGGGTATGTGAACTCTGTTATTTATTGTATAAAAAAGAATCAAATGTTTGTAAACAGTTTTATGAACTGTATATTTATTATTATATTTTATCCTTCCGCTGTGAGATTCTGCTTAGTTTTTTCTCTTCTTTGTTTTTCTTCTTTACCCCATAACAATCTGCCCTTTTGTATGTTTTAAGTCTGACGTGTGTGGTTTATCGTCGATTTAAAGCATGCGAAAAGGCGGGATGTAGCATCTGGTATTAGAGCTTTGGTTTAGCGATAAACCTTAGCTTTGTGGGGTCTGACTCTTTACTAATAGGGTAGTAATACCCTATGGGAGTCGCTGAGTGTATATATGAGAGAGCGTATTTGTTAGTGTTATAAAAAGGTTTTAATATTGTGTTAATATGTTCCGTTTTGTATTTATAAATTCTGGTTGGTGCATGGGACGCTGTGACATCAGTAGGAATTTGTAAACACTTAATAGGACAGACCGACATAATATTTGTTTTTAATATAGGTGAATGAAATAACTTAGCCTATTATATTTTCTATATATAAAAATATTTGATAAAGACATATATTTTGTTGCTATAGATTGGGTGTTAGGTAATGAAAATATAAATAATAGTTGAAACTAAGTTGAAAATAAAATAAATGAAAAGTGGAAACTTAGAACTTAAGTTCCGGGGTTCTTGAAGATTTCTTTCAATGGATTTTGGAATATAATAATAATATTGTTAGAAGTATTTTCTGATATAAATATTTCATTAGAATTTGAAAGAAATATTTTAAAAGAAATTTTGGAAAGAATAAGTTTTGTACTCCCATCTCTGTCGCTGGAAAATAATTTCGGTGATGAGTGCACGCATCATCGACATTCATTTTCGAGTTTGGAAGTGGGAAGGCCGTTGTAATAATTTACTGCAGAATTGTTTAAGAAAATTTTATCGTTTTAATTATAATCGGATATATATATGTTAAGTGTAGATATCTATCTATTATCTTAAATGATTTAAAAAATAAAATCCAGTAATTGGTTCTTAATGTTCTAGTTAATTAATAGTAAATTAAGTGTAGCAAATTCGAACCTTTAATTGAAGTAAAAATTTAATAAAATAGGAAGATAAGTAATGTAAATAAACGATTATAAACCTTAGTAAATGAATTAATGAAAGCCTTTATTTATAAGAATTGATGTTATAAGGTTACAAATTTGGTCTAATTAAAATGTTACTATTATTAAATATAATAGAAATGTAAGCATTAAATAAATGAATGAAATTAAAAGTAAGTTGAAATTGTAACTTATAAAATGAATATATAATTATTGAACCATTAATTAATTTAAGGAATTGAGAAGAAACTTGTATAATTTTCCCTTACATTCTTCCAGCATATATATAACTTACCATATAATAAAAGTTACAATGTTAACAAGAAAATGTAAATGGGAAATCTTACAAGTAAAGCTTGAGGTAATGAAAGTACTCAATAAATTTGCTGTTATAAATGAGAATTTAATGTTATAAACTTAAGTTATGAATTGAAATTTTACCATAATTAAAGGTAAGTATTATAATTAGATGATTTTAAACTTAAGAAAATAAAATGAATTTCTATAATAAATAAGAATTAATGTGTAGTTGTATAAACTTAAGCATAATTGAATGTTACTAACTGAAACGATAAAGGCAAATATCGTAAGTATTGTAAATATAAGATTTTAAATTTAAGATCATGAAATTTAGCAGTGAATAAATGAAAGGAAGGAAATCAAACAACTAAAGTATGAAATAAATTTATAATAAGTTAATTTCATTTGTGGTTTGAATTGTTATTGTTTGATTTATGGTTGGCTGGGTAAGGAAATTTGAAATTGTTGGATGAATAAATAATCTATTTTTGTTCCATCTAAGACTGTTGAGTAAATGATGCACTTGATAGTTATTTTTCATTCCGTACGATTTCAAGTTTTGAACCCGAACAACTATTTGCTTGTTTGATTGAATGGTTGTTTTATTTTGTTGTGTATGCTGTTTGTTGAAATTGATGGTTGTTGTATTGATTTGTTTGTTAGTGATTGAAACCACTTAAACATTTTATTTTATTTTATTTTTAAACCTTTTAGATTATATAAGAGAAATGCAGGTTATGGAAGCAAATTTCTACTGCTTTTGGTTCCATAAAATAAGTGCAAATTGCCCGACAAATAGGTACGTTTTGGATTACGGTTTATAGCGCTATTTTATATATTTCCCCATGTTGGGATATTATATTTTGGATATTATATGTGACGACCCGACTTTCCATTCCTGGAAAATCGCATCATCTTTAAGAAAGAAAGGGATAGAAAAGAGAATAAAAAGAAGAGAAGAAAGAAACAACACATCAGAATCTAAATAGCGGAACGAATAAATTATATTAATCACATAATACTTTACATAGTATCATATACATCAGAGATACACAGCATAATCTACTCATACTAGACAGTTATAAAAACCTGTCTAGTAATACAACTCAGAATAACAACTCAGAGAACACACAGCGGAATACTCTATAGCTATACGCAGAAGCCTCCTGCTCCATTGCTCCTCCAGAATTCGTCAGGCCAACTTAAAATCCTAACCTGAATTCCCTTGGCTACTCATAAAAATTTGACTACCCAAGAGTTTATGAAAAACAAAAATAAACTCCGGGTCAGACATGGGTCTGGTGTGAGTAAACGGTTAAAGTTGCTTAACTTTAAAAACCTTTGAAAAGAAAAGGTATCATGTAAGACTTCCCACACATAAACATGGAAAAGTTTTTACCTTACGCTAACCAAAACATTTGATAGGAAATCCGATGATATTATAATAATGTCTCGGGTTTCAAATAAATATGAAATAGCCGAAATTGTTACATCTATTAAATTCCAGCTACTAGCCACAAAAGTGGGTAATACAATCAAAACTGTTGGCACTTATTGGATTTTGGATTCCATACAATGGCAGGGCTACTGGGGTACCGCCCGTCACAGTACGTGGCCTAGATCACCGTACTGAGGAGCCACCCTAACTCCCCTGCAACACAAAGCCGGACCCGTTCCTTACTGAACAGTTTCGAATAAGACAACCCCGACGGTTGTAGCTATTCAACCGTCCACACAGCCGAAATAAAAGGGACTTCTAGACAGGGGTAAATCTTACTCCCGAGTGGGGGCTACCCATGAAGCTTTGCTGCACCTCCCCTGTTTTAGCCATTCCCGGTTGATGATGCTTGAGGTTACGATTACCTTTATAGGACATATCACTTAGAATGCTCATCGTCCACCTGACGATGTGCTGAAAGCATTCAATCCATACAAGTTCGTTCCGGGTTCGAACGAAACCGAAGGCATTATCTCGTTACACACATTTTGGAATCACCCTCAGAGTTAACGACAACAACCCTTGCACTCTAAATCACCATCTCGAATCTATAAGTTCTATTCCGTCAACTCATTACGGAATCACCCACAGAGTTATACTGACGTATAGCCCTTACACCTCGAGTCTCTACAAAGCTCCACTTTGACTCCCGACCTAACGTTATTTGGAATCGATGTGGTTTTCGGATATCCAAATATGGAAACCCGATCACGGTCTCATCGAAATCCAAAGCGTGTCTTTTAGGTTCAAGTTGTTTTAAAGGTTTAAAACAAATCAATTCAGTATCTATATATACACAAATAGATAACTCACATATCAATAATTGATAATCAGCATTATCAAATAACAGGTAATCCACATTATCAATATCATAATAGATAATTCATATACCAACATCCAAATTGATAATCTATATCTCAATCCAATCAAACATCCATACCACACAACCATACTTATCTCATTACTGAGATCACAAAGCATTCAAGACAATCAATGTCATCCAATCATTCATAAGCAATGATTAACTCAAACCATAACATAATTAATTTAAAATGAATTAAATTAATTATCTCTAATTAATTTAAACTGAATTAAATTAATTACCTAATCACTTAATTAATTTAAAATTAATTAAATTAATTACCTTCATCAAAATAAATCTTGCTTAAATTAACATTAGTTAAATCAATTAGTTAATCCTAATCAACCTTGACTAATTAACTCTTAATAAAGTAATTAATTCTCAATTATTTTCATTAATCATATCAATTAATGAACTTTAATTAATTAATCATGCTTAGATTAATTGCTTAAATTTAATCAACTTAAATACAGTAATTAATTATTCTTAATTACTTCTTAATTACTTTTAATTACTTTATAAATTCATTGATTTATTACACCAAGTAATAAACCTTTAATTACTTTAACAAGTAATTATTCATTTAAAATTACTTTCCAATCAGTAATTTACCTAACTCAATTACCTCTGTAATTAATCAATTACTTATCTTAAGTAATTAACCTTATCAAACTTTATTAAGTAATAATACCTAATCATTTATTAAGTAACTATTCTTAACTAATTAACAAATTAATTAATTTACTTGATCAAACTCATCTCATAAACGAAATTGAGTAATTCGTTCCTTAATTACTCATTAACCCAAATTAATCTTAAATTATCAGGTTAATTATCTCCAAATATTAATTAATAATCCTTAATTATTAATCAATCCTTTAATTCAAAGTAATTAATCACTAATTACCTTTATAATTAATTAATTAAACTTAATTAACTAATTAATTAACTCTTAATCATTAATTAATAAACTTAATTATTAATTAACAAATCTTAATTACAAATTCATTAACTCATAATTAAAATTAATTAATCCTTAATTATAATTAACTAACCTAAATAAAACAGTTAATTAATTCTTAATTTACTTTCATTATAAATTAACAATCCTTTAATTATTAATTAAGAAAACCTATTTAAAACTTAATAAAACCTTTATTAATTTATTAATTTTAATTAACTCTTAATCATTAATCATTAATAAAATCATTATTTTAATTAATAGTTAATTAAATAATTAATTATACTTAATTAGTCACTTAATTAACCCCTTTTAAAAATAATATTTAAATAAATGAATTAACTTTAAATTCTTTAATTAATCAACTAAATACAAATTATTAATACTTAATTAATTATTTAAGATAAAACATTATCTTAAATATATCTTGAAATCTTTATTTAAATTAATTCATTAATTAAATTATAGAAATCATTAATTAACTTCCTTTAATCATTAATTAACAATTCTTAATTCAAGTCAATAAATTAACTTAACTTAAATTGTTAATTTTAAATCATTTTACTCTAATTAATTTAAAGAAAACATTTACTTAAAATTCTCTTTATATTTCAAAATAAGATTTTAAATAATAATAAGATTGCTACTTAAGATATTTAAACATCATACAAGTTTATTCATAAAAACAATTCAATTCCAAAAACAAGAATTTAATTTAACTCAAACTTTCAAAGTTTAAAACTTATTTTACATTTTAAAACTAAATATCAGATTGAACAAAAAATCTGGGTTCAACCCATGATTACCTGAACCCTAGAACAAAGTACATCTCTGTTCTTTTTTCTTATAGTTTTCAGTTCAATATTAATTAGGATTTAGAATTTTAAAATCTGTTTAAGTTAAAAACTAAACTGTTAAACAAGACAGTTAACACAGCATCACAAAGCCCTGAGACCACGCGAGCTATAACCCGGGCCACAATCGAAATTTCACGTGCTTTACCCGAGCAAATTCCCAGTACCCAAATTCAAAGCCAAACCCAAAACAACTGACACCTACCCCCTCTCGTGCAACCTGCACCGGCGCCGGGCCTCCTCTGGCCATCGGCGAACCCACCGCCGAGTCACTCCACCACCCTGCAAGCCTCCACGACCCTCCAAAACTCAAAATTCATCCCAATACAAAATCGAGCATATGAGATGGACAGAACCCCTAATACCCCCACCAGAAAATCCCAACACGAAACGCCTCTGATCAACTACAACGGCCACAACTCCGTCCATAGCTCATTGATCCACCCAGGATCCTTCACCCGTACCCACTTCAAACTCGATGCAGTAATGAAGACGCAACGACCCCATAATCCCAGCTCCACCCAAATTAGGTTTAAAACCTAAATCAACCAATCGCCGACGCTACGGCGAACATCCAACCCCTCGATTATTTTTGCCGTACTCCTCGTACGATCACCTATCTCCACCAAAAATCTCGAACATCCCAGTCCATGAGGCCAACAGAAATCACTCAAAAACAAAGTTTCAGACAAACCCAAAATTCTCGTTTATTTCAAACCTAAATTTTTTGATATTTGCCATAAAAATCATAACTTCTATAATGTATTCAAGTTATGATCTTAAATCAGTGAATTAAGATGATAGATTTTACATATTTTAAGTATCTCTACTGTACTTTCCAGATTTTATCAAAGTTTAAATCTCATAATACTTGAATCTAATTAAATTCCTGGATTTGGCTTTAAACTAAACTATATTGTTTCAATTTTTACAGTCTAACAGGAAAGACATGCAAGGATTTTGATCTTGATCAAAATCATATGTTCTGTACTAAAAACAGAGAAACTAGAATCAACAGATAAACATACATCACATATACACAGAGAGTTGCTTACATGCATACATACAGAATAATTATCATCACAGATTTCAAAATCAACCATATAATTATCTACTTAACTTTAATTTTTTAAAAAAAGTTTACTCACCTCAAATTAGAAGTGCAGAGTTTTGAAGATGACTGGAAATTGCAAAAGAATTTGAACCTGAAGTTGAAGCCATTGAAACAGAGATGCCTCATGTTTGCATTTGAAAAACAGGGAAACATTTGAGCTTGAAACTTAAGAAATTGAAGCCTTGATCAGATTTTCTTGCATGCATTTGAATATTTGGTGCAGACACTTAAGTTTGAAGCCTTTAAAACTGGATCTTTGCATGCATTTGAAGCTTTGAGGCAGATACATGAGTTTGAGGAATAAATGCAGATTTTGTTTTTGAATCTGAGGGCTTTTTTTTTTATTTTCTAAAAGTGTTTGAGTAGAGGAGTGCTTCATAATTTAGATTTAAATTTTGAGGATTTTCTGGTTTTGGATGTTTTGAATAAAGATTGCATGATGGTTTTGGTTTTCTTTTAGAAATGAACAAAGAATTAAAGAAAATAAGAAAGAGGGTTTATATAGGATAGATTTCAGATTTTAATAAATTAAAAAGAAATTAGAAAAACAAAGGACACTTGTCTTCAACTTTCATTAATATGGTAACACATGTTATCTAAGAGATTAAAGTTTTAACACTTGTCCTTGTTTATTTCTATATTATTTATAATTGATTTTCAAGGTCTTTTAAATAAATTTCCTAATAAACAAATATGTTTCTAAATTTTAAAAGTACTTTTCTACACAAATACACTTATACATTTATAAATGTATGCTAGTTTATATAAGTACAAATTTATTTTTTTAAAAAGAAATGAAACTAAATAAAATTTTAAATAAAGTTATATACAACTTTTTAAATTTATTTTAAATACTACTTTAAAAAGCCTTTGTATTCATTTTATTAAATAAACACAAATAATATTTTCATAAAAAGAAAATACAAAATCTTATTTCTAATTAAAAACATTATCTATATTTTTAAACAACCAAACTATATTATTATTTTATTTTAAGATGCGTGTATACCTTTGAATTTCAAATTATATACTCATTTTCAAAGTCAAATTTAAAAATAAAATCTAAAATAAATTAAATCAATAAAAACAACTATTTTAGAATAAGCTCATTATTATTTACAAATAATATATCCTATTTTAAAATCAATTTAAAATACATAGATTAAAATACATAGATATAAATGCATTTAAACATACTTATAAATTTTGAAAACAAAATACCAATTTAAAATTTATTTACACAACAAAATAATCATTCCTATTTTAAAACCAATTCATAACCATAATTAAAATATTACTTGGTTAATTATCTGTGAAAATAACAATTTTATCAATTTCAAATAATTAAATTAGAGATTATCAGCATTTTAAACTCCTGGAAATTCTGGGATATTACAATCCTCCCCCCTTAACAGAATTTCGTCCTCGAAATTCAAAACAAAGATAATCCACAGTTTTTTTATTTCAACCAATTCAAATATTCATAACAGCCATACACTATCAATCAAACAAACAATTTCATCCAAACAACCAATTCAAATAAATAACATCAGTTATCCGGACACAGATCTGGATAAACTTCCTAAATTATCTCGAGTTTCCCTAGTACCGACACAGGGATACTCGCTCTACTAAACCCAAACTAGCTATACTTATAAGCTACCGAGTTCTCACTCAGCTAGATCTATAATCTACCCAAGATACCAGACCATAGACAAGTCTGATCAACAACTAATACCTACACAGAATTACTGGTCTCCAAACCAGTGATGACCAAAACACGTACTCCCTCAGAAACACGTGAAATAATTTGAATTTCAGTCTTCCAAACTGATAATTCAACTCTTCAATCCCAACACTGATCCTACGAAACTCAGAAGAATCCAATACTTCGGAGCTCACTTCAAAATTTCACTAAATCTTATTGCTCCCATTACCAGAGAAAACCTTAACAACATCGGAGCCTCCAACTTCGAATTCCAAATTCTTCCGTTACTTAACCTCAAAACTTCCCGAAAGATCCGGCTGCCAACAGATCCTTCCCGATCAGCTCAACCTTTGCTGATGCTTTTACAAACAAACTGGATCAACTCACAAACTGATCCTCACAAGATCAACCCAAAAATCAAACCAAACTCTACTATCAACAGTAGAAAACAACTTCTCCTATCCAGAAAAGACAGAACAGAATCACTCGCCAACTTGCCTTAGATTCTGAAAAATAAATTCAGTAGAAACTCTCTAATCCAAAATACTGCAATTCCCAGTTGCTTCTACTCAAGAACAACAACCACCTTGCTTCCGCTGCACAACTCTAATCTGGAGCAGATGAAAATGTCGTCGAATGAACACAAGCACCGACCAAACATCACATCTCGGAAATAAGGTTCAACGGAAATTCTAAAAGATAAAGAGCTGCTACACCAAACAATCAACTTAGGAAACATCCTTCTATCCAGCTGAATCACTCGTATCACTCCTGATATCATGTCGATTCAGAACTCAAACTCCAATGCGGGCAAAACCTCCAACTTTCCTGAAGATATACTCGGACAATCTTCAGCAACTCCATAACTTCTACATCCTCTAGAGATGCCACAAATCCAGGCAAAGATTATCTAAGATAATCTTCCAAACCATCGCAAGTCACTTTTGCGATCACCCAATCCAATATCCAAGATATTGTTCCCTTTCCACTAATCCGAACAGTTTATCCTTGACCAATTAATCCACCGAAGAAACAGATCCACGTTGCTGCTTCTGAACTCCACTTCAGAAAAACCGCTAAGCCAGAAGATCTCCCTGCTGAAATACGGAACATTCCCGAGCTGCACTACTAACACAGATGCCAAAGACTTCTTATCCAAAGTTCTTTTGAGAAACTCGGGCTTCCAACCAAACACATACACCTTGCTGAACTCAGCCACAACTCTGAAACAGACACACTTCCTTAAACTTGCCTCGAAAGAAAACATCTTCAGAGACTTCCATAGTCACTGCATCTCATCATGCAGCTACTACTTCTTGAGGTATCAAAATACCATCACTTACTTCTGCCCAACCGACAGATCCAAATTCTCAAAAATCCGCTCACACGAGCGCAAACAAACTTACACTTCAAAGATGAACTCCGAACCTTAGTAGGTTTCCTTCAGAGATCAAATGAAATCCTACACCAAACTACAAAGATTACTCGAGACAGTATTAGGTCTACAGTCTCGACAAATACACTTCCTACCTCAAACATTCAAACTCCAACCAATGATAGTCGTGTTACACACACCACTACTCCATCTACCTTTATAACTTATGTTGGAAAACCTGAACAGGTAACCCAACAGATAGGTAGAAATATATATATATATATATATATATATATATATATATATATATATATATATATAGTTATATAGTTATATATAAAAATTACAAATACGCTCTCTCAAGAAAGACACCACTACAGAGCCCAGGTATTCACTCAACCTGGCTCTGATACCAAATGTGACGACCCGACTTTCCATTCCCGGAAAATCGCATCATCTTTAAGAAAGAAAGGGATAGAAAAGAGAATAGAAAGAAGAGAAGAAAGAAACAACACATCAGAATCTAAACAGCGGAACGAATAAATTATATTAATCACATAATACTTTACATAGTATCATATACATCAGAGATACACATCATAATCTACTCATACTAGACAGTTATAAACACCTGTCTAGTTATACAACTCAATACAACTCAAAATAACAACTCAGAGAACACACAGCGGAATACTCTATAGCTATACGCAGAAGCCTCCTGCTCCATTGCTCCTCCAGAATTCGTCAAGCCAACTTAAAATCCTAACCTGAATTCCCTTGGCTACTCGTAAAAATTTGAGTACCCAAGGGTTTATGAAAAACAAAAATAAACTCCGGGTCAGACATGGGTCTGGTGTGAGTAACCGGTTAAAGTTGCTTAACTTTAAAAACCTTTGAAAAGAAAAGGTATCACGTAAGACTTCCCACACATAAACATGGAAAAGTTTTTACCTTAAGCTAACCAAAACATTTGATAGGAAATCCGATGATATTATAATAGTGTCTAGGGTTTTCAAATAAATATGAAATAGCCGAAATTATTACATCTATTAAATTCCAGCTACTAGCCACAAAAGTGGGTAATACAATCAAAACCGTTGGCACTTATTGGATTTTGGATTCCATTCAATGGCAGGGCTACTGGGGTACCGCCCGTCACAGTACGTGGCCTAGATCACCGTACCGAGGAGCCACCCAAACTCCCCTGCAACACAAAGCCGGACCCGTTCCTTACTGAACAGTTCCGAATAAGACAACCCCGGCGGTTGTAGCTATTCAACCATCCACACAGCCGAAATAAAAGGGACCTCTAGACAGGGGTAAATCTTACTCTCAAGTGGGGGCTACCCACAAAGCTTTGCTGCGCCTCCCCTGTTTTAGCCATTCCCGGTTGATGAGGATTGAGGTTACGATTACCTTTATAGGACATATCACTTAGAATGCTCATCGTCCACCTGACGATGTGCTGAAAGCATTCAATCCATACAAGTTCGTTCCGGGTTCGAACGAAACCGAAGGCATTATCTCGTTACACTCATTTTGGAATCACCCTCAGAGTTAACGACAACAACCCTTGCACTCTAAATCACCATCTCGAATCTATAAGGTCTATTCCGTCAACTCATTACGGAATCACCCACAGAGTTATACTGACGTATTTCCCTTACACCTCGAGTCTTCACAAAGCTCCACTTTGACTCCCGACCTAACGTTATTTGGAATCGATGTGGTTTTCGGATATCCAAATATGGAAACCCGATCCCGGTCTCATCAAAATCCAAAGCGTGTCTTTTAGGTTCAAGTTGTTTTAAAGGTTTAAAACAAATCAATTCAGTATCTATATATACACAAATAGATAACTCACATATCAATAATTGATAATCAGCATTATCAAATAACAGGTAATCCACATTATCAATATCATAATAGATAATTCATATACCAACATCCAAATTGATAATCTATATCTTAATCCAATCAAACATCCATACCACACAACCATACTTATCTCATTACTGAGATCACAAAGCATTCAAGACAATCAATGTCATCCAATCATTCATAAGCAATTATTAACTCAAACCATAACATAATTAATTTAAAATGAATTAAATTAATTATCTCTAATTAATTTAAAGTGAATTAAATTAATTACCTAATCACTTAATTAATTTAAAATTAATTAAATTAATTACCTTCATCAAAATAAACCTTGCTTAAATTAACATTAGTTAAATCAATTAGTTAATCCTAATCAACCTTGATTAATTAACTCTAAATAAAGCAATTAATTCTTAATTATTTTCATTAATCATATCACTTAATGAACCTTAATTAATTAATCATGCTTAGATTAATTGCTTAAATTTAATCAACTTAAATACAGTAATTAATTATTCTTAATTACTTTTAATTACTTTATAAATTCATTGATTTATTACACCAAGTAATAAACCTTTAATTACTTTAACAAGTAATTATTCATTTAAAATTACTTTCCAATCAGTAATTTACCTAACACAATTACCTCTGTAATTAATCAATTACTTATCTTAAGTAATTAACCTTATCAAACTTTATTAAGTAATAATACTTAATCATTTATCAAGTAACTATTCTTAACTAATTAACAAATTAATTAATTTACTTGATCAAACTCATCTCATAAACAAAATTGAGTAATTCATTCCTTAATTACTCATTAACCCAAATTAATCTTAAATTATCAGGTTAATTATCTCCAACTATTAATTAATAAACCTTAATTATTAATCAATCCTTTAATTCAAAGTAATTAATCACTAATTACCTTTATAATTAATTAATTAAACTTAATTAACTAATTAATTAACTCTTAATCATTAATTAATAAACTTAATTATTAATTAACAAATCTTAATTACAAATTAATTAACTCATAATTAAAATTAATTAATCCTTAATTATAATTAATTAACCTAAATAAAACAGTTAATTAATTCTTAATTTACTTTCATTATAAATTAATAATTCTTTAATTATTAATTAAGAAAACCCATTTAAAACTTAATAAAACCTTTATTAATTTATTAGTTTTAATTAACTCTTAATCATTAATCATTAATAAAATCATTATTTTAATTAATAGTTAATTAAATAATTAATTATATTTAATTAATCACTTAATTAACCCCTTTTTAAAATAATAATTAAATAAATGAATTAACTTTAAATTCTTTAATTAATCAACTAAATACAAATTATTAATACTTAATTAATTATTTAAGATAAAACATTATCTTAAATATATCTTGAAATCTTTATTTAACTTAATTCATTAATTAAATTATAGAAATCATTAATTAACTTCCTTTAATCATTAATTAACAATTCTTAATTCAAGTTAATAAATTAACTTAACTTAAATTGTTAATTTTAAATCATTTTACACTAATTAATTTAAAGAAAACATTTACTTAAAATTCTCTTTATATTTCAAAATAAGATTTGAAATAATAATAAGATTGCTACTTAAGATATTTAAACATCATACAAGTTTATTCATAAAAACAATTCAATTCCAAAAACAAGAATTTAATTCTACTCAAACTTTCAAAGTTTAAAATTATTTTACATTTTAAAACTAAATATCAGATTGAACAAAAAATCTGGGTTCAACCCATGATTACCTGAACCCTAGAACAAAGTACATCTCTGTTATTCTTTCTTATAGTTTTCAGTTCAATATTAATTAGGATTTAAAATTTTAAAATCTGTTTAAGTTAAAAACTAAACTGTTAAACAAGACAGTTAACACAGCATCACAAAGCCCTGAGACCACGCGAGCTATAACCCGAGCCACAATCGAAATTTCACGTGCTTTACTCGAGCAAATTCCCAGTACCCAAATTCAAAGCCAAACCCAAAACAACTGACACCTACCCCCTCTCGTGCATCCTGCACTGGCGCCGGATGTAACGACCCAGAATTTTTATAAATTAAAATTTGAATATTTAATTAATTTTGGATATTAATAAGTGAATTTATAAGTCAAATAAATTTTATTTTGAATTATTGGATTTAATTGGATTATTAAATCGATAATTTAATATGTTAAATTATGGAAATAATTGAAAATTGAGTTAAATATGATTGTAAATGATTTGTAAAATTTTATTTTATCATGTTAGAGTTAGAATGATATTTTAGAACTTTTAAAATCGAATTAAAAGTTTATTTGTGAAAATTGAATATTTTAATATTTAAATCGACTAGTAAAATAGTCAATTTTTGAACAGTCTCAGAATTGAACGAAACCAGTTCCATTGGATCCATAATAGTTAGTTATTACCGGATTTCAATTTTCGTGTCAATCGGAGCTATCGTTTGATCGTGGCAGCTCGAAACGCATCGAATTATTTTTAATTTAAATTTGGCGAGTCAAAATAGCCATTTTTCAAAAAGTCTCGGATTTCGACGAAACCAGTTTCATCGGATCCGTAATGTGATATTATTGTAAGGTTTCAAATTTCAAGTCAATCGGATTTACCGTTTGTCCGGTACGAATTAAAACGCCTAGAAATCGATTTAAATCGGTTTAATTTAAATTGAACGTTTTCAGCCATAACTCGCACATACTTCCGAACTAGCTTCCGAAACCTGTTCCATTGTGTCCAGAACGCGGGATAAACCCTAGGTACGCTGGTTACGGCGCCTAAATCGGAGTTCGGAAATTCCCGGGATGAATAGTGTTTACGCTAGCTTTTCCTATAAATACACCTTAATTCACAAAAATAAATAACAAAACCTAAACCTAACCCTAATATGCTCAGCCGCCACATTATAACCAATGGCCAGAATTGTTCGAATTTCATCTCTCAATCTCTCCCAATCTACAAATAATTAGGAGAAGTGATCAACTACAAAGATGAAGAGCAAGACGAGAGCTTTCAATCCATACGGATATGATCGCGTATGGAGTTGTATTTCGTGAGAAAAATGGGGCCGACCGTGCCGTGTTCATCACCGTGCGCACGAGAAAAGAGGAGGCCGAGTTGGCCAGGCTTGGGGCCGAGCATAGCTTGGGTCGTGCTCTTCGACGTGGCGGTGTTGTGATCGAGTTTCATCAAGTATTTAGTTTGCAAATTTAAACCCTAGATTCGATCAAATGGGTTCTTTGTTCGGCTGTAGAACGTGAGATGGTGGAAGGAGAAGGTTGCGTTCAAGGGCCAGATGCAAGCAAGAGCAAATCCTACGGTCTTGATGTTGTGTGGGTTTAAAGTTATAATTTATGTTATAATTATTGAGTTAAAATCGTGTACGAACTTTAAAAATTCATAACTTTTTCATACGAGGTCGAAAAAATGCAAACTCAGTTGCGTTGGAATCGTATCGACGAGCACTACGCGATGGAGTTGGTTTGGAGTCGTTTGGAGTTAGTGAGAATTTTGGGTAAAATTAAACGCGCGTTTAATTTTATTCGAAATAAAAGCTAAAACGGAATTTAAAACCAAGGTGAGAACTTCTCACTCAATCGAATAGGTTTCGATTTTATTTTAAATAGTTAGATTTAAAATATTTGAATGCATGTTTGAATGATGACTGTAAATTATTGATTGTTAAAATAGACATTATGCGCCGTTAATAAGCGGAGGTTATTTAATATAAACATATACCGCGAATATTTCATAAACAGTGAAATTGGTATTATAAATAATATCAATATATATATATTGGCATATGTATATATTGCAGTTGATTGATTTCCCGTATTTTTTGCGGATGAGACCCTATTACGCCGTTATTAAGCGGATAATATTTAATAAGAACATATACCGCGATAATTTCGTACTGGAGCGAAATTGGTATTGTGCTAATGTTTTTGGATGCAGGAAACAGGTTGGAGGGATCCAACAGGATTCCTCAACAGTTTTTATTTGATTTCAGATATTTTGATATTTGATTGATTATCATATACGATATATGATGGATCGTTGTAGTCGTGATTGACTATTTGGTGTGTAGCATCATTGGACCCAGATTTTGGGATTTTAAAATGATTTTAAAAGTGATTTTGAAAATATACTATATTTTTGGAATTGATCCATTATAAATAAATAACGTTACAATTTTTAAAGTTATAAAAATTATAGTTTTTGTGAAATATAGTTAAAAGCTGATTTTTGAGAAATATGAATTAATGACCTTATAAAATAGTTAAATTGGATTTTTGAATATATTATAAAAGTTAAAAATAGGATTTATAAAATTTGATTATTTTATAAATCAAGATGGTGGAATTATAAAGGAATTTAAAGACGTTTTAAAAGAATAATATAAATTAATTTATATTAAGAGATTTATAAATGGATATTTATAAATTGAAATATGGACATTATAAAACGAGTTTTTATAAGTGTTTGAATGATGTGAGAATGAATTTCATAATAGAATGAAATTTATAGAATTATAAACTGTGAAGTTATAAATGAAATTTATAAATAGTAAGATTTATAAATTTGTGAAGTTATTTGAAGAATAAATTTTGTTAAATAAATAAATCTTATAAGTTATAAGATTTATGGTTTGGAAAGTCTTTAAAAGAACGATTTTGTAAAATAATCGTTTTATAAGCAATTGACTTATAATATGAACTTTTAGTTTATAATTGAGATATGAAATCAAATAGGTTAATAAAGGAATTTATAAAAAAGAAGTTTTTATAAATAAATAGAAACGGAATTTATAAACGTTGTTTTATAAATCCGCAAACGACTTATTTTGATAAGTTAATTGTTATAACCTATTAATGGAGTTATATTCACGTTGTAAACAGTGAATAATCCTTTAAGTTAAAAAGAATAGAAATAATGGAATTTGTGAACATAGTATATTCACGTTTTTGAATAGTGAATAAGACGTTAAAGAAATGTTTTGAATGTGATATTTTAAATAGAATTAAAACGATCTAACGATGTTTTAAAAGGTGTTGAGATTCGAAACCATAGATTTCAACATTCATTGTTGAAATAGATGTTTCGTGAAATAAAAGGAAATGGTGGACTATAACACTGTTGTTATAGTAAATGATTTCCGAAAGGAAATGTTTAGAATAATATTGGGATTTATATATCTATTTTAATTTCGAATCCCTATACTAGTGATTTTGGGTTGTTGTAACGATGTTTTACGCAACATTCGTTTTGGCCCAAATAAAAATGTTTAAGAGAATGATTTCCCTTAAAGAATGAAATATATACTTAATTCGATTTAAGTATATTGAATATTTTCAAAGGTTGAAAATAAAAAGATTTGTCGATTACTTATTTTTAATAAGTATGGAAATGTTTTCCAATATGAAGTGAATATTTAGAATTTATCTTTTGAAGATAAATTGAAATGGATAGTTGAAATTGTATATGCATGATATTTTGAAATATAAATTCATTATGGAATTTATATGTGAAAGTGGAACTTGTTAAAAATAAATATTGATTTATTTTTGAAGTGTTAAAATTATATATATCTTGTAAAGATATTTTGGAAAATAAATAATTTGGAAAATTATTTGGAATCTGGTGATGTGTGCATATCCAGTGATAGTTCAATAACCGACTATCAGTATTTCCCTTTGAATGGGTATTTGATGTGAATTGATTGAATTTGAATGCACACTTATTTTTGAATAAGCGCTCACTATTCGGGTTAACCGGGAAAGGACCATGGGGTCGTATAACCCACTCCGAATATGTGATACGTCGTTGTGAATCGCATTTGAAGATCGGTGTTGAAGACCGGTATTTGCGAGAGTGATGGGATGAACTATCGATTGACTCTGCACCGAGTAGCTACGGTATTGAGTTCTCCATATGTGATGGTGAATCCGATCAGGATTGTGAATATCCGGATTGCAAGGACTTCTTTGTAAGTGCCTTCGGTTCTGTTCGAGCCCGGAACAGACTTGTATGGATTGTATGTCTGACATTACAATTTGAGATATAAAGCCGATTTCTTTCAAATATATTTCTGTTGGTGGCGGAGAATTTATTCTTTGCTTAACACCCTTCTTTGAGACGTATGTGCTCAAAGGTTATATAGTTGAAGTTATCAGCGATATATTCCCAATTTGGTAATGTGATATGCTGAGTGATGCTGAAATGATCATTGTGTTGATTATTTGTGATAGGATCGTTTATTTGATCGTCTATCCTTGTGATCATTGTGTTGATCATTTGTTGACCCAAAGCATGGCTTTTGTATAAAGTATGTTTTTGTGGACGTGACTTCGTCGAGCCTCACACCCCGTGAATGGTCAAAACAGGAAAGAAGTAGCAAGGTTATGAGGGGTAGCACCCTTTAGGATGTGTCCATTTCCTTCTGGAAAAGGGTGGTATCATGGTATGGAGCCCAGATACTTACTCATGTTGAAACACTTTGTTTTTATGATTGTGTGAATTGATTAGAGAGCGCTCTCGGATAAAGGTCCCAAAGGACCGGGGGATGGCATATTCGGTCAGTTGTTACTCAGTTAGGGGTAACCCGACCTTGTGTTGGTAGAGATCCGGTTTGGTTCTCGGGGATGTCCATCCAGAGGCATTCTCATGTGGCAATGGGAAGTTCCTTGGCCTGACCATTTGTTGGAAATCCAATTCCCAATACGAAACTTGTACGGTATTAGTTGTAGAACCTGCTATTCACTTATGGTGGTCACCACTGTTTGGATAGTAGCTATAGTAGGCATACGATAATGGTCGTATGTTGGCTAAGATTTATATCCTTTATTTTCGAAATGATTTTCCTCTACACTATGCACTAATAATAATATCAAATATTATTTTAAATGCGTATCAAGCATCTTTGACTATCATAAGGAGAAATCTCCTCCGATTCTGCGTTTGCATGTGTGTGTGTGCGGGAGGCCTTATGGTAGTCTCATTTTTAAAAAGCATTGCAAATTGATTTAAAAATATTCCTCTATTTTGATTTTAAAGTAAATAAACTGTTTTGAGTTCTCACACCAGTCACATGACTGACTCGGAGTTTATTGTTTTCCTTCCTAAACTCTGGGTGCCCACCAATTTCCACACGGGCAGTTAAGAGTTAGGTTTATCAGGATATTCTGGATATTCTGGAGTTGCTAGAGGCAAGCTGGATGGCATGGCGTATTACTAGTATATAGTATTTCTTTTTCCGCTGCACTATTTGTTGTATGTTGTTGTACACTCTGATGAGATGATATGATGTAATGAAATGTGATGTAATGTAATAACTGATATAGTTCTTTGTTTAAAGATTATTCATTTATTATTATATGTTGTTCCGCTGCGAATTGTGAGATTCTGTTGTTGTTCTGTTGCTTCCTTTCTGTCCGTTCTATTTTTAAAATTCTTCTATCTTCTATTTTTTCAAATTCTCTGTTTTCTTTCTCTTTTTTCTAAAAATTGTCTATCTTCTTTCCTCTCTATTTCCTATCTCTTCTCTCTTCTTTCTTTTTCTTTTCTCAAATTCTTTTTTTAAAAACCCCATAACTATTCGGTTTTTCGGCAACGAAAATCCACGTACGTTACATTTGGTATCAGAGCTATATGTTGTATATTGAGATTATTGTCATCATGTTGCTATATGTTGTATATTGAGATTATTGTCTATATGCATGATTCTCATGTTGTTTGTTGAGTGTTTAGTAGGTGCGGATCGCGTTTGCTTCGCATTTGGAGTTCGCTTTAGCGCTATATTAGCCGTATATGCTTGCTAATAAAATATAAGGTACATATCTCGGATTAAATATCGCACTTTTATACTTTTTCCCTTCGGGATGCCTCATTACTTGATGAGATGTATATTTGTGATATATATACTGTCATTTTTTTTTCGGATCGAGCCGCGCAAAGGAGACTATCGCGAATTTTTCCGAAAATTTAAGGCGTTAGAAAAATTTTGAGAAAATTGGGAAATTTTTTGAAAACTTTAACTTTGTTTTGAAATTGAAAGTTAAACTATAGTAGTTGTTTTTGAAAAGATAACTAAGTATGATTTGAAAAAAATTAGTAAAGTATTGTAAGAAGTTTAATTATAAATTTTGAAAAATTAATAGATTCTGTAACTTTTCTTACTTGTAATTTCGAGGACGAAATTCTTTTAAGGGGGAAAGATTGTAACGACCCAGAATTTTTATAAATTAAAATTTGAATATTTAATTAATTTTGGATATTAATAAGTGAATTTATAAGTCAAATAAATTTTATTTTGAATTATTGGATTTAATTGGATTATTAAATCGATAATTTAATATGTTAAATTATGGAAATAATTGAAAATTGAGTTAAATATGATTGTAAATGATTTGTAAAATTTTATTTTATCATGTTAGAGTTAGAATGATATTTTAGAACTTTTAAAATCGAATTAAAATTTTATTTGTGAAAATTGAATATTTTAATATTTAAATCGACTAGTAAAATAGTCAATTTTTGAACAGTCTCAGAATTGAACGAAACCAGTTCCATTGGATCCGTAATAGTTAGTTATTACCGGATTTCAATTTTCGTGTCAATCGGAGCTATCGTTTGATCGTGGCAGCTCGAAACGCATCGAATTATTTTTAATTTAAATTTGGCGAGTCAAAATAGCCATTTTTCAAAAAATCTCGGATTTCGACGAAACCAGTTTCATCGGATCCGTAATGTGATATTATTGTAAGGTTTCAAATTTCAAGTCAATCGGATTTACCGTTTGTCCGGTACGAATTAAAACGCCTAGAAATCGAGTTAAATCGGTTTAATTTAAATTGAACGTTTTCAGCCATAACTCGCACATACTTCCGAATTAGCTTCCGAAACCTGTTCCATTGTGTCCGAAACGCGGGATAAACCCTAGGTACGCTGGTTACGGCGCCTAAATCGGAGTTCGGAAATTCCCGGGATGAATAGTGTTTACGCTAGCTTTTCCTATAAATACACCTTAATTCACAAAAATAAATAACAAAACCTAAACCTAACCCTAATATGCTCGGCCGCCACATTATAACCAATGGCCAGAATTGTTCGAATTTCATCTCTCAATCTCTCCCAATCTACAAATAATTAGGAGAAGTGATCAACTACAAAGATGAAGAGCAAGACGAGAGCTTTCAATCCATACGGATATGATCGCGTATGGAGTTGTATTTCGTGAGAAAAATGGGGCCGACCGTGCCGTGTTCATCACCGTGCGCACGAGAAAAGAGGAGGCCGAGTTGGCCAGGCTTGGGGCCGAGCATAGCTTGGGTCGTGCTCTTCGACGTGGCGGTGTTGTGATCGAGTTTCATCAAGTATTTAGTTTGCAAATTTAAACCCTAGATTCGATCAAATGGGTTCTTTGTTCGGCTGTAGAACGTGAGATGGTGGAAGGAGAAGGTTGCGTTCAAGGGCCAGATGCAAGCAAGAGCAAATCCTACGGTCTTGATGTTGTGTGGGTTTAAAGTTATAATTTATGTTATAATTATTGAGTTAAAATCGTGTACGAACTTTAAAAATTCATAACTTTTTCATACGAGGTCGAAAAAATGCAAACTCAGTTGCGTTGGAATCGTATCGACGAGCACTACGCGATGGAGTTGGTTTGGAGTCGTTTGGAGTTAGTGAGAATTTTGGGTAAAATTAAACGCGCGTTTAATTTTATTCGAAATAAAAGCTAAAACGGAATTTAAAACCAAGGTGAGAACTTCTCACTCAATCGAATAGGTTTTGATTTTATTTTAAATAGTTAGATTTAAAATATTTGAATGCATGTTTGAATGATGACTGTAAATTATTGATTGTTAAAATAGACATTATGCGCCGTTAGTAAGCGGAGGTTATTTAATATAAACATATACCGCGAATATTTCATAAACAGTAAAATTGGTATTATAAATAATATCAATATATATATATTGGCATATGTATATATTGCAGTTGATTGATTTCCCGTATTTTTTGCGGATGAGACCCTATTACGCCGTTATTAAGCGGATAATATTTAATAAGAACATATACCGCGATAATTTCGTACTGGAGCGAAATTGGTATTGTGCTAATGTTTTTGGATGCAGGAAACAGGTTGGAGGGATCCAACAGGATTCCTCAACAGTTTTTATTTGATTTCAGATATTTTGATATTTGATTGATTATCATATACGATATATGATGGATCGTTGTAGTCGTGATTGACTATTTGGTGTGTAGCATCATTGGACCCAGATTTTGGGATTTTAAAATGATTTTAAAAGTGATTTTGAAAATATACTATATTTTTGGAATTGATCCATTATAAATAAATAACGTTACAATTTTTAAAGTTATAAAAATTATAGTTTTTGTGAAATATAGTTAAAAGCTGATTTTTGAGAAATATGAATTAATGACCTTATAAAATAGTCAAATTGGATTTTTGAATATATTATAAAAGTTAAAAATAGGATTTATAAAATTTGATTATTTTATAAATCAAGATGGTGGAATTATAAAGGAATTTAAAGACGTTTTAAAAGAATAATATAAATTAATTTATATTAAGATATTTATAAATGGATATTTATAAATTGAAATATGGACATTATAAAACGAGTTTTTATAAGTGTTTGAATGATGTGAGAATGAATTTCATAATAGAATGAAATTTATAGAATTATAAACTGTGAAGTTATAAATGAAATTTATAAATAGTAAGATTTATAAATTTGTGAAGTTATTTGAAGAATAAATTTTGTTAAATAAATAAATCTTATAAGTTATAAGATTTATGGTTTGGAAAGTCTTTAAAAGAACGATTTTGTAAAATAATCGTTTTATAAGCAATTGACTTATAATATGAACTTTTAGTTTATAATTGAGATATGAAATCAAATAGGTTAATAAAGGAATTTATAAAAAAGAAGTTTTTATAAATAAATAGAAACGGAATTTATAAACGTTGTTTTATAAATCCGCAAACGACTTATTTTGATAAGTTAATTGTTATAACCTATTAATGGAGTTATATTCACGTTGTAAACAGTGAATAATCCTTTAAGTTAAAAAGAATAGAAATAATGGAATTTGTGAACATAGTATATTCACGTTTTTGAATAGTGAATAAGACGTTAAAGAAATGTTTTGAATGTGATATTTTAAATAGAATTAAAACGATCTAACGATGTTTTAAAAGGTGTTGAGATTCGAAACCATAGATTTCAACATTCATTGTTGAAATAGATGTTTCGTGAAATAAAAGGAAATGGTGGACTATAACACTGTTGTTATAGTAAATGATTTCCGAAAGGAAATGTTTAGAATAATATTGGGATTTATATATCTATTTTAATTTCGAATCCCTATACTAGTGATTTTGGGTTGTTGTAACGATGTTTTACGCAACATTCGTTTTGGCCCAAATAAAAATGTTTAAGAGAATGATTTCCCTTAAAGAATGAAATATATACTTAATTCGATTTAGGTATATTGAATATTTTCAAAGGTTGAAAATAAAAAGATTTGTCGATTACTTATTTTTAATAAGTATGGAAATGTTTTCCAATATGAAGTGAATATTTAGAATTTATCTTTTGAAGATAAATTGAAATGGATAGTTGAAATTGTATATGCATGATATTTTGAAATATAAATTCATTATGGAATTTATATGTGAAAGTGGAACTTGTTAAAAATAAATATTGATTTATTTTTGAAGTGTTGAAATTATATATATCTTGTAAAGATATTTTGGAAAATAAATAATTTGGAAAATTATTTGGAATCTGGTGATGTGTGCATATCCAGTGATAGTTCAATAACCGACTATCAGTATTTCCCTTTGAATGGGTATTTGATGTGAATTGATTGAATTTGAATGCACACTTATTTTTGAATAAGCGCTCACTATTCGGGTTAACCGGGAAAGGACCATGGGGTCGTATAACCCACTCCGAATATGTGATACGTCGTTGTGAATCGCATTTGAAGATCGGTGTTGAAGACCGGTATTTGCGAGAGTGATGGGATGAACTATCGATTGACTCTGCACCGAGTAGCTACGGTATTGAGTTCTCCATATGTGATGGTGAATCCGATCAGGATTGTGAATATCCGGATTGCAAGGACTTCTTTGTAAGTGCCTTCGGTTCTGTTCGAGCCCGGAACAGACTTGTATGGATTGTATGTCTGACATTACAATTTGAGATATAAAGCCGATTTCTTTCAAATATATTTCTGTTGGTGGCGGAGAATTTATTCTTTGCTTAACACCCTTCTTTGAGACGTATGTGCTCAAAGGTTATATAGTTGAAGTTATCAGCGATATATTCCCAATTTGGTAATGTGATATGCTGAGTGATACTGAAATGATCATTGTGTTGATTATTTGTGATAGGATCGTTTATTTGATCGTCTATCCTTGTGATCATTGTGTTGATCATTTGTTGACCCAAAGCATGGCTTTTGTATAAAGTATGTTTTTGTGGACGTGACTTCGTCGAGCCTCACACCCCGTGAATAGTCAAAACAGGAAAGAAGTAGCAAGGTTATGAGGGGTAGCACCCTTTAGGATGTGTCCATTTCCTTCTGGAAAAGGGTGGTATCATGGTATGGAGCCCAGATACTTACTCATGTTGAAACACTTTGTTTTTATGATTGTGTGAATTGATTAGAGAGCGCTCTCGGATAAAGGTCCCAAAGGACCGGGGGATGGCATATTCGGTCAGTTGTTACTAAGTTAGGGGTAACCCGGCCTTGTGTTGGTAGAGATCCGGTTTGGTTCTCGGGGATGTCCATCCAGAGGCATTCTCATGTGGCAATGGGAAGTTCCTTGGCCTGACCGTTTGTTGGAAATCCAATTCCCAATACGAAACTTGTACGGTATTAGTTGTAGAACCTGCTATTCACTTATGGTGGTCACCACTGTTTGGATAGTAGCTATAGTAGGCATACGATAATGGTCGTATGTTGGCTAAGATTTATATCTTTATTTTCGAAATGATTTTCCTCTACACTATGCACTAATAATAATATCAAATATTATTTTAAATGCGTATCAAGCATCTTTGACTATCATAAGGAGAAATCTCCTCCGATTCTGCGTTTGCATGTGTGTGTGTGCGGGAGGCCTTATGGTAGTCTAATTTTAAAAAGCATTGCGAATTGATTTAAAAATATTCCTCTATTTTGATTTTAAAGTAAATAAACTGTTTTGAGTTCTCACACCAGTCACATGACTGACTCGGAGTTTATTGTTTTCCTTCCTAAACTCTGGGTGCCCACCAATTTCCACACGGGCAGTTAAGAGTTAGGTTTATCAGGATATTCTGGATATTCTGGAGTTGTTGGAGGCAAGCTGGATGGCATGGCGTATTACTAGTATATAGTATTTCTTTTTCCGCTGCACTATTTGTTGTATGTTGTTGTACACTCTGATGAGATGATATGATGTAATGAAATGTGATGTAATGTAATAACTGATATAGTTCTTTGTTTAAAGATTATTCATTTATTATTATATGTTGTTCCGCTGCGAATTGTGAGATTCTGTTGTTGTTCTGTTGCTTCCTTTCTGTCCGTTCTATTTTTAAAATTCTTCTATCTTCTATTTTTTCAAATTCTCTGTTTTCTTTCTCTTTTTTCTAAAAATTGTCTATCTTCTTTCCTCTCTATTTCCTATCTCTTCTCTCTTCTTTCTTTTTCTTTTCTCAAATTCTTTTTTTAAAAACCCCATAACTATTCGGTTTTTCGGCAACGAAAATCCGCGTACGTTACACCGGACCTCCTCTGGCCATCGGCGAACCCACCGCCGAGTCACTCCACCACCCTACAAGCCTCCACGACCCTCCAAAACTCAAAATTCATCCCAATACAAAATCGAGCATATGAGATGGACAGAACCCCTAAAACCCCCACTAGAAAATCCCAACACGAAACGCCTCTGATCAACTACGACGACCACAACTCCGTCCATAGCTCATTGATCCACCCAGGATCCTTCACCCGTACCCACTTCAAACTCGATGCAGTAATGAAGACGCAACGGCCCCATAATCCCAGCTCCACCCAAATTAGGTTTAAAACCTAAATCAACCAATCGCCGACGCTATGGCGAACATCTAACCCCTCGATTATTTTTGCCGTACTCCTCGTACGATCACCTATCTCCACCAAAAATCCCGAACATCCCAATCCATGAGGCCAACAGAAATCACTCAAAAACAAAGTTTCAGACAAACCCAAAATTCTCGTTTATTTCAAATCTAAAATTTTGGATATTTGCCTTAAAAATCATAACTTCTATAATGTATTCAAGTTATGATCTCAAATCAGTGAATTAAGATGATAGATTTTACATATTTTAAGTATCTCTACTGTACTTTCCAGATTTTATCAAAGTTTAAATCTCATACTACTTGAATCTAATTAAATTCCTGGATTAGGCTTTAAACAAAATTATATTGTTTCAATTTTTGCAGTCTAATAGGAAAGACATGCAAGGATTTTGATCTTGATCAAAATCATATGTTCTGTACTAAAAACAGAGAAACTAGAATCAACAGATAAACATACATCACATATACACAGAGAGTTGCTCACATGCATACATACAGAATAATTATCATCACATATTTCAAAATCAACCATATAATTATCTACTTAACTTTAATTTTTTTAAAAATAAAGTTTACTCACCTCAAATTAGAAGTGTAGAGTTTTGAAGATGACTGGAAATTGCAAAAGAATTTGAACTTGAAGTTGAAGCCATTGAAACAAAGATGCCTTATGTTTGCATTTGGAAAACAGGGAAACATTTGAGCTTGAAACTTAAGAAACTGATGCCTTGATCAGATTTTCTTGCATGCATTTGAATATTTGGTGCAGACACTTAAGTTTGAAGCCTTTTAAAACTGGAATTTGCATGCATTTGAAGCTTTAAGGCAGATACATGAGTTTGAGGAATAAATGCAGATATTGTTTTTGAATCTGCAGGCTTTTTTTTTTTTGATTTTCTAAAAGTGTTTGAATAGAGGAGTGCTTCAGAATTTAGATATAAATTTTGAGGATTTTCTGGTTTTGGATGTTTTGAATAAAGATTGCATGATGGTTTTGGTTTTCTTTTAGAAATGAACAAAGAATTAAAGAAAATAAGAAAGAGGGTTTATATAGGATAGATTTCAGATTTTAATAAATTAAAAAGAAATTAGAAAAACAAAGGTCACTTGTCTTCAACTTTCATTAATATGGTAACACATGTTATCTAAGAGATTAAAGTTTTAACACTTGTCCTTGTTTATTTCTATATTATTTATAATTGATTTTCAAGGTCTTTTAAATAAATTTCCTAATAAACAAATAGGTTTCTAAATTTTAAAAGTACTTTTCTACACAAATACACTTATACATTTATAAATGTATGCTAGTTTATATAAGTACAAATTTTTTTTTTAAAAAGAAATGAAACTAAATAAAATTTTAAATAAAGTTAAATACAACATTTTAAACTTATTTTAAATACTACTTTAAAAAGCCTTTGTATTCATTTTATTAAATAAACAAAAATAATATTTTCATAAAAAGAAAATACAAATTCTTATTTCTAATTAAAAGCATTATCTATATTTTTAAACAACCAAACTATATTATTATTTTATTTTAATATGCATGTATACCTTTGAATTTCAAATTATGTACTCATTTTCAAAGTCAAATTTAAAAATCAAATCTAAAATAAATTTAAATCAATAAAAACAACTATTTTAAATAAGCTCATTATTATTTACAAATAATATATCCTATTTTAAAATCAATTTAAAATACATAGATATAAATGCATTTAAACATACTTATTAATTTTGAAAACAAAATACCAATTTAAAATTTATTTACACAACAAAATAATTATTCCTATTTTAAAACCAATTCATAACCATAATTAAAATATTACTTGGTTAATTATCTGTGAAAATAACAATTTTATCAATTTCAAATAATTAAATTAGAGATTATCAGCACTTTAAACTCCTGGAAATTCCGGGATATTACATTATATGTGATATTTTGATATATTTGATATTATATTTTCTCCCGAGACTTCCCGTACAAAGGAGACTCTGCCAAAAATTTTCCATAAACTTTAGACTTAGAAAATATTTTGAAAATGTTTTCCAAACTTTATTAGTTTGAGTATAAAAAAAAGAATTTTTTTTAATGATTATTAATTAGTATATTTTATCTAAATTAATTTTGTAAATTTATTTGTTTACAATTTAATATTTAATATGATATTGATTTCTTAATTCTTCTTTTCCCTTCTTTTTCCTTTTCGGGTACGAAAAGTTTTGAGTGGGGGAGAGTGTAACGACCCATAATTTTCGTTAATTACATTTTTCATTTTAATAAGATTTACGTAAATTTAATTTAAAAGAAACAGGTAAATAGGCACAAGGAAGAAGTTGCAAAAAAATTTAGTCTCAAGGACAACAAGTTTGCTTTTTAGGATGGACACTTTTTAGTGTAAACTGAAAATGATAGTTACAACTATCATTCTGTAAATTACACTAAAAAGTGTCCTTCGGCCTAAAAAACAAACTTCTTGTCCCTAAAAATAAATTTTTCTCTAAATTTTTCCTTGAGCCTAAAACCCCTAAAAGAAATAAAGATTTTATAATTAATAATGAAGCAAATGCTGAGAATGAAATGAAACCATGAGAATATAAGGCTAAGTATTTACAGTTGAAACAAAATGACGAATAAATTGAAGTGATGTAAATTGTTATACTAGGCTAAGAGTTGCATATAAGAGAACAAAGGTAAGTAGTGAATTTAGTTAATGAATTAATAATATTAAATAGTAAATTGAATTAAATCAATGTCCGGTAGAAATTGAAATATTGTTTGGAATGAAAGCTTATAAATTGTAAGCATTTAATTTACAAATGAAATTATGTAATAATTGATAAACGATGGCATTCATGAATGAAATAAGATTTGTAAGTAATAAAGGAATAATTGAAATAAACATTTGCCAATGAAATAGTATATTGATTTATATAGGCTTAATAAAAGAGTTGAATTGAATTAATCTATTTAGTTGAAACTAATTAATTGGTATGCAAATTATAAATGGGTTTATAGTAAGAAATTATACTACCGTTAATTGGAATTAAGATGAAATTGAAAAATTCAAGTATGTGATGCAAATATATCATATATAGCAGTGGAATAAAAAAATTAGTGTTATTATGACCTAATTGGCAAGTAACAAACTTATAACTGAATTTAAAAGAAAATAGGTAACAATGAATATAGATGCTCATTCATTTGATGTGTTAAATAAATTTTGGTATTCAATCGCAATAAATATAAATAATTAATTGAAACCGTTGTAAGGTCAAAATTTATTGCATATAATAAATTAGGGGATAAGTTTCATTAAAGGTAATTTATTTATTATGTTAATGCAAATTAAAATAATTAGAGGTACGTAAATGATGATTAATTCCATATTTGGAAGTTGTAATTCAAAGGATATTAAGAATTAGGAATTGAATTTTGAATTATTTGCAATACAAATAAAGAAAATGTTACGTTATTTCTAACCGAGGGAATCATTAATTAATTGAATAAAAGTTAAATTGATGGAATAAATGGAAATTAATTTATGTTAGTTATTTAGGGTAGCGACTAAATTTGGTAATCCATTTGCATTTAATGACAATAGTGTTGATATAAGCTAATAAGTTAAATGTCAATGTAATACTAGTTAATGGATTGAATGTGCTTACGAAATTGGAATTAGATAAATGCGGTAACTAATTCAGGGCAAATAAAATTTATGGAACAAATGTTAAGATCTAAACTGATAATAATTAACAATTAAAGGTAATGTAAATTACATTTATAATACGACTATTGGTAAATGAAAAGATTGTAAATCAAGATTTGTTTATTTATTTGAATTTTATGAAATTGAAGATTTATATTGATTAATCTTTAATAAATTTACATTTATAAATTGTTAAATCATTGTAAATGTTTGAGAATAATAAAGTGATAAAGATTTCAAATTTCAAAATTTTAACGCGAAATTTGATTTAATTAATTTATTTTAAATTTATGTAATTAATGGAAAAATAGCCATTTTGGCCACTGACTCGGATGTAACAACCCGCATATTTATCGAGTTTTTATTTAAATATTAAATCGTTAATTGGATTTTGGTCCGAAAAGCTACTTTTTGCAAACGGTCAAATTAGGACTCGAGACCACTTCCATTGAGTTCGAAATGCCGTTTACAACTTTTTTAAGTATAAACATCGATAGGTTTGGAGTTAGTGAAATTTCACTAACTTTTCCCGCTTTGGACTTTGGGTTAGTTTAGCCTATTAAGCCCAAGTTCCAACCCTCTTCTCCTAACTCTTCATAAATTTCCTAACTAACCCAAGCTTTGGCATTAATGGTGAAGAGAATGGGAAATTAAAACTCCAAGCTCAAATTCAATTGCAACTCCAACATTCAACTCCAAATTCAAGTAGAAGATATTGGATTCAAGCTTTGGATTGCTTCTCCTTGCTTTCAAGCTTCATCTTCATAAATTTTAGTGCAAAGGTGAGATTTTTATCTCACAATTCTAGTCTATAACTATATTGGATTGTTGGGAATGATTCCCCATCACTTTAGCATGTACATTTGCATTTGGTTTGGATTGGATTGGCGAAAAACTCCAATTTTTAGTTGTTTGGTGAATTTCCTGAGCTTAGGTCGCTCTGTCCAGGTACAGATCGCTCGGAATCATTAGCTCGCGCGTGTGGAAAAGTCAAGGCCTGCATATTTCGTTCGCCTCGGATTTAGGTCGCCTCGGATTTAGGTCGTAGGTCCTTGGACTTTAGGTCGTTCGCGTATAGGTCGTTCGGCCTTGCCTGCCTCGTTAGGTCGTGGGACCTTAGGTCGTAGGTCGTTAGGCTTAGGTCGTTAAGTCGTTCCCTCTGTTGGAAACGTCTCCTCGGTCTTAGGTCGTTAGACCTTAGGTCGCCCCCCCTAGGTCGTTAGACCCTGAGTTGTTCCGCCTTCATTTAGCTCGCGCACCTTTTTAGGTCGCGCTCCTATAGGTCGCAGGACCCTTCGGTCGCATCACTATTAGGTCGCATGACCTTATGAACCAATAGGTCGTAAGTCCTTATATCCCGTTAGGTCGCGTGACCTATATACCATTAGGTCGTTAGACCTTATTCTTCAGTAGGTCGCTCGGCCTTGTCTTCCATTTTTTAGGTCGCGTGTTTCACTAGTTCGTTAGGCCTTTACCTCGTTAGGTCGTAGGTCGCTCGACCTTATTACCTTGTTAGGTCGCGAGTCCCTTAAGTCGCTCGCCACTGTTAGGTCGCTCGCTTCTGCTAACTCGCGAAGACCCCTAGGTCGCAACCATTAGGTCGCTTGGCCATTTCACTTAGGTCGCATGACCACAGGGTTGCCCCAGTTAGGTCGCACGACCATATCCCCCTTAGGTCGTTAGGCCTCATTTTGTCTTCACTAGGTCGTACCGTTTTGGACGGGGCGCTACCCCGCACCCCGCCGGGGGCGCTGCCCCCTGGACCCCCGCAAACTGACCGGGTAGGACGAACCCCGTAGCGGTGGCGTTGCCCCCGCACCCACACCTTGGGAGGTTGCCACCCCCCTAGACCCCCCCTCCGTAGGGGATCCTAGATGAAAGGTGCATTTTGAGCTGATTTCCTTGGATTTCATTCACGTCTTTGAACGTGAAGTTTTTGTGATTTGTCACTTTAATAAAATAAAGGTTTCAATACTAGTAGTAAATATCAAAACTCTTTCATCAAAACAATTTTAACTCTATTATCAATACCAAAGCTCTTTTCTTAAACCGTTTTCCAATCTACTAGTATATACAAATCTTTACCTCACTCGGATGAGAAATCTAATTAAACGGCTTAGTAAAATAAGTGGTATGAAACGCTTGCGTTTGCTTCGTCGGTTAATTCTTGGACTTGTTCGATTGAACCTCTTGTGACAATTTTCTAGTGAAGATTTACAGTTTGTTCGTAAATATTTAAGTTAAGCAAGTGGTTATGGGACATGAAGCTAAACTTTTATATTTACTAGCTTAGTGTAATTGACACTTCTCATTGATCATGACGATCATTCTTATGATTTAGACTAGCAATTGTGCGATGTCTCTTGTTTGCTTGGTTAGACTAGACACCACTTGTGTGATTTCATTCACACGTACCTTTTTACCTTCTTGGTTAGTCTAGACACCACTTGTGTGATTTCACTCACACATACGTTTTTGTTTGCGAGGTTAGACTAGACACCACTTGTGTAATTTCACTCACACATACCTTTTTGATTTTTGGTTAGTCTAGACCTCATCTGTGTGATTTCGACTCACACATATGGGGTAGCTCCCCATGGTCTTTGGACCGTCATGTGATAGGCCTCTTTCCCCTTTTCTGTGATTTTTGGATTTCTTGTGTTGATTTCTGGAATTTATGTCATTGACTTGTTATGAGTACAAGTTTAGGGTATGATGCCCTCTTTGGATCTTTGAGAAGATTCTTGTGATATCGATTTATCTCTTATTGATTGATCTTCTGTTGGTCATCATTTGCATACTTATAGTAGTATGTCAGTATGGATATTTTTATGTTATGCCATACCTTTTATTTTATACCATGTCATCTGATATTTATAGCTAGACTGATCCGTTTTTTTTTTTAAATAATACTCGGGTCAGACCGAGATGTTACAGGTGCTTCTGCTTGACTTCTTCCCAGGATTTGCTACTCTGACTTTTGGCTAACTATTTAGATTAGCAGTTTTTGTTGTATACACTTGAGACATAGACTCATAGTTGTATTCTTTTGTATAGCACGTGTTGCTATTCTTTTGTATTATTGTGGATCTCTTTGACCACTACTCTGATGTACACTTTCATGTGTTAGTTATATATTCATATCTTCTTCCGCCTCTGTGATATGGATGCTGTGACTGATTTGTGTTATGTTTATTTCTATGTTTGTTTCCGAAGATTATTCATAGCCACTGTGTGATAAGCAATTACATGGATGGTCGCTCCGCAACAGCCTTATTCTCCGTGCTAGTTGACAGCACTACTCCGTAGTGTCCTTGGCTAGCGTGGGTATAGAGGTGGGGCCTCACATCGGATTTCGACAAAACAAGTTTCATCGGATCCGTAACGGTGAATTATAATAGTGTTTCAATTTTCGTAGCGATCGGACTTATCGTTTGATCGTACGGACTCGAAACGCCTTGAAATTTATGCAATTGAAATCAATTTGGAAAATATTTTTTTCAGCATAACTTCTGCATACGATGGAATTTGGACATGAAACCTATTCTATTGCGTTTAAAATATTTTAAAACGTCTATTTTGATATATGGGTTGACCCAATTTCGTTCCGGAGTAGAAACGGGCTTTTCGGGCCATTGAGCGTTCAGCGCGTATACCAATCTGATCCATCTATTATTTTTCAGCCTTGTCTATATATAACCCGTTATAAGCCCTATCCACTCCTTATTTTCATTTGTATATACGTATATCTCCTTCTCAACTCCTCATTCCAATGGTAAAAAAAACCTAATTCCAAAAATTTATATCAATAAAAAAAAATTCGGATCTGCAGCCACTTCGAGTCACGCTTCGAGTTTCAGAGGCAAAAACACTATATCTACTTCGGATTAGGAAGAAAATGACTCGGGTCGCTCTGGGTCGTTTTGGCAAAAACTCCAAGCAAGCACCGGGGATTTGAGGCGGCACACCGAAGTCGAACCCGAAGTCGACACAGGGCCAGAATTTTCCAATTTTCAAATTTTCATAAGTTTTGCGTACGGGCTCGGATTCACGCGTGGTTTATTTTGTTGGGATTGTATCGGAATTCCAGACATTTTGGCGTTGGTTTGGGCGGTTTTGAAGACTGTCAAATTTTTGGGTTTTAATTGAATTTAGATTCAATTTAAATTCAAAAGGTGAGTGTTTTAACCCACTCACGATTTCTAAAATTTCTTATGTTTGTTAAATTGATTTTTGATGTGTTTCAAATTTTTATTTATTGCTGTTTGGTATATATTTCATCAATTTCTCAGTTAAATAGCATTCATTTAATTTACGCGTTATTTAATTCATTATTGCATATTAGCTACCAGTTAAATTATATTTATTTTGCATATAAACTGCCAATTAACAGTTATTAAACTTATGTAACGACCCGCTATTTTGGATCATTCAAATCGACAATAAAACCATACATATCCGACTTGAATAATTCAAAATACCGAATTGTTAATTAAAATTGGGCAAAACTTAAAATATACAGTAAATAAATCAATCACAGATCACAGAGTAATATAATGCAGCGGAATAGATAAAGAATAGTAGTTCATGAAGCTACTATATACATCAGAGTTAGAAAAATACAACCGAATAGTTCAAATGCAGTGAAGTCTCCAATGCAACAGATGACTTCTCTGAACCAATCAACTGGAAAGGCTGGAATCTGAATCGATAGTTGGATCTCCAAATGAAGCTCTGAACTCCAAAGGTGAGTCTCTAATGCTGTATCACTCAGTCTGACCCGAGCGTAAAACAAAACACTCGAGTCAGGATTAACATTCTTATATTTATAAATCTAACTCAAGTGAAATATCAACTGAAACACGATTAACTTAGAGGATGTTTGAGATAACCATCCTCTAAGAGTCCATAGAACTATCTACAGGGTAGAAATATACACTATAACACCGTGGTCATTCCAAATTATTTATACTTCAAACCAAAATATTATTTTCTCTTCAAATATCTCTATATTTCCCAAAATGGTATTTATATATATTAAATAATTTATAAAGTAAAGTATTTTCAATTTCCCCAACTTACCAAATCGTTTCAACATCAACCCGACATTTCCATTCAAAATTAAATTCAATCTCAATTTATCAATTTAAATTCACTCAATTCCTAAATAACCACTTAAATTTTATCTATCTCAAATTCGGATTTGTAATCACAAAAATGCCCCTTTATTCCAATATATTTCAAAACTTTAAGTATTCAACGTTTTAACTAAATTTTTATTCAATTTAGTTTTCTAAATAATAAATTCAAATTTTGTTCAACCTAAATTTCACTTTAATTCAATTTAGTTGCTAAATAACAAATTCAACTACGTTGTTTTCAAATACAGATCCGAATCTCAACATAAACCATTTAAATTCCAATATAGTTCAAGGCTTTAATTTTTAATGTTCAATATAACTGTTTCATATAGATCTCGATTTAACCTCATTATTATTAATCTTGAAATACTCCTCATTAGTTTCAATATCATTTAAGTAACCTTAAATTACATTTTTCTCAATACTTTCTTTAATTTATTTAAACGTGAAATATTCATTAAATCACTTAAATCAAAAATCCAGTTATAAAATCATACCTTTTAAATTTCCCATTCAAAAATTTCAAATCGATTTAATTAAATAAATCCTTATTTAAATACCATTTTAATAAACCCAAATTTATCTCCCAATCTTATTTATTCAATTTATTACAAGAGAATCTATTTAAAATATAGATTTACATAAATACTTAACCGTATTATATGTATTGAATCAATCTAATTTAAATCAAATATTACTACTAAATCTATATATACAATTTTTATTTATATAATATCTTAGGAATCAAATTTATTAAACCATATATTTCTTTCCAAAATTATAGAAATTATTTTCAAAATATTTATATGGACCAACGTTGTCTGTGTATATTTCCTATCATATAGTCTAGTGCTACGGATATTTATCATTTCAATCCGTACACTAAATATATATACGGGTGGATATCATTCCAACCCGTAATCCCAAATTCAATTAAATGAAAATCGCTTGGGTTTATCATTTAAACCCATAACGATTTTCTCCTATTCTAAAGTCCGTTCGGGTATGTATCATTTCAACCCATAGTGATTTCTTTGCTAATAGGAAACTTGCAGAGTGATAACAGATATGAAAATAATAATAACAACAGGCATATATCATCAAAATAAATGTAAACAATAGGATATGGTGTCATATCCCATAAGTGAACATTTACAGATAATAGCATATATAACAATTTAAATAACTACAGCCTCATATTTCAATTGTCGTTTCAATTGAAATCATATTCAATAAATAAAAGAACGTTAATCGTGAGTGATTGCTCACCTTTCGAGGTTAGAGAGAAAAGACAATGAAGTTGAGTTACGAAATGCACACACGACTTCCAAAGCAAAGCTAGATGGTACGATTTCGACGGAAAAGCTGATAGATAGAAATTTATGAGAACGGATCAAATTTAGCTTGATAAAATTGAAACGAAGATTATATGATTAATTTATTACTTTCTTTCAAAATGAACGTTAAATCAAAACACACGTTTAAAATGAAATATATATACGCACACCCATGAAAACAATATACTTTAAAAACGCTATTATATTTTTAACTCCATATTATCAAATCAATATTAAAATTTAAACATATATCTAAAAGTATATGAAACATATCCAGACTGGTTACAACTTATACAACTGACTGATAATTTTTTTTTAATATTTTTTTATACAAACATGTATTTAATAAAATAGCACCTTTATAAACATGACTTAAATCTATAACCAACTATCTACAAACCAATATCTACACATATATATAATACATACGAATAACCAAAGAAGAGCCTGGAAACAAAAACCAAATTTCTCATATAATATGCGTTTAGATTTGTACCATCATATACAACCAAATGGTACACCATAATACTGACCAAAATAAAAACTAACAGAACGTATCCAGCTTACTTAAATCAATATACATATATAAGCAGATTTCTTCTTTTCTTTTTTATATAAAAGGTTATATATAAAAAAATTATAACTTCCCCACCTAACTGTTTATAAAAAGTACTTGATATATATATGTATGAAATTGTCAGATCAAAGTGTATACATATCCATTTAAAGAATAACAAAATTTCGAAAAATAATATATATATAAACAAATATTTCTATATATAATTTAATATACGTTCAGAAAGAGCCTGCAGCCTTTTAACACAAAATATATGTATGAAGTTTGACTTTACACCACAGTAACACTGATATATATTATATACTAACATATATGCATACTACCTACCTAACCTATGTGCAAACACTATGTAAAATATACAAATAATTTAAATATAATTCAATCCCTTCACGTACATACTATGTATACGCAACTGGTATATATCATTTACAGTAACTTATATTTAAAACAATGTACAATTCAACCTTATATTATAACACAACCTATATATGATAAAATATAAATCATGAAATTTGTAAACTTTTCACTTACCATTAACAGAGAGGCTCGGCTAAAGTGGGGAGGAAGGGAGGAGACCGGTCGGAGGCTGGCGATGGGTCAGGCGAAGGGAAGGGAGAAGCGGATTGGCTGTAAATGGTGGCCGAGGCAGTTAGCCATGCGGAGGTGGAGCTTTAGATGGGATCGAGTGGTGGAGGAGGGTTTCGGCTGGGGAGGTGCGGAGTGGACAGTGATGTGGTCGTACTTGGTGGCGTGCGGGTTTTCACGGCTACAAGGAGAGGCATGGCGATGGTCTGTGGTTCGGTGAACTGGATGAGGGCGTGGGTAGAGGGCAGCTCGGCCTGGGTAGATGATTGGGGAAGTGGCTTCGTTTGTTGCAGTGGGTCGGCTCGCATGAGGCAGTGGTTCGAAGGGGGGGCGAGTACTTGGATGTTGTCACGGAGGAGAGGTGAATGGTGGCGCAGGTCTCGGTTTTCGGCAGGGCTAGGGAGGCACGAAGGTGGTGGAGGTAGGGGAGAAGCATGGGTTTGAGCGGTCGAGGCTGCGGAGGAGTGTCAAGACACGATTCTTCGTCTTCCGAAAATTCAACATCGACACTCACTTTATCGACTGCCGAGGAATCGAACGACGGAAAACCGAACACTGAGGGTTTTTAAAAAGAATTTAGGAAAAGAAAAGAGAGAAAAAGGTAGAAGATAGAGGGAAAAGAAAATAGAAAATTTTAAAATAGAAATTAGAGAGGATAGAAAATGGAGGGGAAAGAAAAATTTAGGAAAAGAAAAAGTAGAAAAGAAGAGAAGAAAAGATAAGGAGAGAGAAGATAGAAAGGAAAGAAAAATAGAACAGAAAGGAACATAGAGAAAACAACGGAATAGAACAGAAAACAATAAAATCACATCAGAATCTCACAATTCGCAGCGGAACAACATATAATAATAAATGAATATTCTTTAAACAAAGAACTATATCAGTTATTACATTTTATACATTTCATTACATCATATCATCAGAGTGTACAACAATATACAACAACAAACAGTGCAGCGGAAAAAGAAATACTATATAAGTAATACGCCATGCCATCCAGCTTGCCTCCAGCAACTCCAGAATATCCAGAATATCCTGATAAACCTTAACTCTTGACTGCCCGTGTGGAAATTGGTGGGCACCCAGAGTTTAGGAAGGAAAACAATAAACTCCAAGTCAGTCATGTGACTGGTGTGAGAACTCAAAACAGTTTATTTATCTTTAAAATCAAAATAGAGGAATATTTTTAAATTCAATTCGCAATGCTTTTAAAAATGAGACTACCATAAGGCCTCCCGCACACACACACATGCAAACGCAGAATCGGAGGAGATTTCTCTTTATGATAGTCAAAGATGCTTGATACGCATTTAAAATAACATTTGATATTATTACTAGTGCATAGTGTAGGAAAAATTCATTTCGAAAGTAGAATATAAATCTTAGCCAACATACGACCATTATCGTATGCCTACTATAGCTACCATCCAAACAGTGGTGACCACCATAAGTGAATGGCAGGTCCTACAACTAATACCGTACAAGTTTCGTATTGTTTCTTTGGATTTCCAACAAATGGTCAGGCCAAGGAACTTCCCATTGCCACATGAGAATGCCTCTGGAAAGACATCCCCGAGAACCAAACCGGAAATCTACCAACACAAGGCCGGGTTACCCCTAACTGGGTAACTACTGACACGAGCACGCCATTCCCCGATCGTAAATGACCTTTCTCACGGGATCCCGATAGCCAACAACCACAAAGTAATAAATTCGTAGTAACCACATAGGTTAAATATCTGGGCTCCATACCATGATACCACCTCTATCCAGAAGGAAATGTACATACCCTAAAGGGTGCTACCCCTCATAACCTTGCCGCATCTTTCCTGTTTTGACCATTTCCGGGGTGTGAGGTTCGACGAAGTCACGTCCACAAAAACATACTTTATACAAAAGCCATGCTTTGGGTCAACAAATGATCAACACAATGATCACTAAGATAGACGATCAAATAAACGATCCTATCACAATAATCAACACAATGATCATTTACAGCAACACTCAGCATGTCACATTACCAAATTGGGAATATATCGCTGATAACTTCAACTATATAACCTCTGAGCACGTATGTCTCAGATAAGGGTGTTAAGCTAAAGAATAAATTCTTCGCCACCAACAGAAATATATTTGAAAGAAATCGGCTTTATATCTCAACTTGTAATGTCAGACACACAATCCATACAAGTCTGTTCCGGGATCGAACAAAACCGAAGGCACTTACAAAGAAGTCCTTGCAATCCGGATATTCACAATCCTGATCGGACTCACCATCACATATGGAGAACTCTATACCGTAGCTACTCGGTGCAGAGTAAATCGACAGGTCATCCTATTGCTCTCGCAAATACCGGGTCTTCAACACCGATCTTCAAATGCAATTCATAACGACGTATCACATATTCGGAATGGGTTATACGACCCCATGGTCCTTTCCCGGTTAACCCGAATAGTGAGCGCTTATTCAAAAATAAGTGTGGCATTCAAATTCAAACAAATCAAATCAATTACCCATTCAAAGGGAAATATTGATAGTCGGTTATTGAACCATCACTGGATATGCACACATCACCAGTTTCCAAATAATTTTCCAAATTATTTATTTTCCAAAATATCTTTACAAGATATATTATTTCAACACTTAAAAAATAAATCAATATTTATTTTTAAACAAGTTTCCCCTTTCATTTATAAATTCCTTACTGAATTTATAATCCAAAATATCTATGAATATTCGATTTCGATCATTCATTTCAATTTATCTTCAAAAAGATAAATTCTTAAGATATTCACTTTATATTGGAAAACATTTCCATACTTACTTATTTATAAGTAATTCACAAATTTTATTCATTTCAACACTTAGAAAATATTCAATATACTTCAATCGAAATTAAGTATATATTTCATTCTTTAAGGAAATCATTCTCTTAAACATATTTATTTGGGCCAAAACGAATGTTGCGTAAAACATCGTTACAACAACCCAAAATCACTAGTATAGGGATTCGAAATTAAAATAGATATATAAATCCCAATACTATACAAAACATTTCCTTTCGGAAATCATTTACTATAACAACAGCGTTATTGTCCATCATCTCCTTCTATTTCTCGAAAACGCCTATTTCAACAATCAATGTTGAAATCTATGGTTTCGAATCTCAACACATTTAAAACATCGTTAGATCGTTTTAATTCTGTTCAAAATATCAAATCTAAACATTTTCTTTAACATATTATTCACTATTCAAAAACGTGAATATATTTCCTTAACGATTTCATCCTTTTATTCATTTTAATTCAAAGGATTATTCACTATTCAAAAATGTGAATATAACTCCATTTATAGGTTTCAACAATTTTCTTATCAAAATAAGTCATTTGCGAATTTATAAAACAACGTTTATAAATTCCATTTCTATTTATTTATAAAAGCTTCCTTTTTATAAATTCTTTTATTAACCTATTTCAGTTTATAACTCAATTATAAACTAAAAGTTCATATTATAAGTTAAATACTTATAAAACGATTATTTTACAAAATCGTTCTTTTTAACTTCCCAAACCATAAATCTTATAACTTATAAGATTCATTTATTTAACCAAATCTATTCTTCAAATAACTTCACAAATTTATAATTCTTATTATTTATAAATTTCATTTATAACTTCACCGTTTATAATTCTATAAATTTCATTCTTTAATGCAATTCATTTTCACTTCATTCAAACACTTATAAAAACTCGTTTTATAATTTCCATATCTCAATTTATAAATATCCATTTATAAATCTCTTATATAAATCAATTCATATTAATATTTTAAAACGTCTTTAATCTCCTTTAGAATTTCACCATTTTGATTTATAAAATAATTAAATTTTATAAAATCCTATATTTAAACTTTTCACAATAATTCTAAAATTCCGATTAAACTATTTTATAAAATCGTTAGCATCATATTCTCAAAAATCAGTTTCTAACTATTTTTCTCAAAAATCATAATTTTTATAACTTTAAAAATTATAACGTTTATTTATTTAAAATGGATCAATTCCAAAATTATTTTATAAAACGTATACTTTCTAAAATCACTTTAAAATCATTTTAAAATCCCAAAATCTGGGTCCAATGATGCTACACACCAAATAGTCAATCACGACTACAACGATATCATATATCGATATGAAAATCCATCAAATATCAAAATATCTGAAATCAAATAAAAACTGCTGAGGAATCCAGTTGGATCCCTCCAACCTGTTTTCCTGCATCCAAAAACATTAGCACAATACCAATTTCGCTCCAGTACGAAATTATCGCGGTATATGTTCTTATTAAATATTATCCGCTTAATAACGGCGTAATAGGGTCTCATCCGCTAAACAAAAAATGCGGGAAATCAATAACTCCAATATATACATATGCCAATATATATATATATATATTGCTACTATATATAATACCAATTTCACTGTTTATGAGATATTCGCGGTATATGTTTTTAATAAATAACATCCGCTTACTAACGGCGTATAATGTCTATTTTAACAATCAATAAATATCAATCATTATTCAAACATGCATTCAAATATTTTAAATCTAACTATTTAAAATAAAATCGAAACTGATTCGATTGAGTGAGAAGTTCTCACCTTGATTTTATTTTCCGTTTTAGCGATTTATTTCGAATAAAATTAAACGGACGTTTAATTTTACCCAAAATTCTCACTAACTCCAAACGACTCCAATCCAATTTCATCGCGTAGTGCTCGTCCATACGATTCCAACGCAGCTGGTTTCGCGCGTTTTCGACCTCGTATGAAAAAGTTATTGATTTTACAAGTTTGTACACGATTTTAAACTAATATTTACAACATTAATTAATTAATTTTATACCCTGAGCCATATCACAGCCGCATGATCCACATTCCCTGCATCTCCACCATCCCGTTCTTTTCTTCCCCAACCTCCTTTTGCACGCAACTCCTACAGGAAGGCCGAACCCAACATAGATAATTAGGGTTAAACATTGCAACATCAATACTCGACAATACTTCATCATACAACCACCATCGCGTAGCCCCCAACCTAAGCTACCCACGGCCAGAAGCACGTGGAGCTCGGCCCCCCATTGCTTCTCGAATTTCGTGCGCAAGTATGGCCGAACGCACCCCTGTAGCTCCTCCTCTGGTGCTCCATTTTACATCACAGCCGTTGAATACGTCGAGCTCAAGGAGATCTACAATCTTCTAGTTGGAAGCTTCATCTAATTGCTGATGGATTGGAAGAAATTGAGGGGGAAAGGGAACAGTTTTCTGGCCGTTGAATAGGGAGGTGGCGGCTACGTTAAAATTAGGGTTTTGATATTTTTTTTTATTTATGAAGGGTGTGGGTGTGTATTTATAGAGAAAACCGAAACACTATTCATTCCGGAAATTCCGAACTCCGATTTACGCGCCGTAACCAGCGTTTCTAGGGTTTACCCCGCGTTTCAGACACAATGGAACAGGTTTCGGAAGCTAATTCGGAGATATGTGCGAGTTATGGCTATCAATTTGAATTAAACCGATTTAAATGATTTTCTAGGCGTTTTAATTTGTACCGGACAAACGGTAAATCCAATTGACTTGAAATTTGAAACCTTACAATAATATCATATTACGGATCCGATGAAACTGGTTTCGTCGAAATCCGAGACTTTTTGAAAAATGGCTATTTTCACTCGCCAAATTTAAATTAAAAATAAATCGATGCGTTTCGAGCTGCCACGATCAAACGATAGCTCGGATTGACACGAAATTTGAAATCCAGTAATAACTAACTATTACGGATCCAATGGAACTGGTTTCGTTCAATTCTGAGACTGTTCAAAAATTGACTATTTTCACTAGTCGATTTTAATATTAAAATATTCAATTTTCACAAATTAACTTTAAATTCGATTTTAAAAGTTCTAAAATATCATTCTAACTTCAACATGATAAAATAAAATTTTACAAATCATTTTCAATCATATTTAACTCAATTTTCAATTATTTCCATAATTTAACATATTAAATTATCGATTTAATTATTCAATTAAATCCAAAAATTCAAATAAAAATTTATTTGACTTATAAATTCACTTATTAATATTTAAAATTAATTAAATATTAAAATTTTAATTTATAAAAATTCTGGGTCGTTACAATCTTCCCCCCTTAAAAGAATTTCGTCCTCGAAATTATAAGTAAGAAAAATTACAGAATTTATTAATTTTCCCAAAATTCATAATTAAACTTCTTACAAATCTTTACTAAGTTTTCAAATCATACTTAGTTATCTTTTCAAAAACAACTAATATTGTTTAACTTTCAATTCCAAAATCAAAGTTAAAGTTTTCAAAATTTTCCCATTTTCTCAAATTTTTTCTAACGCCTTAAATTTCCGGAAAAATTCGCCATAGTCTCCTTTGCGCGGCTCGATCCGAAAAAAAAAATGACAGTATATATATCACAAATATACATCTCATCAAGTAATGAGGCATCCCGCAGGGAAAAAGTATAAAAGTACGATATTTAATCCGAGATATGTACCTTATATTTTATTAGCAAGCATATACGGCTAATATAGTACAAAAGCGAGCTCCAAATGCGAAGCAAACGCGATCCGCACCTACTAAACACTCAACAAACAACATGAGAACATGCATATAGACAATAGTATCGATATACAACATATATCAACATAATAACTATATATGCCAACATAGCAACTGCAATAAAGCAATTATATTCAAACATCAACCAACTATCATTCAACAAATTCATAACCAATAAATATTCATTTATATTCTCATTCATATCCAATGAAATGGTTTTCAATTTAATCACATTTGATTTATTAACATTGGATGTTTTTACTAACATTCATTTTCAATTAGTTTATATTCACTAATTCATATTCAAGTTGGTTCACTTCCAATTCAAATTCAATTCCATTTAAGATTCATTTAACTTTTAACGAATTCATATACAATCAACTAACAATCATATAACAACCAATGTATATTAATTACAACCAAATTCCTTTGCTTACAATTGGTTTAATTAATTGATTTTTATTCAACTTCCAATACATTAGATGTTAATGAATTAACACTTATATTCATTATTTCATATTAACTTAATTTACATTCAATTGATTAACATTTAATCCATTCATTCAATTCAATTACAAAGTTGAATTTCATATATATAACTTAAGTTTACATTTATCACTTAACTTTATTAATTTACTTTGATACTAATATCAACTTCATTCAACATATTTTAAATCATATTCATATAGTTTCACTTCTCATATATATAAGTTTATTTCACAATTGTAATTCACTTTAATTATAATTCAATTCTTATAATTCTTTACTTATACAATTATTCTTCAATTTAGATTATTCAAACAACCAAACAATCAGCTTATATACACTTTAATAATTCTGAAAAATTATTTCTTCATATATAAAATATAATCAAGGTAAAATTATTTCATTTACCCAATTTAAAACAATATTATGTCGAATTGTTCTATTCAAGTGTTTAGAAACCCCTTCGGCATAGTTGTACATACTGTGCTGACGAAGGTTCATATGCCACTCAATAAACCAATCATCACAATATAAAACAATTTTATATTCACTAAAAATACGCTCGCATAGCTATTATTACGCTCAAACTCAATCTAGAGTACTACTGACTCTATCTCTAATGAGTAATACCCAACAGAACCATGGTTGTCGCTTAACCATAAGCTCTTATACCACATTGTCAGATCCAGGCTTTTCAACCATCGACAGCAGTCACAACCGGTAGGCTTTTCAACCATCCCAGCCCCACCGTGGCAACAACTGGTATCCCAAACTTGCTTTTACGGCCAGCCTCTCGACTGTCTCAGGTTACACCTAACCAACCCCCTAAAAGAGGATGTGTGGGAGCAAGAGTCTCCCGTTCGCCACCTAACCGCGAAGCGAGAACCCCCCATCACATAGCCCAATAGCTTAACAAGACTGGTGCGAGAACTCAAAACAGTTTATTTATCTTTAAAATCAAAATAAAGGAATATTTTTAAATTCAATTCGCAATGCTTTTAAAAATGAGACTACCATAAGGCCTCCCGCACACACACACATGCAAACGCAGAATCGGAGGAGATTTCTCCTTATGATAGTCAAAGATGCTTGATACGCATTTAAAATAACATTTGATATTATTACTAGTGCATAGTGTAGGAAAAATTCATTTCGAAAGTAGAATATAAATCTTAGCCAACATACGACCATTATCGTATGCCTACTATAGCTACCATCCAAACAGTGGTGACCACCATAAGTGAATGGCAGGTCCTACAACTAATACCGTCCAAGTTTCGTATTGTTTCTTTGGATTTCCAACAAATGGTCAGGCCAAGGAACTTTCCATTGCCACATGAGAATGCCTCTGGAAAGACATCCCCGAGAACCAAACCGGAACTCTGCCAACACAAGGCCGGGTTACCCCTAACTGGGTAACTACTGACACGAGCACGCCATTCCCCGATCGTAAACGACCTTTCTCATGGGATCCCGATAGCCAACAACCACAAAGTAATAAATTCGTAGTAACCACATAGGTTAAATATCTAGGCTCCATACCATGATACCACCTCTATCCAGAAGGAAATGTACATACCCTAAAGGGTGCTACCCCTCATAACCTTGCCGCATCTTTCCTATTTTGACCATTTCCGGGGTGTGAGGTTCGACGAAGTCACGTCCACAAAAACATACTTTATACAAAAGCCATGCTTTGGGTCAACAAATGATCAACACAATGATCACTAAGATAGACGATCAAATAAACGATCCTATCACAATAATCAACACAATGATCATTTACAGCAACACTCAGCATGTCACATTACCAAATTGGGAATATATCGCTGATAACTTCAACTATATAACCTCTGAGCACGTACGTCTCAGATAAGGGTGTTAAGCTAAAGAATAAATTTTTCGCCACCAATAGAAATATATTTGAAAGAAATCGGCTTTATATCTCAACTTGTAATGTCAGACACACAATCCATACAAGTCTGTTCCGGGATCGAACAAAACCGAAGGCACTTACAAAGAAGTCCTTGCAATCCGGATATTCACAATCCTGATCGGATTCACCATCACATATGGAGAACCCTATACCGTAGCTACTTGGTGCAGAGTAAATCGACAGGTCATCCTATCGCTCTCGCAAATACCGGGTCTTCAACACCGATCTTCAAATGCAATTCATAACGACGTATCACATATTCGGAATGGGTTATACGACCCATGGTCCTTTCCCGGTTAACCCGAATAGTGAGCGCTTATTCAAAAATAAGTGTGGCATTCAAATTAAAACAAATCACATAAATTACCCATTCAAAGGGAAATATTGATAGTCGGTTATTGAACCATCACTGGATATGCACACATCACTAGTTTCCAAATAATTTTCCAAATTATTTATTTTCCAAAATATCTTTACAAGATATATTATTTCAACACTTCAAAAATAAATCAATATTTATTTTTAAACAAGTTTCCCCTTTCATTTATAAATTCCTTAGTGAATTTATAATCCAAAATATCTATGAATATTCGATTTTGATCATTCATTTCAATTTATCTTCAAAAAGATAAATTCTTAAGATATTCACTTTATATTGGAAAACATTTCCATACTTACTTATTTATAAGTAATTCACAAATTTTATTCATTTTCAACACTTAGAAAATATTCAATATACTTCAATCGAAATTAAGTATATATTTCATTCTTTAAGGAAATCATTCTCTTAAACATATTTATTTGGGCCAAAACGAATGTTGCGTAAAACATCGTTACAACAACCCAAAATCACTAGTATAGGGATTCGAAATTAAAATAGATATATAAATCCCAATACTATACAAAACATTTCCTTTCGGAAATCATTTACTATAACAACAGTGTTATAGTCCATCATCTCCTTCTATTTCTCGAAAACGCCTATTTCAACAATCAATGTTGAAATCTATGGTTTCGAATCTCAACACATTTAAAACATCGTTAGATTGTTTTAATTCTGTTCAAAATATCAAATCTAAAGATTTTCTTTAACATATTATTCACTACTCAAAAACGTGAATATATTTCATTAACAATTTCATCCTTTTATTCATTTTAATTCAAAGGATTATTCACTATTCAAAAATGTGAATATAACTCCATTTATAGGTTTCAACAATTTTCTTATCAAAATAAGTCATTTGCGAATTTATAAAACAACGTTTATAAATTCCATTTCTATTTATTTATAAAAGCTTCCTTTTTATAAATTCTTTTATTAACCTATTTCAGTTTATAACTCAATTATAAACTAAAAGTTCATATTATAAGTTAAATACTTATAAAACGATTATTTTACAAAATCGTTCTTTTTAACTTCCCAAACCATAAATCTTATAACTTATAAGATTCATTTATTTAACCAAATCTATTCTTCAAATAACTTCACAAATTTATAATTCTTATTATTTATAAATTTCATTTATAACTTCACCGTTTATAATTCTATAAATTTCATTCTTTAATGAAATTCATTTTCACTTCATTCAAACACTTATAAAAACTCGTTTTATAATTTCCATATCTCAATTTATAAATATCCATTTATAAATCTCTTATATAAATCAATTCATATTAATATTTTAAAACGTCTTTAATCTCCTTTAGAATTTCACCATTTTGATTTATAAAATAATTAAATTTTATAAAATCCTATATTTAAACTTTTCACAATAATTCTAAAATTCCGATTAAACTATTTTATAAAATCGTTAGCATCATATTCTCAAAAATCAGTTTTTAACTATTTTTCTCAAAAATCATAATTTTTATAACTTTAAAAATTATAACGTTTATTTATTTAAAATGGATCAATTCCAGAATTATTTTATAAAACGTATACTTTCTAAAATCACTTTAAAATCATTTTAAAATCCCAAAATCTGGGTCCAATGATGCTACACACCAAATAGTCAATCACGACTACAACGATATCATATATCGATATGAAAATCCATCAAATATCAAAATATCTGAAATCAAATAAAAACTGTTGAGGAATCCAGTTGGATCCCTCCAACCTGTTTTCCTGCATCCAAAAACATTAGCACAATACCAATTTCGCTCCAGTACGAAATTATCGCGGTATATGTTCTTATTAAATATTATCCGCTTAATAACGGCGTAATAGGGTCTCATCCGCTAAACAAAAAATGCGGGAAATCAATAACTCCAATATATACATATGCCAATATATATATATTGCTACTATATGTAATACCAATTTCACTGTTTATGAAATATTCGCGGTATATGTTTTTAATAAATAACATCCGCTTACTAACGGCGTATAATGTCTATTTTAACAATCAATAGATATCAATCATTATTCAAACATGCATTCAAATATTTTAAATCTAACTATTTAAAATAAAATCGAAACTGATTCGATTGAGTGAGAAGTTCTCACCTTGATTTTATTTTCCGTTTTAGCGATTTATTTCGAATAAAATTAAACGGACGTTTAATTTTACCCAAAATTCTCACTAACTCCAAACGACTCCAATCCAATTTCATCGCGTAGTGCTCGTCCATATGATTCCAACGCAACTGGTTTCGCGCGTTTTCGACCTCGTATGAAAAAGTAATTGATTTTACAAGTTTGTACACGATTTTAAACTAATATTTACAACATTAATTAATTAATTTTATACCCTAAGCCATATCGCAGTCGCATGATCCACATTCCCTACATCTCCACCGTCCCTTTCTTTTCTTCCCCAACCTCCTTTTGCACGCAACTCCTACAGGAAGGCCGAACCCAACATAGATAATTAGGGTTAAACATTGCAACATCAATACTCGACAATACTTCATCATACAACCACCATCGCGTAGCCCCCAACCTAAGCTACCCACGGCCAGAAGCACGTGGAGCTCGGCCCCCCATTGCTTCTCGAATTTCGTGCACAAGTATGGCCGAACGCACCCCTGTAGCTCCTCCTCTGGTGCTCCATTTTACATCGCAGCAGTTGAATACGTCGAGCTCAAGGAGATCTACAATCTTCTAGTTGGAAGCTTCATCCAATTGCTGATGGATTGGAAGAAATCGAGGGGGAAAGGGAAGAGTTTTCTGACCGTTGAATAGGGAGGTGGCGGCTACGTTAAAATTAGGGTTTTGATATTATTTTTTATTTATGAAGGGTGTGGGTGTGTATTTATAGAGAAAACCGAAACACTATTCATTCCGGAAATTCCGAACTCCGATTTACGCGCCGTAACCAGCGTTTCTAGGGTTTACCCCATGTTCCGGACACAATGGAATAGGTTTCGGAAGCTAATTCGGACATATGTGCGAGTTATGGCTATAAACGCTCAATTTGAATTAAATCGATTTAAATGATTTTCTAGGCGTTTTAATTTGTACCGGACAAACGGTAAATCCAATTGACTTGAAATTTGAAACCTTAAAATAATATCACATTACGGATCCGATGAAACTGGTTTCGTCGAAATCCGAGACTTTTTGAAAAATGGCTATTTTCACTCGCCAAATTTAAATTAAAAATAAATCGATGCGTTTTGAGCTGCCACGATCAAACGATAGCTCCGATTGACACAAAATTTGAAATACGGTAATAACTAACTATTACGGATCCAATGGAACTGGTTTCGTTCAATTCTGAGACTGTTCAAAAATTGACTATTTTCACTAGTCGATTTTAATATTAAAATATTCAATTTTCACAAATTAACTTTAAATTCGATTTTAAAAGTTCTAAAATATCATTCTAACTTCAACATGATAAAATAAAATTTTACAAATCATTTTCAATCATATTTAACTCAATTTTCAATTATTTCCATAATTTAACATATTAAATTATCGATTTAATTATTCAATTAAATCCAAAAATTCAAATAAAAATTTATTTGACTTATAAATTCACTTATTAATATTTAAAATTAATTAAATATTCAAATTTTAATTTCTAAAAATTCTGGGTCGTTACAAGGAGGGAAGTGGAGGTGACGAAGGTGAGGCCGGTTGGGGTGACAGGCCGAGCGTTTGCTTGGGTCATGGGGAAAACTGACGTGGTGGTATAAATGTGGGGGGAAAGTTTTTTAGGAGCACGGTTTAAAATAATGGAGAAAGAATTCTTTGCTGTAGTTAAATCATGGAGAGGAGAAGGAAAGAAATAAATAAAGGAGAGGAAAAGAAATATAGGCCAAAGGAAAATGAATGAACGTTTCTGACTTGAATGGGTATAGACAGAAGAAAGGCAAGTGAATAGACAAAATAAAGGAGAAAATAAAACTTTCAGAGGAAAGTTTGAACAGAAATAAAGAATATGGACCACGTTATACATGTAAAATTAAATGAGAGGATAATAGGCAGAAGTGAAGTTGGTTTTCAGAGAAAAATGTACAAATATATTTATTGCCTCAAACATAAAAAGCGGAATGACAATGGATAAAGAAAGAAATGAATCATTGAATAAAGCAATTTATTTTATTGCTTGGGATTCACGTTGAAGTTTGAAAAGAAAAGCAAAGTTAACGGTCAACATTTAAAGGTACCGTTACAACGAACATTTTATTGGTTCTGTCGCGTACCGGACCTCAAAATACAGAAATAAATATACTATTGAGATCAGTACAACGAGACGATCACATCGGTATACAGATATCGGTGGTAGAATCATCCGATTAAAAGTCGATAATCGGTACTGCAAATGCTGTTATCAGAATTAAGATAACGGAGCAATAAAAGTCCAAATTTTGAAAAACGAAAGATGACGTCTCACTCAAAAGAGGGTTTAGAATTTTCTATAGAAAAATATTTATGTTGGAAAATAAATTTATTGCCATCAATTATTAACTGATTTGAATGTGGTAGAATTACTTAATAAATAAACCTCCATAAAATAAATTGAAAATCTACCATCTGCTATGTACAATTGGACGTAATCCAAATATTAAATTTTTATATCAAAATATTATTATTTAAAATTCTCAAAATTTTAATTAAATACTTAAATAATACAATTAAAAATTATTAAAATTTTACGGGTCGTTACACTCTCCCCCACTCAAAACTTTTCGTCCCCGAAAAGGAAGGAGGTAGGAGAATAGAACAACCAGGAATAAAAGTAGATTGGAAGTCAAGATTAAACAAGTAATTTGAAACTAAATAAATTTTACTTGAAATTTGAAAACTTCATTTGCAATTTAGTTATCTTTAATACTTTAAAATTTTCAAACCTCATTTGATAACAATTATTTACACTATTACTTATATTTACAAAGAAGCTATTTAAAAATATTAAATCCAAAATTCATGAAAATTTTAATTTATCTCAAGATACTTTCACATTTATCAATATATTAATAATCATTTGCTTTAAATATGTTTTATTTAACTAATAACTTCAAAATATTTATAACACTAAAATTTACTATTAAACCATGTAGTATATAAATAAGCAATATTTAAAAAGGATATATCCAACAAGGAAGGAAGGTAGATTTGGAAAACAAAATCAAGGTGAATAACTAAACTGAGCAGATAAGGTAGATGCAAGGAATACTATCGACCACGAATAATTAATCTAGAACCATAAGAATTTAAATTTCAAATATTAATTCAAAATTTCTTTGTTGGGAAAAATACTTTTATAATAAATACCTTTATAATAATACTTTTAAAATAAAATACTATTATATCGAAATAAATTTTCCTTTCGAAAATAATTTTATAACTCGATGTTTCAACAAGTTTATCCTCGTTCTTGCAGACTCTGGCCATGCGTTGATCAGGCGCAAAGCTAGAGTTCTTCAAGTACTCAGTAGACTTGTTTCAACACCCAGTGAAAATACTTGAAAAACCTTTAAAACAGATATGGAAAGTACAATCCAAACAAAACGACCAAACCAAAACCTTTGTCCGATCATGGTTCGCAGATACACAATTGTTACGCCTGGATCCCCAGGAAACAATCCGTATCCGTAAGCTTTCTCAGCCCTGCGAGTTACGCCATGATGACTAGTAGAGCACAGGATACACAATGGTTACGCCTGGATCCCCCAGGAAACAATCCGCACTCTAGGCAAGACTCAGCCAGGCACTTGCGCTACTATTGGCGACCTACACAGATTGCAGGATACACAATGGTTACGCCTGGATCCCCCAGGAAACAATCCGTACCCGTAAGCTTTCTCAGCCCTGCGAGTTACGCCATGATGACTAGTAGAGTGCAGGATACACAATGGTTACGCCTGGATCCCCCAGGAAATAATCCGTACCCCTATGCAAGACTCAGCCAAGCAATTGCGCTATGCATTCATGAGAGAAAAAAAACCATGGGTTACGCCACGGTGGGAACACTCGAGTATTACATCCGGAAAACCAAAAATCAGAAAGAATAATATCGATATAATGAATCCACGATGTGGCCACAAAGCGGATGTCAAGCAGAAGGCAATTTTCATATCTTTACTTCGAAAATATATATCATATAGTACCTTTTCAAATCACTTTCAAATATCATACTTATATAAAGTCCATTATATATAGGATTCCCTTTTTCACAAATTGAATACTTTCCAAATCAATAGTAGATCAAATCATACTTATATAGACTTCGATTATATAAAATATCTTTCCAAATTGAGTACCTTCAAATCAATGGATTTCAAATCAATTTCATACTTTTACAAATCCAATTTATATAAGTTCGACCATGTAACGATTTTGATTTTTCGTTGCCGAAAAACCGAAATGTTAGGATTTAAGAAAGAAGAAAGAGAAGAAGAAGAGATAAGAAGATAGAGAATAGAGAGAAAAGAAAACAGAAAATAGAACGGAACAGAAAACAAACAACAGAACAACATCAGAATCTCACACTTCGCAGCGGAACAACATATAATAATAAATGAATAATCTTTAAACAAAGAACTATATCAGTTATTACATTTTATACATTGCATTACATCATATCATCAGAGTGTACAACACCAAACAATATCAAACAGCGGAAAGAGAAGTACTATATACTAGTGAATACGCCATGCCATCCATCTTGCCTCCAGCAACTCCTGAATTCCAGAATATCCTGATAAACCTTAACTCTTGACTGCCCGTGTAAAAATTGGTGGGCACCCAGAGTTTAGGAAGGAAAACAATAAACTCCGAGTCAGTCATGTGACTTGTGTGAGAACTCAAAACAGTTTATTTTTCTTTAAAATCAAAATATAGGAATATTTTTAAAGTCAATTCGCAATGCTTTTAAAAATGAGACTACCATAAGGCCTCCCGCACACACACACATGCAAACGCAGAATCGGAGGAGATTTCTCCTTATGATAGTCAAAGATGCTTGATACGTATTTAAAAGAACATTTGATATTATTACTAGTGCATGGTGTATGAAAAATCATTTCGAAAGTAAAGATATAAATCTTAGCCAACATAGACATTTCGAACTATGCCTACTATAGCTACCATCCAAACTGTGGGGCGCCACCATAAGTAGATGGCAGGTAATACAACTAATACCGTACAAGGCTCGTATTTGAAGAATGGATTTTCCAACAAATGGTCAGGCCAAGGAACTTCCCATTGCCACATGGAAACGCCTCTGGAAGGACGCCCCGAGAACCCAACTGGATCTCTGCCAAACAAGGCCGGGAACCCCTTTTCCCAAGGGATATTATAAACCCTCAGATATACCACCCCCGGTCCTTTGGGACCTTTAAACGAGAGCTCTCTAACCAACATCACACCATAATAATAAGTGTTTCAACATGAGTAAGTATCTGGGCTCCATACCATGATACTACCCTTTTCCAGAAGGAATGGCCATACCCTAGGGACGCTATCCCTGAAAACCTTGCCGCACAATTCCTGTTTCGACCATTACCGGTTTGTGAGGCTCGACGAAGTCTCGTCCACAAAAACACACTTTATACAAAGTCATGCTTTGGGTCAACAAATGATCATAGAAATGATCACCAAGATAGACGATCAAATAAATGATCCTATCTCAAATAATCAACACAATGATCATTTCAAAGCAACACTCAGCATGTCACATTACCAAATTGGGAATATATCGCTGATAACCTTCAACTACATAACCTCTGAGCTCGTACGTCTCAGAGAAGGGTGTTAAGCTAAGAGAATAAATTCTCCGCCACCAACAGAAATATATTTGAAAGAAATCGACTTTATATCTCAATTTGTAATGTCAGACATACAATCCATACAAGTCTGTTCCGGGATCGAACAGAACCGAAGGCACTTACAAAGAAGTCCTTGCAATCCGGATAATCTCTAATCACGTCCGGACTTCGCATCACATATGGAGTCGCTATACCGTAGCTACTCATTGCAAAGATAATCGACGAGAAACCCTTTCGTTTTCGAAAATATCCAGTCTTCAACACCGGTCTTCGAATGCAATTCATAACGACGTATCACATATTCGGAATGGGTTATACGACCCCATGGTCCTTTCCCGGTTAACCCGAATAGTGAGTGCTTATTTAAAAATAAGTGTGGCATTCAAATTCAAACAAATCACATCAAATACCCATTCAAAGGGAAATATTGATAGTCGGTTATTGAACTATCAATGGATATGCACACATCACCAGATTCCAAATAATTTTCTAAATTATTTATTTTCCAAAAATATCTTTATAAGATATATATTTTCCATTCTTCAAAAAAATAAATCAATATTTATTTTTAAACCCATTTTCCCATTTTCATTTATGAATTCCATATTGAATTTACATTTCCAAAATATTTTCATGAGTATACGATTTCCATTCGAATTCTAATATTCATTTTCAATTTACCTTTAAAAAGATAAATTCTCTATATTCACTTAATATTGGAAAAACATTTCCATACTTATTTATTTATAAGTAATTCATAATATCTTTTTATTTTCTATGCTTGGAAAATATTCAATATACTCAAATCGAAATTAAGCATATATTTCATTCTTCAAGGAAATCATTCTCTTTAATATATTTATTTGGGCCAAAACGAATGTTACGTAAAACATCGTTACGACAACCCAAAATCACTAGTATAGGGATTCGAAATTAAAATAGATATGTAAATCCCAATACTATACAAAACATTTCCTTTCGGAAATCATTTACTATAACAACAGTGTTATAGTCCACCATTCCTTTTTATTTCTCGAAAACGTCTATTTCAACAATGAATGTTGAAATCTATGGTTTCGAATCTCAACACCTTTTAAAACATCGTTAGATCGTTTTAATTCTATTTAAAACATCACATTCAAAACAATTTCTTTAACATACTGTTCACTATTCAAAAACGTAAATATACTTTGTTAACAAATTTCATCATTTTTATTCATTTCATTTTAAAGGATTATTCACAGTCAAAAACATGAATATAACTCCATTAATAGGTTTCAACAATTTACTTATCAAAATAAGTCGTTTGCGGATTTATAAAACAACGTTTATAAATTCCATTTCTATTTATTTTATAACTACTTCCTTTTTATAAATCTCCTTTATTAACCTATTCAATTTATAACTCAATTATATAACAAAAGTTCATGTTATAAGTTAAACACTTAGAATTTATTTGTTCGCAAAATCGTTCCTCTAAACTTCATAATTATAAATCTTATAACTTATAAGATTCATTTATTTACCCAAATATATTCTTTAATAACTTCACAAAATTTATAAATCTTACTATTTATAAATTTCATTCATAACTTCACCATTTAAAATTTTATAAATTCCATTCACTTATGCAATCCATTTTCACTTCATTCAAACACTTATAAAAACTCGTTTTATAATCTCAATATTTCAATTTATAAATATCCATTTATAAGTCTCTTATATAAATCAATTTATATTATTCTTTTAAAACATCTTTACTCCTTTATAATTTCATCATTTTGATTTATAAAATAATCAAATTTATAAATCCTATATTTAAACTTTTATAATAAATTCAAAAATCCCGATTAAACTATTTTATAAAATCATTAGCCTCATATTTTCAAAAATTAAACTTTAACTATATTTCTCAAAAATCATAATTTTTATAACATTAAAATTATATCGTTTATTTATTTAAAATGGATCAATTCCAAAAATATAGTATATTTTCAAAAATCACTTTATAAATCATTTTAAAATTCCAAAACTTGGTCCAATGATGCTACATACCAAATAGTCAATCACGACAACAACGACATCATATATCGATATGATAATCCATCAAATATCAAAATATCTGAAATCAAATAAATACTGTTGAGGAGTCCAGTTGGATCCCTCCAACCTGTTTTCCTGCATCCACAAACATTAGCACAATACCAATTCCGCTCTAGTACGGAATTATCGCGGTATATGGGATTTAAAATATTATCCGCATAATAGACGGCGCAATAGGGTCCCATCCGCTAAAAAATGCGGGAAATCAACAACTGCAATATATACATATGCCAATATATATATTGCTATTATATATAATACCAATTTCACTGTTTATGAAATATTCGCGGTATATGTTTTTAATAAATAACATCCGCTTACTAACGGCGCATAATGTCTATTTTAACAATCAATAGATAACAATCATCATTCAAACTTGCATTCAAATATTTTAAATATAACTATTTAAAATAAAATCGAAACTAATTCGATTGAGTGAGAAGTTCTCACCTTGATTTCAATTTCGTTTTAGCGATTTATTTCGAATAAAATTAAACGGACGTTTAATTTTACCTAAAATTCTCACTAACTCCAAACGACTCCAATCCAATTCCATAGCTTAGTGCTCGTCCATACGATTCCAACGCAACTGGTTTCGCGCGTTTTCGACCTCGTATGAAAATGTTATGATTTTATGAAGTTACAGGAATTTTATTTATAATATTTACAACATTAACTTTATAATTAAAACCCTACTCTAGTTTCTGGCCGTTAGATCCAACATCCTTCCATCATGACCGTGCCTTGCATCTTCCTCTTTCACGTATTACCTCCAGTAAACTACACGCGCAAGAACCCAACTCTCAAGAAACTAGGGTTTAATTACGCGGCCTCCACGTTGAACTCTACGACGATCAACTACCTTCAACATGCTCGCCTCCATCCCCTCTATGCTCGGCCACCACCTTGTGGAGCTCGGCCATCTCTCTGGCCACGAAATTCGTGCGCAACATCAGGAGGACGCGGCCCCCCCGCCATCGAAATGCTCCACTTCACGCCATCATCTCCGTATAGATTTAAAGATCACGTCGCCCTCTACAACTTTCGTGTTGAAAGTTTCTTCTAATTGTTTGTGGATTGGAAGACTATAAGGGAAGATTGAAACGAATTTCTGGCCTTTGAAAGTTGTAGGAGGCGGCTACTGAATTTAGGGTTAGGGTTTTGGAATTTTCTTCAAAGTGAAATAAATGAAGTGCTATATATAGAAAAACGAACGAAACACTATTCATTCCAGAATTTCCAAACTCCGATTTACGCGCGGTGACCGACGTTCCTACGGTTTATCCCGCGTTTCGGACACAATGGAACAGGTTTCGAAAGCTAATTCGGACATCTGTGCGAGATATGGCAATAAACGTTCAATTTAAATTAAACCGATTTAAACCGATTTCGATGCGTTTTAATTTGTACCGGACAAACGGTAAATCCGATTGACTTGAAATTTGAAACCTTACAATAATATCACATTACGGATCCAGTGGAACTGGTCTCGTCGAATTCTGAGACTGTTCGAAAATTGGCTAATTTCACTAGTCGATTAAATATTAAAATATTCAATTTTCACAAATAAACTATTAATTCGATTTTAAAAGTTCTAAAATATCATTCTAACTCCAATATGATAAAATAAAATTTTACAAATCATTTTCAATCATATTTAACTCAATTTTCAATTATTTCCATAATTTAACATATTAAATTATCGATTTAATTATTCAATTAAATCCAATTATTCGAATAAAATTTATTCGACTAATAAATTTCACTTATTAATATTTAAAATTAATTAAATATTCGAATTTTAATAAATTAAAATTCTGGGTCGTTACAGACCACTCCGAAATCAAGTGGTTAATAATATAAGGTTCTCAATTTCAAATCATTCAATATCCATTCAGTTTCCAAATCATATATGATTTCACCAAATTTTCTTCCAAATTAAGTATCTAAATTTCAAAGTTCCCAAAATAATAGGTTTAGAAAATTATCCTAGTTTCTAAATTAAAATAATTCAAGTCAAACAAATTCATTTCCAAAATCTCCATAAGAGTACTGGTTTTTAATTTCAATTTAATTTCAAAACTAAAAATTTTCTCAAATTCAATTATACTCAAATGGTTTACAAATTTATAATTATCCCTTTAAAACTTTTAAACTATCTATTTTTAGTTGAAATATTCAATTTACCTTTCTGAAAACTATTATTCGAAACTATATTTTTTTTTCAAAACATTTCAAACTAATATACTCTTTATCAAACATTTTATACTCTTCAAAATTTCTTAGCTTTGAAAGTTTAATCTCGATTTGGAAGTGTTCGAACATTCAAAATAGTTAGGGAAATCAAATTTTCAATTCAAGAGCTGAAAATCAACAATAAATCAATAAATCAATTATTAAATCCGAAACTCGAGGACTGAACACCGGTCTCATTTTAAATTGTTTCAAATATATACTTTCTGTAACGATCCCGAATTTTAATTTATTTTAAATTGATAATTAAATTTACTTTTGATTTAAAATTGTGAAATTAAATGATAATCGATTGGAGTTTTTCCAAATTCAAATGGTTTGTGTTATTTATTAATATGAACATACATATGTAAGCCTAAAACAAAGAAGATAAGTATAAGCTTATAAAAGGAGACAAGCCTAATTAATGCAAGATGTCCTTAGCCATAATATATTATCTCATCAGCCACCAAAACATTTTCGTATCAGCCGAAGTCAACAAGAATTGTAAGAAGAAAAGAAACAAAGTATCAAAGCATGGGAACAAAGCACAAAACATCTCAGCCGAGACAAAGCTGAAGTAAACAAAAGAATGCAAGTGTAGGCAAGCATAAACAAACTGTACAAACAAATCTTTTAAAACGTAAACAAGTATTTCAAAGACAAAAATCTTTAGTGCACTTAAAATAGAAAACAAAACTGCATATGCATTTAAAAATAGTATGAACTTGAACATAAAGGACAAAGTATGAAACGTAAAGGACTCTAGCAACATCATCTCAGCCGAGATCTTGTTGATAAAACAAAAAAATAAAATCACATTCCCTGTACAAGCAAAGATATATCACAAGTACTATCACTGCAGTTGAATAAAATAAGTTTCCTGTCAACTTCCTTTTCTATTTATCCCAGCCTTTCCATTTTAGTTCAAACTTATCAAAACAAAGCTTCAGTTACAACTAAAACTAGAATCAAGGCCTGGAAGCAGGATTCAAGGCATCAAAACAAAAGTAATATCACAGCAAGTAAAGCTAAAGGTGTTCATCATCAAGTAGAACAACCCAGAAAAACAAAATAGAGCTGGGTTTTCAAAACACAAAAAGAAATTTTCTTAAGTTCTTCTCTGCCCTATCCAGGATCAGGTGAGAAACTTTAAGTTTTAAAACCAGTTCTTGAATTCAATGCCGTGAATCTGTGAGTAACTTCATAATCTAAGTAACCAAAGTTTAAATCTAGTGTATGATGAACATCAGTTATATTGTTGTATGAAATATATGCATTTCATTTAATTTTGATAAGATGAAGCCTGGCCATTTTCTTTTATCTGGATATTTGCTCTGTTTATAAATTTTAAGAGACTGAGCTACTTCAAAAATCATAATTTCTCAAACCATTGATTGTTAGAGCAAAGTATATAAACAAAACATGTTTAGGCAAGTATAAAGTAGATTGTAAAATTTAATTCATGCTAATAAAAACTGAATTGCTCTGGGAAAAACATAAGAACAGTACAAAGTTAGCATAAGTGATAATTTCGATCATCACGAATTATTGTTTCGAGTTTACAAACTGTTTGCTAAGTCAAACATAGGATTTTTAAAGCTCAATTCATTTTTTTTGTCATGGGTAGGATATGTATTGATGTGTTGATCATTTTGGGTAGATTGGGTGGTCTCGGCCAATTCACTTGATCGGAGAGTTTGGGGTTCGATCGAGAGGTAGGTGATTGATCAGAGGAGCCACGAAAAATGGCCAATGGCAATAGAAGTAATCAAGGTGGTCGCGGTTTGGGTTTCTCGTTCACAACCCTAGTTTTAAGAGGCCATGCTATTCGATCTCTCGCGGGCTCTAAAGGGGATCGGACGCTGCAAATTTTTGGGTGATGGAAGTGGAAGGGTAGTCGATGATGTAGCCGGAGGTGCGGCGCGTTTTGGTGGTCGGAATTTCGAAGGCGTCGTGTTGACAGGGATTGGTGGTGTTTCCAGTTCATGGGTTCCAGGCTCGAGCTCGAACTCAATTTCAAATTCGAGGTGATGGGGAAGTTTGGGTGGTCGCGAATTGATCTAGGGATGATCGTCGACTCGCTCGACGTAGTGGCGGTGCCGAAAGATTACCATTGGCGATGTACACGTGCACGAGCACTGTGTGTTCTGGGTATTTGGTTGCCTGGGAGGAACTAGAGTTTTTCTCGCGTCGCACTCGAGTGGATCGGTTCATTTACTCGAAGCAGGGTCAGGGAAAACTCGGGTCAAATTCACGTTCCATGCTTCAAACCTGAAGAATGTTTTGTCTGGAAATTTTAAAACCAGATTTACTTTTTAAACCAAAGTTTAAAAAATTGAGTTCAAATGAAAAAGTAAAACATAAATTCAAGTTGAATTAGAATTTAGTGTGGACATAAATAAAGCTTTAAATTCAATTCGTTTTAATAATTTTAAAAAAAAATTATGATTTTATCTCAAAGATAATTAAGATTTAATGATTTATAGTTCATTAAAATTTTAAGTTAAATTAATTAATGATTTGGATTTAATTAATTAAGAAGTAAATTAAGAAATGTTATTAGTTAATAAGGATAAATTAACTATGAATTATTAAGTAACAAAGTTAATGGGGATAAATTTTTATAACAAATTAGATTTAATAAATTAAATCAATTGTAAATTGTTAATTACTTAATGAATTAAATTAAGGGGTTAATTACTAATTGTAATTAAATTTGGATATTTTGATTAAATTAATGATAAAGATAAATACGTAATTAATGATTTGTTATTATGAGAAGATTGCTCAATGATAAGAAATTAAAGAGTAAATTTCTTGAAACAATTAATTAAGAAGTTAATTAATTATATAATTGGTTCAAAGGTCAATTTAATTAATATGATTGACTAAGAATAATTTAATTAATTAAAGTGTTTAATAAATTAATTTATATCAAATGATTTGGAATTAATAAATCAGAATTGGATAATAAATTCATAAGTAATTAATTAAATTGGAAATAAATTGAATTAATTAGGATTAAACAATGAATTAATCCTGCTTACTAATGTTTATTGAATGCTTATGAATGATTATATTGTATGAGATGCCTTGAATTGATTGTTCTATCTGATTTGTGATATTTTGTTCTGTAGATTGAGCTGTGTATATTTATTTGCATCTGTATATTATCTGTGAATCTGTGAATGGACGATGAGCGTTATAGTTTTATATCGCTTATCAACTATATTTCTGTGTTTTGAATCTATGATGATTGAATGTTGTTGCACTATTGTGTTAAACCCCTAGACCACACCATACACACACCAATATGGATTTCACGAGGAAATCGATTTAAGTCGCAGATTTTGAAATGATTTTAAATAGAAAATTTAAATTCAATTGGTTTGAAAATGAGATTGGGTTTAAAGTGAAAAGAAATTGAAATGGAATTTCAAAGATGAAATTTGTTTGAGTAATTTGATTAAGTTTTGAAATTTAAATATTTTGATTTAAATTTGAATTCAATACTTGAAATTGAATTCTATGATTTGAAACTAGGGATTAACGATAGTATACTAGTTATATACGAGTAAAACCATTTTTAAAGTATTATTTTTGGGAATTTGAATTTACCCAAAGGTTATAACTTGTATAAATGAAATTGGGTTTTCCGAAATAAGATTGTTGTTTCTAAATGATAAGAAGCTTTCATAGGAGGAATAAATTTCAAATTGTATTAAACGGATTTCAAATTTAGACGGAAATAGTTCCCAAGTTATAGATGAATATTTGGAAACGAATTTTGGAAGTGAATCTTTGGAAATGGTTTGAAATCTATAGGATAAATCTTTAATTTAAAGATTAAAATGAATAAATCCAATCTAATGGGAATTGTTTTGAAATCCGGGAATGAATCTTTGTGAAACTGGGTGAATTTGGTGAAATTAATCTTTTTGTTTAAAAGATTTAAAATGGTAAATTGTTTAAACAATTTGAAAGAAAGTTTTGGGTATTGAGTTGTGACCTAATTGAAATCCCAATATCCATATGTTTTTGAAATATTGCGCTCATTATTCGGTTTAGCCGGGAGAGGACCTTTGTGTCATATATCCCATTCCGAATATGTGATACGTCGTTATGGATAGCATTTAAAGACCGGTGGTGAAGACCGGATATGTTCGAAAACGAAAGGGTTTCTTGTTGATTGTCTCTACACTGGCTGATCCCCGGTATAGACATCTCCATATGTGATGGGAAATCCGAACGTGATTAGGGATTATCCGGATTGCAAGGCCTTCTTTGGAAGTGCCTTCGGTTCTGTTCGAACCCGGAACAGACTTGTATGGATTGTGTGTCTGACATTACATTTTGAGATATAAAGAAGATTTCTTTCAAATACATTTCTGTTGGTGGCGGAGAATTTATTCTTTTAGCTTAACACCCTTCTCTGAGACGTACGAGCTCGGAGGTTATGTAGTTGAAGGTTATCAGCGATATATTCCCAATTTGGTAATGTGACATGCTAAGTGTTGCTGTGAAATGATCATTGTTTGATCATTTGTGATATGATCATTTGTTTGATCATTTATCTTACGCTTTGTGGACGTGACTTCGTCGAGCCTCACACCCTGGAATGGTCAAAACAGGAAAGATGCGGCAAGGTTATTAGGGGGTAGCGCCCCTTTAGGGTATGTACATCTCCTTCTGGATAGAAGTGGTATCATGGTATGGAGCCCAGATACTTACTTATGTGGACATCACAAACTTATATATATATCTTGTTTTGTGATTTGATGTTGGGGCCCCGGTTAAAGGTTGTTACAACCGGGAGGTGGCATACTCATGTTAGTAGTTCCCCAGTTAGGGATAACCCGGCCTTGTGTTGGCAGAGATCCGGTTAGGTTCTCGGGGACGTCCATCCAGAGGCGTTCTCATGTGGAAATGGGAAGTTCCTTGGCTTGACCATTTGTTGGAAATCCAAAGAAACAACACGAACCTTGCACGGTTTTAGTTGTATTACCTGCTATGGAATGTGGCGGTAACCTGCTATTGAACATAGTAGCTATAGTAGGCATACGATAATGGTCGTATGCTGGAAAAGATTAATATTCTACTTTCGAAATGCTTTTATGCACCGTGCACTTATAATAATAATATCAAAGAAATTTTCTGCGTATTAAGCATGTTTGACTACCATAAGAAGAAATCTCCTCCAAGTCTGCGTTTGCATTGTGTGTGTGGCGGGAGGTCTTATGGTAGTTTCATTTTCAAAAAGCATTGCGAATTTACTTTAAAATTCTCTTGTTGATTGTTTTTAAAGATAACTGTTTTTGTTGCTCACACCAGTCCCATGACTGATCCGGAGTTTATTGTTCCTTTCCTAAACTCTGGGTGCTCATTATTTTCTACACGAGCAGTCTAGAGTTGGGTTTTTCAGATAGTTAGATATAGTGGATTATGTGGAGTTAGTTCAGTCTTTGGTTCGCACCAGTCTTGCCTAGCTTGGTGCATTGTTATGCGGAGTTCGAGCTATTTCTGGATTGGTGCTTGAAGATGGAGATTATCCGCTGCTAGTGTTATCTATTTCTTTTCCGCTGCTATTTGTTGTATCATATCTCTGATGTATATTGATATCATTGTATCATTCTGTTGTATCAGATATTGTATCAATGCTGTATATCAATGTATTATTCTTTTTATTCCGCTGTGTTATTTACTTAATGTTGTTATAAGCTCCGGCGAATCGGATTTGAACGGTCGAATCTACGGCATTCGAATACGATTTGAAGTATGGATGTCGATTTTCGAGCGGGCAAAACCCATGACGTTACACTTATATCTTTCTAAAATATCAAATTATACTTCGGAATTTGAAATAAAAAAAACGGTTTTTACAAAATCACTCGCATAGCGAAGCTATTAAAGTGGCCTCTCCCCCACTCTGAAACTCGAAAATCAATATCGATGATGCGTGCACTCATCACCGAAATTATTTTCCAGCGACATAAGTGAGTTCTAGACTTCTATTTTCAAAATTATTGGAATTCATTTAAACTCATTTGAAACATTTCTTATTCGGAAAAATACTTTTAAATCGTATTTTTTTATACATTTTCCAAAATCTTAAAACCAATTTCAAAATACCGGAATTCAATTCTCGAATTTCAAATTTAACTCTACAGTTATAAATCATTTTTATATAAATCAATTTCATATAATTTTTCAAAATTTCAAATCCTTTCAAAAACTTTTTATATAGAATAACATTTCTTATTTGCTTTATATATAGGTACATAATCCTTATCCAAGACATTTTCACTTTTATATATATAATAACATTATAGTTATCAAAATAATAATTTCGATATATAAAACAATTTCAAAAATACAAACATACCCGATTTTTCAAAGGGTGATTCAAGAATGGATTTGAAAACAATGGTAGAGATTTAAATTAGAAGACTCTAACCAATAGAATCCTGATTCGAAGATAGACTCGATCGAAGATGATTAAATTACAAAATAGGAGATGGATATACATCTATATATCGCGGGCAACCTTTACCGGTCAACCGTGATTCCAAAATTAGATCGGTGTAGAATTCTGAGGAAATTCGACATTCGATCGCAAGAGATATAGAATTCGGCATAACAAGATATAACAGCATCGTAAACCGAGGATAAAAAAATCTTCGGTGAGTCAATGCCAATTGAAAAGGAGTTTTCACCCCCCTTTACAAATCATTCAGTGGAGTTATTGGATACCCGGAATCAAACGAATATAAATAGGGAGAGACAGAATGAATTTCGAAAACGAGGGACATTCCAAAATTCAAAGGAAATCGAGTCAAAAAGGAAGAGATTCAACTCGAACGAAAGTGATTCTGTAAATAAATTTACCATATATGCTAAGTTTGCCTAGAGCCAAAGCTCTGATACCAACTTTAACGACCCGCCATTTTGAATCATTCAAATCGACAATAAAACCATACATATCCGACTTGAATAATTCAAAATACCGAATTGTTAATTAAAATTGGGCAAAACTTAAAATATACAGTAAATAAATCAATCACAGATCACAGAGTAATATAATGCAGCGGAATAGATAAAGAATAGTAGTCCATGAAGCTACTATATACACCAGAGTTAGAAAAATACAACCGAATAGTTCAAATGCAGTGAAGTCTCCAATGCAACAGATGACTTCTCTGAACCAATCAACTGAAAAGGCTGGAATCTGAATCGATAGTTGGATCTCCAAATGAAGCTCCGAACTCCAAAGGTGAGTCTCTAATGCTGTATCACTCAGTCTGACCCGAGCGTAAATGTAACAGCCCAAATTTTTAACAAGTATTTTTCACTTGTATTTTCAAAACTTTGGGGTTTATTATATAAAAATCTAAATTTTAAGGTGATCAAATAAAAAAACAATTGACCAAATTTTTAATTAAATAGTAAGATCTCTGAAATTTTGACGTGGTTAGGAATTAACTTTAATTGGAAATTTTGGTTTTTTGTCGAAGATGGTAAATAACTTAATTTCTAGCAAAATCAAGTTTTAATTGAGAAATAAGATTTGAAAAAAAAAAATTAGTGTATAAATAAACTATTTAATTATGCGTTTAAAATGCGTGTTATTGATGGAATATTTTTAACGTATATTTACTACATAAGAGAACGCATAAATTTAAAAAGCTTCACTTTTATTATGAAACTGGGCGCGTGTTTTGCATCGGTTTTTCACGCGTCTAAATTTATTACCATGGATATAAATAATCAAATAAATCAGTATACATGCATTTTAAGCGGGAAAGGAATAAATTTTCTTTCCATTGACTCCACATATTTAATAAATAAAACCCATTGATTTTTCAATAACGTTCAAATCAAATATTCTTTTCCGTTTCTTTACTCTAAGAATCAACACTTTTCTTTGTTTAATTTTATAAACGTTCGCCAATTTTCTATTTTTATGGACTGTTAAAACAACACAATAATTTTTACCTTAGCTATAAAATGGATTATCTACCTTTTTAAAGTTAAGTAATATTTTGAATAATACATTTCTTAGTCAATGGTAAATAGATCAGAAGAAAAAAATGTAAACAAATTTTATTCCATTTAAGTAGTAGATTTTAAATTTTTATAGTGTATAAATGAACTGGGTAATTACGCGTTTAAAGGGCGCGTAAATTTAGGGAATAAATACCGTATATATATATATAAGAAAACGTATAGAATTTTAATCCGTTATTTCGGTATATTTTGGGCATAAAATATTATGGCTATGGTACACAATCTTAAAAATATGACCTTAGTGTAAATGAGTAAATTTATCACTGGCATGTGTTTTTAGAGGGAAGGAATATTCTAGCGTTCAAATCAAGTATGTTGCCTCTATATTCAACGCATTGCTTTAAAAATTTGATTTCCATAGATTTTTTTCCATTCAACAGAATTTATTTCTTGCATTTTCCAAAACACAATTTTCTCCTAAATCTCAGTCATGCGCAGTATCCATTCTCCTATCTGCTTGCCTATTTCATATGTGTTTTTCTCTTTACCCATATTTCTTACGTTTATTTTTCTCTTTCCAGTAAAATTTACTTCACAATTTATATATATATTAATTTGATCAAATCATTTCCAAAATGCTACATAAGAAATGAAAATTTCACTTTGTTTAAGGGTAACTCTAATTGGAAATTTAAAAAAAAAAATTGGATTATATACTTGCTTTAAAAATTTGTAATATTTGGTCCATTTGGATAATAAATTGCCTTTTTATGGTAATAAGAATGGGAGAGAGATGTAACCAAAGTTTTATCTTTTTAATTTAGTAATAAATGTTAAGAATTTATAGCATATTAACAAACTGATAATTTCGCATTTAAGAGGGTATGATATTTAATGGTATAAATAACGTATATAGGAAAACGTATTAATAATAAAAATCAACGCATTCAATTTGCTTTAAATGTGGTATAAATCTTTGTCTAGTAAAACTTTGCCTTTTTTTATAAATCAATACTGATTATAAAAATTCAAATCCACGTACAACTTCATTTGGTTATTAGGTATATAATCTATGATTTCCTTTTACCATTCTCAGCAATAAATTCTTGCTGTTTCTCCACCCCAGTCACATTTACTTCTTATTTAAAGCAAGAGCAAATATTTCATAGATATTTTGTTTTTCCTCTTCCTAAATTCGTGCACGTAAGAATGCATTTACAAAATAAAACGCTTGCCACTGGAAACGTTTGCAATCAATGAAAGAAATTTATTTCCTCACCTGTAGAACGAGATTTCTGAAAAATCAAAGGAAAATCATGCAGCTTCCTTCTTTTATACGTTCAAATCAAAATTTTATCTTTGCCAAAAATTTATCAACGCATTCAATATATGTTTAAATTTGTCATAAAATCTTTGCCAAAACTTTACCATTTCTTCTTTTTAATGAACGTAATTATGTCCAAAAATTTTAAAGGAGAAAAGAAACGTGTACAAATGTTGCCTAATATTTCATGTCTGTTTCTTTGTGTAAATCCAAGCAACCGTGCAGTTAATTTAAAAATTTATTTCCTTCCTATTTTTGTTCACCTTAAATCACGCAAATATCCTCTGAGAAGAAATAAAAAAGAATGCGCATTTTAGCTTCGAAATTTATCCTACCTTACCATTAATCTACACTTAATTCACGGGAAAAAAAATCTCCTCTGGAAAAATCAATAACCTCTGCATATATTTGTTCCCTGATCTCATTCACCATTTCCTTGCATACAAAGCAACCCAATATTCTCCTATAAATTCCAGACTCACATAATTTTTCATTTCATCTCAGCTTCTTCTCGCGTGCAGCATCAGGTATGGCCTATGTTTATATTTTTCCTTCCTCCTCCTTTGCTTTCTTCTTCTTTATTTCCATTTTTTTTCTCTTTTCTTGTTGACCCAAAGGCTTAAAACTCCACCACCTTAGGCTATGACTCCTCCTTCACCACTATATCCCTGCCCTCCTCCTTTACCACTGATGTCAGCCTCTCCTCCAAATAAAATTGCACGAAATTGTTTCATAAACTGATAACTAAGGTTTTATGTCATCTAGCCATCCTTCAAGATTTTCAGTAGTGAATTTGACCAATTTATTTTAGAAATAAAATTTAAACTTTACCCAAAATATAATAGAGTAGAATAAAAAAAATATGAATGGAGGAGAAAATATGTGTGTGGGTCATAAGTGTCCAAACTAGGTTGCAACAGTAGTTAGAGAAGGAAAATAATTAATAATAATAATTGAATAAGCAAATATAAGAATCGGCTGTAGGAGGGTTTTTGTACTAGTGAAGAAGTGTTCATATAATAAGTATTGTGAGTGTATATGTATTATCAACGTTATGCGCATAAAATTCTTTTTGAGAACGTAGTCTAACCGTGTGGTGGAGTAGTCAAGCCTATGGGGCGAATTTATTTCCATTCGTTCCCTTTTGTGTTGAGAATTTCGAGTTAAAATTTTTCTTAGTTTTGATTCGTTCCCTTTTCAAAATATAAATCTGGTCGCAGCCTATGCATCAGTTTGATCGTGATTCTGTGCGTTTTCTTTTTTCCAAGTGTCACCATCGTTGGAAATCAAACTTTCTGCAGCATTCAGGTGAGTATTTCTCACCAGACAAACATACCTATATATCTGTGAATTTATCACAAGTGTAATTGTAAACTTTTATTTAAATTTTATCTGCATGTGATATAAGCGTATGATGTTAAACCCCATTATTAATTGACACATCATCAGTTGTTTATTTATTTTATATTATTGCAGTTATACTATTTAATGCTTATTTACTGTTAAATCATCACTGCAAGTTCCCTGTAAATTTGAGATCGTTATACGCTGAAATGATAGGCCTGTACGATAATTATTTATTCATTTATTCATTTAATTATTTAATTTTAAATATTTAACTTGGGATTGCGGGTTTGAAATGATAGAACCCGGGGTTTTTGTAAATTGCGGATTGAAATGATATATATCCGTATCACTTGACCTAGGCAAGAAAACTATACACAGACCCGTGGTTTATATAATATTTTTATGAAATTTTTTAAAAAAATATTTTTAAATAGGAAGTTTATAATTTTCTGGTTTAAATGTATTTAAAGGATTTTATTTATTTATTTATAATGATTTTTGAATGAGTCAAATGTTAAATAAATGAATGTTATGTAAAATTTTGGAGTATAACTTATTTTGGAAAATTCTGAATTTTTGTTAAAAGTGAGATTTTAGTTAAGTAAAATAATTGATATTAAGTTTTATTTTGGGAATTTAAAACTTAATGGTTAAATTAATAAATTACAGCACTTGAATGCTGTCTTTTGTAAATAGACTGTTTTAACCTATAACTTTAGGTAGCATTTTATAAGTGCTACGGAAACTGAATTTTGATTGTTTTAATAAAATTTATGGAAATAATCTTTGGAAAAAGGCTTAAATTTTGGAATATAATATGAATAAATAAGAATAAGGAATTGACTTTAAATGGTTTTAAATGGAAGAATTTAACTTTTAAATGTGAGTTGAAAGGCAATTAATTCCTAAATAAATTAAATAGATTTAAATGGTATTTTATATTAAATGAAATGACTGATGTTTAAATAAATGATGTTTGGAAGGATATTGTTAACGTAAAAATCAGACGCTAACACCCGGTGTAGATTGAAGTTGAGCGAAAGCACCACCTGTAAACACGGGAACTAAAACCAAGTAGAAAAGTCACAGAGAAAACAAAAAAGACAACAGCTTTTATAGTGGTTCGGCTTTGGGTAAGCCTACGTCCACTTTAATTCTCTTTATTACTGAATCGATTACAACTTTACAACAATCTTCAATTACAATCCTGATGAGACAAACAACTAGAACTTTGATGCAGAAGAATTCCGTGAATCCATGTAGATTGCGTTAGATTTCCTCTCGAAGTTAGTTGAGATGCCTTTCGTACTTGAAGTGTCGAGTGAGTCGAGAATTCAGCAGAGTATTCGTGCTTAAAGAGATCGGTAAAAAAAAAGTCTCGTTCATGCTTGAGGTAGGTTGGTATTTATAGGGGAAATCCCCCCTTAGGTCATAAGTCGTGACCGGTCTAAGGTAAGTCGTGGCCGGTCTAAGGTAAGTCGCGGCTGACTCATCTGGCCCCTCCATGGTTTCACAAAGGTTCCCTTGTGTAAGCTCCAAGTCGCCCCCGAGTCAACACAACCGTGTATAAGTAATACGGCATCGGGCTTATATTCAGTGGCTTTAGGTCGTGGACGACCCAAGCTAGGTCGTGGGTCGTGTACGAGTTAACTGGTAAGTCGCAAGTCATGGCTCAACTGATAAGTCCTGGATCGTGTACGAGTTAAGAGGCCACTGTGCCAAGTAGCTGCATTGAACTTGTCTTCCTTTGCTTGGGTCGTGAACGACTTAACATAGGTCATAGGTCGATTGCGACTTAGGTATAGTTCATGCTCTTGTTATTGAGTTGTTAGAACGGCAAACTCTCTGTATAGTTAGGTCGGCTCCTATCTTAGGTCGGTAGCTATCTTAGGTCGGTAGCTATCTTAGGTCGGAATTCTGTTTTAGGCAGTTGGGTCGGCGTTCTTGTTAAAGCATTGAGTGGGCAACCCTCTTAGGCCTTAGGTCGGTAACTTTTTAGGTCGCTGGGTCATGGCCGAGGCGGAGTTAACATTTGCCCCTCGAAGTATACGCCTAATGGTTAGGTCGTGTGCTTTGATGTCCTTTAACCCATCCACTCTCTAAGTCGGTAGGTCGTACGCGACCTAACAGTTAGGTCGTACGTGCCGCTTCAGATCCCTCCACTGCAAGGTATAAGTCACATCTCCTTCTTCCTTCTCGTTACCTACTCCCTTGATTCTTCCATTAAAAATTTTCCCGAGCTCCAAAAGGCGATTTAACTCCAATCAACTACTGACAACCTCTGCTATTCATTACGTAAGTAAACCCTCTTCTTCGATCATAGATCACTGTTGGCTTATGAATTTCGTCACTTAAACCGCTTCCTTGCATGATGCTTCATCGTGAATCCTATTACACCCATGGCTGATGGAGCTTAGATTGCTCGGTTTGGCTTTAACTGACCGATGAGACGATGAAGATGGTTTACTGAATCAGGCTAGTTGATTTTGATTCGCGCTAGGATTGCAAGGTGTTGAATTTGTAGTGGTTTCGAATTGGTTTATTGGATGATCCGATAGCATGAAATAACATAAATGAAACGAGGGTTTTTTGGTTGAGGGAGTGGCTAACGGGTTAACGGGTTGAGTGGAGCGAGGTATTGATTTAGATGCGACCTAGTGATTTTGGGTGACTTAACTTTGGGCTGACCTAATCCTTAAATCGTGGCCGAGTTAATCCTTAAACCGTGGCCGAGTTAACCCTTAAACCGTGGCCGAGTTAACCCTTAAACCATGGTCGAGTTAAACCTTGGGGAATTTCACATCACTTTTTGAACCGGGGCTTTCCTCCTTACTACTACTCACCACTTAAAGAACTACCGATATAAGGAACCGAAAACTTTAATCTTAACTCGCGAGATATTCCTTGGGTCGCAGCCGAGTTAACACTTGGATGCCCAACTCGAATTCTCACCTAAAAGCATAGTTCCAATTTGAATTCTTAACTTGATCTACTGTACTGAACTGCTCAAATCCTGGATTGTTTCAACTTTGCTGCCTTATTTCGCAGACCACATTAACTCATAGGCTAACAATCTGCTGAAAACAACAATAACAAAAAACCAAGGCGAATATACTGCCATTGACTGCCCACATCAAACGACAGATTAGTCGACATAAAGTAATCAACTTAAATACACTGTATGAAATGCTGTGAACCAATCAACTAAAGTGAAGTATTAATGCAAAGCATCGCTAACTTGAGCTGATTTGTTCGCATCAACATTACACTTGCATATTAAAACAACGAACCCTAGACTTTATAACTGACAAATACTTGCTAGTTTTTATTCCAGTTACATTTTCTTATTGCTTGATTGATTTTACACAACACTTCACACACTTTAGGAAACGTGCACCTTCATGTTTGAATATCCAGTTGCTCGTGTAGAATGACTTCCCATCAAGAAGAAGAAGGGGTATCTCAAGCTGAAGAGACCTTTCCGATAGCTATCCCCGTAGAGAATCCTCCAGAGAGAACTTCGACTATCCTAACTCCGAGAGCGTTTATTTAGCTACGTACTCAATTTGGTTTTGCTAAAAATGATGCTCTACTTCTCGAACCAAATGATACTGCCGATAGTCCTCCCCATAGTTTTGTTGCTGTCAATCGTCAAATGTGCTTAAGCGGGGCGGTCCCTCCCTTTAACGACTTCCTTCGAACCCTTCTCCTCCGGTTGACATTCTCTCTGTTCCAACTTCATCCTAACGGCTATGCCATCTGGATGGAGTTGTGTGTTTTGTTTAGGAGAACTCTTGGTCGCTTGCCGAGTTTTGAAGAAATTCGCTACCTATGCTCGTTTGCAAAGAGTAAAGACCATCCTTCCCTTATTATTGTGAGAAGTGCTAGAAACCGCAAGCTTATTTCTGATCTTACTGAAAGTGTTCATGGATTTTTGAACCAGTTTTTCTTTGCTCGCTGCCCCCCAGGGTTTTATGCCATCTGGAGAGTAGGAAGTAAGATTACCTGTTTCTATTTTCTCTATTTCCAAACTTTTTCGAGATCCGAATTATCAATTGCTAATCTCATTCTTTGCTTTTTTCAGCACTCCCTCTCCCTTCTAGAGATCCAATCCATAAGCAAGTTTTTGAAAGACTGAGTGCCGTGGCCGCAGAAGAGAGAAGTGCAAAGTTTTTGTTGAGGGATGAATTTTTGCATCAGTACGGGCTTTTACACATCTCTCACTCTACACATCCTCATGAGATCCCAGACTCCCCGGCTAGAGCATCAGATGCCCCGGTTTCTTATGACGCACCCGTAACAAAAGATCCCGCTTCTGAAGCTTCTCTAGTGAAATGCTCTACTACTGTCGATGTTGCGGGGTCATCTGGCAAATTCACACTTTCCCCAGTTATTGAGGAAGAAGAGCCTCAGAGATCTCCCCAACGTTCATAGAAGTCTGGCGAAGAAGCCAGGAAAACACGCCCTATTAGGCAGAGCGGGGACGACACTTTCGAAGGGTTGAGCGACCTCTTTGCCACCTCACAGGAGATCTTTAAAGACGACCCTGTCACTACTAGGGTTTCTTCTTCAGTAGTGGAAGCGACTTCTTCTTTGCAACAAGCTCCGTCGACCCAAGAGTTGACATTAACTACTACCCCTACAACTACTCCGCAATCGAAGAGCGGTTCGTAGTTTGATGCACGTAGTTTGCACATCACACACACTTAGAATCTTTCGGCATTTTCATACACCTAATTCTTTGTACTTTGTAGATTCTACAGTTACACCTCTTCTCTCTGAAGACATTTAAGACTTGTATTTTTTTTTCAGATTCTCCGATGGGACGCAGCGGCTCTTACTATGATGACTTTCAGCGCTGCGAGAGGCGTAGTCAATATGATTATAGGCGCTACCTTCCCATTCACAGAGAAACCGATGAAGAGAGAGTCGCCCGAACGGCTCAGGAGAGGAGGGCTTAAGAAGAGCGTTATGAGAGGAAAGAAAGGGAGGAGCGCCACGATTCTTCCCGGAGAGGTGACGACTCTCACAAAAGAAAATCCCATGATGACCGGGGGAAAAGTCATAGAGTTGAAGACCCAACCAAGCGTGTCAGGAACGGTGAGAAGCATGCAACTACCACTCCTGAAAAGGTCACTGCCCCCATCTCACTTGACATTCCTTCTGGCTCTCCTGCTCTCGGGAAGACAGACATTCAGACAATAATCAGTAGGCCTAAATTCCAAGTTGGACCAGGCCCGGCTACTCTGCAACGCCGGTTCCCGCACTGGTGCCTAAAGGGAGTGCGGTTCGATCTCGACTTGGTCCCTATTGATAAACAAGCAATGCTGCAAAATCTCGATGCTGTTAAACTTGATATCGAGCGGATGTCAAGGTGGCAAAAGCTTGTTGATGAGCTTCAAAGGGTCAATCATGCGAATATAGAGGCCATGTTGACTATGGAGAATGATAAGGCCGAATGGCAGAAGGTTCTTGAGCAGCATGATACCGAAATGAGGAGCATCACTACATACAATGAAGAGCTTGAAGCGAAAGTTGAGGAACTTAAACAAGATCTTGCTACTTCTTCTACCTCATATACTCAAAAAGAAGAAGTACTTCAAAAGCAAGTTTGCGATGCTCACGCCGCTCAACGACATGCTGAGGCACAACTCGAAGCCGAGCAGAAAACAACGGGAAGGTATCGTGATGAGGCTACAGAGTTACGGGAGAAAGTCAACTCTCAGGAGGCGGAAATTCAAATGCTAAGGCTTCAACTCTCCAAGGCTGAAAGAGAGCGTGATGAGGCCATTGCCGGTAAAATTGCAGCTGAAGAATCTCATGAGGCAACGAAGACCACCAACATCTCGACATTGTTTGACTTCTACCTGCATAGCGTCTTGGGGCGCGGTAGTCTCTCCTTTCTAGGTCCCAAGTATGAAATTACTTTGGCTGAAGTGTGGGAGGCCGCACTTGATATGCTTGGTGCTAAAGGTGCCGGCTATGTTGAATCAGAGCTTGAGGAACATTATCTAGATGACGGAGCTCGCGCCGCTCTTGCCAAGGGAAAAGAGCAACTTGCGAAATTAAGAGCCGAAATGGCCGAAGGGGAACGTTTAGGAAAAACTACCTCAACTATTCCAGTTCAGCCTTCGCCTTCGGCCGAAATCGACATTGTCGGCTCCAGTTCTCATTCTCCATCCCTTGCTAAAGTTACCACTGAGATCACAGGCACACAGGGTGGAGATGAAGGCGAAGGGAGCGCCAAAGCACAGGCTTATGACGTTGATATCAGGAAGCCGACTTCTCCAGTTAACTCTACTGTTAATCTTGCCCAAGTAGACTGCTCATCTGCTTCTTATGAGTTTGATGAGCTTCTTGACTATTTCCTGAACCTCAGCGAGCCTTTATCTACTCTCTTTACAGACTTTAACTTCTTTTCTTCTGTAGAGAAAGCATCGAGCATTGTTCAAACTTCCCCTCCTCCAATGATTCCTCCTTCAGTTCTCCAGGTCACTCCTCCGTTCGCCTCTCAACCCGTGTCCCAAGAGGAGCAAATAGAAGCTCTTCATGGCTTAGATGATCCTATTGCTTCTCAAGAACATGAGGGAGAAGGGCTTGGAGAAGGCAATGAGTCTCCGAAGCGAACCACTTCTGATAACATAAAATTATCTGCTCTCATTACTCCGGAAAGTGAGTCTTCTTCAAGGAGGAGGAGGAAGCGTGTCACTTCCAAGAAGAGAAGGAAATACATTCTTGTTTCTGAGGAGGAAGCGAAAGTTGATCCAGCAGTAACCTTTTCTCCTTCATCCCCGACTCTCCCAAGCCGTCCTGAAAAGCTGCCTATTAGGTCAGGTGAAGGCTCTAAGGGTGGTGGCAAGAAGAAGTAAGGGGTCCTGCTTCGATTTACTTTTACTTTTTGCTTTCTGCATGTACTGGTCGGAGATTGTGCGGGTACCGGCCTCCGCTTTTATTTTTCTTTTTATTTTGAAACCTATACCTATACAAAATTTTGACAGTATTGAATAAAATGATTCTTTTTGTTAGTACAAACAAACTTCTGTCTATATTTGAGAATGCATTTACTGTTCATTTTTGTAAAAGTTTCTTTATATGATATTGCAGTGAGCTTGTGGTATGTTGTTCGAGCGTAATTTTTACCAATGTAGCTATACCATGTTGCCCCTATACCATAAGCTCATTGCGATATTTTATACTTTGAGGGGACTTGTACTCTTATTTTCTGGGGAATAACTATTCCATACTTGGAGGAATACTATTCTGCTCAAAATAGAGTACAGCTCACTCCACATGAGTTTCTACGCTTCATCCTTCGATGATATCACTTTTTCTTTTGTGCTTTCACACATTTTTACCAAGTGAATTCTCCTATGTGGTAAAGCGGGCCTCTGAAGGGCACTTTAACTTCTTTTTGAGGAAGAGTATTTTCAAGAATAGAAGAACCGGTCTTCCTTTGAAAGCTAAAGTGTGCCTTTGAAGAGGGCTTTTTTCTTATATTGCGCCTCGGTGGAGGGATTTTGATCTTTACTTTGCATTTCTGGTGAAATGCTTCTTTGAAAAGTTGTACCTCTGAGGAGAGCTTTTTCACGTTTCAACACTTGGAAGTTTTATTTCAATCTCGGTGAATCGTGTGCCTCCGAAGAGGTTTTTCTGTTTGATTGCACCTTTGGGAAGAGGTTTTTTTGTTTGATTGTGCCCTTGGGAAGGGGTCTTTTTGTGTGATTGTGCCTCTGGGAAGAGGTCTTTTGTTTCTGCCCCTTGGGAGAGGCTTTTATTTTTCCCTGTTCTCTGGGAAGCGGGCCTCCGAAGAGGGCTTCTCACATTTCGTCTCACGGGAGTGTATCACCGATCACGGTGAAATGTGTGCCTCTGAGTAGGGTTTTTGCCTGGAAGTTTGGAGTTTCTTTCTCTCGGTTGGACGGATTCACGGGAGTGTATCGACCGATCAGTCCGCAACTTTGTATCGAGAAAGATCTCTCTTTTTCTGGTTTAGCCCGCTCGAGGTCTTTTAGAATTTCAACTGTGGTGAAATGGGCCTCCGAAGAGGGCTTTTCAAGTTTCAACACTTGGAAGTTTTATTTCAATCTCGGTGAAACGTGTGCCTCTGAGTAGGGCTTTTGCCTGGAAGTTTGGAGTTTCTTTCTCTCGGTTGGACGGACTCACGGGAGTGTATCGACCGATCAGTCCGCAACTTTGTATCGAGAAAGACCTCTCTTTTTTTGGTTAAGCCTGCTCGAGGTCTTTGATTTGGACTCTAAAGAGTAGCATTTGGACTCTAAAAGAGTGCGTTGGACTCTAAAGAGTAGCATTTGGTCTCTGAAGAGAAGCATTTGGACTCTAAAGAGTATTTTCGACTCTAAAGAGTAGTGTTGGGTCTCCGAAGAGAAGCATTTGGACTCTAAAGAGTACTTTGGACTCTAAAGAGTAGCGTTCAGTCTCCGAAGAGAAGCATTTGGACTCTAAAGAGTACTTTGGACTCTAAAGAGTAGCGTTGGGTCTCCGAAGAGTTGCATTTGGACTCTAAAGAGTACTTTGGACTCTAAAGAGTAGTGTTGGCACTTGTGTCTTTATATCCTGCGCTTCATAGCAATTCCTCGCAATCACTTCAAGTACATGTCCCGTTCTTTCGTTTGTTTTTCGCTAGAGAAATGTGCTTTATTGCTGAGCGAATTCACGAGGCAGATGCAAGCTGGTTCACCAGATGTTCGTTTACAAAAACGGTCACGGTTGATTAGCAAAGGTTTGGGACCTTCTTATTAGAAAGGTGCCCTCTTTGGTGGAATCTTCGATCGTTTGCAAATTGCACTTCTTTCGAAATATTTGAATTCGGAACAATTGTGACTTGTCATTTGTTTACTCCGTGATTTGTAGGGATCGCTTCGCTTTATGATGTGTTGAATGAGCAAGCTTTACTTTGATAACCTGCAATACTAAATCGACATTTTAGTAATATTTGCATATCTAAATGATACAGGCATTTTTACAGCATTAAGGAACACAAGATTTATAGTTGCTCATTACTGAGTCACATCAATTTTACAGTGGTTAACAGCACAAGAATTTTACATCCATAATCATTTTACAGGTTTAAGCAATGCTATTAAGTAAAATATGGGTGTAAGTGAATGCCATTCCATGATCTTGTGATTAATATGTCAGTCAATGACCAGTTTCTCGGATTCCTGCTCTGTAGTTCTGTTGCCTGAGCTGGATCGATAAGCAGGACATAGTTGCCCCTGAGTGAACGAGGTTGGGTCAATTCCGTCTTTCTTCACATATTGTTGAAGTTTATTCTGTCTCGGCAATTCTTCAATCACATTTTTTAACTGGCGACATTGGTTAGTATCGTGGCCGGGTTGATTGTGAAATCGACAGAATTTCCCGTTTTGCACCGCACCTCTCCCCATCTCAGGTGGTTTAGGGTACTTGACAACATCCTTCGTTGCCAAGAAGATTTTTTCCGGTGTATCAGTTAAAGGGGCGAAATCTGAAGGGTTAAAACGTCGAGGTTTCTTCTTATTTCCCTGCCTCTTTCCTTCATCATTCTCCCTTTTCTGGTTTCCAAATCCTCTCTTGTTAGGGATGACATCGTTATTCTTGATTTCGGCCACCACTGCTTTTGCTGGCATCGAGAGATTTTCTAGGCGTATGAATTCGTCGGCCTTTTTATAAAATTTCCCGAGTGAGTTTGGTTCCTTCATTTTAAGCCACATCCCGAATTCGCTTGACTTGTCGATGGCCCGCATTAAGTATGTTAGGAACATTCGGGGCTCAGTGTTATCTACCTCGGCCAAGGCTATATTAAAACGGTTTAAAAAATACTTGATGGGTTCTCCGGGTGATTGTTCTAGGCTGGACAGTGACATTATATCTTTTGCCTTTGACGCATACAACCTGAATTGTTCTTTAAATCTTCGGGTTAAATCGGAGAATTGTTCTATGGATCTAACCGGTAGCTTGGTGAACCAAAACAAAGCCACCCCTTCTAAATGTACTGGAAAATATCGGCATTTAATCTCATCCGATGCTCGTGCACCAGTCATATGCCAATCGTATCCGTATAGAAATTGGTTAGGGTCACTTGTTCCTCGATAGACCGGGATGGTAGGAGGTACAAATTTCCTGGCGAATTCTGCCTTTAAAATCTTTTCGGCGGAGTCTTGCTCGGGGCGAATCCCCAATCATTTTTATCCTCTTGCCTCTGCATGCTTTCCTTCATGATTGAGCGAACCATCCCTGATAGATACTCATCATCGTTTAAAGGCTTTGCCTGGTAGAAGTTAGCTGCCCTTTCGGAAGCTTGAAAAGTTGGTTGTGGCCTTGACCCTTCAGCTTGGGAAGGTGCCCTTGCAGCGGTGTTGTCTGCTCTTTGAGGAATACCTTTCTCTTGGGGGTCACGGGCATCTTCAGCAAAAATTTCATTATCCCGTCGTTGGTGATTTGCCTCAAGCAGGGCGTTTAACCTATCCATAATCAAGGCATTCTGGGCTTCCCACTGCGAATTCAGGGCATTCAACTGCTGACTCAGCCCCAAAACTACGACGTCCAATTCTGCCCTTGTCATTCCAACAGTTGGAGCCGTCTGACTTAATGGAGGAGAAATGGCCGTGTTTTCACGAACATCGTCGAGGCTAACAGATCAGCGCTTTCTTCCAGGGGCCATTACTTCTGACAGAGCTTTGCGGAGCAATGATGGAAGTGTCCTGAGTTGGTTTCTCAGTGAAAGCACCAAAAATGTTAACGTAAAAATCAGACGCTAACACCCCGGTGTAGATTGAAGTTGAGCGAAAGCACCACCCGTAAACACGGGAACTAAAAGCAAGTAGAAAAGTCACAGAGAAAACAGAAAAGACAACAGCTTTTATAGTGGTTCGGCTTAAGGTAAGCCTACGTCCACTTTAATTCCCTTTATTACTGAATCGATTACAACTTTACAACAGTCTTCAATTACAATCCTGATGAGACAAACAACTAGAACTTTGATGCAGAAGAATTCCTTGAATCCATGTAGATTGCGTTAGATTTCCTCTCGAAGTTAGTTGAGATGTCTTTCGTACTTGAAGTGTCGAGTGAGTCAAGAATTCAGCAGAGTATTGGTGTTTAAAGAGATCGGCAAAAAAAAAGTCCCGTTCATGCTTGAGGTAGTTTGGTATTTATAGGGGAAATCCCACCCTTAAGTCGTAAGTCGTGACCGGTCTAAGGTAAGTCGTGGCCGGTCTAAGGTAAGTCATGGCCGGTCTAAGGTAAGTCGCGGCCGACTCATCTGGCCCCTCCATGGTTTCACAAAGGTTCCCTTGTGTAAGCTCCAAGTCGCCCCCGAGTCAACGCAACCCTGTATAAGTAATACGACATCGGGCTTATATTCAATGGCTTTAGGTCGTGGACGACCCAAGCTAGGTCGTGAGTCGGGTACGAGTTAACTGGTAAGTCGCAAGTCATGGCTCAACTGATAAGTCCTGGATCGTGTACGAGTTAAGAGGCCACTGTGCCAAGTAGCTGCATTGAACTTGTCTTCCTTTGCTTGGGCCGTGAACGACTTAACATAGGTCATAGGTCGGTTGCGACTTAGGTATAGTTCATGCTCTTGTTACTGAGCTGTTAGAGCGGCAAACTCTCTGTATAGTTAGGTCGGCTCCTATCTTAGGTCGGTAGCTATCTTAGGTCGGTAGATATCTTAGGTCGGCATTCTGTTTTAGGCAGTTGGGTCGGTGTTCTTGTTAAAGCATTGAGTCGGCAACCCTCTTAGGCCTTAGGTCGGCATCCCTTTAAAGCATTAGGTCGGTAACTGTGTTAAAGCATTAAGTCGGCAACCCTCTTAGGCCTTAGGTCGGTAACTTTTTAGGTCGCTGGGTCATGGCCGAGGCGGAGTTAACAGATATTATGATATTGAAATGTATTTGAAATTTATTTTGATTTTTAAAGTATAAATACCATTTTTTTAAAAGTTGTAACCACGGGTTATAATAACGTTTGGTTGTTAAAGAGACCGGGATCAGATATCTGGCATACTCTCTGTCGATACCGAAAACCACTTTGATAACCGTGTACGCGGTGGAGATTCCAGAATGAAGTAGGATGGCGGTGACATTTCCTTTAAGGTAAATACGTGGACCCGACTCCCGTGAGTTGGCATAAGGTGGCTAAAACAGGAGCGATTGACGGATTAATGAGGTAGCACCTCTGATCGGACGCACTTCTTCGTATGCCATCCTATTACTTTTGTAATTGTTTGGTGCGCACCTTTGATTTAGGAGTGTTTTTCGAGGTGGGCGGTAGCTGCGCGCTACACGTTTCCATCGGTCCGGATGCGTAATTGGTATATCTACCCTGGCATTGCCTTGTTGTGCCGTGTCACCTACCATAGCGAGCCTTATACGATTTTGGTTTTGTACCATACCTATGGAGTGCCCTCTGACGACGCCCATTCCGGGGGAGATTACGGTACTGTATAGACTATGGGAATATATTATGTGTTAAGGTGGAAAATGTAAAGCCTTAAAGCTATTTAAAAGTAAGTTTATTTTACTAATAGACACTATTATAATAGCGAAGTATTACTACATAGTAAATAGTTTAACGGATCCTTCGAGGATGGGCGGTCCCAAGCATCCTTTAAGTTACTTGCTCTATATTATAGTACACTTGAATTAGCTTACACTATATAAGTATGTATGTCTTGACTCGAGTGTTTATGTTTTATTTTACGCTCGGGTCAGCCTGAGTTGCAGTTCAGTCATCATTCCGGAGCTAGGACTTCTGTAGATCCTTTCAAGCTGCTGGCGTCTTTCTGTCCGTTATCTTATTTATGAAATCAAGACTTTGGGATTTTTGGATTTTGTATATGATGATTTAAACTATATTTGGGATGAAAGACTATGTAATTTGTATTTGTTGAGACTATTTGTAGTGGCTTCATGAACCACTAAGTATTTTAAATTCCGCTGCGAGTTTCTGATATCCGTGTCTGTGATTCTGTGATTTATTTACTGCATATTCTGAGTTTTGCCAAATTTATTTTTACAACGCGGTATTTTGAACAATTCAAGTCCGACATGTGCGGATGCGAATGGTTGAAAATACTGGGTCGTTACATTTGGTATCAGAGCTTTGGCTCTAGGCAAAACTTAGAATTATGGTAAATTTGATTTACAGAATCACTTTCATTTGAGCTTGAATCTCTTCCTTTTCGAATTTTAGAACGTTCCCTGCGGTTCCGAAGTTCATTCGTCTCCCTCACTATTCATTTTCTTTCGATTTCTGGAGTATCCCATAACTCCATTTCGGATGATCTTTATAGTGAATTGGCGGTCTCGCCAGTATTCTAATAAAAGGGTGAAACTCCTTTACAATTAGCATTGATTCACCAGAGATTATATTTAACCTCAGTTTAGATGCTAGTATCTTTGGTTATTCCGAACTTTATCTCTTCGGATCGAATGGTAAATCTACATTCGATCCGACTCTTTAAGTCACGGTTGACCAGGTTAAGGTTGCCCGCGATTTATATAAACATATTTGACATAGATGAGAAAAATATATTGAGAGAAATAAATTTAATTATAGTTTGGAATAAAGAAGAAACTAAATGGGGAATTTAGTTTATTTTGGGAAATAGTAAATTTACTTTAACAATTAAGTTAAATTACCATTTCAAATTTGGATTAAAATTAACATTTTTAGATTAGAATGTTATAATACCTTGTGTAAAATTTGGATAAAATAAAAAATGATTTTATAAGTATAGGGATATTATACAAGTAAATATGTAAATAAATAAATGTTAAAATTTTAAGTATAAATAGATGAAATCAATTATTAATTTAAAATTGAATTTTTATTGTCTAGATTAATGATGCTAATTTAAGTTTCAATTTAGTTTTCTCTCAGGTTGTTTCTATTCCCCTACCTTCTTCCTTTTCGAGGACGAAAAGTTCTGAGTGGGGGAGAGTGTAACAGCCCAAATTTTTAACAAGTATTTTTCACTTGTATTTTTAAAACTTTGGGGTTTATTATATAAAAATCTAAATTTTAAAGTGATAAAAAAAAACAATTGACCAAATTTTTAATTAAATAATAAGATCTCTGAAATTTTGACGTGGCTAAGAATTAACTTTAATTGGAAATTTGGGTTTTTTGTCGAAGATGGTAAATAACTTAATTTCTAGCAAAATCAAGTTTTAATTAAGAAATAAGATTTGAAAAAAAAATTAGTGTATAAACAAACTGTTTAATTGCGTGTTTAAAATGCGTGTTATTGATGGAATATTTTTAACATATATTTACTACATAAGAGAACGCGTAAATTTAAAAAGCTTCACTTTTATTATGAAACTGGGCGCGTGTTTTGCATCGGTTTTTCATGCGTCTAAATTTATTACCATGGATATAAATAATCAAATAAATCAGTATACATGCATTTTAAGCGGGAAAGGAATAAATTTTCTTTCCGTTGACTCCACATATTTAATAAATAAAACCCATTGATTTTTCAATAACGTTCAAATCAAATATTCTTTTCCGTTTCTTTACTCTAAGAATCAACACTTTTCTTTTTTTTAATTTTATAAACGTTCGCCAATTTTCTATTTTTCTGGACTGTTAAAACAACACAATAATTTTTACCTTAGCTATAAAATGGATTATCTACCTTTTTAAAGTTAAGTAATATTTTGAATAATACATTTCTTTGTCAATGGTAAATAGATCAGAAGAAAAAAAAATGTAAACAAATTTTATTCCATTTAAGTAGTAGATTTTAAATTTTTATAGTGTACAAATAAACTGGGTAATTACGCGTTTAAAGGGCGCGTAAATTTAGGGAATAAATACCGTATATATATATATATATATATATATATATATATATATATATATATATGTAAGAAAACGTATAGAATTTTAATCCGTTATTTCGGTATATTTTGGGCATAAAATATTATGGCTATGGTACACATTCTTAAAAATATGACCTTAGTGTAAATGAGTAAATTTATCAGTGACATGTGTTTTTAGAGGGAAGGAATATTCTAGCATTCAAATCAAGTATGTTGCCTCTAAATTCAATGCATTGCTTTAAAAATTTGATTTCCATAGATTTTTTTCCATTCAACAAAATTTATTTCTTGCATTTTCCAAAACACAATTTTCTCCTAAATCTCAGTCATGCGCAGTATCCATTCTCCTATTTGCTTGCCTATTTCATATGTGTTTTTCTCTTTACCCATATTTCTTACGTTTATTTTTCTCTTTCCAGTAAAATTTACTTCCCAATTTATATATATTTTAATTTGATCAAATCATTTCCAAAATGCTAAATAATAAATGAAAGTTTCACTTTGTTTAAGGGTAACTCTAATTGGAATTTAAAAAAAAAAAATTGGATTATATACTTGCTTTAAAAATTTGTAATATTTGGTCCATTTGGATAACAAATCGCCTTTTTATGGTAATAAGAATCAGAGAGAGATGTAACCAAAATTTTATCTTTTTAATTTAGTAATAAATGTTAAGACTTTATAGCATATTAATAAACTAATAATTTCGCATTTAAGATGGTACGATATTTAATGGTATAAATAACGTATATAGGAAAACGTATTAACAATAAAAATCAACCCATTCAATTTGCTTTAAATTTTGGTATAAATCTTTGTCTAGTAAAACTTTGTCGTTTCTTTATAAATCAATGCTGATTATAAAATTTTCAAATCCACGTACAACTTCATTTGGTTAATAGGTATATAATCTGTGATTTCCTTTTACCATTCTCAGCAATAAATTCTTGCTGTTTCTCCACCCCAGTCACATTTACTTCTTATTTAAAGCAAGAGCAAATATTTCCTAGATATTTTGTTTTTCCTCTTCCTAAATTCGTGCACGTAAGAATGCATTTACAAAATAAAACGCTTGCCACTGGAAACGTTTGCAATCAATGAAAGAAATTTATTTCCTCACCTGTAGAACGAGATTTCTGAAAAATCAAAGGAAAATCATGCAGCTTCCTTCTTTTACACGTTCAAATCAAAATTTTATCTTTGCCAAAAATTTATCAACGCATTCAATATCTATTTAAATTTGTCATAAAATCTTTGCCATTACTTTACCGTTTCTTCTTTTTAATAAACATAATTATTTCCAAAAATTTTAAAGGAGAAAAGAAACGTGTACAAATGTTGCCTAATATTTCCTGTCTATTTCTTTGTGTAAATCCAAGCCACCGTGCAGTTAATTTAAAAATCTATTTCCTTCCTATTTTTGTTCACCTTAAATCACGCAAATATTCTCTGAGAAGAAATCAAAAAGAATGCGCATTTTAGCTTCGAAATTTATCCTACCTTACCATTTATCTACACTTAATTCACGGGAAAAAAAATCTCCTCTGGAAAAATCAATAACCTCTGCATATATTTGTTCCCTGATCTCATTCACCATTTCCTCGCATACAAAGCAACCCAATATTCTCCTATAAATTCAAGCCTCACATAATTTTTCATTTCATCTCAGCTTCTTCTCGCATGCAGCATCAGGTATGGCCTATGTTTATATTTTTCCTTTCTTCCTCCTTTGCTTTCTTCTTCTTTATTTCCATTTTTTTTTCTCTTTTCTTGTTCACGCAAAGGCTTAAAACTCCACCACCTTAGGCTATGACTCCTCCTTCACCACTATATCCCCGCCCTCCTCCTTTACCACTGATGTCAGCCTCTCCTCCAAATAAAATTGCTTGAAATTTTTTCATAAACTGATAACTAAGGTTTTATGTCATCTAGCCATCCTTCAAGATTTTCAGTAGTGAATTTGACCAATTTATTTTAGAAATAAAATTTAAACTTTACCCAAAATATAATAGAGTAGAATAAAAAAAATATGAATGGAGGAGAAAGTATGCATGTGGGTCATAAGTGTCCAAAGTAGGTTGCAACAGTAGTTAGAGAAGGAAAATAATTAATAATAATAATTGAATAAACAAATATAAGAATCGGCTGTAGGAGGGTTTTTGTACTAGTGAAGAAGTGTTCATATAATTAGTATTGTGAGTGTATATGTATTATCAACGTTATGCGCATAAAATTCTTTTATGATGCCGAGAATTAGATTTAAATTATTAGTGTTTCCGCCACTTGTAGAAATAAAAAGGGGTGAAAGTAAGTAACGGGCAAATTTTTTAACCAAGCTTTGAGAACGTAGTCTAACCGTGTGGTGGAGTAGTCGAGCCTATGGGGCGAATTTATTTCCATTCGTTCCCTTTTGTTTTGAGAATTTCGGGTTAAAACTTTTCTTAGTTTTGATTCGTTCCCTTTTCAAAATATAAATCTGGTCGCAGCCTCTACATCAGTTTGATCGTGCTTCTGTGCGTTTTCTTTTTTCCAAGTGTTACCATCGTTGGAAATCAAACTTTCTGCAGCATTCAGGTGAGTATTTCTCACCAGACAAACATACCTATATATCTGTGAATTTATCACAAGTGTAATTGTAAACTTTTATTTAAATTTTATCTGCCTGTGATATAAGCGTATGATGTTAAACCCCATTATTAATTGACACATCATCAGTTGTTTATTTATTTTATATTATTGCAGTTATACTAATTAATGCTTATTTACTGTTAAATCAACACTGCAAGTTCCCTGCAAATTTGAGATCGTTATAGGCTGAAATGATAGGCCTGTACGATAATTATTTATTCATTTATTTATTTAATTGTTTAATTTTAAATATTTAACTTGGGATTGCGGGTTTGAAATGATAGAACCTGGGGTTTTTGTAAATTGCGGATTGAAATGATATATATCCGTATCACTTGACCTAGGCTAGAAAACTATATACAGACCCGTGGTTTATATAATATTTTTATGAAATGTTTTAAAAAAATATTTTTAAATAGGAAGTTTATACTTTTCTGGTTTAAATGTATTTAAAGGATTTTTTTATTTATTTATAATGATTTTTGAATGAGTCAAATGTTAAATAAATGAATGCTATGTAAAATTTTGGAGTATAACTTAGTTTGGAAAATTCTGAATTTTTGTTAAAAGTGAGATTTTAGTTAAGTAAAATAATTAATATTAAGTTTTATTTTGGGAATTTAAAACTTAATGGTTAAGTTAATAAATTACAGCACTTAAATGTTGTCTTTTGTAAATAGACTGTTTTAACCTATAACTTTAGGTAGCATTTTATAAGTGCTACGGAAACTGTATTTTGATTGTTTTAATAAAATTTATGGAAATAATCTTTGGAAAAAAGCTTAAATTTTGGAATATAATATGAACAAATAAGAATAAGGAATTGACTTTAAATGGTTTTAAATGGAAGAATTTAACTTTTAAATGTGAGTTGAAAGGCAATTAATTCCTAAATAAATTGAATAGATTTAAATGGTCTTTTACATTAAATGAAATGACTGATGTTTAAATAAATGATGTTTGGAAGGATATTATGATATTGAAATGTATTTGAAATTTATTTTGATTTTTAAAGTATAAATACCATTTTTTTAAAAGTTGTAACCACGGGTTATAATAACGTTTGGTTGTTAAAGAGACCGGGATCGTATATCTGGCATACTCTCTGTCGATACCGAAAACCACTTTGACAACCGTGTTCGCGGTGGAGATTCCAGAATGAAGTAAGATGGCGGTGACCTTTCCTTTAAGTTAAATACGTGGACCCGACTCCCGTGAGTTGGCATAAGGTGGCTAAAACAGGAGCGATTGACGGATTAATGAGGTAGCACCTCTGATCGGACGCACTTCTTCGTATGCCATCCTATTACTTTTGTGATTGTTTGGTGCGCACCTTTGATTTAGGAGTGTTATTCGAGGTGGGCGGTAGCTGCGCGCTACGCGTTTCCATCGGTCCGGATGCGTAATTGGTATATCTACCCTGGCATTGCCTAGTTGTGCCGTGTCACCTACCATAGCGAGCCTTATACGATTTTGGTTTTGTACCATACCTATGGAGTGCCCTCTGACGACGCCCATTCCGGGGGAGATTACGGTACTGTATAGACTATGGGAATATATTATGTGTTAAGGTGGAAAATGTAAAGCCTCAACGCTATTTAAAAGTAAGTTTATTTTACTAATAGACACTATTACAATAGCGAAGTATTACTACATAGTAAATAGTTTAACGGATCCTTAGAGGATGGGCGGTCCCAAGCATCCTTTAAGTTACTTGCTCTATATTACAGTACACTTGAATTAGCTTACACTATATAGGTATGTATGTCCTGACTCGAGTGTTTATGTTTTATTTTACGCTCGGGTCAGCCTGAGTTGCAGTTCAGTCATCATCCCGGAGCTAGGACTTCTGTAGATCCTTTCAAGTTGCTGGCTTCTTTCTGTTCGTTATCTTATTTATGTAATCAAGACTTCGGGATTTTTGGATTTTCTATTTGATGATTTAAACTATATTTGGGATGAAAGACTATGTAATTTGTATTTGTTGAGACTATTTGTAGTGGCTTCATGAACCACTATGTATTTTAAATTCCGCTGCAAGTTTCTGATATCTGTATCTGTGATTCTGTGATTTATTTACTGCATATTCTGGGTTTTGCCAAATTTATTTTTACAACGCGGTATTTTGAACAATTCAAGTCCGACATGTGTTGATGCAAATGGTTGAAAATACTGGGTCGTTACAGTAAAGCAAAACACAAAACGCTCGAGTCAGGATTAACATTCTTATATTTATAAATCTAACTCAAGTGAAATATCAACTGAAACACGATTAACTTAGAGGATGTTTGAGATAACCATCCTCTAAGGGTCCATAGAACTATCTACAAGGTAAAAGTATACACTATAACACCGTGGTCATTCCAAATTATTTATACTTCAAACCAAAATATTATTTTCTCTTCAAATATCTCTATATTTCCCAAAATGGTATTTATATATATTAAATAATTTATAAAGTAAAGTATTTTCAATTTCCCCAACTTACCAAATCGTTTCAACATCAACCCGACCTTCCCATTCAAATTTAAATTCAATCTCAATTTATCAATTTAAATTCACTCAATTCCTAAAAAACCACTTAAATTTTATCTATCTCAAATTCGGATTTGTAATCACAGAAATACCCCTTTATTCCATTATATTTCAAAACATTAAGTATTCAACGTTTTAACTAAAGTTTTATTCAATTTAGTTTTATAAATAATAATTCAAATTTTGTTCAACCTAAATTTCACTTTAATTCAATTTAGTTGCTAAATAACAAATTCAACTACGTTGTTTTCAAATACAGATCCGAATCTCAACATAAACCATTTAAATTCCAATATAGTTCAAGGCTTTAATTTTCAATGTTCAATATAACTGTTTCATATAGATCTCGATTTAACCTCATTATTATTAATCTTGAAATACTCCTCATTAGATTCAATATCATTTAAGTAACCTTAAATTACATTTTTCTCAATATTTTCTTCAATTTATTTAAACGTGAAATATTCATTAAATCACTTAAATCAAAAATCCAGTTATAAAATCATACCTTTTAAATTTCCCATTCAAAAATTTCAAATCGATTTAATTAAATAAATCCTTATTTAAATACCATTTTAATAAACCCAAATTTATCTCCCAATCTTAATTATTCAATTTATTACAAGAGAATCTATTTAAAATATAGATTTACATAAATACTTAACCGTATTATATGTATTAAATCAATCTAATTTAAATCAAATATTACTACTAAATCTATATATACAATTTTCATTTATATAATATCTTAGGAATCAAATTTATTAAACCATATATTTCTTTTCAAAATTATAGAAATTATTTTCAAAATATTTATATGGACCAACGTTGTCTGTGTATATTTCCTATCATATAGTCTAGTGCTTCGGATATTTATCATTTCAATCCGTACACTAAATATATATACGGGTGGATATCATTCCAACCCGTAATCCCAAATTCAATTAAATGAAAATCGCTTGGGTTTATCATTTCAACCCATAACGATTTTCTCCTATTCTAAAGTCCGTTCGGGTATGTATCATTTCAACCCGTAGTGATTTCTTTGCTAATAGGGAACTTACAGAGTGATAACAGTATAAAAATAATAATAACAACAGGCATATATCATCAAAATAAATGTAAACAATAGGATATGGTGTCATATCCCATAAGTGAACATTTACAGATAATAGCATATATAACAATTTAAATAACTACAGCCTCATATTTCAATTGTCGTTTCAATTGAAATCAAATTCAATAAATAAAAGAACGTTAATCGTGAGTAATTGCTCACCTTTTGAGGATAGAGAGAAAAGACAATGAAGTTGAGTTACGAAATGCACACACGACTTCCAAAGCAAAGCTAGATGGTACGATTTCGACGGAAAAGCTGATAGATAGAAATTTATGAGAACGGATCAAATTTAGCTTGATAAAATTGAAACGAAGATTATACGATTAATTTATTACTTTCTTTCAAAATGAACGTTAAATCAAAACACACGTTTAAAATGAAATATATATATACGCACACCCATGAAAATAATATACTTTAAAAACGCTATTATATTTTTAACTCCATATTATCAAATCGATATTAAAATTTAAACGTATATCTAAAGGTATATGAAACATATCCAGACTGGTTACAACTTATATAACTGACTGATAATTTTTTTTTTATATTTTTTTATACAAACATGTATATTTCATAAAATAGCACCTTTATAAACATGACTTAAATCTATAACCAACTATCTATAAACCAATATCTACACATATATATAATACATACGAATAACCAAAGAAGAGCTTGGAAACAAAAACCAAATTTCTCATATAATATGCGTTTAGATTTGTACCATCATATACAACCAAATGGTATACCATAATACTGACCAAAATAAAAACTAACAGAACGTATCCAGCTTACTTAAATCAATATACATATATAAGCAGATTTCTTCTTTTCTTTTTTATATAAAAGGTTATATATATAAAATTTATAACTTCCCCACCTAACTGTTTATAAAAAGTACTTGATATATATGTATGAAATTGTCAGATCAAAGTGTATACATATCCATTTAAAGAATAACAAAATTTCAAAAAATAATATATATATATAAACAAATATTTATATATATAATTTAATATACGTTCAGAAAGAGCCTGCAGCCTTTTAACACAAAATATATGTATGAAGTTAGACTTTACACCACAGTAACACTGATATATAATATATACTAACATATATGCATACTACTTACCTAACCTATGTGCAAACACTATGTAAAGTATACAAATAATTTAAATATATTTCAATCCCTTCACGTACATACTATGTATACGCAACTGGTATATATCATTTATAGTAACTTATATTTAAAACAATGTAAAATTCAACCATATATTATAAAACAGCCTATATATGATAAAATATAAATCATGAAATTTGTAAACTTTTCACTTACCATTAACAGAGAGGCTCGGCTAAAGAGGGGAGGAAGGGAGGAGACCGGTCGGAGGATGGCGATGGGTTAGGCGAAGGGAAGGGAGAAGCGGATCGGCTGTAAATGGTGGCCGAGGTGGTTAGCCATGCGGAGGTGGTGATTTAGATGGGATCGAGTGGTGGAGGAGGGGTTTCGGCTGGGGAGGTGCGGAGTGGACAATGATGTGGTCGTACTTGGTGGCGTGCGGGTTTTCACGGCTACAAGGAGAGGCATGGCATGGTCTGTGGTTCGGTGAACTGGACGAGGGCGTGGGTAGAGGGAAGCTCGGCCTGGGTAGATGATTGGGGAAGCGGCTTCGTTTGTTGCAGTGGGTCGGCTCGCATGAGGCAGTGGTTCGAGGGGGGCGAGTACTTGGCTGTTGTCACGGAGGAGAGGTGAATGGTGGCGCAGGTCTCGGTTGTCGGTAGGGATAGGGAGGCACGAAGGTGGTGGAGGTAGGGGAGAAGCACGGGTTTGGGCGGTCGAGGCTGCGGAGGAGGGAAGTGGAGGTGACGAAGGTGAGGCCGGCTGGGGTGACAGGCCGAGCGTTTGCTTGGGTCATGGGGAAAACTGACGTGGTGGTATAAATGTGGGTGGAAAGTTTTTTAGGAGCACGGTAAAAATAATGGAGAAAGAATTCTTTGTTGTAGTTAAATCATGGAGAGGAGAAGGAAAGAAATAAATAAAGGAGAGGAAAAGAAATATAGGAAAAGGAAAATGAATGAACGTTTCTGACTTGAATGGGTAGAGACAGAAGAAAGGCAAGTGAATAGACAAAATAAAGGAGAAAATAAAACTTTCAGAGGAAAGTTTGAACAGAAATAAAGAATATGGACCACGTTATACATGTAAAATTAAATGAGAGGATAATAGGCAGAAGTGAAGTTGGTTTTCGGAGAAAAACGTACAAATATATTTATTGCCTCAAACGTAAAACGCGGAATGACAATGGATAGAGAAAGAAATGAATCACTGAATAAAGCAATTTATTTTATTGCTTGGGATTCACGTTGAAGTTTGAAAAGCAAAGCAAAGTTAACGGTCAACATTTAAAGGTACCGTTACAACGAACATTTTATTGGTTCTGTCGCGTACCGGACCTCAAAATACATAAATAAATATACTATTGAGATCAGTACAACGAGACGATCACAACGGTATACAGATATCAGTGGTAGGATCATCCGATTAAAAGTCGATAATCGGTACTGAAGATGCTGCTATTTTGTCAGAATTAAGATAACGGAGCAATAAAAGTCCAAATTTTGAAAAACGAAAGATGACGTCTCACTCAAAAGAGGGTTTAGAATTTTCTATAAAAAAATATGTATGTTGGAAAATAAATTTATTACCATCAATTATTAACTGATTTGAATGTGGTAGAATTAATTAATAAATAAACCTCCATAAAATAAATTGAAAATCTACCATCTGCTACGTACAATTGGACGTAATCCAAATATTAAATTTTTATATCAAAATATTATTATTTAAAATTCTCAAAATTTTAATTAAATACGTAAATAAAATCATTAAAAATTATTAAAATTTTACGGGTCGTTACAATTTATTTGAGTATAAACTGAAATTGATACCAGTTATTTATCACCTGTTATATATTGATGTTTGTTTAAATTGGATGATGATTATAATTAATGATTGATGATTGATGTTTGGTGAATAAATGATGTGTACTATATTTTAAAATCTGCAAGTTATCATGTATTTCATTCATTCGGGATTACAGTTTGAAATGATGTTCAACCGCATTTTTTTTTAAATTGCGGATTGAAACGATAAATATCCGTATCACTTGACCATAGGATAGAAAATTATATACAGGCACCGCGGTATATATATAAAAATTATTTTTGAAATGATTTTTCTATGGTTTGGATAGTATACGGTTAATAAATATAGATTTTGATATTATATAAAATCTTATTTTATATATACATCTGTAGTTAAAGTATTGAAGATAAGCTATGTATGGATTTGTTAAATAAAATAAATAAGTTGAATGACAGAGTTTGATTATTTTATATTATATGGTTAAGTACATGTTAAGATATTGAAATTACATATAATTTTAAAGGATTTAAATTAATTAAGATTGGGAGTTAAATTGGAAAATTTATTTGGAATTGAGCTTAATTAAGAAGTTAACTTCATAAGTTGATGTAAAATTTATTAACTTGAAATTTTAAAAAAGGTATGATATTTATAACTGAACTCTATTCAAGGTGAATTAAATGAATATTTCTAGTATAAAAATTGAACGAAATTTTCTTTTATAAGTAATTTGAGTTTTACTTAAATGATTACGGGTTTATTATGCAATTATTATTTCAAACTAAATAATAGGACTTTAAATTGGTGAAATAGAAATTTCCAGCCTTAGTTTCAATTGTTTAATATTCAAAGTTTGAAATATATTGAAACTGAAGTGGTTTATTTAAACTGAAAGCGGTTTTAAATTTATGGATTTTGACTTAATCTTAAATGAAATAAATTGTAAGTCGCGGAAATTATTTTATTTTATAAAGAAAGTTTGAATCCAAACTATTGATGCTATATACTGTTTGAATATCCAAATCATTTAAGTTTTAGAAATTATGGTTTAAAGCTATGAATTTTCTAAGTATTATAGTTTGAAAGTTATAATTCAATTTTTGGTTTCCGATCATTATAATTTTGAAAACAATATGATTTTGGAAAAGAAATATATATTTGAAATAAAATGATATTATATTAATTTGGGTTTTTATAAATATAATATCAAATGAGTTTGTTTTGGAAAGGAAATGATATCGTATTTATGGGTTTTGAAATGGATAATTATATTCTGGTTTTTGAAAGTATAATTAATTTTTAAATGACCACGGTGTTATAATAACGTTTGGTTGTTGAAGAGACTGGGATCGGAAATTGCCATACTCTCTGCCAACTCCGAAAACCACTTTAACAACCGTGTACGCGGTGGAGATTCCAGAATGAAGTAGTATGGTCGATATTATACTTTGACATTTGGATTGATTCGGTGGCCACTTTTGATTTTTATTTGGGGTGTGGCTCGAGGTGGGCGGTAGCTACGCGCTACGCGTTAGCACTGACCCAGAAGCGTAATTGGTATATCTACCATGGCATTTCCTAGTTGTGCCGTGTCACCTACCCTATCGCGCCTTGTACGAGTTTGGATTTCTCCCGTAGCCCATGTGGTATCCTCTGATGGCTTCCCGATCAGGAGGGACTATGATATTGGATGGACTACTGGGACTATTACGTGTTAAGGTGGAAAATGTAAAGCCTTAATCCTATTTAAAAGTAAGTTTATTTTACGATTAGACACTATTATAATAGCGCAATATACTACATAGTAAATAGTTTAACGGATCCTTAGGAGATGTAAATCCTGAGCATCTCTTGAGTTACTGCATTCATATTTATTTCTGTTAATTTAACTTACATAAGATCTTTTAGTTCTGACTCGAGTGTTTTGTCTTTTCAATTCGCTCGGGTCAGTCCGAGCATTTCAGGATCGAAGACTTCAGTTCTGGAGGACGAAGACGAAGATTTTAGTATTGCTATCTACTATATTATTCCACTACAATATTAAATTCCACTGCATTGATATTTATGGGTATGTGAACTCTGATATTTATTGTATAAAAAAGAATCAAATGTTTGTAAACAGTTTTATGAACTGTATATTTATTATTGTATTTATCCTTCCGCTGTGAGATTCTGTTTAGTTTTTTCTCTTCTCTGTTTTTCTTATTTACCCCATAACAATCCGCCCTTTTGTATGTTTTAAGTCTGATGTGTGTGGTTTATCGTCGATTTAAAGCGTGCGAAAAGGCGGGATGTTACACTCTTTCTTTCTCCATCTTCCATGAGAAATAAAATATTATGTAAATTAGCATTCTTCATCTCTCTTTCACCACAAATTCATTCAAAATAAAATCATCTTCCAAACTTGTCAAAATATTTTTGGCAGTGAACTCTGCAAGTCACCAAATTCTTCAATTTTGAGTGCACAAATTTGAAAGATCATTGTATTAATGCTTCAGAGAAAACTACAATTATCGACTAGAGCATAGTCGCATTGAATTTCACTTTCAAGGCGGTGGCACGTCCATGACGCACCAATATCTATTACTTGCTCTTTACACCATGATATTTTAAGAATTTGAAAGCAAAATTAATCTCTTTTCTCACATGGGCTCGGATACTTGGATTTCAAGCAAAGATTAAATTTCCATGGTGTTGCGGTGGCAGTTGAGGAATCTGGAAAATGAAATTTAGAATTTTGATTGTGTTGATGCATACTCATAATAAAACGATATTAGAATTCTTTTAGGTTACATTTGTTAGTAAATTGCAGTATATATAAATTGTTAAACATATTGGTTTACTTCAGTGCTCCGGTTTGTTGTTATATAGCAGTAAAAGCCAGATTTTAGAATTCATATATTGTTAAGGTAAGCATGCAACTCAGTCCCTTTGTGAACCCCCTTACCATAAATAAAATAGAGTAGAATGTCATAATTTTTTGCTTATTAATATTATATTATTTGCAGACAATTAGAATTTTGTAAGAACCTTGCAAAGGTAAAATTTGTAAATGAAAAGGACACTTGGACCAAAGATATCGTAGTGTTGCTTATTTTCAGTTGACTCTTTGGGTAATGATTTCTATTCAGCTTATGTTTGCAATGCAAAGTTTGTTAAAGCTTAGATTTTAAACCATATGTGTAGGTGTATGTAAATATATGTGTATATGTATATATATGTGTGTGTGTGTATACATAAGTGTGTGTGTGTGTATGTACACACACAACTTTCGAGTATACGTGATTGTATAGGAAACAAATCATAATATTTTACTAGCACCTGGTGTAGGTTTTAAAAACTTTAAGTATAGAAAAACTAAGATTCGTTTACATATTACATATACATTTATTTTATTTTATTATTCTTAGCACTCTAATGCGAAATATTTGCAATTTATCAATCCACCAAGTATTAAAAGTTAAATTATTATACTTTAACTAGCGGGATTGCATGCTACGCCCAAGGTGTACTTTAGAAAATTATCAGTTTAGAATATAATATTTCATCGATATTATTATTCCAAATGTTACAAAGCAACTAACTATAACATAAATTTTTCTCAAGTAAGATTTACCTTTTAAAATGCATTTGTAGGATCAATATAATAGAGAACAACGTTGATGTCCATTATATATTGAAAATGAAACGACCATCCAACTAAATCAATGCACAATAGCACGAGCCTTGTAATGCCTGCTATAAATGTTAATGATCCGACTAATATTTCTTAACAGAAACAAATTTGCATACCAAAAATCGTATCTACTTTATTTGTGAAAATTCATTTTGTACGCACTTCTTGTTCAAATGGTAAAAAATACAATTGATATCCTGCGATTATAATTCATTATGACACATAATACATATTAGTTTTACATATACCTGAAATGGAGAACATTCAATGATTGTTTTTAATAAACTAGAATAGTAATCCTAAGCATTTAGGACAAAACTTAATAAAACACAACAAATATGCCTTATTAAAGATAAAAAAATTGTTGTTATATGAGTTTCGCAACATTTTTGCAAACATGGTACTAGGGTAAGTTGTCATAGGGTTGGCATCCTCTACAATATTTTTCTGGCGAAATAGGTTGTAATAATTACAATAAAAACAATTTTTAGATATTGCAAAATATGTTTTACAAAGTTTCAAAACTGTTTCAAAATATATTTTTCAACATTTTTAAATGTTGTTAAATATATATAGCTTTTTGGGAAAATACTTGCATGGTTCTTTCACCTGTTTTTTAACTTGTAGCTTTGTCCTAAATACTACTATTATAGAGTTAAAATTTTAGAAATTCACATACATAAAATTCGCCGATTAAAATAGTTAAAATTCATATATTCAACAATGACCCTTTACATACAACACAACATTCACTTTATGCATAATGTTCAAACAATGATGCAATGACATTTACACTATATCACATCCACCACCAACAAAATATCTTTATTAAACCATACAAACAAACTCATCCAAAAAAATATTTCTTCGAAATGAACACGTTTTATAAAAATGACCCAACCAAGGTCTTCATATCGCAGGTAAAATTGTATGCACTACTGAAACATGACGACATGAACATGACCCTCACATGAAAGCTTTTAAGTTGATCCAATGGAAGAGGATCACATATAGCAGCATATCTGAAATAAAAATTACCAAAACTATGTTTATAATACTTTGGTCCATATAAAGTTTAGTGCACAATATGGGGAAAAGGAGAAAAGGGAAAAATAACTAATGCGATAAGAGTATCTTCCACAGTTGTTGCCAAAATCCCAGTCATTCCAACTGTCCAATTTAGTGGAAGAACTATGAACATTGAAAAATTTCATATTCATCCTTAATAATCTTGTGGTTAATGAATAATATGACTGAAGAATTTAGTCTACACCTTGAATGAGATAAGCATGCAGTATTTGGCCTAGAAGCTACAACATCGCGTAAACGAGTAGGCATTCAAACTAAACCTACGCGTGCACATAAAGATTGTGGAAATTATACCTTTCTATATAAGTTACATCAAGTAGGTCATATATTATCTTAGTATTAAATCTAGAGTAAACATATATAAACTAATACCAAAACTTGAGTATGCTAATATACGTCAAAAAAGAACGCTAAAAATAAAATTTGATTTGGGACTGGATTTACATGATGAGAAGCACAAAAAAATTTAGGCATTCGGACTAAATATGCATTGCAGTTTTTAACAACCTTCAATTTTGAACCTCAGAAGTCAGCAGTAATACATTTATGATATTCGCATGCCAAACAACTAAGTGTCGAAAAGATCGATTGTTAGGGGAAAGAAAGGAGATAGAAGATAAAAAGAAGATAAGCAATCATAGAATCTCACAACGCAATGGAATAACATATATTAATGCACATAATACCTTATGAAGTCATTTCTAAAACGATACATCAGTGTCATACTAATACAATTCTACCGTTGGACGGTTATAACAGTCTATCCCTACCTAACCGATACAAGATACATATAATACCGTGGAAAAGACAACAGCTAGCTACTGATGAAGCCTCCTGCTCCATGATCCTCCAAAATGCATCCGTGGGAAAACCAATACTACTTGGTTGCACAAAACAATTTGAGCACCCAAGAGTTTTAGGTAAAACATGGGTCAGTTGTAAGTAAAGTCAAACAACTTAATTATTATGTTTAAAATCCTTTTAAAATAAAGGGATCTCATAATACTACGCCGCATATAAAAAGGGACGGGTTTTTACCTTAATATAACCAAAATACCTTTTACATCCAACGATATTATGATAATGTCCAAAGGATTATAGTAAATATATAATATAGCTAAAATGCTTGCATCTCACATTCCAACGTATTTGGGAACAACTAAAAGTATACGGTACTTATTGAAGAATGGATTCCATACCATGACTGCGCTAGTGGGGTACCGTTCGCTACAGTGCATCTGCAGATAAACACAGTGAGAACCTCACTTGGATTCCCTTCCAAGATAGGACTGGTCTACACCTTGCTGGATAGTACCCAGTACATCACCACCATGGTAGGGATCAGCAACCGCACCGAGGCATACAAGGGTTTCAAATATCGATTCTACATTTGGTGATGATACCTAATGGGTGCGACCAATATGGCCCTACTTCATCTCCCCTGTTTTATTCATTCCAGGTTGATGAGGCATGAGGCAACGATTACCTTTTTATATAGCAACCTTCTTGGAATGCTAACACTTCCCTCCAAGCAGTAGTGCAAACAGTCATCCTTATAAGTTCTTTCTTGGGTTTGAACGAAACTGAAGGCACTACCTCTGGCACACCCATTTTGAATCACCCCTGGGGTTAATAGAAAATAACCCTTGCACTTTAGTCTCCATCTCCAATTCCATACTCTTTAAGATGTCTTTAGTTCGAAATGCTCGAGTAAGATTGAAGTTGTTTTCGAATAGCACATCCGATTCCGGTCTCTCCAAAACAACTTTCGATAATTTCCAAGAAACTCGGCCTCCATTCTTTAGGAAATAAATAGACAAAGATAAGAACGAAGATCACCCCTAACCGTTAACAGATGGATTTCCTTATCATTTATCCGAGAAGAACAAAAGAATTTACACGTATAGTATAGCACCATCGATGGTAACCGTACCATATAATTTCTATGTTTCTCCTACATATTTCCAAAGTTGCGTTTTGGTACAAAAATTTTTTGGTCAAATATTAGATTATCAAATAAATAAACATTCAACACTGATTTGATTCAATATGGGATCCACTAAATATTTTGTTAATTAATCTTTAATTAATAAAATTACTTTCTAAAATTTGATCAAAATATCTTTACACAGCAATATTATCCGTTTAAAACACGCTACGACTCAATATTCGACAGCAGGTTTGAACAAGTTAGCAGTGGCAAAATGGCTTGAAATTCTGCAAGTATGTAGTTCAACATTCCCAATTCAATTTGCAAAAATAATTATTCAAATCCTATTTGAAATGGCGAATCTGCCTCGTTTCAAAGTTGGACTAAAAACAAGGTTAAATCGCTGACTTCCAGCATGTTGTGGGTTCGAGTTCGACCATAGTTTCAAAATAGCAAAAAAACCTAGATTGTCATTAAAATTTTCAGCAATGAAACTCAACACTCCTGCTTCAATCTACAAAAAGAATCACTCAAATTCAATTTGAAACGAAGAATCAGCATCGTTTCAAAGTTGCACTAAAACAAGGTTAAATCGCTAAATTCTTGCATGCTGTGGGTTCAAGTTCGACCGCAGTTTCAAAATAGGAAAAAACCCAGATTGTCATGAAAATTTACAGGAATGTAAATCAACACTCCTACTTCAATCTGCAAAAAGAATCCTCAGATCCAATTTGAAACAAAGAATATGTGTCATTTCAAAGTTGGACTAAAACAAGGTTAAATCGCTGAATTCGAACATGCTACGGGTTCAAGTTCAACCGCAGTTTCAAAATAGAAAAAGAACACAAATTGCCACGAAAATTTGCAAGATTCAACACTCCTATTTCACTCTACAGAAAGCATCACTCAAATTCAGTATGAAATGAATGAGTTATGCTGTCACAAACAAGGACTCAGGCCATGTTTGCAGCAACTCAGAAAACAACTACTGGTAAAAAATCTGTGTTTGAGTTGATTTTGCGGCAAAGTTTTGAACACACAAATTACAATATTTTCAAACCAAATTTTGCAGCAACAAATTTCAACATGCAAACTACCAAATGTAAGAAATTTGGCAACATATCGTTGTCGGAATCAAAAGATATTAGCATGCAAAGTGACACCCAAACATAGTTTTTACAGAAACAAAAACATCAACAAAATCAATATTTTCAAGCTATTTTTGCTTATGTTTTTGGCATTTCAAGTTTTGCTTCATATGGCATTATATGAGCAGCAACTCACCTTGCAATTGAAGAACAAATACTTGGATTACAACTGAAAGATAGATGTTTTGTGTAAGAGATGACTTCAACAACCTATAAATAGAAAAACAAAGACTTGCATGGAGAAAAACAAAGCTTAGATCAACCCAAAACCTCAAAATCAAAACTTGATGATATAATCTATGTTTTGGAGTCGATTACTTGTGGAAAAGATTTTTAATTTGATAATTTTCACAATTTCTGATAAGACATCAAAAAATGTAGGAGAAAAATAACCATCTACATGAATAGGTCTGTGGGCTTCCAACTCATCTCTTGAAGCTCCAACCATCCAATCTAATCTGCTATATGCTCGGTCGGACCCGGGCATTAAAACAAAATAACACCTGGGTCAGTCTGGAGAACCAGCATAAGAAAAAACACTACCAAATGGATTTAAAGTTGCAAGAAAATCTTCGAAAACATAAGGTATCTCGTAAGACCACACCATACATAAACCCGATGGGTTTTTACCTTACGAAAACCAAAACACTTTTATAGAAAATCCAGTGATATTATAATAGTGTCCAAGTACAAATACTTATTAAAACAGCCCAGATTGTTACATTAATTAAATTCCAGCATACTAGGCTCTACAATCAAAACCCTAAAGGCACGTATTGGAGAATGGATTCTATACTATGACCAGGTAAGGAACTAACTCCGATGGGTGCATCTCTAAATCAATGCACCCGGGTCTAACCAGAACATCTTGTACCCCGCCACACAGAATCGACTTACCACTTGAATAGAAGTACCAAATAAGTCTTCATCCCGGTCTTCCAACCTCAATCGAGGTCTATCATGCACAACCAAATCCATCATAATAGAGTAATCTAGAAAGATGCTGACATACCCAAATGGGAGCGACCCACTTAGCCCTGCTGCGTGCCCTGCTTTAGTCATTTTCCTGTTGATGAGGCATGAGGCTATGGTTACCATTCAAGAAATCTACACCGGGAATGCTCATTCCCCCAACGACAATGTACGGATAGCATTTATTCATACAAGTCTGTTCTACTTCTAAATGAAACCGAAGGCCCTATTCCTACCATATCCATTTTGGAATCACCCTCAGGATTGATAGCAATTAGCCCATTTACTTCACATCTATATCTTCGATTCCATGCTCTTCACGATGTCTTCACTTTGAAATGCATTCATAGGATCAAAGTGGTTTTTAGATAATACATTTGATCCCGGTCTCTTCGAAACAACATGTGATAATTTCAGGTAAACTCAACCCCGGTTCTCTAGGAAATAAAGAGACAAAGATAAGATCGGAGATCACCACCTAACCGTTAGTGGACGAATTTTCCTATTATCGTCATACAAGAATGAAATGAAATATATACGCATAATACAGCATTATCGGAGATGACCGTGCCTTATAATTCACGCGTTTCTCCTAGATATTTCCAAAGTTACGTTGGGTCTATATTTCGATGGTCGGTTATTTAAATATCAAATAACAAACATTCAATCAAGATTTTATTTCATTTGCAAAATTAGTACAGGCTCAGTATATAATCAATCATTAGCCCCCTTTAATAAGTCTTTATACACACAGTTACTTAAACACTTTATTCAAAAATGTATATTAGTTTTAATTTAAATGCTTTAAAGTATATTTTAGAATAAAGTGATTTAAATTATTTTGAAATCTAAAGTATTTGGGCTTGGTGATTTTCAGTGGAAATAAACAATATTGGGAATTAATTTGAATAGTGTGTAATGCAAGATAGTCAAGATTTGACTAAATAAAATAAAGGACTGAAATAAAATTAGTGATTAAACTAATTGATTCAAGAGGGTAAGAAAATGAATTAGAGTTGCATATTGTTTCGCTGCGATTGTGAGATTCTGTTATTGTCTTCTATTTTCTTGTTCCACGTCCTTCTTCTTTAACCCCAATGGTTCGGTTTTCCGGCATTCGATTGTTCCGCATTGGATACAGTGGACGTATTGATGTCGATTTTCAGACATTGAAAAATCAGATCGTTACATAATAATAATTTTTTTAAAACTATTAATAATCATTATTATTAATTTTAAACCATAATTATTCTTAAAAAATTAGACCTTCAATTTATTAACCTTTTATAATTTCTTAAAACATATTAACAAAAAAAATAACTTTTAACAATATTAAAATAATGAAATGACTTTAAAATAATATTAATATGACTATATAACTTTTAAAAAAATTAATATAATAAAATATATTTAAAAGAACATTATTTTAATTAAACAAACATAAATTTATATTATTATAAGCAATAATTTAAAATAATATTAATATAATTAATTAGACAATCTTTAAAATATTTTCGAAATCCAATTTTTAGATTTTTAAAAAATACTTTTTGTCTCAAAAACCAATTCTGACTTAATCAGTAATTCATGGCATTTTAAAAAAAAAATTCGAGGCCAATAACCACCCAGTACTTAACCATAGCGATATTGATTTTTCTTATCACTATTGGATTTTATTTTCAAACATATAATGATGTTATTACCACATCATCCGTAATCATATTTGTTAGTAAATAAAAGACATAAAAAAATATCATTGAACAATTCAATAATAGCATGGAATCCCGTTAGATCCCTCCAACCTATTTCCCTGCATCACAAATGTTTGATAATCAATAAATATAAATCAAATGCTTCGTAGCAGGATTCGTATACAAAGGTTCATCCGCTCTTACGTGGGTCAGTCTAATTCAAAAGAAAATAATACGCGGGTCAGTCTAATTCAAACTCAGTTATTAATGCACGGAAGCAATAATAATTAAATAACAAATAGACGATAGTCACAATAAATTTCACCTATCCAATCCTTCGTAAGAGAATCGGATAACGGTCGAAATAATACGTAACAACAATAAACCGCAAATCGACAAAGCTAAATCATCAACAAAGATAAATAAAAGGCTTATCAATGAAGATAATTTAGAAAACAACAAAATTGCCTAAACAGCAATTAACAGCATGTGGCTAGAGCAAAATCCAAGCCAGTGAAGCAGCATAACCACAAAATCTAATTATCGATACGATAATTAGAAAACACAAAATATGATTATCCGGAAGATAATTAGATAGCAACAAAATGATCAAATGAAACAAAATCAAAATACAATTTAAAAATATTGAATTGGACACACGAAACAATTCAAACAATTGAAATCTCAATTAAAACGTCAATTCTGTTTGGCTGCAGTACACGCTCGCGTGCAGTGCCTCGCCACTACAGCATGTGATATCATCACGACTACAACTACTAACAGCATGACGAAACTGCAAGGTGTGCAGAGGTACAAAACAGAGGTGCAATGTAACAACCCATAAAATTTTAATAATTTTAATTGGTTTTATAGCGTATTTAAATTGGATTTTGAGAAATTTAAATAATAATATTTTGGAATAAAAATTTAATATTTGGATTACGGCCAATTAAACATAGCAGATTTTAAATTTTAAATTTATTTTGTCAAAGTTTATTTCATTGTGAAATTTTATTAAATTCAAGTTAGCTAATAATTGCTGATAATAAATTTATTTTCAAGCCTGAATATTTTTCTATAGAAAATTTCTAAATCCTCTTCTGAGTGAGACGTCATCTTTCGTTTTCGAATTCGAACGTCTACTGCTCCGTTTTCCATATTTTGTCAAATTTGCAGCATTTTGGTACCGATCATCGACTTTTGATCGAATGATCATACCACTGATATCTGTATGCCATTATGATCGTCTCGTCATGCTGATCTCAATAGTATATTTATTTCTTTATTTTGAAATCCGGTGCACAACGAAGTCAATAAATTGTTCATGGTAATGACACCTTTAAATGTTGACTATTAGCATTGATTTGCTTTTCAAACTTCAACGTGAATTCCTAGCAAGCCAATAAATTGCTATAATTTTATTTCTGAATTTATGTTTAGCAGTTTAAAAAAAATCAAACGTATACATTTGTATACGTTGTAATTATTACTTCAGAACGATTCACTTTATTGTTCTTTCCTTTTTTTTTACTTCGTACTCTCTCACTACTTTTTTTTGGGATCTTTGGTTTCCTTTGCTTTTCAACCTAAGCCGTACTTGCCAAGCGATAAATTTATTGCTTAAATAAATTTTCAGCTGAATCAATAAAAGACTGTTACAATTTCATTTATTGTGTACGTTTTCATTTTTTTTGTACACATAACGGCACATTTAAGGTGTGACTTTATTTCTTTCCATCGGTTTCAATATTTGAAACGCCCAATCAGAGCATCAATCAATTACTTTATTTATTTTTCGAAATCAAATGCTTGTGACTGTTGCTAAATTCTTTATTGCCCGTATTGGTATCATTTCGTAACATTGATTGCTCGGTTACTATTATTTAAAAGGTGACAAATCATTCTTCTTCCCCTGGCTTTTTCTTTCTGCTTCACCCCTTTTTTTTCCAGATCCCTCTTTCTCCCTTTCGAATTTTTTCTTACCCGCTCATGTTCTACCTCTCCCCTAGCTTGCTCCGCCACCGAGTGTACCCACCACGACTCCATCACGCGGCAAGCCACTTGCGCCTCCTCCTTACCCACCACCGTCTCCAGCCCTGCCTCCCCTCTCGCTTGCGCCGTGGCTAGCAGCCAATCCCCACTCCACGACATCAGCCATCGGCCGCAAAACCTTCATCACCATAGTACCTACGTCCGCCTCCACTTCCCAAAGCACAGCCGTGAAGCTCACCTGAAACCTGCAACCCACAACTTCCCGCATCTCCATGTAACCCGATCCACCTTGGGCCACCTGGAACTCACACGCCTCCGAAGAGTTTGCACTTCAGCTCCGGTGAAATGTTCCCCCGAAGAGGTCTTTATTTGGCATTTCAGTTCTGGAGAAGTGGGCCTCCGAAGAGTTTGCACTTCAGCTCTGGTGAAATGTGCCACCGAAGAGGCCTTTATTTGGCATTTCAGCTCTGGAGAAGTGGGCCTCCGAAGAGTTTGCACTTCAGCTCTGGTGAAATGTGCCCCCGAAGAGGTCTTTATTTGGCATTTCAGCTCTGGAGAAGTGGGCCTCGGAAGAGTTTGCACTTCAGCTCCGGTGAAATGTGCCCCCGAAGAGGTCTTTATTTGTTTCCTTCCTGCTCGCCCATGTCTTTTCACCATTTGATCCTCAGTGATTCCCCGTTATCATTTCCAAACCCACATTTCCTTCTTTTGGAAGTAGTTTATTTTATCAAAAGAAGTGTGCTTCATTGCTAAGTGAGCTTGGAGGGGCGGACACAAGCTACTTAATCGAATGTTCGTTTGCACAAACGATCTCAATTAGTTTGCAAGGGCCCACCTCCAATTGAATCACTCACTGTTTGCTTGAAGCACTTCTTTTGTAGGATTTGGGTCTGGAATATTTGTGGCCTGATATTCGCCTGTTGAGCGATTTGTAGGAATCGCTTGGCTTTGTGATGTGTTGACTAGGTGAGCTTTGCTTTGATTGCCTGCAACATTAAATCGACATTTTAGCAATATATTTTAAGATATTTGCATATCGAAATGAAACAAGCATTTTATCGTAATAGAAAGCTCAAGATTTATAGTTTCTATTATTTATTTGCACTGTTTTTACAACGGCATTTTATACAGGAATCATAAATCCAGTATTATTCTATGAATTTTAAGCAAAAGCCATTAAGTGAAATATGGCCATTAGGCATCATCTTCCAGAACAAGGATATTCTCTCCCTCCGGGGCTTGTCTCAAAGCACGAGCATATCTTTCCATCTCGTCCCAACTTCTGTCCGCTGGGTGAGGGCCCTCTGTGATAGCATTAATGATAAGCCTCTCAGATCCCTGTGTTGTAGTTCTTTCATTTGGGTCGTAATGATGAGTGAGAAGTATTTGCCCCTGAGTGGATGAGGATGGATCATTCCTGTTTCTCCGGACATATTGCTGAAGTTTATTCTCTTTCAATAGCTTCTCAATCAGATCCTTCAAATGGCGACACTCGTCAGTGTCATGGCCAGGTTGATTGTGGAATTTACAGAATCTTTCACTTTGCGTGGCATTTTTCCTAAGTCTCAACTTTTGAGGTTTAGGATATTCAACAATATCCTTTGTTGCTAAGAAAATGTTCTCTGGAGTATCAGTTAAGGGAGTATAATCCGACGGTTCAAAGTGGCGGTTTTTCTTTGGATTTCCCTGCTTTTTCCCATCATCATTCTTCCTTTTCTGTCCTCCAGATTTTCCTTTATTAGAAGTAACATTGACATTCTGAATTTCGGTCACGACTGCTTTTGTTGGCACAGGAAAGCTTTCCAAGCGCATAAACTCGTCGGCCTTCTTATAGAATTTCTCAAGTGAGTTTGGCTCCTTCATTTTTAGCCATTTGCCAAATTCACTCGATTTATCGATAGCCCGCATCAGGTAAGTCAAAACCATCCGTGGCTCTGCGTTATCAACCTCGGCCAAGGCTATATTGAAGCGGTTTAAGAACGATCTGATAGACTCCCCGGGATTTTGTTCTAGACTAGAGAGTGACATTATATCCTTGGCCTTTGTAGCATATAGCCTGAACTGATCTTTGAACTTTCGTGTTAAGTCGAAAAATTGATCCACGGATCTAACTGGTAGCTTTGTGAACCAAAGTAAGGCCACTCCCTCTAAGTATATTGGAAAGTATCGGCACTTGATTTCATCTGTTGCTCTTGCCCCGGTCATATGCCAATCGTACTTGTACAGGAACTGATTAGGGTCACTTGTGCCTCGATAGGCCGGGATAGTAGGAGGTACAAATTTCCTTGGAAACTCTGCCTTCAAGATATTTTCGGTGAACGGTGTCTTACTTGGAGCAAACCCCCAATCATTTTCATCCTCTTGCCTCTGCACGCTCTCTTTCATAATTGAGCGAATCATCCCTGATAGGTACTCCTTATCGTTCAGAGGCTTTGCCGGGCATAAATCAGCTGCTCTTTCAGAAGTTTGCCTGGGCAAATGTTCGCGAAAAATTGGCTGCGACCTTGAACCTTCAGCTTGAGAAGGTGCCCCTGCGGCGGTGCCAACTGATCTTTGAGGGATACCTTTCTCTTGGGAATCATGGGCATCATCTGCAAAGGTCTCTTCATTATTTTCTGTTTGACGGTTGCCCCCAAGTAAAGCATTCATTCTTTCCAGCATTAGAGCGTTCTGGGCTCCCATTTGCTGATATAACCCAGAAACTGCAGCATCAAACACCTCTTGTGTAATTCCAACACTCGGAGTTGCTTCATTTGGAGCAAGAGAAGTGGTAGTATTCTCATGAGCATCACCGGATCTATCAGATCTGAGCTGTCTTCCAGTAGCCATTATCTCGGATAAACTTCTGGTCTTTAGAGAGATTCTTTCAACAAACTTTCACGAAGCAATGGTGAAAGTATTCCTGAGTTCAATTCTCAGTGAAAGCACCAAAAATGTTAACGCTAAAATTTGAACACTAACACCCCGGTGTATGAAGTGAGATCGTGAAAGCACCACCCGATAGCTCAGGAACAGATTATAAGCAGATAATAGTGAAAAAATAGTAAATAACAGCAATTTTATAGTGGTTCGGCTTAAGAGAGAGCCTACGTCCACTTTGAATATCTTTATTGACGATTTGATTACAAGTCAATGCAGTTACACTTTGATTACAACACACTTTGAGTTTCAAGTGACTTAGAACAAGTAGCCTAAACTTCAATGTCGATCCAAATCTTTGAACACATGTTAGACATGTTTGATTTCTTCGTGAAGTTCCTTGAAGGTGTTGAAGTAGTTCAGAATGCAGCAGGGTAACGGCGCTTGTAATGAATGAGCCAAAAGGTCCCCTTTCTGTTGGAGTTATGGGCGTATTTATAGGCATCTTCGGAGTTAGGTCGTAACTCGTATACGACTCACGATGAGTCGTAACTCGTGTACGACTCACGATGAGTCGTAACTCGTGTACGACTCACGATGAGTCGTAACTCGTGTACGACTCATGGTAGGTCGCGGCTGATTTACTGGGTTCATGGCTTGGCCCAGAGTTATGCACCCATCTGAATGAATGATACAAGTTCTAAGTCGTTCACGAGTTAACCAAACGCAGTTTCCTTTATGCTAGCATGAGTCGTACACGACTCATCATAGGTCGTAAGTCGTCAGCGATTCTTCTTACTACAGCGTGGTGTTGAACTTGTCTCCAAGTCTTAGGTCGTGAACAACTTATCTTTTGGGCCGTAGACTTCCTGTCGCGCCATCTTCTAACTCGTAAGATTGTTATCTCGTAGACTCTTTAACTTGTGGAGGCCTTAAGCCGTAGATCCTTATCTCGTAGACCTTTTAACTCGTAGAGTCTTTAACTCGTAGTGGCCTTAACTCGTAGATCTTTTAACTCGTAGAGTCTTTAACTCGTAGATCCTTAACTCGTAGGTCGTTCAGCCCTTGAATTGTTAGGTCGCGAAGACCTTGAGTCGCACAGTTGTTAAGTCGTTGATCCACTGAGTCGGCCTGTCTCATGAACCGTTAACCCTCTTGAGTCGTTCCATTCCTCTAAGTTGCCTTGAACCTTAACTCGTTAAGTCGTGGCACTTCTTAGGTCGTCCAATCCTTGAGTCGTTAAGCTTATTAAGTCGGCAACCTTGTTAAGTCGGCAACCTTATTAAGTCGGCAACCTTATTAAGTCGGTAAGTCGTGCCACTTGTTAGCTCGTTAACCCGCTTCATCAGTTAGGTCATTGACTTCGAGTAGAAGATAGGTCGCTCCATTCTCTAAGTCGTATACCGTTTTGGACGGGGCGCTGCCCCCTGGACCCCTGCGACCTGACCGGGCAGGTCGATCACCGTAGCGGTGGCGTTGCCCCCGCACCCCCACCTTGGGGGGTTGGCACCCCCCCGGACCCCCCTCCGTAGGGGATCTTATCTGAAAAGCCATTCAACAGAACTTGCTTTGTTGGGATGCTGAGTTGACTATTCTTCGAGACGAACTATCATTGGTTTCTCGGTCGATTTTTGATATCACGGCCATGCTGAAAAAGTGGAGTTAACAACCGGAGATTTCTATATCCTCGGTTTACGATGCTGCTATATCTTGGTATGCCGAATTCTATCTCTGGCAATCGAATGTCGATTTTCTTTAGAATTCCGCATCAATTATATTCCTGAAGTCACGGTTGACCCGGTAAAGGTCACCCGAGATTTATAGAAGTATATCCATCTTCTATTTTGTAATTTGATTTTCTCAACCTTGTTTGAGCCTATCTTCGAATCAGGATTCTATTGATTAGAGTTCCTCTACATTAAATCTCTATCTTTGTTTTGAAATCCATTCTTGAATCATCCTTTGAAAATCGGGTTTGTTGTATTTTAAAATTGTTTTATACGAAATTATTATTTTGATAACTATGATTTTATTCTATATATAAAAGTGAAAATGTTTTCGATAAGGATTATATACCTATATATAAAACGAATAAGAAATGTTATTCTATATATAAAAGTTTTGAAAGGACTGGAAATTTTGAAAATTTATAGGAAAGTGATTTATATAAAAAGGATTTATAACTGTAAAGTTAAATTTGAAATTCGAGAATTGAATTCCGATATTTTGAAATTGGTTTTAAGATTTTGGAAAATATATAAAAAAAATAATCATACGATTTAAAAGTATTTTGCCGAATAAGAAATGTTTCAAATAAGTTCAAAATGAATTCCAATAATTTCGAAGAAATTTCAAAGAAGTTTTCAAGAAAGTAGAAGTCCGGAACCCACTTATGTCGCTGGAAAATAATTTCGGTGATGAGTGCACGCATCATCGACATTGATTTTCGAGTTTCGGAGTGGGCGGGAGGCCACTTTAATAGCTTTGCTATGCAATTGATTTTGTAAAACCGTTTTTGATTTCAAATTCCAAGTATAATTTGATATTTTAGAAAGATATAAGTATATATTTAAAACAATTTAAAGTGAGACCGGTGTTCAGTCCTCGAGTTTTCGATTTGACTTATAATAACTCTATCTAAAAAAAAATTTGATTTCCAACTCTTGGATTTGAAATTTTATTTCAGCGACTATTTTGAAGGTTCGAGCACTTCCAAATCAAGGTTTAAAGTTTTAAAAACTAAGAAATTTCGAAAGGTATAAAATGTTTGATAAAGTATGCAAGTTTTGTTGAATGAAGTAAAAACCTTTTATTAAGTAAGTGAATATGGCTATTTTAATTATACTAATATGGAATTTAGTTTTGAAAGGTTTTGAAAAAAAACTTATTATTTTAGATAATGATTTTCAGAAAGGTAAACTGGATATTTCTAATAGAAATAGATAGTTTAAAAGTTTTAAAGTGATGATTATAAATTTGGAAACCATTTTGAGTGTAATTGATTTTGAGAAAATATTTGGTTTTGAAATTAAATTGAAATTAAAAACCAGTACTTATATGGTGATTTTGGAAATGAATTTGTTTGACTTGAATTATTTTAATTTGGAAACTGGGATAATTTTCTAAACCTATTATTTTGGGAACTTTGAAATTTAGATACTTAATTTGGAAGAAAATTTGGTGAAATCCTATATGATTTTGAAACTGAATTGATATTGAAATGATTTGAAATTGAGACTCTTATATTGTTAAGCACTTGATTTGGGAGTGGTCGAACTTATATAAAATGGATTTGTATAAGTATGAAGTGATTTGAAATCTATTGATTTGAAAGGTCTCAATTTGGAAAGAGAATTTTTTTTATAAATCGAAGTCTATATAAGTATGATTTGATATACTATTGATTTGGAAAGTATTCGATTTGAAAATGGAATCCTGTATATATGGACTTTATATAAGTACGATATTTGAAAGTGATTTGAAAAGGTACTATATGATATATATTTTCAAAGTAAAGATATGGAAAGTGCCTTCTGCTTGATATCCGCTTTGTGGCCACATCGTGGATTCATTCTATCGATATTATTCTCTCTGATTTTCGGTTTTCCGGATGTAATACTCGAGTGTTTCCCACCGTGGCGTAACCCATTGTTTTTTTTCTCTCGTGACTGCATAGCGCAACTGCCTGGCTGAGTCTTGCCTAGGGGTACGGATTGTTTCCTGGGGGATCCAGGCGTAACCATTGTGTATCCTGCAATCTGTGTAGGTCGCGAATAGTAGCGCAAGTGCCTGGCCGAATCTTGCCTAGGGGTACGGATTGTTTCCTGGGGGATCCAGGCATAACCATTGTGTATCCTGCACTCTACTAGTCATCATGGCGTAACTCGCAGGGCTGAGAAAGCTTACGGATATGGATTGTTTCCTGGGGGACCCAGGCGTAACCATTGTGTATCTGCGAACCATGATCGGACAAAGGTTTTGGTTTGGTTGATTTGTTTGGATTGTACTTTCCATATCTGTTTTTAAAAGGTTTTTCAAATATTTTCACTGGGTGTTGAAACAGGTCTACTAAGTACTTGAAGAACTCTAGCTTTGCGCCTGATCAACGCATGGCCAGAGTCTGCAAGAACGAGGATAAACTTGTTAAAACATCGAGTTATAAAAGTATTTTCGAAAGAAAAATTAGTTTCGATATAAAAGTATTTTATTTATAAAGGTATTTTATTATAAAAGTATTTTCAACAAAGAAATTTTGTATTAATATTTGAAATTTAAATTCTTATGGTTTGAAATAAATTATTCGTGCTCGATTCTATTCTTTTGAATCTACCTCATCTGCTCAGCTTTATTTTTCACCTATATTCCGTTTTCGGAATCTACCATCCTTTCCTTTTTGAATAAATCTTTTAAATATTGCTTATTTGTATACTACATTGTTTTATATAAAATTTTAGCGTTATAAATATTTTTGAAGTTATAAATTAAATAAAACATCTTTAAAGAAAATGATTGTTAATTTATTGATAATATTTGAAAAGTATCTTAAGATAAAATTTATAAAAATTTCTTGAATGATAAATTTAAAAGTTTTCAATAGCTTCTGTGTAAATATAACTAATTGGGTAAATAAGTTGTTTTCAAATAGTTTCATATATTTATTAAGTGTTATTTAAACATATTAAATCCCAATGGGTTTTTGAAATTTTATTAAAAATATTATAATATTATAGAAGAATTGAATTTCAAATGAAGTTTTCAAATAAAAATTTCAAATAAAAATTTGTGTAGTTTTAAAAATTAATTGTTTATCTTGTCTTGCACTCTATTTGTCTTTCTGGTTGTTTTTATTCTCCTACCTCCTTCCTTTTCGGGGACGAAAAGTTTTGAGTGGGGGAGAGTGTAACAACCCATAAAATTTTAATAATTTTAAATGGTTTTATAGCGTATTTAAATTGGATTTTGAGAAATTTAAATAATAATATTTTGGAATAAAAATTTAATATTTGGATTTACGGCCAATTAAACATAGCAGATTTTAAATTTTCAATTTATTTTGTCAAAGTTTATTTCATTGTGAAATTTTATTAAATTCAAGCTAGCTAATAATTGCTAATAATAAATTTATTTTCAAGCCTGAATATTTTTCTATAGAAAATTTCTAAATCCTCTTCTGAGTGAGACGTCATCTTTCGTTTTTGAATTCGAACGTCTACTGCTCCGTTTTCCATATTTTGTCAAATTTGCAGCATTTTGGTACCGATCATCGACTTTCGATCGAATGATCATACCACTGATATCTGTATACCATTATGATCGTCTCGTCATGCTGATCTCAATAGTATATTTATTTCTTTATTTTGAAATCCGGTGCACAACGAAGTCAATAAATTGTTCATGGTAATGACACCTTTAAATGTTGACTATTAGCGTTGATTTGCTTTTCAAACTTCAACGTGAATTCCTAGCAAGCCAATAAATTGCTATAATTTTATTTCTGAATTTATGTTTAGCAGTTTAAAAAAAATCAAACGTATACATTTGTATACGTTGTAATTATTATTTCAGAACGATTCACTTTATTGTTCTTTCCTTTTTTTTTTTTACTTCGTACTCTCTCACTACTTTTTTTTGGGATCTTTGGTTTCCTTTGCTTTTCAACCTAAGCCGTGCTTGCCAAGCGATAAATTTATTGCTTAAATAAATTTTCAGCTGAATCAATAGAAGACTGTTACAATTTCATTTATTGTGTACGTTTTCATTTTTTTTGTACACATAACGGCACATTTAAGGTGTGACTTTATTTCTTTCCATCGGTTTCAATATTTGAAACGCCCAATCAGAGCATCAATCAATTGCTTTATTTATTTTTCGAAATCAAATGCTTGTGACTGTTGCTAAATTCTTTATTGCCCGTATTGGTATCATTTCGTTCCATTGATTGCTCGGTTACTATTATTTAAAAGGTGACAAATCATTCTTCTTCCCCTGGCTTTTTCTTTCTGCTTCACCCTTTTTTTTTTCCAGATCCCTCTTTCTCCCGTTCGAATTTTTTCTTACCCGCACCTGTTCTACCTCTCCCCTAGCTTGCTCCGCCACCGAGTGTACCCACCACGACTCCATCACGCGGCAAGCCACCTGCGCCTCCTCCTTACCCACCACCGTCTCCAGCCCTGCCTCCCCTCTCGCCTGCGCCGTGGCTAGCAGCCAATCCCCACTCCACGACTTCAGCCATCGGCCGCAAAACCTTCATCACCATAGTACCTACGTCCGCCTCCACTTCCTAAAGCACAGCCGTTAAGCTCACCTGAAACCTGCAACCCACAGCTTCCCGCATCTCCACGTAACCCGATCCACCTTGGGCCACCTGGAACTCACACTCCTCCGCAACCTCACCGAGACCGATTCTCCCCAGGTCACAGATTCGCCATCGGCCTAAATCTTCCTCAACCTGTCTGCGTCTTCGTCTCCTTCTAGAGTTAAGTGGGTACGTTTTAAATATATTGTATTATATCTTGTTAAGGCATATTATATTATATATTTATAGGTTATATTTATACATTGTCAGTGATACAACTTGCTATTTTTTGTTCACGTTTTATAAACTATAGTATTGTGTTTATGTTAGTATATTTATTCATAGGATAGACAGTTTTATAGTTGAGTATATATCGGTCTTGTCTCTGTTAGTAGAAGTTTTGCAAAGTACGTTTTTAAGTATAATATTTATATAGGTATATGATATATGCATTTATTTAAAGAGATGTTGTACAAGTTGATATGTTAAGTTATATAGGATACGGTTATATAAATAAGCAATGTATATATTCAAGAGTCTGGTTTCTTATAATAAAATATATTAGTTTTATATAAAAATTTGTAGGTCTGAGTACGAGTGCGTATGGTATATATATATTTATTTTATTTTAAATTTATATAAGTTTGTTTATAGTTTAGCATACTTGCTAAGTAATAATGTATAATATTTTATGCGTGAACTTGGTTTTCAATCTTAAGATAGATATATAACGTTTTGGGCTTTAACTTTTAATTTGAAATATAATAAACCTATGAGTATTATATAGTATATATGTTTTAAGTAATGATTTAAAGGCTGCATTAAAATTTTGTAGTGTCTGCATGCGTTGTCTTTACCTTTGAAAGAATATTTATGATTATATGAATATTGTTTCTTAATATTATATATATATATGTATGTATATGTATATATAAGTTTACTTGTATAAAGATTTAAATTTTGATTGCATTGGATATTGGGTTGGAATATGGGTTAATATAATATTCAAACATTTATTTCCATCTTACATATATATGATGATTTATTCTATTTATTGGTTTTAACTTTAAAAATCGATTTCATGGAATTATGATAATAAATGAATCTATCATTGTTTCTTCTATCAAAATTCTGATTTAATTTCATCGATTTCTTATCAGCCGGGATCGTCGGATTTGTGACGATCTTTCTTTCGTTTTGATTCGTAACTCAAATCAGCTTCGTTGTCCATCTCTCTAGCCTCGAAAGGTGAGCAATCACTCATTATTTAACATTCTTATATTTATTAAATTTGATTTCAATTGAAATGACAATTGAAATATGCTGTTATTAGTTATTTAAATTGTTTATATGCTATTATTTGTAACTGTTCACCTGTGGGATATGACACCATATCTTGCTGTTTATATTATACGGTTGTTGATGATATATGCCTGTTGTATTTTTATTATATGTTATCACTCTGCAAGTTCCCTGTAGTTAGAATTCACTATGGGTTGAAATGATACATACCCGAACGGACTTTAGAATAGGAGAATGTCGTTATGGGTTGAAATGATAGACCCAAGCGATTTTCATTTAATTGAAATTGGGATTACTAGTTGAAAAGATATGCACCCGTATATATTTAGTATACGGATTGAAATGATAAATATCCGTAGCACTTGACTATATGATATGAAATTATATACAGACACCGTTGGTCCATATGTATAAATATTTTGAAAATAATTTCTATGGGTTGAAAATAAATATACGGTTTTATTAAATATTAATTCTTAAAATATTATATGAAAATAGAAATTTTATATATAGATTTAACAGTAATATTTTGGAGATCGATTTAATCCATATTATATGTTTAAGTATTTATTTAAATTTATATTTCAAAATTGATTGTTGTAATAGTTTGGATAAGTTAAGGTTGAGAAGATAAAGTTGAATTAATTGAAATTGTGTTTAGTTAAGTATTTTACTTAATTGGATTATTTGAACCAAAGAATTTGAAATTTAAGATTCGATTTATAACTTGATTTTGATTTAAATGATTAAATGGAGGTTTCAAGTTTAAACAAATCGAAAGGAATATTTAGTTTAAAGGTAAATTGGGTTATTAAATAAATGTTGAATTTATTTAGTGAACATTTTAAGACTAAATAACAAGGTTAAATCGAGATCTATACGAAACTGTTAAATCAAACTTTGAGTTGTTGAATATTAAAGCGTTGAAATATAATAGAATTTAAACGGTAAAATTTTGATTTAGTTCTGTATTTGAAATGAATAAAATTTGAATTTGTTTGACCAAAAAAAAACTGAATTGTATAATAATTTATAAATTGAGATTGAATTAAATTTGAATGGGATGGTCGGGTTGATTTTGAAAACGATTTGTTAAGTTGAGGAAACTACAAATATTCTACTCTAAATATTTATGTGTGTATATATATATAATGAAAGATATTTTGTTGTGAAGTATAAATTAATTTGAAATGACCTCGGTATTATAGTGTATATTTCTACCTTATAGATAGTTCCATGGACCCTTAGAGGATGGTTATCCGAAACGTCCTTTAAGTTAATTATATTTCAGTTGATATTTCACTTGAGTTAGATTTATAGATATAAGAATGTTAATCCTGACTCGAGTGTTTTGTGTTTTTGCTTTACGCTCGGGTCAGACTGAGAGATACAGCATTTGAGACTCACCTTCGAAGTTGGAGTTTTGCTTGAAGATCCAGCTATCTATCCCTTCAGTCATCCAGTTGATTGGTTCAGAGAAGCCATCTGTTGCATTGGAGACTTCATGGCATTTGAACAATTCGGTTGTATTTTATTTCTAACTCTGAGGTATATAGTAGCTTCATGAACTACTATTCTTTATCTATTCCGCTGCATTGTATTACTCCGTGTAAGTTATCTATGATTGATTTATTTACTGTATATTTTAAGTTTTTCCAAATTTTATTAACAATTCGGTATTTTGAATTATTCAAGTCGGACATGTACGGTTTTATTGTCAATTTGAATGGTCCAAAATAGCGGGCTGTTACATGCAACAACAAGACAGACTACTGTATAAGACAGCAGAATCAAAGCGAACAAACAATGGGAAAATGCATATACAATGCATCAGTGCACATGAGGATTAACTCAGTGCAATACCAACCAACAAGGGAAAAACTGCAAACAAAATGAAACTGCAGCCACCACATGAATACAAGGGTAAAACTGCAACGAAATGAAACTGCAGCCACCACTTGACTACAAGGGTAAAACTGCAATGAAAACTACAGCCACGTGAAGATCAACAGAAAGTGAATATGACCATCAAGCTGCAAGTCAATCAAATTCAAAGATACAAGTATATACATGTGTGGTCAGTGAAACCCAAATCTAACAGCATATGTACACCAGTGACCAAGTGGTCTACACAATACTAAGGGAATGACATGAAATGTGCACAGCAAGTATGCAACTACAAACTGGATCAAGCACGTGCAACATCAAGTGATACAAATGCACATGTGTACAACATAGACTATGAACAGGAGTGAAAACTGCTGTAACTCGAAGCATCAATCTAATTGTCAAAGCCAGTGCTATCAGGAGTCAAGGTCGAAGACACATGAACCAGCAGCGAGCTACTGACCGGAGTCAAGGGAAACAAAGAACAACATCAACATATAAAGCAATGAACCCAACAGATGCAAACTTCAAAAGGTATCAGGTTCGAACAATTCCAAAGCTGAGACAGCTTGCAACACAAATACATGAATGCGTGTATGCATATATATGAATACACATACATATCTATATTGAATGAAATAGCACTAGCGTATGCAAGTGACATAGGTAGTTCGAACAAAGCCATCATGGCAGTGTCGAACCCAAATTATTCTTACAAACCACTTTCATCAAGTCCAAGCCCAAAGAAAAAAACACACAAAATATCCAGATGAATACCAGTATCAAGTAGCAGTTCCAAACTAATAATATACAGCAAGTAGTACAAGTCGAAGACATGAGCTACAGACCGAAGTCATGGAACCGCATACCCAAATCAGGACCGAAGTCAAATACTTAAAGCAAATGCAAAGTCAAATGAATTCTCATCTAAAAATATCTTCACGAAATCAATTCAAATCCTGGCATTCGATCAAAATTAAACGGCGTGAACAAAGCAATCAACGAATTCAAGTAGTTCCAGACGATTGAAAATCAAAATCATGTGTCAAAGAATTCAACATCATGATAGCATAGAAATCAAGCTACGAAAGTCACGAATATACGAAATTGAATTAGATGTGAGTTAAAAATCACTCACCTTTGTTTTTAAGAGCACCGATCCACTGCCAAAATTCCTCTTTTTCCCCCACTTGCGACTCTCCTAAGCACGGCCCGACCAAGCTTAAAGCAAAGAAAAACATTTGCAAATAGAATTAGCCGATCGACATAGCAAAAGGATCGAGCTGCCAATTTTTTTTCGTTTATTTTGTTTAGGGTTTTCGAAGAGAATGAATAGAGAGGAGGGAATGGGTATCCACTTTAATACAACCCAACACCAAAATAAAACGTGGGCCAAAATTCAATATAAAGCCCACAAACCCTTAACAAATTTTTAAGAGAACTTCAACCCGATAGAATCCCAATAGCAATTAACCAGCTAATTTAATCGCCTAATGACGATAATTAATTGTTACAAAACCCCGGGTTGTTACATGGGTTGACCCAATTTCGTTTCGGAGTCAGAACGGGCTTTTCGGGCCATTCATCGTTCAACGTGTATACCAATCTGATTCGTCTATTCTTTTGCAACCTTGTCTATAAATACTCTGTTTACAATTTGTTTCATCTCCTCAGTTCAATGGCAGACAAACACCTAATTCCAACTGCAATTCAAAATCAAAGCCAAATTTCAGACTCCTTAAAAAAATTCATAAAAATTATATATCGAAGATTTCGATGAACGTGTCTTAAAACTGAAATTCGTTTTCCGATTCAATGCATTGTTTTTCTAGAATTTCTGAATCAATTCTCGGCCGTTCATCGTGCATCGTTGAACGTTGTCGGATCGTTGAACCATTTCTGCGTTTTGAAGAGGGGACCGAGGGTACTTCATCCATCCTATTTATTTGGCGAATCAACGGTCTGATAGACTGCAAAATTCGATTAGGTCAACAAAAATCAGCGACGGCGCGACAAAACTTTATGACCGGAGGCAGCGTAGGTGGAAGGCACGGTGCGGCTAGGCGAGGGAAGGAGGATGGTTGGGTACGGCGTCACCCTGGTGGCCGTAGGCGAGAGAGAATCGCGGTCAAAGTTTATGGTCGGCGGCAGTATCGCATGCGTTGGTCCTTACATGCGTGAGTGGTGTTTTCTAGAAGAAAGTGATTTGCCTATGACGTGGCAAGAAAGGTAAATGTGTTCTCTTTTTTAAAAAAAAAATTGAAATTCAAACACATTTTTCATTATATCTTTCATATACAAACACCAATTCACGCACGGTTTTTTTTTGTTAGGATCGTATTAAAATTCCGAACATTTTGACGCTTGTTTGGACGAATTCTGAGACCGTCAAATTTTTAGGTTTAAATTGGATTTAAATTCAATTTAAATTCAAAAGGTGAGTGTTTTAACCCACTCACAACTTCTAAAATTTCTTATGTTTGTTAAATTTATTTATGATGTGATTTGAAATTTATTTATAGCTGTTTGGCATATATTTAATCCTCATCTAAGTTAAATTGCAATTTTTTTTGAATTAAATTGTTATCAAATTTATTATTGCATATAAATCGCCAGCTAAATACCTGTTATATATATTATCGGTTATCTATTGGTATTGATTGATTGTTGTGGATGATGATTGTGATGGATGTATGATCTGTTGATGGATGAATGTGTAACGACCCGGAATTTTGGGTCGCCAGATTTGAACATTGAATTCATTTTAAATGTTTAATATAGATTATAATTTGAATTTTTAAATAAATGACTTTGGTTAAGATAATAAAATTGGTCAAATTTCAAATACGAGGATTTAATTGGAATTTGAATAATAATAATTTAATGTTCGAAATTGAGATAAAGGGTAATTCAGGGTGTAAATAGTGATAAAAATGGTTTTAAAAGTTTATCTTGAGTTATTTGAGTGTAAATAGCGTGGTGGAAATTTTAGATGAATTTAAAGTTAATAAATTAATATTTGGAATTTTATATTAATTTAAAAATAAATTTAATATTATTAAAAATGCCATTAATCAGATTTTGGTTCGGAATGAGCCGAAATGATTTTTAACGTGTTTATAAATGTTATATGAATTTTTGTTAAGTTAATAAAATTTTAAACGTGGAAATTTTGAGTGTTTTCGATAATTTCGAAAATCGCTAAATTTAATAGACGAGTTAAAATAGCCTTCCGGGGCACAGTCTCGGAATTCGACGATACCAGTTTCATTGGATCCGTAATAGTTAGTTATTACCGGATTCCAATTTTCGTAGCAATCGGAGTTGTCGTGTGGCCGTGGCAGCTTGAAACGCATCGAAATCGTTTTAATCGGTTTGATTTTAAATTGATCGTTTAATTCCGTAACTCGCGCATACGATCGAATTAGCTTGCGAAACCTGTTCCATTGTGTCCGGAACACGGAAAAACCCTAGGAATGCCTGTTGGTGCGTGAGAATTGGAGGTCGTTTGCATTAACTGTTAACTTGAGAAATTATATTAATAAAATAATATTAGATAACATTTTATATACACGTTTATATTACTAAACCCTAGCTTATATTCAGGCCGCCGCCTCTATCATCATTCATGGCCGAAAACGATTTTGTTTCTTCCTCTCAGATCTCATAATCCACTCATCTATTCAAAATTCTTCCAACTGGAATATCGAAGAGGACAGGGAGAACTTCGAATCCAACGGTCGAGATATGTTTTGGCGAGGTGGATGGAGAGAAACTCGTGGCCGTTCGTGCTCAGCTCGTTCGCGTTTTTAGACCCGAGATGAGGGCCGAGCTCGTCGTTCTCTTGGGAGTTGGTGAAGGAAGTCGTAGGCTACGACGTGGTGGTAGCTGATCGTTTCCTAGGCGATCGTAGGCCGACCGATTTCTAACCCTAGCTGTAGCTATGGGTTTGATTTTCTTCAGAGTTGCGTGCGTGTGCCTGTAGTTGACGCATTGGAGAAGAAGCAAGTTACGGCTTTGTTAAAAAAAAAAAGAATTTGTTTTAAATTCAAATTGAAATTTATAAAATATATAACTATTGCATATGTTATCAGTTTCGGACGAAACTGGAAGCGTTGAAATCGCAGAGTCGAGCACTACGCGATGGTACAGATCCGGAGTCATTCCGGGCAAGTAGAAATTTGGGTTAAATCGGACACCGTCCGGTTTAATTTGAATTTCGAACGCTCGCCGAAACTCAAGGTGAGTTATCCTCACTCACATCTGGATACTAGTAAAGTAGACAGCTAGTATTGATTGTTTGTTTGGATGTTTAGCTGAATATGTTAATTATTATCAAATTGAATTGATATATATTTGGTTGTGCTGATATTTGTGGATGCAGGGAAAAACAGGTTGGAGGGATCCAACTGGATTCCTCACAATATAGTGTTTATTTTTATAATCGATGATGATGCCTGTTTATATATTGTGGATGATAATTTTGGAATTAACTGGTATTGTGGTATAAATTACCAATCCAGAATATTAATTATAAAGAAATTTGGAGTTTTAATTATAAAGAAATTAAATTGGGTTTCAAAAGAAATTAATAAATTAATAAATAAGTAATTTAAGGGAATACAAACATTGGAATCTGTTTGGATGGAAAACTGAAATAAAATTTGTATTGGAATGTTACTGAATAAATTATAAATCCAAAATCTAATTTAAATGGATAATTGAATTTTAGAGAAATAAGTGATATTATTGAATAATGAATTTAAAAGAATTAAAATTTGAAATCTATTTCGAATGGAATTGAAAAAATTGTAAAATCTGGAATGATTAATAAAGAGAAAGGTTATCAGTTGATAAATGGGAAAATAAAATTTATGTTAATAAAATATAAAACTAAAGTCAAATAGTTTGACAGAAAATCGTGAGAAGGATTTCTGTGATGTTTATGTAGAAATGAGATTTCCTGGGAAACCAAGTTCGAGTTTAAACCGATTTTATAAAAAGGAAGTTTTAAAAATTTAAAACTTGTTTAAATGAGAGTGTTTTGGAAGTTATTATTTTATAGTGATAATTTATGAATTAGCGATATAAAATTTTATAAATACCTTAACAATTATTTTTACAAATCGATTTGTCTAAAAGACTAGTTTTGGACTTAAGCCATTTGAAATTAGTATTTATCTTATTAAAACACTACTTAAATTTAGTTTATTGAAAACCTTATTTAAAATCAAAGTTTATATCTTAATAAATGGTTTTACTGTACATATTTTGAAATTATATTTGAGCAAGTAACTAGAAGTGAATTTACGTATTTTAAAGTATATTTTAATATAAAATGTTTTTAACTGTTTTCAAACTAAGTTGTTTTGACTTGGTCATTTCCAATGGGAATCAATGGTAAAGAATTTTCCTTGTAAGGAAAGAGCTTTGAGAATTGTTTTCAAATGAGCTTTGAAAATTGGGAAATATATCTTGTAAAAATATTGGGGTAAATAAATAATATGGAATATTATTTATTGTGTGATGGATGCTTATGGATGTTTATGAATATAAATTGATAGTTAAATCACCGACTATCAATATTGGACAATGCGTGATCGTTTCGAAAAGACCGGGATCGAGATTTATTTCTCGAAAACCACTTCGATCCGATTTGTACGTTTCGTGCGAAAAACGTGTTCGGAGTCGAAGATGGAGCAGTGAAGTGCAAGGGCTAGTCGCTACTAATCCTGAGGATATTTCCAAATGGATGTAGTAGGAGTAGTGCCTTCGGTTCCGTTCGAACACGGGACGGACTTGTATGGACGAATGCTTGCGAAACATCGTCAGGTGGACGATGGGCATTCAAAGTGAAAACGTTCAAAAAGGTAACGCTTAGCCTCAAGCTTCATCAAATGGGAATGACTGAAAATCAGGGGATATGCAGCAAGGTTAGGTGGGTCATGCCCAAGCAGGACAAGATAATTCCCCTGTCTAGATGTCCCTTATTATATTTCGGCTTAGTGGGTGGTTGGTCGCGCCAACCACGGGGTTTATCTTGTTCGGGACTGTTCAGTAAGGAATGGTTCCGGCCTTGTGTTGCAGGGGATGAAGGGAGTAGTCCTCGGTACGGTGATCTAGGCCCCGTACTGTGACAGGTGGTACCCCAGTGCCTAGTCATTGTTGGAAATCCATTTTCCCTACGAGCCTTGTACGAGTTTTGTTTGTATTACCCACTTTGTGGCTAGTAGCTGGAATTTAATCATGTAACAATTTCGGCTATTTTATAAGTATTTGTAAATAGACCCTATTATAATATCAGAGGATTTCTATAAAAAGTGTTTTAGCTATCGTAAGGTAAAAACCCGACATGTTTATTTGTGGCGTGGTCTTACGAGATGCTTTTGTTTTTTTCAAAGGATTTTGAAACTTTAATAATCAAGTTGGATGCATATTTAGTATCAGCTGGTATTCCAGACTGACTCGGGTGTTATTTCATTATAATGCTCGGGTCAGACCGAGTATTATTTATACAGGACTTGATGCTTTGGAGCAGGAGAGGAGCTGGAGCCGAGACGTATTATCTATATATATATGTATGGTCGCTGCTGTGATTGTATGGTATGTCTGATTTGTGATTGTTGAGGTATGAGAAACTCTGATGATGTGATGTATAAACAGTTATAGATTTCATTTTGTGTAAAGTTCTATATTTACTATTATATTTTATACCGCTGCGACTGTGAGATTCTGATATTGTTTAGTCTCTTCTTCTTCTATCTCTTCTTCTTTAACCCTAATGGTTCGTAATTCTGTGCCACTTGAGTTAATGGAGGTAGAATAGTGTTGATTCAAGGGGTACGGATTTGCGGGCTGTCACACTTGGTATCAGAGCTCAGGTTGGCGACAACCTAGGCTTTGGTGGGGAAGTTACTCATTAAATAGAGTCAATAGTACTCTATAATGAGTTGAGTGTAATAATAGCTATGAGAGCGTACTTGTTAGTGCATATAAAATTGTTTTCTACTGTGTTGACTTATCGGTTGAGTGTTTATGAATTCTGGTCGGTACGGGAAGTACAACCGTATCGATAGGGGTTTCTAAACTCATAAACAAGATAAACCGACATAGTATTGTTTTTTTTAAAGTGGGTAAATGAAATAATTTTACCCAAATTTATATTTGATATAAAAGAAATGATTTTTAGCTTATTATATATTGGATGTTTGTTGGTTGTTAATACCATAATTAAGTAAGAATCTTGAATTTGAATAAAATTTGAAATGATAAGCTAATAAGAATATAGATATTAAAATGGTTTATAACCAAATAGAATAAATTAATATGGTGCAAATAAGAATCCAACCTTTAATTTAAAATTGGAGATAGTCATAACCAAATAAGTACTGTGAATATAAATTTTACAAAAGAAGAATAACTAAATTTAAATTAGACCAGAATTTAAATCCCGGAAGTCTTGGAAAGGATTTTAAATGTATTAAAATAAGGGTTCGAAATTTAAAATCTTGGAATGTTTGGTAATATTTTTCCCATGTATTTGAACGCAATAATGGAATATTGATTTGAATAATATGTTTTGAATGGGAAACTGTTTTGAAATGAATTTGGGAGAGTAAGAAGCATTGAACTCACTTCAGTCGCTGGAAAATAATCCTGATGATGCTGGCCACATCATTAGAATTCATTTTCGAGTTTCTAAAGTGATGGATTGCTTCCCTAGTACTTGATTATGGCATTGTTTGGATTTGTTGGGTATGCTAGTTATTTTGGGAAATTTCAAGGAGGAAAATTGTTTTGGTATAAACAAGTTGTTTTGGAAATTTGGAGTTTTGATTTGATATACCATATAGGTATATATTTGATATGTTTCAAAATGGTTTTGAAATAAAGCCGGGTAATAGAATTCTGGGAAGATTTTATTTAAAACAATGTGTAAAGTTGAAATGAATTAACTATTGAACTGGTAAGTGAAGTTGATATTAATAAGAAAGAAATGAAAATTTTAATCTTGAAATTAAAATTCAGCTTAAGTAAATGGAAGTAAATAAAATATATTGAAATAAATAGAAATTTGAATTTAACTTGGATAAGATAAATAAATTGGACTTGGAATAAAATTGATTTGGATTAAATTTAAAAGTGAGTTGACTTTGAGACTGTGGGTCATTGTGTAATGGATTATACCCACAAGCTATTAAGTGTTATACTTATAATCTGGAATTGTAGATTTAAATGTGCAAAGGATTAGGGTAAAAAAAAAAAAAAAAAAGAGATTTGTATCCTTAAGAATTCAGTAATACTTATATATGTAAATTCTGAGATTTGATTATAAGATATAGACGGATTAAAATAAGCTATATGAGCTTTAAATAAATAAGTTGGAGAATTTGAAATTGAATTAAATCTAAATGAATTGGAATTAAATTGAATTGGATATAATGGTGAAATGTAAATTGCATAAAGAAATGAATATTCTTAAGTTATTAAGTGTTATAATTTGAATTTGCAATTATAAAATGGAGATGGACTTAAACACGCAATCTAAACTCTTGAATAGAAGTGCAATTGGAATTCATTAATGGAAAGAGTTGAATGGTGTGGCAAATTCAAAACTTAACCATAAATGAAATGTAAAGTGTAATGAAGCAAAGTGAGGATAAAAAGGTGGATGTTTTTAAGTTGGCAAATAAGTCTTGAACTTATGTATGGGGAAAATGAAATCTGTTTTAATAATGAAATTGAAATTTAATTCCAGTTGTGTAAAAAAATAATATTGAATGAAGTTCAATCCTTATATGAGTGGTAAAAGAAGTAGGATGAATTTAATTTGGCCAAGCAAATTTTTAAGTAAACTTGGAAGAAATTTGGGTGAGAACCAAATTGAAAGGAAATTTAATTTAGTTGAAATGATGCTGAATGAAGTAAGTGCCTACTCAATTAAATCCAAAATGATTGTTTGGAAATGAACTCTGTGTAAGCTAAATTAAATGGAATGTGTACTGGCAGGAATAAAATTTTGATCAATTTTTGGAAAGTAAATAAAAATCCAATTGTGGCATGGGGATGGGAATATAAAAGGGAAAAATAAAATAAATTTGAGGTAAGAAGATAATGAAAATGTTGTGAAAAACACTTAAGCAAATTGAAAGGAAAACAAAAGGAATGTGAATAAGCTTTATTAGATAATTTTGAATGAAATTTGTTAGATAATAAATTGGAAATGCATGTGTAATTGTATTAATTAATTAGTGTGCTGAATTAAGGATGTATAGGATGTAAATAATCCAGGATGGAATGATATAAAATAAACTTGAATGTAAATTATTCAAGTGAAATAAAATGAAGTTAGTTTGGATGAAAGTAGAATGAGCTAAAATCTTAATAAATGGATTTGTGTGTAAATGCAAGTGAGTTATAATAGAAAGCGAATGTATCAAATTGAAATGAAATTCGCTTGATGAATCAATTCCAAAATTTGGAAAAGTATGAATTGGAATAAGAATACTTGGATGGCGAACTATGCAGAATTGAATAAAATTAATAAAAGTCTAATCTGAAATTAATTTTAAATGGTATAAACTTAAGAATTGGTTATTTGTTTGAATAACCACAACCTGCATAGAAATTTTCATTAAACTTAAGTAAATGAATATTTGAATAATGGTAAATGGATTGGAATCTATTTAATGAGTTTGTATGTAAATGTAGGTGAATTAAAAAGAAAACGTAAATGAATCAAAAGCTTATATTTCTTTTATTGAAGTGAATGTGAATCCAACATTTGCAACTCGGATGTAAGTCATTCGAGTGAAATATAATGAGGTTTGAATTTGGAAAAGAAATACAAATAAAACAAATTAGAAGTAAATTAGATGGTGAATCAATTTGAATTGAATTGATGCAATTAAGGCTTATAAACCAATTTGTTGTGGATATGGATTAATTGGTGAAAAGATGAATTGGTCATGGAATATGAATTGGTGGTAGTAATTATAAATTGAGAATGGTAAATTTATATGTAAATCATTGTGTGAAGTAAAATGGAGCTTGGAATCAGAAAAGAAACTTTGTCATGTTATAAAATATGGATTTACTTATGAAATTATACAAACTGTTGTTTGGAATGAAAATGGATATGTTGGCTTATATTTTATTGGTAATGTTGTTAAAAATGCTCATATCTTTAGAAACTAATGTGTTTGTTGAGTATAGCACAGGTGCGGAAGGCGTTTGAGAGAGTTGGAGTGAGTATATGCATTATATTAGTTGCTTGCTATTAAAATTTGCTAAAAAGGTACGCCTACGCAATATAATTGGGAAAATGATATATTTATTGTGTTATATTTTGGTTTCCGGCCGTGTGGGCCGATGTATATATATTTGTGTATCCTGCGATGTCGTAGAAGCTCCTCTGTGCAGGGGAGACTCTGCCAAAACTTTCCGTAAATTTTGGGAGTTAGAAAATTTTTGGGTTTTGGGGAGAGTTAATTCACTTGGGAAGTTATAAGTTAAAATTAAAGCTTTAGAGTTAATAAAGCAAATGGGTTTGAAGTTGAGCTAAAGAGTTTGGGATGTGTATATAAGTTGTAACTAGAGAAGTTGGATTGAGGTAATGAGTATTGGAACATTCTTCTACCTTAACAAATTTCGGGGACGAAATTTTTATAAGGGGGGAGGAATGTAACGACCCGGAATTTTGGGTCGCCAGATTTGAACATTGAATTCATTTTAAATGTTTAATATAGATTATAATTTGAATTTTTAAATAAATGACTTTGGTTAAGATAATAAAATTGGTCAAATTTCAAATACGAGGATTTAATTGGAATTTGAATAATAATAATTTAATGTTCGAAATTGAGATAAAGGGTAATTCAGGGTGTAAATAGTGATAAAAATGGTTTTAAAAGTTTATCTTGAGTTATTTGAGTGTAAATAGCGTGGTGGAAATTTTAGATGAATTTAAAGTTAATAAATTAATATTTGGAATTTTATATTAATTTAAAAATAAATTTAATATTATTAAAAATGCCATTAATCAGATTTTGGTTCGGAATGAGCCGAAATGATTTTTAATGTGTTTATAAATGTTATATGAATTTTTGTTAAGTTAATAAAATTTTAAACGTGGAAATTTTGAGTGTTTTCGATAATTTCGAAAATCGCTAAATTTAATAGACGAGTTAAAATAGCCTTCCGGGGCACAGTCTCGGAATTCGACGAAACCAGTTTCATTGGATCCGTAATAGTTAGTTATTACCGGATTCCAATTCTCGTAGCAATCGGAGTTGTCGTGTGGCCGTGGCAGCTTGAAACGCATCGAAATCGTTTTAATCGGTTTGATTTTAAATTGATCGTTTAATTCTGTAACTCGCGCATACGATCGAATTAGCTTGCGAAACCTGTTCCATTGTGTCCGGAACACGGAAAAACCCTAGGAATGCCTGTTGGTGCGTGAGAATTGGAGGTCGTTTGCATTAACTGTTAACTTGAGAAATTATATTAATAAAATAATATTAGATAACATTTTATATACACGTTTATATTACTAAACCCTAGCCTATATTCAGGCCGCCGTCTCTATCATCATTCATGGCCGAAAACGATTTTGTTTCTTCCTCTCAGATCTCATAATCCACTCATCTATTCAAAATTCTTCCAACTGGAATATCGAAGAGGACAGGGAGAACTTCGAATCCAACGGTCGAGATATGTTTTGGCGAGGTGGATGGAGAGAAACTCGTGGCCGTTCGTGCTCAGCTCGTTCGCGTTTTTAGACCCGAGATGAGGGCCGAGCTCGTCGTTCTCTTGGGCGTTGGTGAAGGAAGTCGTAGGCTACGACATGGTGGTAGCTGATCGTTTCCTAGGCGATCGTAGGCCGACCGATTTCTAACCCTAGCTGTAGCTATGGGTTTGATTTTCTTCAGAGTTGCGTGCGTGTGCCTGTAGTTGACGCATTGGAGAAGAAGCAAGTTACGGCTTTCGTAAAAAAAAAAAAAATTGTTTTAAATTCAAATTGAAATTTATAAAATATATAACTATTGCATATGTTATCAGTTTCGGACGAAACTGGAAGCGTTGAAATCGCAGAGTCGAGCACTACGTGATGGTACAGATCCGGAGTCATTCCGGGCAAGTAGAAATTTGGGTTAAATCGGACACCGTCCGGTTTAATTTGAATTTCGAACGCTCGCCGAAACTCAAAGTGAGTTATCCTCACTCACATCTGGATACTAGTAAAGTAGACAGCTAGTATTGATTGTTTGTTTGGATGTTTAGCTGAATATGTTAATTGTTATCAAATTGAATTGATATATATTTGGTTGTGCTGATATTTGTGGATGCAGGGAAAAACAGGTTGGAGGGATCCAACTGGATTCCTCACAATATAGTGTTTATTTTTATAATCGATGATGATGCCTGTTTATATATTGTGGATGATAATTTTGGAATTAACTGGTATTGTGATATTATGGTATAAATTACCAATCCAGAATATTAATTATAAAGAAATTTGGAGTTTTAATTATAAAGAAATTAAATTGGGTTTCAAAAGAAATTAAGAAATTAATAAATAAGTAATTTAAGGGAATACAAACATTGGAATCTGTTTGGATGGAAAACTGAAATAAAATTTGTATTGGAATGTTACTGAATAAATTATAAATCCAAAATCTAATTTAAATGGATAATTGAATTTTAGAGAAATAAGTGATATTATTGAATAATGAATTTAAAAGAATTAAAATTTGAAATCTATTTAGAATGGAATTGAAAAAATTGTAAAATCTGGAATGATTAATAAAGAGAAAGGTTATCAGTTGATAAATGGGAAAATAAAATTTATGTTAATAAAATATAAAACTAAAGTCAAATAGTTTGACAGAAAATCGTGAGAAGGATTTCTGTGATGTTTATGTAGAAATGAGATTTCCTGGGAAACCAAGTTCGAGTTTAAACCGATTTTATAAAAAGGAAGTTTTAAAAATTTAAAACTTGTTTAAATGAGAGTGTTTTGGAAGTTATTATTTTATAGTGATAATTTATGAATTAGCGATAGAAAATTTTATGAATACCTTAACAATTATTTTTACAAATCGATTTGTCTAAAAGACTAGTTTTGGACTTAAGCCATTTGAAATTAGTATTTATCTTAT